>JAQPPZ010002331.1:0-1200000 GCA_028583015.1 Wollemia nobilis
GCCTCACTTGGGATAATGTGAGGAAGAGTAGATTTTAGGGTCCCTCTTTTTGTGTCCTTTGTAGTAAGAATGAGGATGACTCTTCTCATTTATTTTTCCAATGCTCCATTGCTAGAGATATTTGGCACCATTGGTGGAGCACCTGGAACCATCCATGTTTTCATGTGTTGTCCCTGGTAGAGTTTTGGAGTAGTCTGGGTAGACCTTCGGCCAAGACCCCCTTCCTTCGGGTTGCTTGGAATTTGGGCCCTTCTTGCATCATCTGGTAATTTTTTCTCGAACAGAACCGACGCATATTTCAGGGTAGTTATTTGGCTGTTCAACAGATTTGGCGAAGGATCATGTATATGGTTTAGAAACCATAGCAAATGTGATGTGGACCCTCTTTTGGATTCTAGGTAGAATAAGGTACAGCAAGCCCTTGGTCTCTTTGGGGATGGTGTGAACTCTTCTAGCCTTAGTAGGGTTCCTCAGCTCGGCAAGAAGGTTAGGAGAGATGGTAGGTGGAGGCCACGCCCTAGAGGAGTTTTAAAAATTAATACTGATGGATCATACAAGGGTAATCTTGGACATGCTGGCATTGGCAGTGTTGGGAGATATTCTACTGGTTGTGTCAGTTTTTTCTTTTCCATTTATAAATGTGTTCACTCCAATAATTTTATAGAAGCTCTTACAATTCTTGAGGCTTTGTGAAGGGGGTTTTCTCTTGTTTGGCATAGGATTATCTGTGAGTCTAACTCTCAAATTGTGGTAAATATTTTAAACAATAAAAGGGTGGAGGAAGTTAATTGACAGTTGGCCTCTATAGCCGTTCAAATTCTTAGAATGAGGGAAGAGTTCGAATTTATATCCTTTGTGCACATTCCAAGGGAATGGAATGTGGTTGCTGATTACCTGGCCAAAAGGGCTTCTAAACTGCTGGATCCTTGGAGTATCGATAATTGGGAGAGTATCTCATCTAGGGACTCTCAACGCCCGTGGGAGTTGATCCACAAGGATGTACAGACTTAATGTGGTTTGTTCTTGTTGTCTTTTTCGAGTGTCATTCTATTCTAGTGGTTCTAGCATGTTTGGCTATTTATTTGAGTCCTAGTTGGAAGCTCAGTTGTACTCTCTAATCTAGACTTTTTATCAATAAATTTTTACCCCTTTATTTAAAAACAATAATAATAATAATATTAATATTAATATTGTTTTTTATAATTTATCTCTTTCCCAAGGGCTAGGTGTGGATTGGTAATTGTATATTTACCTAGAAGAGACCTAGGTTCAAACTTTAAGGACATGCTTGTTTGCAAAGGTAGTAGTCTGCTTTGAATCCTTTAAATGCTCACTAGGATGATGATAGTCTCTTGAGCTATCGATGGTCCTCTTCACGTCCTCTTCAAGTTGGTTATAAAATAACAAGGTGGTATAAACTCGTTGAGGGCAACTCCTATAATTTAAATCTTACACTTAACGGATACTAAAAATAATGTAGAAATAATATGATTGTAACTAAATCATGTGTTTAAAAAGTTTATCTCACCGACTATTATCTCCCACAAGTTTAACCATTGAAACTCCCACCACAAAATATTTGGTATAATTTTAAAATTATTTTAATATATATTAAACATTTAAACTATCATGCAAAGTTTAAAAATTAAATGGAATGCAATATATAAGTTAAAGGATGGCTTAAGAAAATATTTAGAAATCTAACTATTTAAACTACAATGTTTGTCGATTATAAAAGCTAGTAAAAGTTAGCAACATGTGATTGTAAATTAATTTTCTGCGTTAATATATTTTCCCTTTTAATATAGGGATGCTGGGACACTCAATGTGCGACAAGTAAAATGTTGGACATCGGACAGGCAAATGGAGAAAGAGATAACATAAAAGCACGCTTGCTTATGGCATGCTTGCTGAGACATAACTTTCAGCGTTGCCGTCTCACTGAATACCCAATATCGCATGATTTAGTTTGAATTTTCTATTCATAATGTCATGTCTTATCCTCTCTATCCATGACTCACAAGTCAATTTACAATCTCTAAATAAAAAAAAATATTCCTTGTGAATTTACTTCCAGCTGACCCTAAATTTGTCATTTTTCTCTTCATCACCTCTCTTTGAATTCCCAGAATTCCCTTCAACGGAGGAAATGTCCACTAGACGTGTCATTCTAAGCTCCTCATTTTCATATATTTTTGAAATTTGTCATTTTTCTCATCATCACCCTTCTTTGAATTCCCTTTAACGGAGGAAATGTCCACTAGACGTGTCATTCTAGACCTAGGATCCTTATTTTCATATATTTGACTTGTTGGACTCTTGATAACACAATGTATCACGGACACTTTTCCTTTTCTGACTTTTTGGCCACAGATTTTCTGGAAGCATAACTGGCAATAATATTCCACAAAGGACAAGGACTTCAGGTGAGACTAGGTCCAAGCCCCTATAAGATATATTGATAAAATAAAAATGTAATGAAATATTCATATATATATATATATATATATATATATATATATATATATATATATATTCACACAGGACACTTTCTTATTTGGTCCCCTGAGTACTATTGTTTTCTTATGTGGATTAAACCTAGAATAAAAAGAGCCGTATTCCTAGAAACAATCATTCAATGTTGATGTTAATCATAAATTCACGTTTAAATCTAATCCAGAGCTAAGCTTACTATATATCTACTCTCTTTGTAGATCGTTATGTTTTTAGAAATCTCTTACTCAAGAAGTCAATTATATTAAAATTTAACATGGCTAAAATTTATGATGGGCAACTAAAAATTAGGCCAATCCAGCCAAGACCTTTCACAAACGGAGATGATGGATAAAACCAAAAAGTAAAAAGGAGCAATACAGCTCTATAAAGTGTGTACTATGTTGTCCCAACTTCCAAAAGAGAGAACAATGGCAGAGTTTAAAAGCTGTCTTCTGTATGTAAGGACTTTCATTTATTTGGAGGAAATTCGATTCCTTAGCAGAAATCTGTCGAATTGTTGGACGAATCGCCAACATAATCAGTCAAATGTCAAACGAAGGCATTTCTACATGAGACATGGATGATAAGAACGTTGGATTAATAAGATTGAGATTGTGGTAACAGAAGTAGGAGGATTGGAGAGTTGCTTTACAAATTCCCAAGTGTGAGAGGATCTGAATATGTACTAAAGATGATTGTGGGTGGATGTTGCGGACATTTGCACAATTAAATATTGTTTTGCTTTATGTATATGAAGAGCATAAACATTGATGTAGATGTAGAGAACATGAACACTTAGTAATAATGATTTATATGAATCTGGGTGGACCAAGTATCTGTATCAATCATCATGGAGTTTTTATGAAAATGGCAGCCACTTCGGAGCAGAAGTTGTAAGGAGGCATTGAGCATTACAGGCATTAAACAGGAGGAAATTGACTCCTGCATGGCTTCAGATGCTTCATCCCGCCCACAGCAGCAGCAGAAGCTTATGCCTGTGCCTGATCATCAACAAGACCATGCTCAACCTGAAAATCATATGTGACATGTACAAGAAGAATAAGACGTTTGCATCAACATTTGGCCTGTATTGCATCTTCTTCCTCAACAGACCCAAAATCTTGAAAGAAAAAAATCAGAAGAGTGGATAAGGGCGAGGCTTCACTGCTTCATGACACTGCAAGCTCCTCTCTCCGAAGCTTAGAGGTATATTAATTCACACTTGAATTTGGTTTGGTTGCCTACCATTATTGAAGAAGGCCATTTGATATAGATGTTTAATGTAGAAGTAATCAATGAAATATTAAACTAGGGCAAATCTGGGATTCTCTGTGCGTCTCATAATGTCTAAGGAACTATATGTAGTCCTAGAGCATATATTTCCTCCTAGAATCTTGTGATGTGTGACTAAATCAATGATAATATTTCTTCAAGAAAGAACCAGCTGCAAGGCTTGTTAATATTGAGGTAAATTTTGCGCAATGCTACGAATTGAGCAAAATGTGCTATAAATCTATTTGGTATGTGGATTTAGCACTACAAGTTAGCAAGAAGCAAATTTTGTGTACTGAGAGAAGATATTAATTAAAAGACAGGAATCTCTGCAATGTTCTATCTGACGGCCAAGAAAAAATGTCTTAATTAAATATGTACAAGTGATTTTGTACTCAACTGTACTCTTTGTTATGAATATAACAAGCTTTGTATGATATGTTGGTCTAAGTATGTTTGTACGTCAAGCTTTGGCCCCCTATTCAGTTCTTTCATTCATATGTATTAGTTAAAATCATTGTCTGGCCATTTTAACCATAACCTCCCAACTTATAGATCTAATTTTTTTAGGCAGATAATTTATCAATGTAACTTTTAATAAAAGATTTATCTCCAAATCTTAGACTAAGATTATATATATAAATATGTTTCTGTGTTTTTACTAATTTTTAATTGACCGTGATGATGTGTATTTTTCATCATACTAGTTTTAAAAACGGTCAAATCTATTTAAAAAATGTTTCTAACTTTCTTTTAATTTAAAATTTTAATATAAAAATAACTGATTAAAAAAAAATACTTACGTAATTAGGTATTAAAATAGTATGTAACAAAATTTTATTATTAGAAAGAAATTTCGCATCTTTTATTATAATGACTAATTATATATATATATAAGAATGAAAGTACTAAGGATTTGTCCTTCTAACAATTTTAACCCTTGAGATGCTAAGGGGACACAACAAAAACAATTTTTGGTTTCTTTCTAGATAATCGTAATTGCAACCACTTAGAAGGATTCTCAAAGTCTCTTTCTAATCTAAATTTTTGGTTTAATTATATTTAAAAAAAAATCTTAAATAGAACTTGTATTTCTAAAGTTTTATATATAAATATTAATAAATGAAAGTAAAACTCAAATAATTATTTCCAAAAAAATTATCCAAAAGACAATGACTTGATACATTGAATATTAACCAAGTTTTTACTTATTTCATTTTCATTTTATTTATACAATTTAGTTATAAAATATATTTTAAATTTTCATTAAAGTGTATAAAATGGTTATTATATTTGCCTCAATTAAAATATTATTAAAAATAATAATTTGTAAAGTTCAAGAATGTTTTATTATGATTTTAATCTCAAAAATATTAACAAAAGTACAATATAATATTAAAACATGGTCATAAAGGTAACATGAGTGAAAAGTATTATGTCCAACCTCACTTGTATTAAACTATCCTCTAATATTTTATTAGTCTAGACAAATTTCACCCTATTCAACTCCACTTCAAAAATACCGCATCTTGAAATAAAACTATTTAGCTCTTCCATACTATCTGAAACCCATGAGAACGTCCTTTATTTTCTCTTGACATTAGGGATGTGTTAAAATATTCATCCACCATCCATTTGGACCCTTTAGCATCTTAACCAATTTATTCCAAATCCTTTCACAACTCGTTCTCATGAGGTAGATAGGATACGCGTCATGAGGTAGCAAAAAAAGAAAGAATTGCGTGAAGGCGAATGCGCAGCTAGTGAATCAATGGATATGCATGCTCAGAGGATTAATTGGTGACTAATCTTGTGGCACCAGCACATGAGTAAAGTTGCACGAAGGAATAAAAAGAAAAAGAAAAAAAAACTTTCAAAATCCAAAGAAGAAGCGTTATGGAAAGAAGATGAAGTGAAGCGTTATGAAACACATGGGTAAAGGCATTGGAGATAGGAACGGATAACCTGAAAGGGGAGTTTTAAATACAATATTGTAATAGATCAATCATGGTGGTAAATTTTGAAAGTAGGACTACATGCAAATGGCTTTTCTTTGAATTTTTTCTTGCCATGTTACTCGACTGGAAGTATACCATACAATGCCAATGGATGAAGTTGTATTTTGCCTTTTAATGAGTTTATTGAAAAATCAATTGCATGTCAATATATTGAAATCTCTACAGGTTTTAATGCATTTTTGTTGGTTAATCTACTATTCTTCTTGAATATATTGTCTTTTCCTTAGGAGATCGCACCTCTTCAATGTCGGATTGCATGAATATGGGTCCCATTAAGGCAGGTTTTTTGTGCAAGATATTAAAATTGCAGGGTTTATGGTGATTTCTAATTTGTAGTGCTCTAGTTCATTTTAGTTTTGTTTTTATTTTATTTTATTTGTTTATTTATTTTATCTTTCTAAACCTAACTGGATTTTGTTATTTTTGTTAAATTATTTCAAAAAATAAAAATAAAGAAATATATTAAACATAAAAAAATTCAAAAACAAAAATTTAAGTTTGTAGAATAAGCTTTAAAATTTAATTTAAAGCAAATCTGGTTTTATTTCAAGACAAATGTAAGATTCCACTGTTATTTAAAATTCTCAATTGTAAAGGGAATTTTGCAGGTTTTTTTCAATAGGCTTTCACCATTTTGAAATAGCAGGTGGATCTTAAGGTTTATGTTTTATTTTCAAGCAATTAGTCATTTCCCTTTTATGAAATCCCATTTTCACAAAATAGAAATGATTTATGAGGTAATTTTAAAGAGGCTATTTTCTCTTCAAAGTAATAAGTTAGTTTATTTCATGAAAATCACAATTTAATGAAAAGGAATAATTTATTTGGCATATTATAAGCCTTTACATTAAAAACAACAAATTGTTTCATTTCACAAAACTACGGTCACATTGGAAGGAAGGAAGCGATTTACAGGGCATCTCAAACCTTTTATTAAATCTCTTTATGAAAAATCATTTCATTAAATATAGTTAGAAATAAGTCACATTGAAGGCTATTAGAGCTACAAAGTTAATCATCCAAAGTCATTCCATTTCATGGTTGAAGCAATATAAAATGAAGCATTTCATTATTTCAGAGTTACATTTTAGATGCTGATCTTTTTATCTTAGGTTTTAAGCAAGGTTCAAAGAAGGATAAAATTGATTAAAACTTGCTTAACTAGAAATATAAAATCTATCTAAACACTTTAATATAAAATAAATTTCATTTTAAGGGGAGCAATTATAAGGTGTCTCGAAGGTTGTGTTCTTTAAAGCCATAAATCTATTTTCCTTCATGAAAAGTATAGTTTCATGAGAGGGAGAATATTTCAAAGCGCTATTATTTTAAAGTGGAAAATTAATCTTCTTAATGAAAAATCAAATTTTATTAAAGAGGGTATTTATCAAACACATTAAAGGCTATTACAGCTACAAATTTAGCTATCCATAAGTATTCATTTTCATGGTTAAAGTGACATAAAAGGAATCATTTCATCCTTTAATATTTATAGCTTAGAGGCAGATCTCCATATGTTACTTCACGTTTAAAGTAAGGTTAATAAAGAATCAAATTGATTAAAACTTGCTTAACAAAGAGCAATGAACAATAATAGCACCTTATACTAAAGCAACCCCAACACATGCCCCTTGTTAATAGTTTTTTTGTAGAGCACTGAGGTATTCCTTGCACTCATTGGACAAGCATACATGCACACATTAAGATAAAAGGAACCTTGGAGAAGTTTATACTTCTTTGCAAGAGAGGGGTTTTAATCAAATCCTAACTGTGAGTGTGGTTTTGCATTTGGGCAAAATTACCACTCAACAATACACAATAATTTGAACAATTCCTAATCATGAAACACATGAGTTTCTATGCTATTACTTATTCCTTCCCCATCATTGGGCTAAAAAACTTCTTCTCATTATTCTCAAATATTCCTCTCAATAAAAATGATGTGTTCAAACTCCATTCAGACTACTTTTAAGAAACAATAATCCATAACATTGTAGGACTTTATTCATCAATATTTTCTTGGGAAATATATGCATAATATGCTTGAAGGGATTCATCTTGATATGGTATTTGATGTTGTTAGTACATGAATTTCCTTTTATGGAATGTACACTAGGTAATAAATACCTTAAATATATATAATAAATCTATTTATCATTTGATTGGAGTAGTAAGCATTATCTATATGCAAAATGCTTAGTTATAATTTGGTCTTGTTTGTGGTGATAAAGAAAACTTGGGGATAAAAAATATTTACAAGGGAGCATCCTAGTAGGAAGTTAAAAAAAAAATTAAAGAAAATAATTTTCATGAAAACTAATAGATAGATGTCAAAACAAGTTGCAGTAGAAAATCAATCTCCAATAGATCCAAATTTTCTCCATTAAACCTAAAGACTAAATAACTATGGAAGGAAGCTGATATAGAAGGTGATGTAGAGCTAGAGGTTGTACCATGCACCTCTAGTTTTACTCTAGGAGTGAAGAATATGGAGGTAGAGTGTTCTTCCTTCAACAAGGTTATTATAAAGGAAAACAAGGGATCTAATGTGTGATGAACACAAAGTTCTAAAAAGAATATTGATTTAGGACCAAAACTGCGAAGAAGGTACATTAAGATCATATTATCTCAAAAAAATAATTAAAAATCTAGAAAATCATATCATCTCAAAGAAAGAGTAAAAAAACTAAAAAATCATATTATCTCAAGGAAACACAAGATCAGAGATGTTGGTGGGTGCAAGTCCACCATGAGAAACTACAAATTAAGTTATTATCTTATATTGTTAAGGGAAGAGCATAGGTTTTTAATGGAAGAATTGCCCTTAACAAACAACCAAATGTACTTCTTCAAGAAATAAAATTAAAATTATCATCTTGGAAAGTTGTTAAAACAAGAATTTAGAAAAAGAGTCAAAGTTATTAGGTATAAGTGAGAGGGGTTTCAAGTAAAATTTTTACCTTATGGAACTTAGTCTTCTTTGACATGAAAGGAAAAAGTTCTGAAAAGATTTGGAATAAATTGGTTAAAGGACGTTCGCATGGGTTTCAGATAGTATGGTGGATGAAGATTTTAACACATCCCTAATGTCAAGAGAAAATAAAGGACGTTCGCATGGGTTTCAGATAGTATGGAAGTGCTGAATAGTTTTATTTCAAGATGTGGTATTTTTGAAGTGGAGTTGAATAGGGTGATAATACTTTTCACTCATGTTACCTTTATGACCATGTTTTAATATTATATTGTACTTTTGCTAATATTCTTGAGATTAAAATCATAATAAAACCTTCTTGAACTTTACAAATTATTATTTTTAATAATATTTTAATTGAGACAAATATAATAACCATTTTATACACTTTTATGAAAATTTAAAATATATTTTATAATTAAATTGTGTAAATAAAGTGAAAATGAAATAAGTAAAAACTTGGTTAATATTCAATATATTAGGTCATTGTCTTTTGGATAATTTTTTTTGGAAATAATTATTTGAATTTTACTTTTATTTATTAATATTTATATATAAGACTTTATAAGTACAAGTTCTATTTGTTTTTTTAAATATAATTTAAAACAAAAAATTTAGATTAGAAAGAAAATTTGAGAATCCTTTCTAAGTGGTTACAATTACTACTATCTAGAAAGAAGCCAAAAATTGTTTTTGTTGTGTCCCCTCCCCATCTCAAGGGTTAAAATTGTTAGAAGGACAAATCCTTAGTACTTTCATTTATAATTAGTCATTATAATAAAAAAAGATGCGAAATTTCTTTCTAATAATAAAATTTTGGTACGTACTATTTTAATACATTAATCACGTAAGTTTTTTTTTTTTTTAATCAGTTATTTTTATATTAAAATTTTAAATTAAAAGAAAGTTAGAAAACATTTTTTAAATAGATTTGACCGTTTTTAAAACTAGTATGATGAAAAAGACACATCATCACGGTCAATTAAAAATTAGTAAAAACACATAGAAACATATTTATATATATATAATCTTAGTCTAAGATTTGGAGATAAATCTTTTATTAAAAGTTACATTAATAAATTATCTGCCTAAAAAATTTAGATCTATAAGTTGGAGGTTATGGTTAAAATGGCCAGACAATGATTTTAACTAATACATATGAATGAAAAAAATGAATAGGGGCCCAAAACTTGACGTACAAACATACTGCAATTAGACCAACATATCATACAAAGCTTGTTATATTCATAACAAAGAGTACAGTTGGAGTACAAAATCACTTGTACATATTTAATTAAGACATTTTTTCTTGGCCGTCAGATAGAACATTGCAGAGATTCCTGTATTTTAATTAATATCTTCTCTCAGTACACAAAATTTGCTTCTTGTAGTGCTAAATCCACATGGAATCGGTAGCCCGGCGAGGTCCGAGATTTGAACCTTGGACCTCTGCTTCTTTTAATTAATATCTTCTCTCAGTACACAAAATTTGCTTCTTGTAGTGCTAAATCCACATGGAATCGGTAGCCCGGCGAGGTCCGAGATTTGAACCTTGGACCTCTGCCTCTTTATGGGTTTGGATGAACCAATTGGTCTACACCTCGGACCTTTCTTGAAAGAATGTATTGCGCAAAATTTACCTACCCAGAGTAAATTTAAATAAATAATTTAAAAATAAAAACAAATTTGAAATGAACTAGAGCACTGCAACTTGGAAATCATCGTAAACCCTGCAATGTTAATATCTTGCACAAAAAACCTGCCTTAATGAGACCCATATTCATTCAATCTGACATTGAAGAGGTGTGATCTCCTATGGAAAAGACAATATATTAAATAAGAAAAGTATATCAACCAACAAAAATGCATTAAAACCTGTAGAGATTTGAATATATTGACATGCAATTGATTTTTCAATAAACTTGTTAAAAGATAAAATACAACTTCATCCATTGGCATTGTATGGTATACTTCCAGTCGAGTAACATGGCAAGAAAGAATTCAAAGCAAAAGCCATTTGCATGCTTTCAAAATTTACCACCATGATTGATCTATTACAATCTTGTAATACAAACTCACCTTTCAGGTTCTTCGTTCCTATCTCCAATGCTTCTGTCCATGCGTTTCATAACACTTCACTTCCCTTTATTTCCATAATGCTTCTTCTTTGGCTCTTGAAAGTTTTTTTTACTTTTTTTTATTCCTTCGTGCGGCTTTACTCATGTGATAGTACCACAATATTAGTCACCAATTAATCCTCTAAGGATGCATATCCATTGATTTGTTAGCTACACATTCACCTGCACGCAATTCTTTATTTTTTTATTGCCTCATGACGCGTATCCTATCCGCCCTGATTACCTATAGGTAAAATGGTATATAAGGGCCCTTTAGATTCTACAACAATTAAAAGTCTAATCTAAAATAAAAGCCATTAAATTCTAAAATTAAAACAATGCTAAATACGACAATTTAAATATAAAAATAAAATGAAGTTTGGTTTAGAAACTAAGTAAAATAAAATGAAACCAACTTCCAAAGTGAAAATTGACCTAAGATTTTTCTTTTTATTATCACTATTCTATTTATTTAATATATATATATATATATATATATATATATATTTTTTTTTTTTTTTAATTTTATAATATACATGTATATATAATATGCATATATATTATAATTTTTGTTTTATTTTTTTTTTTTGTTTATATATATACCTACCATTTATAAGCATTAGTTTTATTTTTATTTTTATTTTTTTAATCATTATTATTATATATGAAACATATAATAATAATATATTTTCCTTTTTTTACTTTTTTTTTATGTTTTAAAGTTTTTGTTTTTATTAAAACATGGCTTAAGCAAACACTTAACATGAATTCAAGCTTTTACAAATGACCAAATCTTTAAAAATCCTAAAAAATACTTAAAAAAAACAACGAAGGGCATACAATTCTATCCAAACTACCATGCAAACAAACCAAATTTCCTAGAATAAATAAAATAAAAGGGGGTCCCCATTTATTGGGGCTAGTTGTGGAGAGGCCACAACAAATGATGACTCTACTGGGGAATTCTCCTGAGTATTCCAAGTGAAGAACCCATAATCCCTAGTTTCGAGACCCAAAAAACCAAAAATTCAGAGATAAAATTATTTAGCAACATCCAAAAATGATGGGGATGAACAAATTCAATCAAAAACAAATGAAACACTACAATAGCTAAATGTGTGAAATTATTCTTATTCTAGCATTCTTGAAAACTATTCAAAATCCATCACTAGTTTGCACTAGGCTATAAAATTTACTCATTAAAGATGTGCCTTTACATTGTTCCATAGCTAGTCGGGTTCTTATAGCCCCGGTGGAGATGCTTCACTCACCCAAGTGTTAGATAAAATTTGCATTTGCTTATTTTGAAAATATTGCTCCACTGCCAACCAAGTGTCTATAGCCTCGGTGGGGATGTCTTAAGCCATTTGATTGGTTTGGCTCATTTTTTTTTTATTGCTTTGCAAACTTCACCTACCACCTGGGTAGATCTTAAGTAAGGTTAAATATTGAGTATACAAAAAGCATTTTTACCTTAATTTTCAAACCAAATAACTTCATATTTCAATATTTCAAAAATACCCCTTAATATGATGTGTTCATGTGTAGCCTTTGCAAAATGATTCATGATTCTCAACATTCATTATCTTAATCCCCATAATCTAGGAATAATTTCTAACCAATTCTATCTCACATGATATGCAATTCATCCTTCAAGAGATCAAACATTAGCAATGACCACATATCACAACCACAAAAGGAGAGACCACTTCAAAACTCAAAACTTGCAAACCAAACTTGGAAACAACCCAAAACCTAATCTAGCACAAACTTGCCAAGGAATAAACACACAAAACTCACCAAACCCAAAATTAGAAATAAAACCCAAACAAAAAGCCAAAACCAAAATATGAAAACCAAAACTTATATACAATAATATACAAGATGATGCAAAAATTTTGACCATCATTTCCCTGGATCCCAAACACGATTTGAAAGACTTTTAACATGTAATGCATACCAAGCTTTACAAAAATTCCAGCAAAACAAGATTGGATCAAGCCATGCAACACCTCTCATCTTGTCTTTCTCACATAACCCCTTTGATTCAAGTTTGTTAGAAATTTTGTGTTGGTCATTTGATTCATTAAACTTGCAAGTGAGTACATGATTTTCAACAATCTTTTGCTTTTCTAATGAGATACCAATTTCAATATTAGATTCATTTTTGCAAGCATGTATGATTTCCTTCAAATGGGAGGCTATTTCTAAAAATTTTAAAGCAATATCATCATCCATGTCTTTAGACCAATCATATTCATGCAATAATTTACAATCATCTAGGATATTTACTAAATGAGACTTATTATAATCTTGTATCCTAGATTCAATTGATAGTTTTTTATGAACATGATTTAATAATTTAAGCATGTCTACTTCTCCCTCATCTAACAAAGCAATATCATTAGTGGTATGATAAAAAATCCACTCTAAATTTTCATTCATTTCTAGAGGTATTTCATCATAAATAGCATTTGAATTCCATAAAAGATTAGACAAATTTTCACCTGAATCTTGGATGTTTGGACACAAAATATTAGATTCTACCTCATGCACATTTTCATTTACCAATATTTGGTGAGCCATTATGATATGTTCTTCTTCAAGGGTTCCATCATCATCATTTTGTAACACTTCTTATGATGTAGCGATTTCAACATCCTGCATATCAACTGATACAAAACCTTCATTGGTAGGAAAGTTAGCAACAAACAAGTCTTCATATATTCCCCAACCATTATAATAATAATCTTCTAAATCCATGGGATAAAACCCTATCATGTCTTCAAATGGATTACGATTCTCTAAAGGTTTAGAAATTATAGGCTCTTTAATCAAGATAGCATCTTTTGAGTCATGCATATGAGATGAAGAAATTTTATTATAATGCGCAAAAGGAATACATTGCTCATATTTTTCCCAAAAATCATAATTATAAAATTTTGTCAAGGCTTTTGTATAATATTTAGGTTCAACCATTGGTTCACCTTCTTCAACGTCAAAGAATTCATCTTCCTCAGATTCATCCTGCTCAACTTCAAAAAAATTATTCTCTTCGAATTCATCTAATGGTGAGTCAAGGGTTTCTTCCATGGGATCCATTATTGTATTCAAACTTCTAAAATTATCCCAATCCTCCTTTGTAAAAAGTGACCCTAATCCAACCTCTATACTTTGATCATATTGATCATCACCATCCTCATTTTTTTGATTCAAGACTACTAGGTTTGAAGGTTGGTATTGGTTGGAATCCACTACTCTTGAAAAACAATTCATCATAGGAGAAGGTGATTCCTCAACTAGATTCTTTGGTAGCATTTGATTTCAAGATTTAGGGTTAAGCAATGATAATTTTCCCACATCCACATCATTTGAAATGTATCATTGTATCATTATTGCTTCATTATAGCTATAGACAAGGATGACTCTTTAATAACTTTTCCTAGAAATATAGAGGTAAAAGGATCTAGGGCTTTTAGGTACCCTTGGATAGCTTCTTCTTTCGAAATGACGTAATGACTCTCCACCTAGATGTATAACCCATGGAACCTATCATTAAATTGGCTTGTGGACTCATTAGGTTATTTAAAAATAGAAATAAACTAATTTAATATCCTATTTGGATCAATCAATTTTTCAAACTATTTTAGGAACACTACCTCTAATTGCTCCCAAGAGGTGATAGAACCTGCAGGTAAAATTATATACCAATCATAAGCAAATTCATCTAATTTGGATGAAAACATCCTACAAAAAACATCTTCATGTATGATTTGCAAATGAATTAAAATGCCCTTATATCCTTGAATATTCTCTTCATCAGATTCCATCTCATCATGCCTAAAGTGAGGTAGATTATTCAAAATATCTATGGGCATAGGATGTGAATGCCCAGGTACATTTAGAGGACTATATACCCTTAAAGAAGCAATAAAATCAATTAGATAACCTCAAGTAATTAGACTTTAAAACCAACTTTGTTAACAAACAAAATATTTTACAATATGCATGAAATGACTAGCAAATCTCAATAGATATGAATCAATTAAATCATGATATTAAATCCATTCTTAAAATAGCAAAGAATTAGCATAAGTGTACCATCAATTGGATAACTTTCAAATAAATAGATATGATCAATAAAACCTCATTAATCAAGCTAAATGTATTCAAATCGTTCTTTCAAATAGCGTGAATAGGTTAGCATCTATGATAAAAACAACCAAATTCAGGCCCTCTTTCTAGTTCTAAAATGTTGAGTGGTGATTTTTCCCAAGTGCAAAACCACACTCACAGTTAGGATTTGATTAAAAATCCTCTCTTGCAAAGAAGTACAAACTTCTCCAAGGTTCCTTTTATATTAATGTGTGCATGTATGCTTATCAAATGAGTGCAAGGAATACCTCAGTGCTCTACAAAACAACTATTAACAAGGGGCCTATGCTGGGGTTGCTTTAGTATAAGGTGCTATTATTGTTCATTACTCTTTGTTAAGCAAGTTTTAATCAATTTTATTCTTTATTAACCTTGCTTTAAATGTGAAGTAACAGATGAAGATCTGCCCCTATGCTATGAATATTAAAAGATGAAATAGTTTCTTTTATGTCACTTTAACCATGGAAAATGAATACTTATGGATAGCTAACTTTGTAGCTGTAGTAGCCTTTAATGTGTTTGATAAATGCCCTCTTTAATGAAATTTTATTTTTCATGAAGAAGATTAATTTACCGCTTTAAAATAATAGCCCTTTGAAATCTTCTCCCTCTCATGAAACTGTACTTTTCATGAAGGAAAATAGATTTATGGCTTTAAAGAACACAACCTTCGAGACACCTTATAATTGCTCCCCTTCAAATGAAATTTCTTTTATATTAAAGTGTTTAGATAGATTTTATCTTTCTAGTTAAGCAAGTTTTAATCAATTTTATCCTTCTTTGAACCTTGCTTAAAACCTGAGATAAAAAATAAAATCAGCATCTAAAATGTAACTCTGAAATAATGAAATGCTTCAATTTATATTGCTTCAACCATGAAATGGAATGACTTTGGATGGTTAGATTTTTAGCTCTAATAGCCTTCAATGTACCTTATTGCTAACTATCTTTAATGAAATGAGTTTTCATAAAGAGAGTTAATAAAAGGTTTAGATGTTCTGTAAATCACTTCCTTCCTTCCAATGTGACCATAGTTTCTTGAAATGAAACAATTTGTTGCTTTTAATGTAAAGGCCTGTAATATGCCAAATAAATTGCTCCTTTTCATGAAATTGTGATTTTCATGAAAGAAACTAACTTATTACTTTGAAGAAAAAATAGCCTCTTTAAAATTACCTCATAAATCATTTCTATTTTGTGAAAATGGGATTTCATAAAAGGGAAATGACTAATTGCTTGAAAATAAAACATAAACCTTAAGATCCACCTACTATTTCAAAATGGTGAAAGCCTATTTAAAAAAACCTGCAAAATTGCCTTTATGATTGAGAATTTTAAATAACAATGGAATCTTACATTTGTCTTGAAATAAAATCAGATTTGCTTTAAATTAAATTTTAAAGCTTATTCTTGTTAGAATAAGTGAATATTTTGTTAAGTTTCACTAGGATACACACTTGATTTTCCACTCCATGTGTGAGAAGAACTCTCAGTGGTGTCATCATCAGGTTCTATAAGTTTTTTGAATCCAATGACTCTTAATGATCAACTCTACTATTTATGCAGAGTTGATCCTAGAGATAAAACAATTAGTTCCACTCTTCTCTTCATCTTTTGTGTAATACTTTGCATATCTATTATTGTGAAATTCTAACATGGTACCAGAGCAGGATATATTTTGCCAGTATTCTCTCTTAAAGGTTCTAGGATCTTATTCATTTACATTGGATAATTTTTTTTTTTAGCTATCTAACTTCAAGTTTTGCATTAGTCTCCTTTTATCCATTGTTATTTTTTTACTCTTTTAGGATATTTATTTTTATATATGTTGTGTATTCTTTCATATCTATATTTAATTCATGCTTGAAGAAAATTTTTAAGAAAATATAGCTATTTCCTTTCTTTAAAACACGTGGTTTACCTTGTGTGAAGGCGATTTTCTCGCCTTTTTTTTCAAAGAAAAATACCCTCTTTATTTTATTTATTTATTTATTTCTCAATGTATTCATGTTATTATAACACTTAGAGGCCCACATTTCTAGTTATATCCCTTTTTTCCACTTATACTTATAGTGAAAATCTTGAATTAACTCCAAGTGTTATCTTAGAGATTTTTTTTGAGTTTCTTTTATTCACTCATGGAGGAAATAAAATCCCTCACTCATTATTATTACACTCAAAGATCTCTGGCACTCTCGACGTTGGACCTCAAAGTTCTCTGGTGCTCTGTATTATTATTAAATTCATAATATCGATGTTAGAGAGGGCCTGGTGCTCTCATTGGTGCTATTATTAATTAACATTGAGTTATGGGTTTGTGGTGGAGTAATAATAGTTTTTGGTTTTGTTACTACTTGGACCTCTAACAATCTCTCTGGTGCACTCAACATTGAATTTAGACATCTCCCATTTGCCCGTCTAGTTCGATATTCCTCTCGGAGTCATTTTCCATCGACGCTCTCTTTCTCTTAGTCAGTATTTATATCAATCTCCCTATAGTTCATTTCAAAATATTATCTATTTATGATTATTTTTTTTGTCTAAAGAAAATATGAAATTGTGCTCGTTCCTTTTAGTCATATTGTGCAACTTTGCTCTTCATCCAAGAAGCGCTCTAACTTCCACTTATACGGTGCTTTAGAAAGAGGCATCTCCTTTTAAAGTATTCTGCAGGTCTCAGTTTTAATGTAGGCAAAAATACATTTATTTGAAATATTTCATTTCTTTCATTCGGTTTCCAAAACGTTTTATTTCTTTTGAAAATGCTCATTGAAAATTATTTTAATTTCATCATTTTTTTATCTAACAATTTTTGTAGCTTTACATGTTTAGATAGCTAGGGCTATTTTATCTAATGATTTTTGTAGCATTACGTGTTTTGAGATCTAAGGATTTATCTTTATCTCTTTTGCTAGTGTAACACCATAGTGACCTCTCTCTCAACGGTTTTCTCTCTCGGCGTTCCTTGGTTTCACTTTTCGCCACTTGCTATTTCAGGCCGAAAGTTTGTAAATTTTTATTTTCACATTTCCTTTTGTTAGCATTTGATTCCTTTGAATCGTGGTGTTTCAAAGTTCCTTTGTCTACGTTTTTTGGAAGGCCTCAAATTAATTATTTTGGATCTCCACAAAAATGGCAGATGACACATATTGTAAATTTTTAATAAAAGTTTTTTTTTTGGAAGGGGGTGAGTGCATTATTTGCACTCAATTGGTCCATAATTTAAAGGGTGGTGTGTTTTCTTTTGTCTATCTTCATTTATGTCTTTTCTTTTTTCTATCTTCATTATGTATTTTCTTTTTTCTATATTCATCTATGCCTTAAAATTGCTTTATACAAAAAGGGGGGGCCTATATTTAAATTATTTCTATCTTTGTGTTTTATTTGATTTAATATACACTTTAAAATTTCTCAAGTTTACTATTAAATTCAAAATATTTAAGAGGCCCATCTATTTTATACAATCAATTTTCTCTTTGGAAATTATAAATTATATTTGTTCATTATAACCTTGTTTATTTCATAGATAAGATTATTTTTTAAAAGAATTTTTTTTTCTCCCATCATTTCCTTTTAAGTGTTTTTTAAAAAAATCATTAATTTAAATTTACAAGATTTCAAAATAATTCCTTCTTTTTTCAAATATATTTTGCCTCTGTTCCATGTATCAGTACATATAAAAATTATAGTTTCCCTCTCGTAAGGGCCGGGTTTTTGAGGCAAATTGTATAAAGGCCTGGCAAATATTTTTCTATAATACGTTTCTTTGGGTATCTCTCTAACTTATAGTTTACCTCTCGTATGGGTAATTTTTTGAGAAAACATCAAATAAAATGATTATTTCCTTGCATATCAAGCCAACACCCTTCCAAATTCCTCTCTCTACTTATAGTCTCACTCAAGTAAGAGTGGGTATTGTGAAGAATAAAAGGATTTTGCTCTTTCAAAGCAAAAAATATTTAAAACTCATTATACTTATAGTTTCCCTCTCATTAGGGTGGGCATTTTGAGTAATATATATTGAAAAGCTTCATATATTTTCTTTCTTCCATTTGCATTAAAAAAATTAATTAAAGTTCTAAGGGGGAATATATTGGTTAATTATAAACTTCAATCCTTTTAAAAAATATGAATTCAATTGAACCTCTCACCCCTCATAACTTTCACACATGGAAACCTAAAATTTTAAATCTTATCTCTCAAAAAGGTCTTACTCATTTGTTAGAAGAAAAGCAACCAGAATTTGATAAAGAATATGAAATCTTTGTTCATAAAGGAAAAATGCATGAAACTATGGGTATTATTAGCTCTAATGTTCATGAAATTTTGTGGTTTCATATTACAGATTGCAAAAATCCTTATGAAAGTTGGGAGAAATTGAAGACTTTGTTTGAGAAAGTAGATCATATGAGATCAATGCAATTAGAAGCCAAACTCACATCTCTATCTCCTTAAGATTTTAGTAGTATTGTTGACTTCCTCACTAAGTTCAAAGAATTTCTCACTCAATACAAATGTAGTGGGAAGACTAAGGCATAATAATAATGCATTTATATAATGTTTTCTAAGCTAAATGGTGTTTTCAAAATTTTTGCAACCACCTTCATATCTACTAAAGATGCTCTTGGTGCAACCTTTAAAATGCCTTGTTTAGAAGAATTTTGTGATAGATTAAATAGGGAAGAAACCAAAATTTCTAGATATGAAATCTCTTCTTCTTCAAAAGCCTTAGTAGCCTCCACCTCCTCTAAATAAAAATTCAAAAATAATAAAAAGACTCCCATTACCTGTACTCACTATAAAAAGAATGGTCACTCTGCTAACAAATGCTGAAAAATATTACATAAACTAGAGGCAGCTATAAAGGATCAAAATATAGAAAATAATAAGCAAATAGGAAAAGCCCTTAATGTTCAAGGAAAATCCTCCAATGCTTTCTCTAATTACTAGGTCCTAGATTTTGGAGTAACTCATCACATGTATGCTTCATACAAGTCTTTCTTTTCTATCTCCTCTAGTTCTACTCATAGCATAGAAGTAGGGGACTCTTCCTTCATCCCTATAAAAGGTAAAGGGGCCATAACCATTGATGGTGGCTCTATAAACAATGTTCTCTATGTTCTAGAAATTCCCACCAATCTCCTATCCATTTATCAAATTTGTACTTTTGGAAATGGGAAAAATGTTCTCTTCTCCCCAACACGAGTTGAGATAAGGGATTTTCAACTCCCTCATTCTCTTGTAGCTAAAGGGAATATTGATCACAAATATCATCTTTTCCACTTCAAAGGCTTTCAAAATCCAAAAAGAGCCTCCTATTTTGTGGCTCATAGTAATATTGAAAGTCAAATTTGACATGAAATGTTTGGTCATCTTAATTATAAATACCTAAAGGATTTGTGCAGCCGTAATATGGTTAAAGTATTACCCCAAGTATCTTCCAGTGATGGGGTTTGTCCTGGATGCGCTCTTGGAAAGCAACATCAAGATCCTTTCCATCCAAATAGTTCTCTAAAAACCTCATCTCCTCTATATTTAATCCATAGTGACTTAATGACCTTTCCTGAAACATATTTCAAAGGAGAAAAGTATGCTTTTATCTTTATTGATGATTTTTCTAGAAGGTCCTAGGTCTACTTCCTCAAATATAAAAGTGACGCATTATCCGACTTTAAAGTCTTTAAAGCCTTAGTTGAAAATGAGGCTTCTTGCAAAATCAAGAAGATTCCTACTAATAATAGGGGGAATACTATAGTAATGATTTATCCATATTTCTTTCTAATCATGGTATAATACATCAAACTTATGTCTCCCATAATCCTCAACAAAATGGCATTGCAAAAAGAAAAAACCAGACTTTAAAAGAGATGGCTAATTGTATGCTCCATTCAAGAGATCTTCCAAAAAATTTTTGGGTAGAGGCTATTAACTGTGTAAATTATATTTAAAATTGCACACCTCATAAAGATCTTGACCAAATAACCCTTGAACAAGCATGGTCTAGCTTAGAACAAGATGTTTCCAATTTCAAGATTTTTTGATGCACTGCTTGGGCTCACATCCCAAAGAAGAAAAGGAAGGCTCCTGATAAGAAAAGCAGAAAGCTCATCTTTGTTGATTATTGTGAAGAATTGAAAGTATACAAGCTTCTTGATCCCTCAACTCATGAGGTATTATTTCATAGGAATGTCCAATTTGATGAAACATTCCCTCAAAAATATCCTCCAAAGGCCTCTTCCTCCATTGAGCCTTCTCCTATAGTAGAACCTCAATATTATGAAGAGCCAACCCTTGAAGTTAATTTGGTTATTGATAATCAATATGAAGAACTTGTAACTCCTTCTCAATGTCTTTCAACTCCTTAAAATCCTTATTCTATGCCAAAATGGGCCCACACCATTGTTAAAGATGCTACTCCCTACATTAAAAATCTTCCTTCAAATAGATGTTGTCAATTTTGGGTTTGAGATCCTAGCTTCTTGTCTATGAGTTGTCATTGATGTCAAAAGGAAATGGCATTAATGTTAAGAGGATGTGTTGGCTTCAAAGGTGGAAGATTCCAAGAGAATATTTTTAAGAGAATCTGGAGAGATTCCATTGGCAAGGGTTTTTCATTAAAACCAAACCGGTTTTTATTAAAACCAAGTTGGATAGGGTTTTTATTAAAACCAAGTTAAATGGTTTTTATTAAAACCAATGGAGGTTCTCTTTATTATTTATTTAATTATTATTTAAAACCCTTCAAGGTTTTAATTAATTAATTATTTAATTAATTAAGGGAGAAATTATTTTTAATTTATTAAAAATACTTAAAAGGTTTTTAAACCTTTTTTATTCTTAATTTATTAAAATTATTTAAGGGTTTTTAAACCCTTTTTGAAAAGACTTTTGATTAATTTAGAAATGGTCTTTATTTCTTCCGACGTCAAGGTGTCTTCGAAGAGACTATTTATTCTCCAACTCCTAAGGTTGGAAGGTTAATCAATTCAAAATTCCCCAAATGCAATTTGTGGTGTTTGTGCTCTGTATTCGTTGCAATTGAAGGAAGACTTAGAAGCACATGCGGTTGAAAAGTCTTCAAGAGTGTTTTTGAGGGAGAAGTGGAGGGAAGTTCACTTGTGAACTTCATAGCCCTCGTGGGCTAGTGGAAGCGAAGGCTGCTATTGGGCACTACATTGGTGGAGGTCACCATTTCGAGTCTCGCGGGGGTGCTTTGCTAGAGTAACACATGTTTTTATTAAAACGTCTTTATGCCGTGAAATTCGGAGTTTCTTGGACAACGATTTATAAGGTGTGATTAAATTTTATGAGTTTTGGATTTTGTGATTAGCATTGAATAAAATCTTAGGAGAAATAAGGGCATATTTCTTTGGATGTATTTTTAAGATTATTCTTTGCTATGCTAAAATTAAAAATGGAGGTATAAGGTGTGAGTCTGTGATTGTTGATTTATTGGCATGTTATGGTGGTTGTGTTTAAAGAAGTGGAGCTAAAAGGTGTAATAAAGGAAGTTTATATTATTGCTCATTTCCTTTTATTCTAACCCTAACTTGGTTGGAAGTTTGAGAGTTGTGTGTGGTGACAACTTGAAGGTTCAATTATCTTCTACTCCAATAAGGTATGGGCACATTCTTCTTATGAGTATGATTGGTGTATGTTTTCTAAAATAAGGTTGGAGTGAAAAGGTATTCTACTAGGTATCCTTTGGCTAGGTGTAAATCCTATTTTCTGGATTGTTGAAGACTACTTATGCATTGTTATCCTTAAGGAGAGTTTTTGGTGAATGCATAATTTTTGGTTTGAGATAGTGGAAGCTTTGTGCACTAGGGTTTATATTTGTGAGTCTAGCTACTTGCATTGAGTTGGTGGAACCCTTGGTTGGCTATTTTGAGTTTGATGGTTGAGTTGCTTCCATAGAGGTTGTTTGATCAAGTTATTGCTTTACTTGATTCATGATATTGGGCTTACTCCATTGAGTTGATTTGAGCAAGTTATTCTTTGCATTTGGTGATATTGTGTTGGTGGTTGTTTTGTTCAAATATCTTTGGAGGGAAAAGGATTTCTACTTGTTTCCTTTTCTTGTGATGATTGGTTGAATGCTTCAAGGTTGATGTTGAGTTGAATGGTGTTGGTTGACTAAACCTTGTTTGATGAGCATTGTTGTTGAAACCCTAATTGATGGTGAAAAGAACATGAGTATCATTGTTATGTGATTCTTTGCATAGTTGGCAATTGTTGGGGTTTCATGTTCTTGAAAGAAAACATTCTATCCTATCCATTTTAGATATTGAGTTGAGTTTTCAGATTTGAGATTGAGATTGAGTTGAGTTGATTTGAGTTGAGTTTTGAGATTGGGATTTGAGTATAGAACATATTGAGTCTCTAAAAATTCTCTTTATGCTTCTATGAGTTTGACAAATCACATTGGGTCTCTAACAATTCACTTTGTGATTTCCTACTAAGAAAGTTTTTTCTTTGTGAGCAGTTTTGGATAGGTTCTAGTGGGGACTTGTGAGCAGATTTGGATAGGTCCTAGTAGAGGAATTGTGAGCTGAGTTTGATAGTTCTATCATAGAACTTGAGGATAGAGGTGCATTGGTTCTATGAGAAGAACCTGAGGATAGTTGGCAAGTCTTTGAGAAGGCTTGTATGCAGAGGATTGATTTTTTCAAGAGTTGGACAGATCCGATGAGATAGAGGAAGACTTGTACTAGATCGACTGACTATGTTTGGTATAGATTTCTGAGCTATTGTGTACGTGATCATAGAATATAGAGGTCTCTTAGGCTAAGCATTGAGGATGGGAGGTCTTCAGTGGAAAGGAGTTACATGTGCTGGTAAGAGGTAGAGGTAGTTGATCTTCTGAGGGATCATTTCCAGAGTAGAGGGGAAGGTATCTCCTTTGAGCAAAGGCTCATAAATTTTGATTGGGGAAAGGTATCTCCTTTGGGCCGAGGCTCATAAACATTTTAATTGGGAAGGATTCCCAAAGAACTTTGAGATAACTTTTAGAGAAAATTTTTGTGGACGTAGCCCGACCATTCGGGTGAACCATGTTAAAATTGGTGTCACTTTGTGGATGATATTGTGCATTGCTTTGATATTGCTTTGGGTATATTGCTTTACTATTTTGAAGTATAAAGGAAAAATTAAAAAGAGGTCTTATACTATTCACCCCCCTCTCAGTATAAGCTTGTGTTCTTCAATTGGTATCAGAGTAGGTGCCTTCAGAAAGTTTAATAGCTTGAAGGAAAAGCTAGTAAAGAACACAATGGATCATTCAAGTGGCAATGCAACACCTATTCTTGATGGGTCGGATTTTGGTCTTTGGAGTGCAAGGATGAAGGTTCATCTAATGGCACTTGGGAATGAGGTTTGGGAAGTGATTGAAGATGAGTACAGTATTCTTGAACATGGTCCTAATACTAAAGAAGAAAGGCTCCTACATCACAACAATTCAAAAGCAATGAATGCAATCCTGAAAGGCTTATAGAAAGAAGATCTCACCAAAGTGATTCACATCAAGACAACTAGTGAAATGTGGAAACAGTTGAAGGTGGTTCATATAGGTGATACAAATGTAAGAAAGGCCAAGTTGAGACACTTCAAAGGTATGTTTGAACAACTCAAGATGAATGATGATGAAAATATTAGTGACTACATGCTTCGTATGGATGAGGTTGTTAACTCCATGAAATACTTAGGTCTTGAGCTTGTTGAAAATGATGTTTGTGATAAGATTTTAAGATCTCTTCCTAATAGATTTAGTGAAAATATTTTTGCTATTGAGGAAGCTAAAGATTTGGATAAGTTGAAAAATGATGAGCTCCATAGTATACTTGCAGCATTTGAGTTGAGAACTCAAGTGAAGGTTGATGTCAAGAAAGAGGCGTCTTTCAAGGCTACCAAGAATTCCAAGGGTAAACAACTTCAAGATAGTGATGAGTCTTCTAGTGATGAAGAGGCATATTACAGACAGAAAGGCAAGTTCTCTAGAAAGCACAAAAGTATGAAAAATATAATATGTTTCAATTATGGAAAGTTTGGTCATTATGCTACTGAATGTACTATTCCCAAGAATGAAAGTGATGAAGATAAATAGGATTCTAAGAGCAAGGATTCTGAAAAGCACAAGCATCACAGGAAAAACAAAGATGAGCACAACAATCAAGGAAAGAGGTATTCTCACAAGCACAAGAAGATTTTCTACCTAGACAAAGCAAGTAAGTGTTCTAGTAGTGATAGTGAAAGTTCTTCAAGTGATAATGAAAATGAGATGTTGTTCATATCAGAAAAAGAGGAAGAACCGAAACATAGATTCATTATCATGAAATGTCTTAGATGTGGAAATTTTGGTCACCTTGAGGATGATTGCACAAATAATGATTTGGTTTCTAGTATGTATGAGGATGCTTCAGAAAACTATAAGGAAGATGCATGTATGGTTTTTGAAAAGGGTAGCACCTCTAGTGATAAGAAATCTTAAAAAGGCTTTGATGATTCAAAAAGCAAACAAATAGAGGAAGATATAGAGGAAGGTGAAGTAGATCTTGAAGGTGAACTTATTAGTGCTCTTAGTGCTTTGAAAAATGAAATAAAGAAGAATGCTAGACTCAAGGATAAGTTAGATGAATGTTGTATGGAGAGAGATGATCTTATAGAAAGTCTTGACTTCTCTATGGCTAAGACACAAGAACTCAAGGATGAGTTAGAGTCTAACGTTCTTGAGTATAGTGAGTTAGAACAGAAAATGGTTTCTTTGAAAGAGGAAACTAAAGATTACAAGGATAATCTTTATAGGTTTCAAGATAGCTCCAAAAATGTTAAGTCACTCATCAAAGGTCAAAGAAAGACAACAGATAAAATAGGCCTTGGTTTTGTTAAGCCACACAAGGAACAAGTTGGAGAGTCTAGTAAGAGACTCCAAAAGGAAGAGAGTTTTGATGAGGAAAGTATTTCAGAAAAGGAGTCCTTGAATGATAGATGCACAGAAATAGAAAACAAAATTTAGAATGAGAAGAAGAAGTTTTCAGAACCTAAGAGGTCAATTAAAGGAAAGTTTCAAGGCAAATGTTTTGCTTGTCACAGGTTTGGTCACATGGCTTCACATTGCATGGCTCAAGTGAAGGAGGTAAATGATAGTTTTAGAAGTGCTAGTTACTTTCAAGGGTATTGCTACTCTTGTCAATAGTTTGGGCACAAAGGGAGTTTATTGCAAGGCAAATAACGGGAATAGGTTTGGCGAACAGGTTTGGTCGAAGAGCACAGTGGCGAACAGGTTTGGTCGAACTGGTGGATTCAAAGATCAGGTTTACCTTAGAGAAACAACATCATCAAGTGTTTCAAGTGCAACAATGAAGGTCACACAATCAGACAGTGTAGAGATAAAATTCTAGAATACAAGATTTAGGAAAGGTGTGGCAGATAGCAATTTGTATATTAAGAATGAAGGTGATGATATGTTGATTATGGTTGTCTATGTTGATGATATTATTTTTGGGGGAAATAATACTCAAATGTGCAAATATTTTGCTAACACCATGTAGAAGGAATTTGAGATGTCTATGATTGGAGAGCTGTCATTCTTTTTAGGTCTTTAGATTGCTCAATCAAAAGATGGTGTATTTCTCTCTCAAGAAAAGTATATCAAAGAAATGTTGAAAAAATTTGGGATGATGGACAACAAACCAGTGTGTACTCCAATGATTACAAGGTGCAAGATGAGTAAAGATGATGAATCTCCAAGTGGTAGATCAGAGGTTGTACAGATCAATGATTGGTAGTTTATTATATGTTACAGCTACTAGACTAGATATCATGTAGGCAGTTGGGTTAGTAGCAAGATTTTAGGCATCTCCTAAAGATTCTCATGTTATAGCAGTTAAGAGGATATTCAGATATCTGAAGGGCACTATGGACCTTGGGCTTTGGTATCCCAAAGGTGATAATTTCATTCTCATAGCTTATACAGATGTAGACTGGGCAGGAAGTATTGATGATAGGAAAAGCACTAGTGGTGGAACATTCTTTCTGGGAAAGAGTTTGGTTTCTTGGCTAAGTAAGAAACAACCTTCAATTTCCTTATCTATAGTAGAGGCTAAATACATAGCAGTAGTGGCTGGGTGTACACAAGTTTTATGGATGAAAACCACCTTGGAGGATTTCAAAATCAAGCATGAAAAACCCATCTCCATACTTTGTGATAATACAAATGCCATAAGTATTTCCAAAAATCTAGTAATGCATTCAAGGACAAAGCATATTTTCATCAAGTATCACTTTCTAAGGGAGAAAGTGCAAGACAAGCAGGTCAAGGTAGAGTATGTGTCTACTAAAGAGCAAATTGCAGATATCTTCACCAAACCTCTTCCAAGAGATACGTTTGAGTATCTAAGGGAGAAATTGGGAGTTGTACTCCCACCCCAGAATTAATCACCTCATTAGGAGGTAGGGGAGGGACTAAGCTAAGAGGCTCATTCTTAGTCCCAAGCCCCAAAGGTGACCCTTTGCAATTGATGACAAAGGGGGAGATATTTGAGTAAGGGGGAGAGCCTCAAGACAGGGGGAGCTGTTTATGTTGAGTTTCTGTGTTGTTGAGAAGCATGGTTTGCCATTAATGACAAAGGGGCATATTTTTGGCAATTTTGGGTTTGAGATCCTAGCTTCTTGTCTATGAGTTGTCATTGATGTCAAAAGGAGATGGAATTGATGTTAAGAGGATGTGTTGGCTTCAAAGGTGGAAGATTCCAAGAGAATATTTTTAAGAGAATCCGGAGAGATTCCATTGGCAAGGGTTTTTCATTAAAACCAAACCGGTTTTTATTAAAACCAAGTTGGATAGGGTTTTTATTAAAACCAAGTTAAATGGTTTTTATTAAAACCAATGGAGGTTCTCTTTATTATTTATTTAATTATTATTTAAAACCCTTCAAGGTTTTAATTAATTAATTATTTAATTAATTAAGGGAGAAATTATTTTTAATTTATTAAAAATACTTAAAGGTTTTTAAACCTTTTTTATTCTTAATTTATTAAAATTATTTAAGGGTTTTTAAACCCTTTTTGAAAAGACTTTTGATTAATTTCGAAATGGTCTTTATTTCTGCCGACGTCAAGGTGTCTTCGAAGAGACTATTTATTCTCCAACTCCTAAGGTTGGAAGGATAATCAATTTGAAATTCCCCGAATGCAATTTGTGGTGTTTGTGCTATGTATTCGCTGCGATTGAAGGAAGACTTAGAAGCACATGCGGTTGAAAATTCTTCGACAGTGTTTTTGAGGGAGAAGTGGAGGGAAGTTCACTTGTGAACTTCATAGCCCGTGTGGGCTAGTGGCAGCGAAGGCTGCTGTTGGGCACTACATTGGCGGAGGTCACCATTTCGAGTCTCGCGGGGGTGCTTTGCTAGAGTAACACATGTTTTTATTAAAATTTCTTTATGCCATGAAATTTGGAGTTTCTTGGACAATGATTTATAAGGTGTGATTAAATTTTATGAGTTTTGGCTTTTGTGATTAGCATTGAATAAAATATTAGGAGAAATAAGGGCATATTTCTTTGGATGTATTTTTAATATTATTCTTTGCTATGCTAAAATTAAAAATGGAGGTATAAGGTGTGAGTCTGTGATTGTTGATTTATTGGCATGTTATGGTGGTTGTGATTAAAGAAGTGGATCTAAAAGGTGTAATAAAGGAAGTTTATATTATTGCTCATTTCCTTTTATTCTAACCCTAACTTGGTTGGAAGTTTGAGAGTTGTGTGTGGTGACAGCTTGAAGGTTCAATTATCTTCTACTCCAATAAGGTATGGGCACATTCTTCTTATGAGTATGATTGGTGTATGTTTTATGAAATAAGGTTGGAGTGAAAAGGTATTCTACTAGGTATCCTTTGGCTAGGTGTAAATCCTATTTTCTGGATTGTTGAAGACTACTTATGCATTGTTATCCTTAAGGAGAGTTTTTGGTGAATGCATAATTTCTGGTTTGAGATAGTGGAAGCTTTGTGCACTAGGGTTTATATTTGTGAGTCTAGCTACTTGCATTGAGTTTGTGGAACCCTTGGTTGGTTGTTTTGAGTTTGATGGTTGAGTTGCTTCCATAGAGGTTGTTTGATCAAGTTATTGCTTTACTTGATTCATGATATTGGGCTTACTCCATTGAGTTGATTTGAGCAAGTTATTCTTTGCATTTGGTGATATTATGTTGGTGGTTGTTTTGTTCAAATATATTTGGAGAGAAAAGGATTTCTACTTGTTTCCTTTTCTTGTGATGATTGGTTGAATGCTTCAAGGTTGATGTTGAGTTGAATGGTGTTGGTTGACTAAACCTTGTTTGATGAGCATTGTTGTTGAAACCCTAATTGATGGTGAAAATAACATGAGTATCATTGTTATGTGATTCTTTGCATAGTTGGCAATTTTTGGGGTTTCATGTTCTTGAAAGAAAACATTCTATCCTATCCATTTTAGATATTGAGTTGAGTTTTCAGATTTGAGATTGAGATTGAGCTGAGTTGATTTGAGTTGAGTTTTGAGATTGGGATTTGAGTATAGAACATATTGAGTCTCTAAAAATTCTCTTTATGCTTCTATGAGTTTGACAAATCACATTGGGTCTCTAACAATTCACTTTATTATTTCCTACTAAGAAATTTTTTTCTTTGTGAGCAGTTTTGGATAGGTTCCGGTGGGGACTTGTGAGCAGTTTTTGGATAGGTTTCGATGGGGACTTGTGAGCAGTTTTGGATAGGTTTCGGTGGGGACTTGTGACCAGATTTGGACAGGTCCTAGAAGAGGACTTGTGAGCTGAGATTGATAGTTCTATCAGATAACTTGAGGACAGAGGTGCATTGGTTCTATGAGAAGAACCTGAGGATAGTTGGCAAGTCTTTGAGAAGGCTTGTATGCAAAGGATTGATTTTTTCAAGAGTTGGAAAGATCTGACAGACAGAGGAAGACTTGTACTAGATCGACTGACTATGTTTGGTATAGGTTGCTGAGCTGCTATGGACGTGATCATAGAAGGCAGAGGTCTCTTAGGCTAAGCATTGAGGACAAGAGGTCTTCGGTGGAAAGGAGTTCCACATGCTGGCAAGAGGTAGAGGTAGTTGATCTTATGAGGGATCATTTCCAGAGCAGAGGAGAAGGTATCTCCTTTGAGCAGAGGCTCATAAATTTTGATTGGGGGAAGGTATCTTCTTTGGGATGAGGCTCATAAACATTGTAATTGGGAAGGATTCCCAAAGAACTTTGAGATAAATTTTAGAGAAAATTTTTGTGGACGTAGCCCAACCATTTTGGGTGAACCATGTTAAAATTGGTGTCACTTTGTGGATGATATTGTGCATTGCTTTGATATTGCTTTGGGTATATTGATTTACTATTTTGAAGTATAAAGGAAAAAGTAAAGAGAGGTCTTATACTGTTCACCCCCCCTCTCAATATAAGCTTGTGTTCTTCAATAGATCATCCAACCCCATAGGTACTAGTCTTGTATGTCAATCCATTTCCTCTGATCCTCAATCCTTCAAAGAAACCTTAGGTATAAAAGAATGGGAAGATACCATGGATAATGAATTTTCTTCCTTGATCAAAAATGATACTTGGGATTTAGTTCCCTTACCTAAGGAAAGAAAATTAGCTCATTGTAAATGGATATTGAAAACCAAATATCGGCCTAATGGAGAAATAGATAAACACTTGACTCGTCTTGTAGCCAAATGTTTTTCTCAAATAGAGGGTATTGATTATACAAAAACCTTTTCTCTTGTTGCTAAAATATATATTTTTAGATTGGTTCTTGCTCTAGTCGCTTCCCATAAATGGCCATTCTATAAAATGGATGTAAAGAGTGCCTTTTTACGTGGAATTTTAAAATAAGAAATATTCATGGAACAACCCATTGGTTTTATTCAAGACTCCTATCTTGTTTGTCATCTTAAAAAATCTCTATATGGCCTCAAAAAATCCCCTAGAGCTTGGTATGAAAAGATGGAATCCTTCCTTATTTTAGCAAGTTTTTATCATTGTGAGTCTGACAATACAATTTACATTTGGATAAGTAAAGGAAATATCACCATTCTTGTTGTTTATGTTGATGATCTTCTTCTCAGTGGTAGTAACATTCTCTTGTTGGAATGCAAAGATGAACTTGGAGACAAAATAATTTTAATTGTGTAGATTACCCCCTCAATTGGTGAATGAGTGACATATGCATCTCATGAGCTAATTATCAAATTTATGCAAATGATTATGTGAAATGCATGGTGTAATTATGGACAATATGAATGATGTAAATGTAATCTCAATTTTGCCCCAACAGTGGAAGGGCGTTGTTGGAAAAATGCAAATGATTGATTCTATTTTTGCCCTAACAGAGAATGGGGTTTTTGCCAAGTGTATATGCCATGATCATATAATATTATCCCATTGTGGGAGATCAAAATAAAATTTTGCTGCCCCAACTTTGGGGTGATTCCATGCTATTGAAGAAATTATCGTATGGTGCCATTGAAATGAAAAGTGATGAATATGCAAAATATCAGGAACCAATCACCCTAAGATCGAATTATTGCTAGGAAGCATATCCTATTTGAATCTACGTAATTATTGATTGTTAAGGAGAATTATGTATTTTAATGTATCCATGTTTTAAGCCTCATGGAAAATGCCATCAATGACAACTATTGAGCAAGTTGGTCTTCGCATAGTTTCACTCGAAAGGTGAAGTACCAAAATTAATTCTATTTTCAAATAATAAGATATTAGATGATGAAAATTGGCCAAGTTTTCTTATGGTGATTTATTCATCTTACCGAATTGCATGGATGTAAATCGCTACAATCACCATGGAGGTAGAATAGACCACTAGATACAAGGTTCACTTGAAATTTCATATGACTTGGAAAAATGTGCAAATGCAATAACTGATGGATGAAAAAAATGTTGAAATTAAGATGTGATGATGATAAATGTATTGATGATTCTATTGCAAAGTTTTGTGAACTTTTGCATTGATTTGGAGTGGTTTTGGAAGCAATTTTGGACAATTTTACACTTGTTGGGTGTAAACAAAAGTTAAATCCCCAAATTAATCCATGTTCTCACAAAAATAATGCAATGATGGAATTAATAATGAGAATGGTTTTTTGTGAAAATTTGGACCATTTTGAAACATTTTGTAACTTGTAATGTGATTTTATGACTTTTGGTCGCAAGCAAAAACTATGAATCGAAATCTATTTTGGTTTTCACAAAACATGAAATTATGATAAAATTGATGTATGGATGCAATTTGGAATTATGTGGTGGAGGTAAGCTACCTTTTTGGCTTAGTTTGTTCTTTTTGTCAATGTTGACACCAAACTTTGATGGACACTTATTACTTGCACAAATGCCCATAATATTTTGGCACTTTCCAAATGTAGGGATGCATTTCAATGCACCTAGGAGTGCCCATGGGCATTTTAGTACACCTAAAATAGCTACAAAATGCTGATAGAAGGGAATTAGATTCATTTATGTAGTTACAAATTTTAGAATTAGTGTCTGAGGGAGTGGAGTGGAGTGGAGTAGAGTGGAAGGAGTGAGTAATTGGTGTGCTATATAAGCTATGGTGATGGAGGGTGTGGATGTGCAATTTTCCAAGGTAAATGCCTTTGAAGCTCTTTGTTTTTGTGCAAAAAGTTTCCTTTTTTTGTGATTATGCAATGTACTTGACATTAATGTGTTGTGTTGTAGGTAAATATTTTTGAGGCTCACTATTGGTATTTGCCTCTCATCCTCGGGGTGACAAAGATATTGTGGGAGGATGAGTGGGATTGGTTGGAGGCTATGGGGTTGGCTGGGATGGTCTGGATAGATGTGGTGAGGGCCGATTAGGGGTATCTCTATGCATTGGTACAATATATGGGATCTAGATATGGGGATGTTTTAACTCCCTACTAGAGAGATGATTGTAACACTTGAGGATGTATACTGCATCCTCAAGTTTCTAGTGGAGGGTTTATGTGTTGAGGTTGGACACAATAAGAAATAGTATTTGAGTCGCATGTTCAGATATGGGTGGCAGGATGTGAAGGTAATGGTTGGAAGGATAAAATACTTGTCCATATATGTGGAAAAGAAGTTGGATACACTACCCACATTGGTGATGTTCATGTTGGCCAACATAGTGATCCCGAACAATACTGGTTGTTGGTTTCCATGGAACCTTATCAGGTGATGTGGAGACCATGGTGAGGTTCCATGTGGATAGGTTATGGGAAGCATTTATAGTGGGTGTGATTGGCTAAGTGGATGGTTGGGAGGCACATGAGTGATGTGGATCTAATCCAGTTCTTATGAGTGCTATGATAGTTCGGACTGAGGCAAGGAGTTCCTAAGGCACCAATGCTCTACATACATCATTAGGATGATATAGGCTTACCTTATATGGAGGCATGAAGGGAAATTTATGAGGATGATGAGGATATGGATCTACCTAATGTGGATGATGCAGGGACTGCTAAAAATTATGATGCATTATTCATGACTTAACCACTATGGGTATCAAGTCTAGTCATAGATGGAGGAAATGTGGATGGAAGATGTCGAGGAGGCCGATGAGGCTCTTAAGTTTTGGAGACATCTTCGATCTATCAATCAAAGTAGGTGATCTAGGGGTACAATAGAGTAGGCTAAAAAATTTGGAGGAGATGGAGGTAGCATACAGGATAGGTATGAGATTCTAGATGGGCCTCCTGGTCGAAGTGAGGAGGATTGGACGAGGCTAGAGCAATTTTTGGTAGAGTGAGATGCTATGGTAGCAGCACGATATGTTGAGATAGCTCAACTATGAGATATGGAGACAATGGCTTGATATGCAAAGATAGATTGATTACGGACTGTAGGTGGAGGTAAGAATAGGATCATGAGGCTCCAATTAGAGCTACTAGAGAGGAGTCATCGATAAAGACATGGCATGCAACACCTTTGAGCGTAGGATGGATACATCCGATTGTTGGAGGATCAATTGATGGAGCATGAAATTGGGCTTCCAAATCCATCCTCCTCATACATATTTGGGTTTGTTAGGCCTAGTGAGTCTAGGCATAACTCTAGGTCTAGGGCTCCTTTAGGGTCACAAGGATCCTCTTATAGGCATTATTTAGTGCTTAGATGAACTTTTTGGATATGAGCCTTGGTGATCCATTGTATATAGTCTTTGGTCACTCATTGTACATGCAATATATATATATACATATATATATATATACATGGCTTTTACTTTTACATTTTTGTTTTTTATGAATGCTTTTGCGTGAATGCATGTGTATATGGAAGATTTAATGTAAATGTATATGGATGATTAATGCAAGTGATAATGCAAAAATGTAATGAAAATGTGTATGGATGTAAATTCTCTAATGATAATTCAAATTTTAGATTTTTCTTGGCCATTTTTAGCATTGTTGTTTAAATTAGTGGCACCAAATTGGTGGTATGTGAAATGGATGACACATGTAATGTTATGGATGGAAGAAGACATGGATGTTGACATGGAAGAAAATATGGATGTTTATATGGAAAATTGACTATTTTATAGAGACTCAGACATACTAGTGATATTAAACAAACTCACTAAGGGTAGTATGATTTCTCTAAGATCAAATTTTTGTGCAGTGCATTTATTTACCAAATAAAGAGCATCATCCTAACTCAAGGCAATCAAGAACCAGTGTGTGTACAAGTGAGTTTATGGAGTGACTAGAATTTTTGCCCTATGATGCACATGCGGGGGGTAAGACTCACTTGCCATATGCATTGAGGTGGTAGATAGATGAGGAGAAGGGGATGAAGAGGTTGCATGAGGTAGATCATTTGTTTTGGAGGGTGAAGTTTGGAGAGTTGGAGGCTAAATATATTAAGTCGAGGCCTTGTAAGTATGGGGTGGTATGGGAGAAGCATGAAGAGTAGTTAAGCACTATCCACCAAGGGTGATGGGTAGTGGTATGGTATACTCTCCAGGCTGAGTTCTTCCAATTCAATAGGGTGATATGACATTTTTTTTCATGACATGATGTTCCAAAGGAACCTATCATGATTTATAGGTGATGGGGTGATAGAGGGAGTCACCATATAGTACTACTATGGACCGGTGAGAGGGATCCACTAATGGTTATTTTAAATGTGGAGGATGTAGGTACAATACCAAAGTATGATACTTGGTGGATGACTCAAATTTAGGATCTAGGTACTAGTGTGGTTCATCGTTGGGTACAACAAAGTGGTGGAGTGTCTACGCTAGAAGGGCATACATCGAAAGGCACCAAGTATAAGCCACAAGGAGGGGAAAGAGATGAGGTAGATGTGCCTCTTCATTGGTCAAGGTGATGACTAGGTGGTACACCTAGTACATCTATGGAGAGGGTGGCTAAGGCATCTATGAGTGATAGGGTGTAGCCTATAGAGGAGGTAGTGACCATGGAGGAGGTGGTTGAGGATGCTAGGGTTGGTGTGGGTGTTGATGATGTGATTGATCTAGGTGGTTTAGGTGACATGGGTGACATGGGAGATATACCCTATGAGGAGCGAGAGAGGAGGTATGTTTATGAGGATCTATTGATGTTATGAGAGAGGGTACATCAGCTAGATGGGTAGCTTCAAAAGAGTGATAGAGGTCAAGTGACTGACTTGGAGACATTGCAGGGAGAGTGCCATGATTTGGAGGAGATATTGATAGGTGTGGAGATGATGAGTGATGTTGAACAGAGATATTTGATAGATATTTTTGGGATAGTGAAGCAGATGTATGCTATAGAGAAGAGGACATTGGATTTGTAGTACATGGAGCTACGTGGGTGGCTTGTAGTAGTGGATACAAGGCATCTAGATTCAGAGGAGAGTATGCACCATCTAATCAAAGAGACTATGGAGGCAAGGGAGATGTTGAAAGCTAAAATATATAGGATGTAGCATGTGATAGTGACCAGGGAAATTGAGCAAGAGGTACATTTGGTAGAGATATCTGAGTTGCATTTTGAGGTAGAGCAGCAATGATAGACGAGAGAGGAAGGGGAGTGAGTGAGGGTAGTCGAGAAGGTCCCTACAAATGTGGTTACTTTGAGAGCAGAGATAAAGTATTTATGGAAGGTTAATTAGGATGTGATCGAGTGGATGAGTGAGGAGGTAGCTATGCAGAATGAGTGTGAGGTTATTTTTTTGATGGATAGGATTCCACTTTTGGATTTGGTAGGACGTGTTCGATATCGAAATCATGATTGCAAGCGCATATGCATTCTTAGTAGAGTCATCTAAGCACGACTTTGATAGGGCAAAGGGAGGTGAGGGAAGATGCACCCATAGTATCATATATAGGGGATATTGTTCTATATTTGGATAGGGTGGTAGTTCCTGTGGGTACGCAAATATTCAAGGTAATGGCTAAGTCGAGTGGGGCGATAGTGGTGCATGGGGCAGATCAGGTGAGCGTGGCTCATGAAGGGAGCAAAGAGACTCCTAGTGATCAGGAGGCCTGAGACTGGTTTGTGATAGTATATTATTTGTTTTGTATCCTACAAGGTTGTGTGATGATGGGTGGAAGACTTATTCCTATTTTGTAGCATGATGGTATTTTTATTGTGATATTTATATATACATATTTTTTTGTAGCTCTTATATATGTGTGTTGTGATTTGATTTTTAATGTGTTTGTGATCTTTTGATATTTTTGTAATGTGAATTATTGGTAAGTAAATGTATGATAAATGAATATACGTACATGTGGTAGCGTGTAAGAAAAAATAATATCTCTATAGTGTAGATGTAATGGAATTGAATGTAAATAGATGTGATGATGTATGATATAAGATAGATGTTATAGTGGATAATGTATTGTAAATAAATGCATGTAAGATAGATGCAATGATGCATGATGTGATGTAAATAGATGCATGTAAAATAGATGCAATGATGCATGTATGTGGAAGCTGAAATACATAGAGGAAGCACTTGTATCATGACATAACTAATGGTAATGTGATCCATTTTGTAATCTCAGGGATGTAGGATAGTATAGGATGTATGTAATAATTTTTATAATCATAGTTGTAGCAATCAAATCTCATGAAAAATTAAATGAGATTTGGTAACAACTCATAACTAACCTGGCTAGGTCAAAATCTATCAAGGACCAGTGTGTGCAAAAAAGTGATTACATTTATCCATTTTGAGAGAGGTAGGACTAACCCATTGTAAACATAGCCAAAGTAGCTAGCTCATCCACAAGTGTGCAATAATATGTATAAAATAAGGTTGCTAATGTGACATATGCATTTCCACTTGTAAGACTATTCCACTGGCTAGATGGCACTTAGGGCCTATAGCTGGTGATGGAAATCATCCCATGATGGTATGTTAAACCTAAGTACCAAAGGCGATAAATCATAATAGTTGGTTTTCTTGGAGGCTTTTCTTTTTATTTTCTTTCCCTTATTTATTGCTTGTCTTTTTGTGGTGCTTTTTTTTCCTTTTTTTTGTATGGGTCTTTGCTTTTATTTTCTACCTATTTTTTTTTATGTTTTATTATGCTTATCCCTTTGTTTATCCCTAGGTTGTATGTTGAACATGCAAATGATAGGATGATCAGGGGAAATAATTTTATAGATGGTGATATCTATGCAAGGTATTATCTTCCCTAAAATAAAAAATTGTTAAAATGTGACCTGTGTGAGTGGTCCTTGAAAGAATTTAAACCAACCAAAGGAAACTATGAGGTGTGTAATAACATATCAACTAGAGGTGATATTTGATTGACTAAACTATTAAATGATCAAGAAAATACAAGATACCATATACTCCGTAAGATCAAGAAAGGGAGTGGATATCCAAGTGGTAATGCTAACAAGTGCGTATGTTATTCCTGCTAAGAGCGCATTTCTAGATATGGAATATGTAAACATGAATGAAATCATAGAAGAAAAATGGGTATATGGGATAAATTTAGTGTGCGATCTAGTATGAAAAACCAATATCTACAAGAGGAAGTATGTGAGATGTAACCGGGTGAAAATAGAAAACATACATGTTTAAATATGGATGTGTGGAGTGAGGATGACAAAAATAAAGAGTCATGATAATGATTGCCCCAACATGTGGGGAGATGTAGAAAATAGGAGAAAATCATATAAGTGGGATAATACGTGTGAAAATGATGAACGATGATAGAGAATCATGATAAGGGATATAGAATAACATGAAAGTGATGAAGTGCAACAAAGATGAGAAGGTGAAACAATGATGTCAAAAAAAAAGGAAATTAAAAGGGATAAGAAGAGGGGAGAATCATCATAGGAATGTAGCCGCTTGAAGCGTGACCATTCAGTGATGCTAATGAAGAAGGAGAAGAGGATATGGAGTGGAAGAAAACTAAAAATAATGAATCAAGAAAAATCTAGGTGAAATAATGTGAATCGGGTCACGAGTGACTCGGTGAAGTGACAAGGCGACTAGGATTTTCATAGTTGGTATAGTTGGATAGTTGTTGAAAGTAACAAGGTGTGAAAATGAATGAATATCATGATGGGGTACAACAGGGTGCTAGCCAACATGGAGGACTCTGGAGTCGAGTAGATGAGGGAGCTTATTTAGGATGTGAAAAGGGTCATCAAAAAGCATGTCCTAAAAAATAGTCTCAAATGTATGACACACATTGATTTCATGCCCTGGTTGCTAATGATAGACACAAAATTGGTTTTATTTGTAATATTGTGGCTTAGGGTGCAAGGGTTTGATAGTGCAGATCTCAAGTAGTACAAGGAGGCCCTAGTGAAGTAGCTAGTGAAATGTTTGAGATAATTATGTTGATCAAACTGGCATAGGAGAGACATATGGATTGAATGGTGATGAACGTGAATAAGGTGGGGTAGGGATGAGTGGTCGGGTTGAAACAAAGGAATCAGGTGTAAGTCACATCTAAGAGAAAAGTGTAGGCCTAGAAGAAGGTTATGTGGGTCAGGCCATAGTAGAACGATGTGAAGTGGATTGGCAGGGATAATATTTCAAGTGTAACTCAAGGTTGTCAAGGTAGGAGAGGATATGTTGGATGTCGATTGGAGGGGTTGATGGAATAAAGGAAGGTGGGGACCAAAATTCAATGAGTAAATTTAATGGAGATATGGGTGTAGAGCTAGGAAGTGAACAGGATGAGAAAGGGGGAGAGTGGAACTGTTGTGTTGATTGTGTGACAGGCTAAAATGAGAGGTTGTAAAGTGGGTATGATGGTGTCTAAATAATAGGTGGTGCAAGCGATGGTTGTAGATAGTGATAGGGTGGTATGGGAGAATGCAAATAGAAGTGGCATGGATGACATTCTGGCATAGGGATAATTCATAGGGTGATATACCAGTCGGTAGGGATGGAGGTAAAACTATAGAAGATGCATGAATAGGTGTAGCTCCCCTATTAGGGGGACAATATATTGAAAATAGTTGGTGAACTAAGGAGGGTGGTAGATATGGATCTCTTGGGTCATCTATATGAGGTGGGGATGATCTGAATGCATGAGGGTCTATCATATGGAAATGTTCCTTCTTATCTGCAAATGGGGTTAAGAAGACTTGGCTATATCCTGAGTGGGGTGAATAGGATGAGTCCCTATGGCAAGGTGATCGAAGGTGGGGTGAGTTATAGTGGTTGGAATGTGATGATATGGAATGCTAATATACATGGACTGTGTCTGGTGTCCTAGCCAAATCAATCGAGGTTAATGGTACTGGGGGTAGTATCAAGATATCCTACATGATGAAGGTGAGTGGTATGATAAATATGTATGTCTAAAGTGAGGTATTTACTATTAAAGACATCACTTATGGCGATGAGAGACCTACAAAAACCAAAATACCCATGGCATATAAATTACATAAAAAGTACAAATATTTTTATTGTGTAATAGAAATTGAAAATGGTGTGTGTAGTATTGTGTGGATTATATGGGTGATCTAAATTAGGACCATGTTGTAATGACACTATGTACAATCTATGGTGGTGCATACCTAGGTGATCTAGGCATTGAATGTGCGAAGATGAATGATGTTGAAAGGTTCAGGTTCAGTGAATCCTTTGAGAGTTTCCAATTGATATGTGTCAAAACCATATTTTTGTGTGATAATGTATGGAACTAATCAGTTAGGAGTGAACTTGTCATGCTATTGACGGGGTTGGCTTATGATCTATTGATTTTCCTTGAGAATGAGGTCACCAATTTGAAACTCGCATTGATGTACCTTACTATTGTAGGCATGATGAAGGTGGTCTTATAGACACATGTGTGCTCTATGGTGTGGATGTAGTAATCATCCAAGAGAGTTAATTGGTCAATACAGGCTTGGCGAGCAGTGTTGTCATCGATGAAGTATTTCATGGAGACTCATAATAAAGGTATATCAAGATCAAAAGGTATAATGGCTTCAGTGTCATAGACCAATGAGAAGGGAGTTTCCCCAGTAGGATTATGTATTCTTGTACGATAGACCCACAAGGCAAGAGGCATTTGATTGTACCAATCATTATGAGATTCTACAACTATTTTACGAAGGATGGAGCAAATGGTTTTTTAGTTGCCTCGACTTGGCCATTACCCTGTGGGTAGTATGAGGTTGAAAAGTTATAGTGGATATTGAATTTGGCATAGAGGGTATGGATGATTTTATTTTTGAAGGGTGTACCATTGTCAAAGATGATTTGGGAAGGAATAACAAAGTGACATGATGTGATCGGTGATAAAGGCCATGATTTTGGCTCTCATGGTTTGGACAAGTGGGATGGCTTCGACCCCTTTTGTGAAGTACTCTATAGTAGTGATGATGAATTTATGATTGCTTGATGAAGCAAGTGTGATATATCCGATGAGGTCTAGGCCCTATTGTGAGAAAGGCCACATGGATTGAATTTGTTGGAGATTTTATGAAGGAAGGTGTGTAAGGTTAGCATGTTGTTGGTATTTTATACATCGCTTGACATATTCATAAAAATCATGCTCCATTATTTTCCAGTATTAGCCCATGTGTAGGATACATTTTGTGATAGCCATACCACTAAAGTGGCCACCATAGGTATCGTCATGTGTTTCTTTTACTACCCACTAAGATTCATGTAATTTGAGGTAACATAGAAGGATACCATAATAACTGTAGTGATACAAGATATCCTCTAGTAGTGTGTAGAAAATGGCATGTTATTTGAATGCTTGGTGCTAGGATGCAATAGCTCGCAAGGTAGGAAACCTAATTTTATATAATCCTTGATTTGTGAAAACCAAGGATCATGGAGCTCGATATTGACAACATGAATGTCATCATCGTTTGTAGGGGGTGAATATGAGATAAATGACCATGTAAGAATATGAATAGACACATGTGTCATGTTTGAGAGGGGATTTTATGGTATTAATTATCCTAAGGAGGCCATTGTATTAGTGAAATGATTCGAGGAACATGGGGTGACTTCTATAGCATACCACTCAAATTGGGTGAGGATTTGCTAGGGATTTATTTATATTGTTGAAGAATAGGACAATGATATTACCATATATCTTGTACTTGATTCACAATAAGGAGAGAATATCCAATGATGTAAAGGCATTGAAGATGCATCGAATACGCCTACTTTAGTCCAATAATGGGAGCTTTGTATTTTATATTGTTGTTTGTGTAGGGAAATCCTAATTTGAATGAAAATGGGAGAGGCTCTCCATTTGGTGTAAAAAATACAATGCCTGCACCCCCATCATGTGTGCAATAGAAACTATCAAAGAAAAGCATTAAGTCAGCAGTTATCTCTAGTTCAACATACTCTTTGGGTTCTATAAATTTGAATATGGAGTCATTAGGGAGTTGGGTGATGAGATGTTGATTATTAGGTAATGGTTCCTTAGTGAGCTAGTTTGTGATGACCTACCATTTAATGGACTTTTGTGAAATGAATTCTAGGTCAAATTTAGTAAGGAGCATGATCCATTTAATATTATGAGAGTTATGATAAAACTTGTTCATCATGTATCGGAGTGGATTGTCATGAGTGATGATAAATGTAGTGTGATTAAGCATGTAATGATGTAGTTTTTTGTTGGCAAAGACTACAGCCAAGAACATATTTTCCATTCATATGGAAAAAGTTTCATAACTAACTACCGTATAGCTGATGTAGTATATAGCTCGCTCATGCTTGAGTTCATTCTTTTGGGCTAAGAGTGTACCAAGATCAAATTTCATGGTAGAAATGTATAGGCTAAATGGACTCTACAAATGTGGAGGAGATAAAATTAGTGAAGAGGTAAGTTAGGATTTGATTGAATCAAAGGTTTTTGATAGTTTTCATCCCATTTGAAGGTGACACCCTTTTACAAGAGGTGATTAAATGGATTGTATTTATTTAAAAATTGTGCAATGAAATGGTGTATGGACTGAATCTTGCCTTGCAAGCTGTGTAGTTATATGAGGTTCATGGGTGGAGGTATATCAATGATGTCTTTGAATTTGTTAGGATCCACTCTATTACCTTGGTAAGAGACGATGAACCCTAGGATTTTTCTTGAAGTGACACCAAAGATGTATTTATTTGGGTTAAGGTGAACGTTGTGTTCCAAAAGGTAACCAAAGCATAGATTAGTAAGGTGCTATGAACGCTCTTTTGATTTTTTAATGACATCATCAACATAGTCTTACATAATTTTGTGCATGTAATTGTGGAAAATGTAAGTCATTGCACGTTGGTAGGTTGCCCCAACATTTTTAAGGCAAAAATTCATGACCTTATAGCAAAATGTCCCCCAAGGGGTTGTGAAGAAAGTCTTGTGTTGGTCGATGGGGTTGATTTTGATTTGATTGTAGCTAGAAAAACCATCCATAAGAGATATTATTTCATGTGCTGTGATGGAATCGACTAGTGAGTCAATGTTTGGTGGGGAATTTGTCCTTGGGACAAGCTTTGTTCAAGTCATGAAATTCAGTGCATATGCAAACTTCACCTAAATTTTTAGGTACTGTGTAGACAATAAAATCATGTCAATCCAATTAGGTGACTGAAATCATTGGCTAATTGACATTATATGGCCCTCTTGGGAAATCCTCAGAGGTTACACAATGGTCCTAACCACTATAGGAAGGCTCTAACCCACTTTTGGGAGGTTTTGGACCATATATACATGACTATCCCACCCTAGTATAGTCACAGTTCATGGCCATACCACCCAGGCCTGAAATGGCCTCTTGACTGCTAACTGTCCCACCCAAGGATGGCCACACAACCATCCCACCCAGGGATGGCCATCAAACTGGCCATCATACCAACCTTGGATGCCCATAAAATAGGATATTTTATGCTCCAAATTCTAAAAATAACAGGCTTGTAGGGCATTGTGGTAGGTACCAAAACCCTTTGTTTTCATTTCTACTATTCAAAACTACTAAAATCTGGTTTTTCTTACCTCTTTTGATTGCTTGAAAGGTAGAAGATAGGTTTTGTTTTTCTATAATTTAAAAAACAACAAAAATAAGAATAAAAACTGAAAATGAACTAAGTAGAAATGCACCTCTATGGTTTTATTACTTCTAGCCTATCTGATGGTTAGGTTATCATTTAGGAAATGCATTTGGTAGGTTACATTTTATATAGATTTTCTGAAAGTAAGACATCATTTCTTTGCATTTAGTGAAATATCATTGAGTGCTTCATTATTTAATTTATTTCGACTTAAAAATAACCACACACGCCATGTTCCACTTGAATTTTAGTGAGTTTTATTTCATCACCAACCACTAGTAGAGGTCAGCAACAATGGCTTTCACCTCCACCCATTACCTCAAATCCCACGAACCATTGTTCTTTGCCAAGGCCAGCTCCAATATTTGATGTAGCTTGGAAAATTTGCATGTAATTATTTTTGGAGGGTATAATTCTGACCAAGTGAGTACTAGGTGAGGACTGGTAGGACCTATAATCCCTAAACATGTATGGGTTTCATATCCATACTTTGGTGGGTTTACGTGACCATGAATTTCATTATCGATTGTCAATTTACGAGCATACAAGTGAAATCCAATTAAACACAAGATTATAATCCAATGAAATTCAAACACATGACACAAGGTCTTCTTTACAAAGAACACATTTGAAGCACAAAAAATATTTTAGGGATTCACATATAAAACTTAAAAGAGATAATCACTTATTCTATTGAGTGTTTCCTTTCTTATGTTTTGTTTCATTAAGAATTTGTAAAGGAGATAATTCATCTAGGGTTTTGTAGAGAGTAACAATGGTGTGCACCCATAGCCAATCCCAATAATGGGTAGAAGCTACAGAGGGTGGACTAGGAGACATGAGTCATCTCCACTTTAGCCCCACTGACTTGGTCATACCTCCTTGGTAAGCCTCTACTCACCCATGTACCAGGACAGTGGAACCCTATGCAAGACACCCCACTAGGGTGTGGACCTTACCCGAGAGAGTGTTCTCGGTATGTAGAAACATCACATGACTTATTTGAAGAAATACAACAACACACTAAGGTGTAAGTAGACAAAGTGGTGGCATTCATCCACATGCCTGATAGGAATAATACACCCACTTATAGGCTAGAGCATGACTTCACACATTGGGCAGGGATGATTGATCATACTTCACCCGTACATCACCCTGATAGGTTCCAACAGCCTAGACAATATGATGAGTATGATACTCATCGCTCAGGGTGAGAAAACTCTACCATTACCATCCTCATCCATGAATAAAGGTATGAGGAAATCCTCGATTATCCTCAAGACCAGTATATCATGCAAGGATGATGTGCCTCTCCGCCCACTGAGTATAAAGAGCATATTCCTAGGACTGAACCTCAAGTAAATGTGGCTACCCTCGATTGAGGGAAGCATGTGATGGATATCATAGATTATCTTGAATGAGGTCAGCCTTAGGGTGAGAATCCTAGGCCTCCTAGGCCCCACATAGTGGAATAGATCAATCAAGAAGTTGCAAGATATGTGAAATGCAAAACATAGTTCAAGTAGCTTCGATGAGACAAATAACAACTAGACCGCTTGCATCAACTTGAGAAAGAAAGAATAAAATGATAGATCAACAAGATTTTCCAAAAAACTTTACATGAGAGGTTCCCTACCCCTAGAACATATAGATAGGAAGTCCATCCAAGGAAACCCACTCTCATTTGAGATAGGTCTCCTAGGCCTTATCTAATGTTTCCTTTGTGACCTCCTATGCCAGATTGGGACTTGCCTCCCAAATCAAATATAGGGTACCCACCGTAGGCACCTACCCCTATCTATAGGCCGGATTAGGAGACACTTTATGGGGCTTACACCGAGCATGAGCCAGAGGTCAAATATTTGGAAACGTCTTATCAAGGTAAGGGGTGACATGCCACCACATCAAAATAGGCCTAAGGATCCTTGACCTCCACCATAAGATAGGAGTAAATAAGAGGAGATCAAATCCTCTAATGCATATAGGTTACTACTAGAGCACCTAGAGTCAGTAGAGAACAAGACCTTTGGGTTTGGATATCAAAATCCCACTTTGCACTAGCTATGCAGTCGACCCCTTCATCCTTCAGTGCCTACAATTTACCATTCAGAGTAGTTTAATATGCCTCATTTGGCTACCTTTAAAGGAAAATAAGATGCATAGGATCGTGTTACCAAATTCTTGAGTTAATGCTTTGGCATCCAGGATAACGATGTTTTGATTTTATGAAAATTTATGACTACCCTCTCTGGCCTAGCTATGGAGTGGTTTAACCAAATACCAAATATTAGCATCCATAATTTGGATCAACTCGTAGACTTGTTCCTAGAATGTTTTGCCTTCAATACCAAGAGGAAGACGATGCTAGCTAATCTTACTAGGTTGAAACAATATGATAATGAGTTGATAGTGAATTATTGCAATAGGTGGTGAATTTTTCTCACCAAGCTACCATATCTACTCTATATGCCGAAGTTGACTCATATATTTTCCAAGAGCTTCCTAAATCCAATATCCTTATTGTTGCAACTGCAATAATATCTGACTATTGAAGATGCCCTAGCATAATATAGAACAATTGAAGACATAAAGATTAAAGAGGGATAAATTATGAAGCCTCACAAGAAGTAGTGGAACAAGAATGCTAAGAATATTCCAGTTCAGCCTAATATAGCAGCAGTAAATCAGGTTGCCATTAGAATCCTAGGGCTAGTGCAAATCGTACCACCTCAAAAGCCTAATTACCAGGCCACACCTAGGAACTATAACAAGGACAACTAGAATAATCAAGGGAAAAATACATAGCATCACCCCAAGCAATAGTTCATGCCCATTAGAGAGTTTATGGACTCTTTATTTGAGTGCCTCTTAGTGGCTAACTCGATGAACTTGCTTGAGATTTGATCTATAGACCCAAATGAACTGAAGACCAAAGGGTACTAAGAAGACCTATATTGTAAGTTTCATAGGTAAAATGGGAATGATGTGCATATGTGCTATAATTTAAAGCACTTGTTGGAAGACATGATCTATAGGAATGCCCTTCAGGTATACACCAAACAACCAACAAATGGGTGTTTTTAAAGACCTTTTGTCTGCCCACGTGGAGTAGGCCAAGCCAGTGTCCTAGATAAATTAGGTTCATCATGCACCCCCTAAGCAAGGGTATGTTGGCATGATTAGTATTGTAATAAGGAATAGGTGGTACCCAAGTCCAATTGCACCACCTATGGCTCAAAGTGATGTTCCTTCAATATTGTAGCCTCTATTGCCTCTAGTGTCGAGCCTCCCACCTTGACCTATGGTCATAATTAAGAGCAAGCTCACTCAGATCCTAAGAATAATATATGTCTATCTCTCCATCTATGAGCTCATTCAATAATCTTCCACCTCATAGAGAATATCTAATGGATATCCTTAATACAATAGAGCTACAGCCCCAAGAGTCTAATTCCTTTAACAATTTTGTGGGACATGTTCAGCAATGTATGAAACCGATGATTACCTTATGAGAAGATGATCTTAAACTAGTTTCAAATGATATGGTAGATCCCCCCTTGCACATAATCACATGTATAAATGGAAAACCCTACAAGAGAGTGTTGATAGACACTGGTTCTTCCAGCAACAGAATCACTACAATAGCTCTCAAGCATCTAGGGATCTCGACATCTCATATTGTCATGTCTACTTACACCCTCATATTGCGATAGTCCTACACATTAAGGTGGGGCAAAAGACCATACCAACACTATGCCACATCTTGGAGGGTGAGATGACATACAATATCTTGGTGGGAAGACCTTGGATCAAGGACATGAAATGTGTACCCTTGATCGCTCACCAGTGCCTAAAATAAACCTATGAAGGGCAATTCCATGTCATCTTTGTAGACCTTTAGCCCTTTAAGTATTGAAACTTAGTGTAGCAGATCCCTGAGTCGACCTTACCATAAAACCATCTAGATTTCTTACTAAATGCATCCATCCAATATCTACCTCCTTCACCATCACCTTCAACCAATCCATAATCATCATACCATCCTCATATTCAAAACCCCCATACTTGCCTTCATCATTGGTGAATCCTCCACCAAGGAACATGGGGAAGAGGCCTATTGATGAGATCCCTCTAATCATATCTACCATCTCCATAAGTGAGATTCCTCACCCAGTGGATTAGGATTTACCTTATGAGGCAAATTTTGAATCAATTCAAGCCTCGATCCCATCCCCTCTGTTATTCTCACAATGACACTGAGAGGAGGGTGAATCAGTGTAGCTCTTAAAAACTTAAATCTTCAATTCTTAATGCCTAAACAATGAAATATTAAAACTTAATAAAGCAAATATACCAAAAGAGCATCACACAACACAAGATGTACCAAGGTTCACCAGTTTTGGCTACTCCTAAAAATTGACTGTTTGGACTCCCATCCAAATCCAACCTTTACAAAATACCAATTTTACAATCAATTTACCAGCACCCATTGGAAGGAGAACCAAACCCTAATTTATCTACAACAACAGAAAGTAGCACCAACCCCTGATTTATCTGCACCAATAGAAAGGAGCACCAACCCCTGATTTACCAGCACCAACTAGAAGGAGCACCAAATCCTGATTTACCAGCACCAACTGGAAGGAGCACCAACCCCTGATGCCAAGCACCAACTTGGACTTATGTTCTAAAACTAGAAGATTGACATAAAGATGCCTTCACTTTTATACAAGACCCTAACTGGTCTATTGCTAACCCAACCTTTCTCGCTATTCACCAAAAAAACCACACACACTTAAGGCTCTGCTTACTGCACTTTTATGACCCTCTTATAGCCCTCTTACTGTGCTTCTTACTGCATTCTTACGGCTCTCATAGTTCTACTTAATGCTATCTTACAACACTCTTCCAACCCTCTTTTTGTAGCACTTTCACTCTATTTCAGCAGCTTTTTAATTATCCACGTAGACCTCCTTTTATAACAAAGTTCTGACTCTATTTTTAACTTCCATATTTTCACATGCAACCCATAACTGGCCCTGTAACTATCGTTCTCACTTCTATTCACTGTTCTTATTTTTGATGCATGATTTTTCTCTGTAACTGCACCTGTAACTGTCATACTGTCTTTAGTTAACTCTTCTTATTTTAGCTGCATTATTTTTTTCTACAATGGCCCCTGTAACTTCCATATAATTTTAGTTAACTATCACATAGCTTATTTCATCTGGGTTCTCTTCTTAGCTCGCACCAAAGCTACCTGTCATGAAATCATGACACTTCTACCTCTTTATCCTCTTCTCGGATTTCACCCATGAAAACACATGTCGCGATATCATGACACTTTCGCCTCCTTGCTACTTTACTTGGTTTGTACCCATGAAAACACAACATGTCACAATATCATGACACTTTCACCTTTGTACTCTTCCTCTTTACTTTTGTCGTGATATCATGACACTTCTGCCTTCTTACTTTCTCTCTCCTCCTTTAGTCATGAAAAATGTGACATGTCACGATATCGCAACACTTTTCATTTTTGGCCTTCCTACTCTTTTCAAGTCGTTAAAATGTGACATGTCACGATATCAGGACACTTTTCCTTCTTGGCCTTCCTGCTCTTTTCAAGTCGAGAAAATGCGACATGTCACGATATCATGACACTTTTCCTTCTCGACCTTCCTACACTTTTCAAGTCATGAAAATGCGACATGTCGTGATATCGTGACACTTTTTCTTTATTGCATTTTCTCTTCGCTTCGGACCGCAAAAATGCAACATGTCACGATATCACGACACTTTTTCTTCCTTGCATTTTCTCTTTACTTCGGACCGTGAAAATGCAACATGTCGCGATATCACGACACTTTTTCTTCCTTGCATTTTCTCTTCGCTTTGAACCATGAAAATGCAACATGTCGCGATATCGCAAAAATTTTTCTCTCGGACTCTCTCTCTTGCAATATGTCGTGAAATCGTGACACTTTTTCTTTTGTACAATCTCTCTTGCAATATGTCATGAAATCGTGAAACTTTTTCTTTCGGACTCTCTCTCTTGCAATATGTCACGAAATCACGACACTTTTTCTTCCGTACAATCACTCTTGCAATATGTCGTGAAATCATGACACTTTTTCTACTTGCATTTTTATCTTCCAACATGTGAAATCGTGACACTTTTTCTTCCGTACTATCTCTCTTGCAATATGTCATGAAATCGTGACACTTTTTCTACTTGCCTTTTTCTCTTCCAACATGTTGTGAAATTGCGATAGTTTTTCTTGCTTGTGCTTTCTCTTCGAACATGTCGCAAAATCACGATAGTTTTTCTTGCTTGTGCTTTCTCTTCAAACATGTCGTGAAATCATGACAATTTTTCTTTCTTCTCAACATGTCGCGATATCGTGATAGTTTTCTTCCTTGCTCAACATGTCACGATATCATGACAGTTTTCTTCCTTGCTCAACATGTCGCGATATCATGATAGTTTTCTTCCTTGCTCAACATGTCACGATATCGTGATAGTTTTCTTCCTTGCTCAACATGTCACGATATCGCGACAGTTTTCTTCCTTGCTCAACATGTCATGATATCACGATAGTTTTCTTCCTTGTGATTTTATTTTGATTTTTAGCATATGGGCCACTTCGATCTTTTCGATAATCACTATACATACTCTGAAGAACCTCTTAAATCCTATCTACTGCATTAACCGATCTGTCTGACTGTTTTAACAACAATGACAATACTATTGCTGCACTTTGCTCAACAATCTCCCCCTTTGGAATTTTTGGCAACACACGTGCAATTTCTTGTAATTCTTCTCCCCCTTTGACAATAATACCAAAGGGCTGCTACAGACTCCCCATGAGTCCATGCACAACATTCTCAGGCACACATTATTATAGTTAGCAAAAATTACAAACATGAGCAAAAATATAATCAAATATATAAATGCTCCCCCTAAGAATGTGGTCCTGATAGCTAGTCAGTTCTTGGGAAACATGACCACTTCCAATTTATTGCGAAGGTACTCAAAGACTTTCTTGGGCAACAAATTTAAATATATCCACTTACTTGCTCTGTTGTTGGAACAAAATCCAACTTAACCTCACCTTCCACAAATTTCTCCTGCGTACAGCACGCTGTTGCTGCAATATATTCTCCCTCTACTGTGAATAAGGATACTGACTCTTGTTTCTTACTGTTCCATGTGACCAACCTATCTCCAAGATATAGTGCACCTCTACTAGTACTCTTTCTATCATCTACACATATTTGCTCAACTTGCAACCTGTCATCATGGGAGTGCTAACTGGCTTACACTCCTCCATTGTGAACCTTTTAGCATCTCTTTCACTAAACCAAATTATCAGAACTGTTATAGTCCATAACTTTGAACAATGGTAGTAAGAACCATAAAAAGTATAACACTGACATATAGCAATACTACCAATGGTGACAACTCTTAATTTAATCACCACCCTTCATAGTACCTCCACAAACAACTACATGAACTGAAACACACTTTGACAACTATACAACAACTCCCCTTGCCTACTCGCATTTCATCCTCAGATAACCAAACAAACACATAGGAGCAAAAATAACCTTTAAGATTGCTCCCACTGAGGATGTACTACCTGGAGTTTCTTAGTGCAATAGAGGAGTAATCTCCTTCAGTCCAAGGAGACACGATTTCCTCTCTTATTTCTTTCTCCAATATTTCTTGAACTTGGGCTTGAGTTTTTCAACTGCATCCCTATTTTGAACCTTTTCATGAACTTGAACATTTCTCTTGGGTGGTTGTCTCTTGTGCATCCTTGATGGATGATGATTTCTTCCATGTTTGTGTTGCATTCTTTGTGTCTGATGAAATCTATTGTCTTGCCTTAGATTAGATACAAAAATTCTTGGACAAAACCTTGCTATGTGCCCATGACCATTACATTTAAAACATTGCACATGGTGTTCAATAGATGTATTTCTACTAGCATAACTCTTTGATCTATTATTCAATCCACAATAAATTGCCTTGTGACCATAATGGTTGCATCTAAAACAATAGCCATTCCAAGCATTATTATGAATAAAGTGAGAGTGATAGAACCTCTATTGTTGTGGTCACTTTGCTGTAGATATCCTTTGAGATTTTCTTTCTTTTGAAGTTTTAGCTTCAAACTTTTCTTACTTTGATCCTTCAGTAGTGGACTTCTTCTTCTCTATAGATTTAGAAGATGAAGGTTGTTCAGCTTCATATCCAAGACCAAGCTTACACATGGGGCTCATTTGATGCCTTATCATTTTATCTAGAAACTCTGTGCTCTTGTCAAATTTGAGATTTGTATTGGCCTCTTCTAGTTGTTTCCTCAATAAAAAAATCTCCTCTTCTTGTTTGCCACAAACATCACTTTTGTCATCCAGGTATGACTTCAAGGCTTCTTATATTTTCTTGGCTTTATGAATTTGCAAGAAGAGATATTCAATATTATCCCCATATTCTTCCAACTTCTTGGAAAATCTTTTGTTATTTTTCCTTTCTATACCCAACTCTTCAAGTGCAGTCATGAACTCACCTTCTAGATATACTTCACCCTCAGCCTCAAGTTTTTATTACATTCCTTTTTTTCCTCTATTTTTTCTTCTTTGAATGCCATGAAAAGAGCTTCATCTGTTTATTCTTCAAAATCCTCATCGGAGATGTCTTCTGATGAACTGACATTCTTGGAGATGAAAATTTTCTTCCTAAAGTTGCCATTTCTGAAATTTGTTTTTTTCTTCCAATAACTTCTTTCTTGGTGCGATCCTTCATCACTTTCATCCTTCTCATTAAGTGGACATTTAGCTGCAACATGCCCAATGCCTCCATAGTTGAAACACCTAAATGATAGATTTCCTCTGTATTTTCCTTTTCCCTTTATTAGTTTCAGAAAAAAGTTTGCTTTTGTTTCATCTGATGTCTCTTCTTCCTTAGATTTTTGTTTTGCTTTAATATGTTTATGTGCTTTAAAAGTTGCTTCTCTGTCTGTGGGTTTAGTTTTTCTAATTCTCATCTCATATGTAGTCAAAGAACCATGCATCTCATCCATACTAAAATTATTTAGATCTTTAGCTTCTTCTATTGCTAAAACTTTAGAATCAAATCTTTTGGGAAGAGATCTTAGTACCTTTTTCACGACGATAGCATCTTCCATTTTCTCGTTGAGTCCTCTAATCATATTAATTATTTCATTAACTCTCATCATGTATGCCTCTATGTTATCATCGTCATTCATATTTATTGCTTCTAACTAAGCTCGATGTGTTTGTAACTTGGCCTCCTTGATCTTATCATCTCCTTCATGAATGCTCCTTAGTTTGTCCCATATTTCTTTTGTCATTTTACAACTCATAATTTTTACTAGTTCACTATTCATTAATCCACACATGATAGTATTCTTTGCTTTTGAGTTATTCTCAAACAATTTCTTATCGGCAACATCGGTTGGAGAAGTGGTGGGTATTGTGTATCCACTATCTATCGAATTCCAAATGTCATATCCCAAAGCATAAAGATATGTCTGCATCATAAGTCTCAAAAATGTGTAATTAGTTATGTCCAACAATGGTGCTTTGTTTGATGAGAAACCTTCACCACCTGCCATTGTGTCACTTCCAAGATCAACCCTAGCTGATTTAGCCTGACAAGGGAAATTGACTCTGATACCAATTTTTAGTCTCACAATGACATCGAGAGGGGGGGTGAATCAGTGTAGCTCTTAAAAAATTAAATCTTCAATTCTTAATGCCTAAACAATGAAAGCTTAAAACTCAATAAAGCAAATATACCAAAAGAGCATCACACAACACAAGATGTATCGAGGTTCACCAGTTTTGGCTACTCCTCAAAATTGACTATTTGGACTCCCATCCAAATCTAGCCTTTGCAAAATACCAAATTTATAATCAATTTACCAGCACCCACTAGAAGGAGCACCAACCCCTGATTTATCTACAACAACAGAAAGGAGCACCAACCCCTGATTTATCTGCACCAATAGAAAGGAGCAACAACCCCTGATTTACCAGCACCAACTAGAAGGAGCACCAACCCCTGATTTATCAGCACCAACTGGAAGGAGCACCAACTAGAAGGAGCACCAACCCCTGATTCCAAGCACCAAATTGGACTTATGTTCTAAAACTAGAATATTGACATAAAGATGCCTTCACTTTTATACAAGACCCTGACTGGTCTATTTCTAACCCAACCTTTCTCACTATTCACCAAAACACCACACACACTTAAGTCTCTGCTTACTGCACTTTTATGGCCATCTTACAGCCCTCTTGATGCGCTTCTTACTACATTCTTATGGCTCTCATGACTCTGATTAATGCTCTCTTATGACACTCTTCCAACCTTCTTTTTATAGCACTTTCACTCTATTTTAGTAGCTTTTTAATTCTCCACATAGACCTCCTTTTATAACAAAGTTTTGACTCTATTTTTAAATTTCATATTTTTGAATGCAACCCGTAACTGGCCCTGTAACTGTCATTCTGAATTTTGTTCACTGTTCTTATTTTGGCTGCATGATTTTTCTTTGTAATTGCACCTGTAACTATCGTACTAACTTTAGTTAACTCTTCTTATTTTAGTTGCATGATTTTCTTCTACAACGGCCCCTATAACTACTGTATAACTTTAGTTAACTATCACATATCTTATTTTGGCTGGGTTCTTTTCTTAGCTTGCTCCAAAGCTACCTATCATGAAATCGTGACACTTCTGCCTCTTTGTCCTCTTCTTAGCTTTTGCCCGTGAAAACACATGTCATGATATCGTGACACTTTCGCCTCCATACTCTTCCTCTTTACTTTTGTCACGATATCGTGACACTTCTACCTTCTTACTTTCTCTTTTCTTCTTTAGTCATGAAAATGCGACATGTCGTGATATCGTGACACTTTTCCTTCTCAGCATTCCTGCTCTTTTCAAGTCATGAAAATGCAACATGTCACGATATAGCGATGATTTTCCTTCTCGGCCTTCTTGCACTTTTCAAGTCATAAAAAATGCGACATGTCACGATATCGTGATGCTTTTCCTTCTCGAAATTCCTGCTCTTTTCAAGTCGTGAAAATGTGACATGTCGTGATATCACGACACTTTTCTTTCTTGCATTTTCTCTTCACTTCAGACCGCGAAAATGCAACATGTCACGATATTGCGGCACTTTTTCTTCCTTGCATTTTCTCTTCACTTTGGACCATGAAAATGCAACATGTCATGATATCGTGACACTTTTTCTTCCTTGCATTTTCTCTTCACTTCGGACCATGAAAATGCAACATGTCGAGATATCACGACACTTTTTCTCTTGGACTCTCTCTCTTGCAATATGTCACGAAATCGCAACACTTTTTCTTCCGTATAATCTCTCTTGCAATATGTCATGAAATTGCGACAGTTTTTCTTTCGAACTCTCTCCTTTGCAATATGTCATGAAATCGCGACACTTTTTCTTCAGTACAATCTCTCTTGCAATATGTCGTGAAATCGTGACACTTTTTCTATTTGCATTTTTTTCTTCCAACATGTCGCTAAATCACGACACTTTTTCTTCCGTACTATCTCTCTTGTAATATGTCATGAAATCATGATACTTTTTTTGCTTGCATTTTTCTCTTCCAACATGTCGTGAAATCATGACAGTTTTTCTTGCTTGTGCTTTCTCTTTGAACATGTCACAAAATCATGATAGTTTTTCTTACTTGCGCTTTCTCTTCGAACATGTCATGAAATTGCGACAGTTTTTCTTTCTTCTCAACATGTCGTGATATCGCGACAATTTTCTTCCTTGCTCAACATGTCACGATATCATGACAGTTTTCTTCCTTGCTCAACATGTCATGATATCTTGATAGTTTTCTTCCTTGCTCAACATGTCACGATATCGTGACAATTTTCTTCCTTGCTCAACATGTTGTGATATCGCGACAGTTTTCTTCCTTGTGATTTTCTTTTGATTTTTAGCATATGGGCCACTTCGATCTTTTGGATAATCACTGTACATACTCTAAAGAACCTCTTAACTCCTATCCACTGCATCAACCAATCTATCTAACTGTGTTGACAATAATGACAATATTGTTGCTGCACCTTGCTCAACACCCTCCTTCTCCATAACCATGGTTTATAGTGCACCTAGCTTCTACCAAATTAGGAATGTACATGGTTAGGAATATCACAACCACCCCTACTATTGATTCGATGCAAGATATGGGTCAACCTCATCTTCCCATATGAACTATTGTACCTCTTGGCCATCCCCCTAGTCAAAATAATTTCATTTATGGGGGTCTCAACTATGGCATTGAGCCTTATCAACAGTAAGAATAGGATGAAGTACCCTTTTTTGAGGACATCAACTACATGTCCAACCCTAAATTTTCCATGAGGTATCTTCACCTCTACAATTGGTATGGTTATGGCTTGGGATTTTATGAGCAAGGCACCCATGTTCCTTAAAAACTATCGTATCAAATACCCTATGACAAGTCTAGTTTGGGATACAATAAGCCTATGCCCCTTGATGTCCTCATGGACAGTCTAGAGCGCATGACTCTGGAATTTAGGGATGAACTGGTACATGATCCCTGCACTAAACCTAGTTGAGTCTATTTACTAGAAGATTATTTTTCCAAACCCATGGGTAATCAAGAGACACCTTATGATATCTATCAATCCTATGAATGGGGTGAAATTTTTCATACCCTTCCATATGACAGTGAGGAAGAAGATCAGGGGTCTCCCTATGAGTGGAAATCTAATGACGAGTTAGATTATGAAGTGGCATCCATCAATTATTTCAGTCCACATATTGAGTTTGCATGGATTATCCCATTGAATGATGATTATGAGTATTATCCCAATGGTGCTAGTTCCTCTCTAAAAAAGTTCAAGTACAGAAGGTGCTAGTTCCTCTCTACAGAAGGTCAAGTACACTCACAACCACACTAACCATCTCTGGTCATTTTGCCTCCACTACAACCACCTTGTTAGGTCTTGTGACATCCTGATGTCGATAGACACCACCAAAAACCTAGGGGAAATAATCCATCCATAAATAGGATTTCCATAGACCTTTTTGAGCCCATGTAAGATTTTGATAACCCATCGAAGCCACTACACCTCGACTTATGGGTAATTGACTTTGATTCGGGATATTCTCCCCCATCGCCTTCTAAGTTCTGGCCTTGTGATGAGATGCTACAACAATTCCATTTCTCTCCAAGGCCTACTCATGATGTCTTCCATGCTGAGGAGGAACCTGAGGTTCCAATTGATGATCTAAATCTAGCAAATGACATTCACTTAATCCTTATTCCTCACCCATTATAGGAAGGGTCACATATGTCAATCGAGCCAACAATTGGCAAAGATATCATATCAGATCCTAAGAATCATCAATTTATCAAGTTAGGGGAAATCGTGTCCCCTGCTGAGTAGGCCAATTACATAGCCCTTCTCACAAAGAAGAATGAATCCTTTGCATGGACCTACAAAGACATGTCGATATTGGACCCAAATCTAGTCACACATAATCTAAGCTTGACCCCAAGTCCAAGCCAATTAAGTAAAAGCTAAGAAAAATGCATCTAAAAATTGCCTTAATGGTTAAGGATGAGGTACAAAAACTATTGGTTGCCAATTTTATCATATCAGTGGACTATCCACCATGGTTGTCCAACAATTTTCCCATCAAGAAGCCCAATGGGAGGATTCACATTTGCACCAAATTTCAAGACTTGAACAAAGTGAGTCATAAGGATAATTTTTCTTTGTCAAGCATTGATGCCTTGGTGGATGCCACAATGGGCCACAAAATGTTATCCTTCATGGATGGTTTCTCTAGATACAACTATATTCATATCAATACAGAAGACCAATTCAATACGACATTCACAATACCTTAGGGAATATTTTGCTATAAGGTCATGCCTTTTGGTCTTAAAAATGTTGGTGCTACATACCATCATGCCATGACATACATCTTCCATGATTACATGCATAATATTTTGGAATATTACATGGATTACTTACTGGCCAAATCATTATTATGCCATGAGAATATCGATGTCTTGCACAAAGTCTTCGATCGCTTTATTGAGCATAATGTGAGACTGAACCCCAAGAAGTGTGTCTTTGGTGTCACATTTGGAAATCTCTTGGGATTTATCATCTCTAAAAGAGGTATCAAAGTGGACATAAACAAAATAAATGCAATCCTCGATATGCCTCCCCCAACTACCATTAAGCAGCTCCTAAGCCTACAAGGTAAGGTTTCATCCATAAAGTGCTTCATAGTGTAATTTTTAGACAAATTTTAACCCAAGAACAAGTTACTACATAAGGGGGTTGCATTCCATTGGGATTATGAATGTCAGGCTACCTTCGATGCAATCAAACAATATATGGCTTCACCCCTAGTATTGGCTCCACCTATACCAGGAGTTTAATTCATCTTATACATCTTAACCACTGAGATTGCATTGGGCATCATGTTGGCCCAAAAAAATAAATTACCTAAGGAAAATACTACTTACTACCTTAGCCACACCTTAGTCAGCTACAAAATCAAGTATGCGTACATTGAAAAGCTATTTCTAGTAATGGTTTTCACCACCAAGAAGCTATGCCATTACATGCTTAGTCATACCACGTATGTTGTATCAAAAGAGAATATATTGTGATACATGATGAGTCATACTTATAACAATGGTCGCATGGTGAAATGGATCATGTTGTTGACAAAGTTTGACCTAGTATTTTTTAATATAAAAATCAATTAAAGGTCAGGTCATCGTCGATCAAATCACTAAGGCTTCCCTCCAGGATGAGCAACCTCTTAGCATAAAGTTTTCCAATTATGGAGTATTCCAAATATCATAATCACTTGATTTCGATAAGCCTAATTCACAGGCCGATATGACTCTACTCTTCTATGGCTTCAAATATGAGCAAGGGGATGGTGTAGGAATAATGTTTTTCATGCATCAAGGTGCTCCTATACCCCTATCTTTCAAACTCAATTTCTCATATACTAACAACAATTTTGAGTATGAAGCCTTGCTAATAGGTCTTCAAATAACTGTCACTATGAAAATAACCAAGATCAACATTTTTGGTGACTCCTTGCTCATTATAAACCAGTTCAAAGGGATTTACCAATGCAAGTGTCCAATTTTGCAAGCCTATAAAGGCCTTGTGGATAAACTCCTATCAAAGTTTGAATGATACGATATTAAGGCACTCCCTCACTCATTGAATCATTCTACAAATACAATGGCCTCCCTAGGGTCCTTGATCCCATAAAATCCTACTAGTGATATGACAACCATTCAGGTGAAAATGCTATCACAATCTATGGTTGAGTGTAAGAACACTCAGTCCACATCAAAATTCCACTTTATTCATATTTAACCTCATCAAGATAGGTTCTCAAAAATTCATGAGCACCTGATTCATATCGCTTGGGGGACTTTGTTCCCTCAAACCCCTTTTAATAGCAACACAATGCTATTATTACAAGTTCTACCCCACTCAACATTTGTTTAGGATGAACTTCAAAAGGGACAACCAATTCATGCAATTGAGGCTTCCTAACAATAGGACTGGTCGACTCAATTCAAGGATTACATAAAGCTTGGTAATCCCTTCTAGGTTGTTGCATTCCAGAAAAAGAAAATTTAAATAAAAATTACCAAAATGTCTTGGTAGGAGATATTTTGTATTTTCAAAGCTACGAAGGTATCCTCCTTCGTTTCTTAGAGCATCAAGAGTTAGTTTTGACCATAACCCAAGCACATGACGATACATGTGGTGGCCATTTTAGCGGTATGGCTATCACAAAGTGCATTCTTCACATGGGTTACTATTGCCTAACATTAGAGAAATATTGTTGCACTTATGTTAATAATTGTGTAAAGTGTCAATACCATGTTAACTTGACACATGTACCTTATTACGCCTTAAAACCAATTCAATTGGCTTGGCCATTCTTGCAATGGGAGTTTGACTTAATTGAGAAAATCTCACTTACCTCCTTGAGTTTTTAGACATTCATAATTACAACTACCAAGTATTTCACAAAATGGGTGGAAGCAATTCCCCTTGCCATTATGACAGGACCCCGCATATTGGAGTTCATATTGCATAACATCATTTGTCATTTTGGTACCACCCCCCCCCCCCCCCCCCGCCCCCCCCCCCCCCCCCACCCCCCCCCCCCCCCCCCCCCCCCCCCCCCCCCCCCCCCCCCCCCCCCCCCCCCCCCCCCCCCCCCCCCCCCCCCCCCCCCCCCCCCCCCCCCCCCCCCCCCCCCCCCCCCCCCCCCCCCCCCCCCCCCCCCCCCCCCCCAACCCCCCCCCCCCCCCCCCCCCCCGCCCCCCCCCCCCCCAACCCCCCCCCCCCCCCCCCCCCCCCCCCCCCCCCCCCCCCCCCCCCCCCCCCCCCTCCCCCCCCCCCACCCCCCCCCCCCCCCCCCCCCCCCCCCCCCCCCCCCCCCCCCCCCCCCCTCCCCCCCCCCCTCCCCCCCGCCCCCCCCCCCCCGCCCCCCCCCCCCCCCCCCCGGCGCCGGCCCCGCCCCCCCGGCCCGCCCCCCCCACCCCCCCCCCCGCCCCCCCCCCCCCCCCCCCCCCCCCCCCCCCCCCCCCCCCCCCCCCCCCCCCCCCCCCGCCCCCCCCCCCCCCCCCCCCCCCCGCCCCCCCCCCCCCCCCGCCCCCCCCCCCCCCCCCCCCCCCCCCCCCCCCCCCCCCCGCCCCCGCCCCCCCCCCCCCCCCCCCCCCGCCCCCCCCCGCCCCCCCCCCCCCCCCCCCCCCCCCCCCCCCCCCCCCCCCCCCCCCCCCCCCCCCCCCCCCCCCCCCCCCCCGCCGCCCCCCGCCCCCCCCCCCCCCCCCCCCCCGCCCGCGCCCCCCCCCCCCGCCCCCCCCCCCCCCCCCCCCCCCCCCCGCCCCCCCCCCCCCCCCCCCCCCCCCCCCCCCCCCCCCCCCCCCCCCCCCCCCCCCCCCCCCCCCCCCCCCCCCCCCCCCCCCGCCCCCCCCCCCCCCCCCCCCCCCCCCCCCCCCCCCCCCCCCCCCCCCCCCCCCCCGCCGCCCCCCCCCCCCGCCCGCCCCCCCCCCCGGGGGGGGGGGGGGGGGCCCCCGGGGGGGGGGGGGGGGGGGGGGGGGGGTTCCATATTCTAAATTGATTTGAGAGAGATTGAGTGTTTGTGAATGTGAAACATATTGAGTCTCTAAAAATTCTCTATATGTTTTTGTGGTAAAAATATATATTGAAAGTGATTGAGCATTGTGATGAATGTGAAGCATATTGAGTCTCTAACAATTCTCTATATGTTTATGTGGTAAAAATAGAGATTGAAAGTGATTGAGCATTATGATGAATGTGAAGCATATTGAGTCTCTAACAATTCTCTATATGTTTATGTGATATTAGATAAGTTCTAGTGAGGACTTGTTGAGAATATTTTAGGCAAGTCTTAGATAAGACTTGTGGATAGATTTGTGTGATATTTTGTGAAAGCTTACAATACAGATTTGAGGACAGATATTGAGAGCATATTGGACAAGTTCTAGTAAGGACATGTTGAGCAGATTTGAGGTAAGCCTTGATAAAGACTTGTTGAGCAGATTAGACAAGTTCTAGAAAGGAATTGTGGACATATTAGTGTGAGCTTTTGTGGAAGCTTAGAAGGTAGATTTAAGACAATTCTTTGAGAAGACTTGAGAGCAAAATTTATTGATTAATTTGTTCAAACCTTGAGTTAAGATTTGGGGTAGTTCAAGCAGAGTTGATTTGTGATTAAGTCAAGCTTTGTTTTAAGGCATGAGGATGGATATTGAGGATAAATTTTTTCTATACCAAAGAAATGTGTTTAGTGCATATTTGAGAACAAATATTGAGGATATATTTGTGCTATACTGAAGTATTGTGTTTAGTGTATATTTGAGGACAACGTTTGGTGCATATTTGGGGACAGGTTTGTGCTAGACCAGAGATAGAGTTTGAGTAGATTTGTGCTAGATCTAAGGACTGTATTTAGTGTAGATTTGAAATAGAGATGAGAGTAATATTTGGAGGTGATAGAGTATAGAGGATAACAGTCTCCAGTGGATAGAGATCCATCAGCTAGGTCAGTGAGGATAGGTGTTCTGAGTGAGGATAGGAGTATTCAATAGATAGAGATCCATTAGCCAATGTAGTGGGCACAATAGTTCTTCTAGAAGATCACCAACTAGAGCTAAGGAGAAAGGACTTCTCCTGTGGATAGATATCTACAAAATTGATTTGGGTATTGCTATCTCCTTTGGACAAAGGTCCATAAACATTGTAATAGGGGAAGGATTCCCAAGAGATTGATTGAGAAAATTTTAGTGAAATATTTTCTCCGTGGAGTAGGCCACATTGGGTGAACCACAATAAATTGGTGTCTATTGTGTGTGATGATTTGTACATTGTTTTTATTATTACTATTGATATTGATATCTATACATTGCATAATATTGATTGGAAAGAAAAGTAAAAAGTGGTCTTATAATGTTGACCCCCCTCTCAGTATAAGATTGTGTTCTTCACCATAATATATGTGAGCTTACCTTCTCAACATACACCAATAAAAGAGGCCATATCCACCATGTCAACAAAACAGTGGTAGAATATTTATGGTGTAGCCACCCTGATGTAGCAATAGAGATCCTAGTCATCCACACTAATTATCTAAAGGCCTAGAATCTTTTAGTTTTATGACCCTAAATTCAAAGACCTTAAAACTATTCTTGCATAATATGTAGAAGGATTTATCTAGTATAGGGATATAATATATCTATAGGGCTTTTACATAAAACATTGAAGGGAAAGCTATTGAGAAGCAACACACCCCCACTGAAAAAATGAATTTCCATCCTTTGAAAATATTTAGCTTTCATTTTATAGTAGGGACCCTCTTGATGTTTTCCAGGTTTTTATTCCAAATTTTGCTTGCCTCCTTCTTCTTCAAGTTTTGCATATATCAAAGTATCTAAGTAGGCTTGCATATGCTTTAATTTCAATTTGGAATTCACTTCTTTAATGTTAGAATATTTCTGAATAAAAAGGATCTTTTACTAAATATGTAAAATACAGAATGCAGATAGGCAAATTCATTTGAGTCAACCTGCAATTTCTAGAAAATTTGCCATTTTTGGAGGCATCGTGATTTCGTGACATTTTTTATTTTTGGAAATGTCGTGATTTCACGACGGGTTTGAAAAAGAGCGCAAGTCAGGAGAAGGTGTCACGAAATCGTGACGTCACGATTTCACGACGTCACAAAATCGTGACACAAAAAACAAAAGGAAGCCCAAGGCGGATAAGGTGTCATGAAATCACAATGTCGTGATTTCATGACGTCGCAAAATCGTGACACAAAAACAAAAAGAACCCAAGTCAGGAGAAGGTGTCACAAAATTACGACGTCGCAATTTCACGACGTCGCGAAATCGTGACACAAAAACAAAAGGAAGCCCAAGGCAGATAGGGTGTTGCGAAATCACGACACCGTGATTTCACGACACAAAAACAAAAAGAAGCCCAAGGGGGATAGGGTGTCACGAAATCGTGACGTGATTTCATGACATCACAAAATCGTGACACAAAGCAAAAGCAGCGCAAAGCAAAGGGGACATCGTGATTTCGCGACATGTCATGAAATCGTGACATGTCACGGTTTCGCGATAGAGGATCTTGGAAGAGCAAAGTGATGAAAACATCACAATTTTGTGACACGTGTCAAGAAAATAAAGTCAAAATATAATGAACATTAGGGTTTTAAATTAATAATGTTAAAATACTAATCCTTGCTTGTTCTTTTGTAGAAAGTCAGCTGGCAGTTGCATACTAGCGAAAGTAATGGCAGAAAAGGACAAAATGAGCACGGATTAAATGAAGGCCTTCATATGGAAATTTGAGATGCCGAGAATTGTTGGTTCATCCAAATTTTATAGATATGACCACAAAGAGACTTTACGGTGACTAAGCAGCTATCCATTTAATAGAATATGTCGGCAATTGATAGAAAAATGAAAATATCTACACACAGTTACTGGAATTTGCCAATGGACGCATTTAACAGAGAATTTATGGTGAAAGTAATGGCGTGCAGATAATTTTAACTCAGAAGCGGCTCTACAAAGATAAAATGTCAGAGAAACCAGTGACTCATTCCAAATTTTTTTGAGGAATTAATGAGGCGCTCCCGGCAAGTGCACCAAAAATATGAAGATATTTACTTACATAGTGCCCATTTATGGAATATATTGGCGATCGACCAGGAAACGAAGATATTTACATGCAGTTACAGATGGATGAGAATAATATCAGATCATGCCTTTTCCATTTATGGCAAGTAACTGCACTAAGATTTGTAGAGTGGTTAGGGTTTATTCAAAACTCTATTTTTAAAGGGGCTTATATTGTAAAACCGAGAGAGTAAGGTTTAGAGGATAAGTTTTAGGGTTTGAGAAGAAGATATTTCTGAAAATATCAGGGTCTGTCCTGAGTCTATAAATACTTCTTCTGAATGTAAATTCGGGAGGCAAAAACTTAGAAATAAAAGCTATTGGAGCAATTTCTTGCAAATCTTGTTTGAGAGCTTTGTTCTGGACTTAGATTTGGTGTGATTTTTCATTTTCTGTGATAGCATGGCCAGGAGCCTAATCTCTTTCAGATTGTGATAAGTTCATCTTCTTTTTTTTTCATTTCATTAAGGTTTATTTAAATTATGTTGTAGATCTATGTTACCAGGATTGGATATGCTGCTAGGCTTCATTTTCTTTATTGTATGTTAGGGAAAATTATAGATTTAAGGTTTAGGCCTATTCTAATTGCTCTGTCCTCACTATGTTCAAGCTAAGGCTACTGGTGAATGATACCAATTTTAACTGACTTCCCTTCTATTTGTGATTTTCTTTTAGATCTTTTGTTGTTTCTGTCTTATGCTCTAAGTGGAAGGTGATATTTGAAAGCTGGACACTTTCCTCTTTGATTTGTTCTATTGTGAAGCTAATCAGTATAACTAAAATTGGTAGTTTTGGTTTTGTAGCTAAGTTAGATAAATTTCTCTTTCTTCCCTACCCTACTCTCTCTATTCCACCGATTGAATGATCCATTTTTATTTTCTTTTAAATTTGTCTTTTATTTAAATTTGCTCGCACATAAAGAGCTAGATCAAAGAACTGATTGTAAATCTGAGTATCCACAAAGATAACCAATTTCAAAAATAGTACTGAACCAAGTCTAGGACCCATTGTAAGGTAACAGACAGTCCACTTAAAACTATTTCAAAAGCGAAAAAGAGTGAATAGACATTTAACCCAACTTTGTAACTCACACCTTGGATATCCAACAAGATCCTAAAGTGAGTGGGATTTATCTCTTATAAGTGTTATCAGGTTTTTATGCTCATTCTTCACAAAGTGTGTATAAAAGTTGAACCAACATTTAAAATTTGCGCTAGAAGGACGGCACTGAACTCTGTTCAGTATTGTAAGTTGTTTGTGCAGAGTCTGGTATTTTATATTTTGAATCCTTTTCCATCCTCTTTAGCTCTTTTAAACTTTGTTGTTTGATTTTTGCCTAAACAACAGAACTCAACACCAACATTTAAAATTGGTGCTAGAAGGAGGGCCGAAGTTCAGTAGTTTGTTAAGGATTGTAAGATTATAAGTTGCTTGTGAAAAGTTGGATTCCACTTATAGAGTAACAAGGTCCCATTCTAGAGCTGGAGAGCTCCTTGTGCCTGAGTTAGAAACTCCAAGAAGAAGTAGCCTCAGAAGGGCCAAGTCCTTGTCTGAAATAGTTTTGTCACCACTTGTAGTTACTCCAAGTATAACTAAAAGTATCATCGTCAATCAAGTAGTAATGGCCAATTGGTTGGGTTCCACTGCCTTAAATATCTCGAGTGTAGCCCATGACCTGCCTAGAAATCTTGAGAGATATCTTCCCAGATACAAGCATGATGGAACTAGGACAGTAGAAGAACATCTAGTAGCATTCAAGAATGCTCTAAAATTGTTAAATGTACAACATGAAGATGTAGCTTGCAGATTTTTCCCATTCACTCTCCAGGAGGGAGCTTACGACTGGTTTTTAAATCTCACTAACGATTCTATTACCAGTTGGAATGACTTGGAAAAGGTTTTTGTATCACAGTTTGGTGAAGTAATAGATCCCAGTGTATTATATCAATAGTTTTTTGGTATTAAAAGAGAAGTAAATGAATCTGTCAGATCTTACAATGTCATATTTTAGAAGGCTTATGGTAGACTAACTGGTTATTATGTGCCAAATGTAGACCTAGCCTTAGATATTTTTAGGAATTCTCTAGATCCAATGACTTTTGTTTTCTTGAAAAGAGATGCCTCTATTACCAATCTAATGGAGGCTTACAAAGAAGCTTTAGTTCTGGAAAGGCAATTGGGGCCTCAACCTTTAAATGCTCATCAAATTCCTTTGGTCACACAAGGTACCCCTGTCTTCAATCCCATACCACATCAGATGATGTTGCCAACACATCAAATCCCATCGATAAGCAATCCATTGGCTGTAACACCTGCTGAAAATGTACAGAATCCAGGTAAAGAAGCTGATAACACAAGAGTTGAGGAAGTGTCAAAAATAGTCCAAAAGTTGGCCAATGACTTTTTAAGTTTTAAAAGGTAGGTTTCTATTGGGGAAAACTCAAACCAGTATTCTTATTAGCAGAACATATTCACTCGGCCCCCATACGAACCTAATAAGGATTATAAAGGTAAAGGTCATGATGTAAATATTTGTGATTTGGCTTTGCTTAACTGGTGCAAGATACATGCTACTTCTCAGCATGGGGAATTGGATTGTTTGGAATTTTGTAATGCCTTTGAAGCTTTATCTAGGGAGTTGATTTCTCCTAAACATCAAATAAATGCGGACGACCCAAGTTCATCTAGCCACAGTGCAACTATGGTCTTAGATTCTTTTACTTTTCTAGGTGAGTCTAAGAATGTAGTTGAAATGCCTATGGATGAGGTACAAGATTTTCAACAATATAGGAGGGACAACTACAACCTCAGAAACAAAAATCCGGAGCCCAACACTACGTCTACCCCTCCAAAAAACTCCCACAATGTTCCTTCAGATCCATCTTCAAGCAATAACCCATCTCCACCCAAGGGAGGAAATTCGAGAGGACCAGATGCATTTGTCCCTCCACTCAATAAGGGATATAATATAGTAGAGGACATGAAGAAGATCAAATCCAACATCACTCTTCATGAGTTGGCACAAATTTCAGAACAGAGGGATAACTTGATTAAAACATACTCTGGGCCTACTACCAAATATTTGGACAAGGGAAAGAAGATGGCAAATGCAAATGTATCCATGTATAAATAGAAGATTGAAGTTCCACCTTTTCTACTGACTGTTCATATTTTTAGGAAAAACTTACACAACTATCTGGTAGATTCGGGTGCTTTATCTAATGTTATGCCTTTGGCCATTTGTCAATAGTTGGGTTTGACCCTAATGAAGTCTGAAAGAAGAGTTTTCCAATTGGACAAATCAGAGGTTAAAGTAGTAGGTGAACTTCAAGACATTCATATCCTATTAGCATCTGAGCCAAGGGCACAACACAAAATTGAAATTCAGGTGGTGGATATTCCTATGGGATATGGGATGTTTCTGAGCAAGGATTGGTCGAAATATTTGAATGGATACTTGGCAAGTGACTTTTCAACATGTGGTTTTCATGGAAAGGAGTTGCAAACCAATTAAGGGTTGAAAGAGAACCCAGATACAAACATACGATCACTGAATATAATGTAGAAAATGAGACTATAAATATTGTTGATGTAGATATTGGAGTTTATAATTTAACAATGGGACAAAATGAGAAGTTTAGTAAATCTCATCTTGTTCATAGTAATGAAGTTTGGACACTTCATGTGGATGGGGCTAAATCTAAACAGGGTTCTGGTATAGGGGCAGTCCTTAAAGGGCCTGAGAGTCAGACATATTTTATGTCTTATCGCCTACAGTTCCCTTGCACAAATAATTTAGTAGAATACGAAGCACTGGTGCTAGGATTGAAATTTTCTCTAGACAGAGGTGTAAGAAATATCCAAGTTTTTACAGATTCAGAGTTGGTGGCTAATTAAGTTGAAGGTAAATTCTAGTGCAAAGCATATTAATTAAAAGGATACAAACATCGAGCATGGGATCTCGTGGAATATTTTGATGCTTTTAATTTAACGCACATACCTAGAGAGCAGAATTCACGTGTAGATGTCTTGGCTTCATCAGCCGCAAGTCTGAAACCACTGTAAGAATTAAAATGGAACAAGTTTTTGATCGAGTTAGTCCCTTGTCCTTCGGTCCCAAATAATGTGGATAATTTTCAATTTTTCTCTGATGACCAGCAGATTATAAATTTTTTACAGAGTACCAAAGCATTTGAAAATACTATAATTGATGATGGACAAAGGGATAATATACTGGAGCAGTTGGACAATGAAAGGGGAATAATAAGGTTGAATGATAACAAAATTCCAAAAGGTATGGTGGAACTGGAGCAGCTCTTTTATGTTGACCAAATCAAGCAAAATGTGAGTTCTGGGGATTCTATGGGTGTAACAAACAATGAGACTGAGAACCTGAACATGGGGACTGAAGAAGATCCCAGGCACCTCAAGTTGGCTAAAACTTGTGACCTGAAAATAAAAAGAAATATGATTGATTTTCTTCATAGGTCCAAGGATGTTATGGCCTATTCTTACAAAGACTTAAAGGTTTTTGATCCGAAAGTTTACACTCATGCTATACCTTTAAAATATTTTTGCAAACCTTTCCAGAAAAAATAGAGGCATGTCAACGCTCTGCTAGAGCCCCTCATCAAGAAAGAGGTAGAAACATTATTAAGTGCCACCATTATTTTTCCCATTAGGCATTCTACTTGGGTGGCAAATTTGGTGTCGGTCAGAAAGAAAAATGGAGAGATCCGCTTGTGTGTGGATTTTAGAAATTTGAACAAGGCATCTGAGAAAGATAATTATCCTCTGCCTTCCATGGATGAGGTGCTACAGATTGTCAATGGTTCAGAAATGATGTCTTTCTTAGATGGTTTCTCAGGGTATAATAAGATATTAGTTGAAAAGGAAGACAGGATGAAAACTGCCTTCACAACCAAGTGGGGAACTTTCGCCTACAAAAGAATGCCATTCAGATTGATTAATGCCGGAGCTACTTTTCAATGTGCGATGGATCATGCTTTCAAAGGCATTATGGGTAAGTGCATTATTGTTTACATGGATGACTTAACAATTTTCTCTAAATATTTGTTTGACCACGTAAAACACTTGGAGTCTATTTTCAACAAATGTAGGGAGTTCGACATTTCTTTGAATCCGAAGAAGTGTGTTTTTGGTGTAACGGAAGGAAATATCCTTGGACACTTGATCACCAAAGATGGAATTTCCATGGATCCTGATAGAGTTGAAGCCATATCCGACATACCCTTTCCCAACTCTAAGAAAGAGTTAAGATCATTTTTTGGGAAAATTAATTTTGTTAGGAAGTTCATCTCTGGCTTCGTAGAAATAGTCAAGCCACTGAATGACATGCTAAAGGAAACTACTAAGATCATTTGGACAATAGAAGCAAAAACAACGTTCTAGGAGATCAAATCTACCATCCAACAAGCTCTAGTGCTGGTGAGCCCAAACTTCAGTATATATTTTTATTTGTACTCTTTTTCTTTAGAACACACACTTTCTACGGTTTTGACCCAACGAAGAGAAACATGGGAGCATCTGATTGCCTTCAAGAGTACCAACTTAAAGGGGGCTGAGCTCAAATACTCTCACTTGGATAAGCAAGCCTATGCCTTAGTAAGAGCAGTTAAGCAATTCAGGCACTATATACTAAGAAGCAAAGTCCATGCTATAGTTCCTGACCCAGTTGTCAAGTACTTATTAAGCTAGGAAAAATTGGGTGAACTGAGAGGTAATTGGGTTACAAGACTACAAGAATACGACTTAAAAATTTGGCCTGCAAAATTAATCAGAGGACTTGGGTTGTTTCGACATATTGTCGAAGTACCTATACAAGGAGAAATTAATCAGCTGGATTCTGGATTCGATGATTGGTATGTAGATATCATTCATTTGTTGTGATTTGGAGTTTGCTCATCTCACCTAAATAGAACCCAGAGAAGAGCATTAAAGTTAAAATCTTCTCATTTTTTGCTCAAAGGAGGTAACTTGTATAGAGAAAATTATGCTGGCATTTTCTTAAGATGCATTTCTCAGAATGAAGTCAATGAGGTGATGTCCAGTTGTCATGAGAAGTTAGGGGTTGGGCATTCTTCAGGTTCTACTACTGCACACAGGATATTGAGGGCAAGCTATTACTGGCCTACATTGTTTAAATATGCACATCAGCATCTGAGAACTTGCCATCAGTGTCAGACTTTTGCATCCAAATAGGCTAATCGAGCTCTACCATTACAACCTATTGTATTAAACAAACCTTTTATGCAATGGAGACTTGACTTTGTGGGTGTGATAAACCCAAATTCATCAGTAGGGCATAAGTATGTTCTAACAACCATTGATTATTGCACAAGATGGGTTGAAACAACAGCTACCATGAAGAGTACAACCCATGAGGTGATCGAATTTCTAGAGTCAAATATCATAACTAGGTTTGGAGTTCCTTTGAATTTGGTGTGAGATAATGGGCTAACCTTTCAATCATTAGATTTTATGGAGTGGGCATACCATATGGGGATAGTCATCATATTTGCATCCAACTATTATCCCTAGGGTAATGGACTAGCTGAGTCCACAAATAAGAATCTAATGAATGCCATTAAGAAGTCTGTTGCAGACAAACCCAGACAATAACACACTTTATTAAAATATGCACTTTGGGCTGACAGGATAAGACATAAAGTAGCTCTTAAGACTTCCCCATTTGGTTTGTTGTATGGTATTCAACCTATTGTTCCTATTTCTTTGAAATTGCCTACTTATCAATTTGTTTTAGACTATTTTGAGGATCAAGCAGATGTAGAGGCTCATATTTTGGATTTAAATAATTTGTAGGACGAATGACTTCAAGCCCTGGAACATTTCAGTCGGCACCAAGAAATAGTCAAACACTGGTTTGACAAAAGAGCCAAAGTGAAGGCCTTTAGACTCACAGACCTGGTGCTTCTATGGGACAAAGCCCATGAAAAGAAAGGTAAACATACAAAGTTGTAGCTGCTATGGATAGGGCCATACTAGATTGCCGAGATCCTAGGTAATAATGCATTCCATCTATAGGACCTTGAGGGTAATTTTTTGAACCTTCTTGTTAATGGTCAATACCTAAAGCATTATTTCTCAGCAGTCCCATCCGATACATCATTTGAATAAATCACAAAGACATTGTAACATGTGTATACATTGTAAATAAGCTTTGAAGTAGTTTGTTTTTATTTTATTTTAGCTTTGAAGTAGTTTGTTTTTATTTTATTTTGTTTATTTTAGCTTTGAGAGCTTTGTTCTAGACTTAGAATTGGTGTGATAAACCCAAATTCATCAATAGGGCATAAGTATGTTCTAACAACCACTAATTATTGCACAAGATGGGTTGAAGCAGCAACTACCATGAGGAGTACAACCCATGAGGTGATCGAATTTCTAGAGTCAAATATCATAACCAGGTTTGGAGTTCCTTTGAATTTGGTGTGCGATAATGGGCCGACCTTTCAATCATTAGAGTTTGCAGAGTGGGCATACCAGATGGGGATAGTCATTAGATTTGCATCCAACTATTATCCCCAGGGTAATGGACTAGCTGAGTCCACAAATAAGAATCTAATGAATGCCATTAAGAAGTCTGCTGCAGACAAACCCAGACAATGACATACTTTATTAAAATATGCACATTAGGCTGATAGGATAAGACATAAAGTAGCTCTTAAGACTTCCCCATTTGCTTTGCTGTATGGTATTCAACCCATTGTTCCTATTTATTTGAAATTGCCTACTTATCAATTTGTTTTAGACTATTTTGAGGATCAAGCAGATGCATAGGCTCATATTTTGGATTTAACTAATTTGCAGGACGAACGACTTCAAGCCTTGGAACATTTTAGTCGGCACTAAGAAACAATCAAACGCTGGTTTGACAAAAGATCCAGAGTGAAGGCCTTCAGACTCGCAGACTTGGTGCTTCTATGGGAAAAAGCCCATGAAAAGAAAGGTAAACATACAAAGTTGTAGCTACTATGGATAGGGCCATACCAGATTTCCGAGATCCTAGGTAATAATGCAATCCATCTACAAGACCTTGAGGGTAATTTTTTGAACCTTCTTGTTAATGGTCAATACCTAAAACATTATTTCTTAGTAGTCCCATCCGATACATCATTTGAATAAATCACAAAGACGTTGTAACATGTGTATACATTGTAAATAATCTTTGAAGTAGTTTGTTTTTATTTTATTTTGTTTATCCTTTGGGGTCTGTACAAAGTAGTTTGTTTTTTATTTTATTTTGTTTGATTTTAAAGTTCTATGTTTTATCCTTTGGGGTCTGTACAAATTTCTTTTAGCTTTTAAAAATTCTATTTTTTTTAAGTTTTGCCTGGGCAGTAAAGAAAGAAATCAGCCTTTAAAAAAATTGTTTTTATTCTGAGTTCAAAATCCCATGTTCATTTTGTTTTATTCTAATTAAGAGATAGTCTACTCAAACTGAATAGTGGAACTATTTTGTTATTTAGAACAATAGTAGAAATATAATTGGATTTTGTGTCTTGCAAGATATTGGATTTTGTGTCTTTCAAATTTCGGTATATTTCAAAGAAGAGAGAGAGAGAAGGTGAAAGTTGAGCAAGACAACATAAAACTGACACTCTGTTATTTCCCACAAAAAAAAAGAAAAAAGGGGGAAGGAAGAAGTTATGTAATGAAAGAGATAGCCAAGGCTTCAGAAGATGTTTTCTTTTACCAAGTTGTAGATACTACTTCACAGTTGTGGATTAGGGTCATGAAAATCTAAAGAGTAACTCTATCGGGGTTGTAAAAGGCTAAAATAGTAAACAAAGCCCTACTCGGTTTCCCCTTTCACAATCTAGAAAAGCTGATTAATCCAAAGTACAACATTCGAAGGCCCAATCATTCTTGAAGAAAGTTTTATATGCTTATAATTGCACATCGGAAATCTTCCTTAAGTGATTCAACCTAGTATGTCCTTGGGAAATTTTAACAACTATCAGGTAGTAGTTAAATTATTTTGAAGAATATTTGTGGCAAGGCATGGTACATGGTCTATGTTGTTTTGAAACTAGAGTCCTGGATTCTAAAATAGTGCTACTATTTTCCTCGTAGATATCGCCATTTGTTGAGAAGCAACACACCCCCACTAAAAAAATGAATTTCCATCCTTTGAAAATATTTAGCTTTCATTTTACAATAGGGACCCTCTTGATGTTTTCTAGGTTTTTATTCCAAATTTTGCTTGCCTCCTTCTTCTTCAAGTTTTGCATATATCAAAGTATCTAAGTAGGCTTGCATATGCTTTAATTTCAATTTGGAATTCACTTCTTTAATGTTAGAATATTTTTTAATAAAAAGGATCTTTAATTAAATATGTAAAATACACAATGCAGATAGGCAAATTCATTTGAGTCAACCTGCAATTTTTGGAAAATTTGCCATTTTTGGAGGCATCGCGATTTCGTGACATTTTCCATTTTTGGAAATGTCACGATTTTGCGACAGGTTTGAAAAAGATCCCAAGTCAAGAGAAGGTGTCACAAAATCGTGACATCATGATTTCATGACGTCGTGAACGTCACGATTTTGCGATGTCGCAAAATCGTGACACAAAAAACAAAAGGAAGCCCAAGGCGGAGAAGGTGTCATGAAATCGCGATGTCGCAAAATCGTGACACAAAAACAAAAAGAGCCCAAGTCAGGAGAAGGTGTCATGAAATTGTGACGTCGTGATTTTGCGATGTTGCAAAATCGTGACACAAAAACAAAAGGAAGCCCAAGGCGGATAGGGTGTCACGAAATCATGACGTCGTGATTTCGCGACGTCACAAAATCACGACACAAAGCAAAAGCAGTGCAAAGCAAAGGGGACATCATGATTTCGTGACATGTCGCGAAATTGCAACATGTCACGGTTTCGTGATAGAAGAGCTTGGAAGAGCAAAGTGATGAAAATGTCATGATTTTGCGACATGTGTCAAAAAAATAAAGCCGACATATAATGAACATTAGGGTTTTAAATTAATAATGTTAAAATACTAATCCTTGCTTGTTCTTTTGTAGAAAGCCAGCTGGTAGTTGCATACTAGCAAAAGTAATGGCAAAAAAGGACAAAATAAGCATGGATTAAATGAAGGCCATCAGATGGAAATTTGAGATGCCAAGAATTTTTGGTTCATCCAGATTTTATAGATCTGGCCGCAAAGAGACTTTACGGTGACTAAGCAGCTGCCCATTTAATAGAATATGTTGGCAATTGACCAAAAAATGAAAATATCTACACATAATTATCAAAATTTGCCGATGGACGCATTTAACAGGAGAATTTATGGTGAAAGTAATGGCATGCAAAGAATTTTAACTCAGAAGTAGCTCTACAAAGATAAAATGTCAGAGAAACCAGTGACTCATTCTAATTTATATTTAGGAATTAATGAGGCACTCCTAACAAGTGCACCAAAAAGGTGAAGATATTTACTTACGCAGTGCCCATTTATGGAATATATCGACGATCGACCAAAAAATGAAGATATTTACTTGTAGTTACAGATGGATGAGAATAATATCAGATCATGCCTTTTCCATTTATGGCAAGTAACTGCACTAAGATTTGCAGAGTGGTTAGGGTTTATTCAAAACTCTATTTTTAAAGGGGCTTATATTGTAAAACCGAGAGAGTAAGGTTTAGAGGATAAGTTTTAGGGTTTGAGAAGAAGATATTTTTGAAAATATTAGGGTCTATCCTGAGTCTATAAATACTTCTTCTAAATGTAAATTAAGGAGGCAAAAACTTAGAAATAAAAGCTATTGGAGCAATTTCTTGCAAATCTTGTTTGAGAGCTTTGTTATGGAATTAGAGTTGGTGTGATTTTTTGTTTTCTATGATAGCGTGGCCAGGAGCCTAATCTCTTTCATATTGTGATAAGTTCATCTTCTTTTGTTTTCATTTCATTAAGGTTTATTTAAATTATGTTGTAGATCTATGTTACCAGGATTGGATATGCTACTAGGCTTCATTTTCTTTATTGTATGTTAGGGAAAATTATAGATTTAAGGTTCAAGCCTATTCTAATTGCTCTGTCCTCACTGTGCGAGCTAGGCTACTAGTGAATGATACCAATTTTAACCGACTTCCCTTATGTTTGTGATTTTCTTTTAGATCTGTTGTTGTTTCTATCTTATGCTCTTAGTGGAAGGTGATCTTAGAAAGCTGGACACTTTCCTCTTTGATTTGTTCTATTGTGAAGCTAACCGGTATAACTAAAATTGGTAGTTTTGGTTTTGCAGCTAAGTTAGATAAATTTCTCTTTCTGCCCTACCCTACTCTCTCTGTTCCACCGATTGAATGATCCATTTTTATTTTCTTTTAAATTTGTCTTTTATTTAAATCTGCTAGCACATAAAGATCTAGATCAAAGAACTGATTGTAAATATGAGTATCCACAAAGATAACCAATTCCAAAAATAGTACTAAACCAAGTCTAGGACCCATTGTAAGGTAACAGACAGTCCACTTGAAACTATTCCAAAAGCGAAAAAGAGTGAATAGACATTTGACCCAACTCTGTAACTCACACCTTGGATATCCAGCAAGATCCTAAAGTGAGTGGGATTTATCCCTTATAAGTGTTATCGAGTTTTTATGCTCATTCTTCATAGGGTGTGTATAAAAGTCGAACCAACAAAAGCACCTTCCTCTTTGCATATAAATAGGTTTCATTTTATTGTAAGAGTCATTGGAAGTTGTCTACTCATACTCAACACCTAGCCCAGCAGGATCTTCCTTTCAGGCTTGTTTCCTACTATAACAAGGGAATCTTGAATCCTCTATCATGCCTAGGGATCATAAAAATATTCGGGTCTCATTATATTGTAGTCATTTGAGTAGGTTAATGGAAGTCATGAATAATTTATCTCTGTTCTCCTATCAATTTATCTCAATTTTTGGTAGTGTATTTTTCTTGGTTGTGTTCACTAGCCACTTATTGTAGTAAAACATTGAGGGATATTTTTACTTTATTGGTGCATTACCTTTTTAGATTAGTGATTTTAAATTTTTACTTACTTTATTGCAATTTCCTTTACACACATGAACCTCATATTGTGGAGGTCATTGTGCATCAAGAAGTTAAAATATGATAAGGATCTAGGCTTGCTTAAAAGCCCTAGAGGTTTCTCCATAGGTGGTCCTTCCCTTCTACATAACAATACTTCCTATTGTCTATCTCTATGTGAGGCACATTCACAACCATCCACCCTGAGTTGGTGTTCTCAAAGATGATAATACTTTTAATAAAATATCTTTTGACTCAATCCTATACCAAGAAAAAATTAATTATAATTTTATTCAATGCTTGGTGAATGTTTGAGAATTAAAAACATTCATCTACATTTAGTAACCATATCAAACATCTTTCCTTTGTATAGGGATCAATCAAAAATTTTAATTTCATCAACATCTCATCAAGCAATATTTCTCAAATGTCATATTCATCAAATTATGACTCACCCTTATATCCAAATAGAATGTTTGGTAGAATTATTCACTGCTTGGTAAGCGTTAGTAATTCATATATGCCCAATAAGAAAGGAATGATTTTATCAAATAATCTTCTTTGTCATATAAGGGTTTACCATAAATCTAACATATACAAATATAATAGTATCAATGTATCAACCTTTTGATCAATTTGTGACTCATTCTTATATCTAGAAAAAAGCTGGGATAGAATTATTAATCACTTTGTAAGTTCTAGCATTCCTATAAACCCAAAAATATATGGATAAATCTATCAAGTATTTTTCCTTGATATAAGGGTCTATCAAAAATTCATCTTTTTCCATCTTCAAATTCATCGTTATACCTAAAATAGATTTATCAAATAAAATTACCCCATATCAGATAAAGTCTTTCAAACATAGCGATATTGGATAATTGGATAAAAAATACTATCTCGGTATAAAACTTTATTAGAATTATTATAAACCACCTTATTTTACTAAATTAGGGTGATATGATCAAGCGTAATTATTGATAGCCCTACATATCATCAATTATTTTCAATGCATGACACATCTTTTGTTTTATCTTGCATAGTTAAATGATTATACATATGCATAGACTGTATGTTTTGACTCAAAATTTAGCTCTACTCCACTAGGATGCAATGATCACCCTCTTTATTATATTGGGTATTGTATGCTAGAAAACTCTAGTTTTCACTACATACTATAGTGTTTTTTATGAGGGAGTAGCAAAGGTAATTTCATGATTCACATAACTTTGACATATAGTTACCTTCTTATAATCTTCCTTATTTGAAAAGGCACAAGCTCATAGCTTCTTAGAGAGAGTAAAACAAGAATTATTTATTGTTTAAATAATTTTCATGGGTTTAAAAATATTCTATGAGGAATAATTTTTGTTTATCCTCCTTCAATAATAAGAATTGAGATATTGATCATATATAATCTATTACATGATCATTACTATCATGATTGTATACCTACATTTATACATTGAATATATGTGCATATAGAAATCATGGGATCTTGCAATGGGACAAATATGACAACTAGTTAGGATAGCATTCACACTAGATCTATGATGCTAGCAAATCTCCACTCCTAAGATCATGTACATACTTTACATAATTTTATTGCATTTATATAACATCATTTATTTGTTGCATCTAGCACATATTAGCATTTCACATCAACATATTTTATTGGATTTGTCCCTTGTACTAGATCTAACAAATATTTGGCACATAAAAGGTGTTATTTGTTAGCTTGTTGTGGGTGAACAAAATCATGGTACAAATAATATTAATTATATCCTAGTCTCCTTAGACACTCTTTTGTGGTAATAGCTTGTTTAACAAGATCAACATAACCCTGTTATATCCACAAAAAGACCTGTCATGATAGGGAATCAAATAGACAGTCATCAGGATGTAATAAAAAACCCAAGCTATACATATCATTATAGACTTTGGGTACTAAACGGTAGCAATAAATAAGAAAATTGCACATTTATTACCATGTGTGCATACTTATAGTAGTAGTTTTCTCCATAAATATATTCAAATATGCATAAAAAAACTAAAATAACAAGAAATTTATTCACTCTAAGAATAATCCTCTACTTACCAAATGATGATAATCCCTAAAGTCACAGGGATGGATAGCTCTAGCATTTTCTAAATAATTCATTTTTCTAAAAATATCTTCACTTTAAGACCTCTTATTAAAGCCTACTAGGTGATGATTCAAACAATATTAAATTCCTTTAAAGGCCCTAATAAAGGTATTAAATGATAGACTCTATTGACAAATTAATCTCACCACCTCTAACAAATCATTTTTACAAAAGGATTCAACATATTAAAATCTTCCAAAACATGCTAAATGATAAAAATACCATGAAATCAATATTACTAATGGAAATATCTTCTATTAACATATTATCACATAACTATTCATCTTAATGAACCCTAAAAATAGGGGTATTATACATCAACAATAAACTATCCACATCCAAAACAAAAAAAATAAAAGTACCATAATGGACATTGACTATCGAAGAAAGAAAAAGTACCATAACATTATACTCTATAATGGCATTCAATGCTCATAAGCATTATACCATATCAGGACATTGAATATCTACAAGCATTGTACCATATTATGGCTTTGAATATCCATAATATTTGTATCATATCAAGGCTTTGATTGTATACAAGCATTGTACCATATTAGGATATTGACTATCCATAAGTATTGTACCATATCAAGGCATTGACTATTTTTAAGCATTGTACCATTTTAGGGTATTAACTATCCATAAGTATTGTACCATATTAGGGCATTAATTATCTACAAGTATATACTATATTATGGTATTGACTATCCACAAGAATTGTACCGTATCAAGGAATTGATAGTCTACAAGCATTGTACCATATCAAGATATTGATTATTCCTAAGCATTGTACTATATCATGACATTGACTATTTGAAAGCAGTATACCATATCAGGATATTGATTTTCTAAACAATGAAGAGAGCATTCATTGCCCACAAAATGTAGAAATTTTCTAAGCATTTATCAAATAATCAGACTAGAAGATCCACAACTTAGCAACATACACAAATATTTTATAGGGCATAAATTTTCCTATGGCATGGAATACCTAAAAATGCTATCAATCATAGTCACCTAAGTACTTGATCATAATCTCATTCCCCTATAGGATTATATCAATGACACAACCATCACAACAATCAATCCTCGAGGAGGACAATTACCTCAACTTTGGAGGAACAACCACATCATACATTGAATTATAGTGGGTTCTCCTCACAACCTCTATAGTATACCGAGCCTATAGAGTAGCTATCTAATCAAATAAACCTCTAACAACTAGATAATTACTTCTAATATTGAATATAGATACTTTGTCTAGGGTTTCATGTTGCTTGATTTGCAATTGCTCTCTCTCTACTCAAGGCTTTAACTCTCTCCAAAATGGTCTGATCCATCTCTACAAATACATACGCCAGTTTTTCCTATAGCAACTCAATATTGATTATCATCACCTCTATTTTTCTAGAATGTCTCCATAGCTCTCCTTATAGTCCCTTCCCAAACAACATGAGTTATTACCTAAGGAGGCATGATCAGTGCTCAACATGATTGACCTACTCCCCCTCATTCTTAATTTAGAATGTGGATTGGACATATCTATTGCACCATTATTCAAAACATGGATTTTTATCAACAACTATTTTCTCTCTTATGCATTGTAAAAATAACATTTAGCCATAGTATTTTATCCTATTTTACCTCAAATCCAATAAAATATTTTTAGTCATCTCTCCTTTAGCCTATTCAATTTCCTTCATGACTAAAATTTTTCCCTCACAAACTTGAGGGGGAACTCAGGCTAGGGGTAAAAATATAGTTTATAAATATTTCATAAATAACAATAAGAAAATTATCTAGAAAAATTTTGAATATGTTTTTGCTTCTCTTGCAAATAATTTCTCTATACATTTTACCCTGTATTGATTAATCAAGTCCCAATAATCATGATTCTCTTAAAAAAATAGACATCTATAACTACATTTTTTTTTTATGATTGGGTGGGTGGGATTAACACACCCTAGAGTTACATATCTGCATGCATGTGAGGGGGAGGGATTTGAACCTAGGACCTCCCTTTTCCTAGGAGTTTTACACAACCCACTTCCTCAAACTCCCCCACATCACCAGATTCTATAACTACTTTTAATGCATTTATTAAAATTTAAAATGCATCAAAGAGGAGACAAATGTAGATACCTAAAATAGGATCAAATATTTTATATATATTTTTGAACCAAACCAAAAAAAAACCAAGTTAATAATAACAATTAACCCAATCCCAAGAACTACAAAAAAAATCTAACAAAGGTAAATCCAAAAACTCAAAGTGAACCTACCATGGATCAAATACTCTTTTGGACTATCATATTTGTGAATAATTCAAACTTCCCCAACCATAGTAAACCTAACCTCCAATGATCAAGTGCAAGAATACACCTGATTACAAATACACTTACTAGTGTATTCATTTAGGTGATGTATTTGCATCCAAAAAATAAAACAATGTTCTTACTATTTGGAAGACCCTTGAATCATAATCTCTTTTTCTATCTAATTTGCAGGTATTCATGAATCTACCAACTAAAAGAGTTCCAATTGATATATTCATGTAAGAAGTGCATTCAATTATAGATGGTGTATTCACACTAGGTACTAGAATAGGTAACTACCTTAGGTACTATTTTCTAGTTTATAGCATAAAATTGTTTGTTGTTACTCCTTTAACATAAATATATAAGAAAAGAAAAAACAAAAAAAAATCTACCATAGTTATTTACTGTAGTTTTACTTTGGGTATCCAAGTAGGATAAGTTGTATTCTACATCCTTCTTGCATCCTCATATTCATAAGAAAAGAAAAATAAAATTTCCTTTTTATAATATATATAGCAATCATCAAAAGCCAAATTGCACATAGGATAATATCTTATATGTTGTATTTTATTTTTGTATTGTATTACACTATCATATTTTGCATTACATACTAGATAGACAACAAAATTGAGGTGCTTTTTGAAATTGAACGCATTAAACTAGATTAGAGAATATAAAAATCCCTTGGAAAACCCAAATCTCTCCCACCAAAGGTAAAACACTACACACAAAAGTACAATCACAAAAATGGGTTAGCAATAGCACTTTCCCATATAGAAGGAAACACACCTAGGGCTAGTACCCCAAAATGGGTATGCACCCTTTTTGGCATCCCATAAGTAGTATAAAAATTGATTATCTAATCAACCCTTAAGACCTAATTTGACATTTTGTGCAAAAATAACTCCTCCACTTGAAGGACCTCCTTTTCTCATATAATAAGGGACCTAGGTTAAGGGTGCCTTTTATTTACTCTAACAACTTGAGAGGACCCTGACCAAGATCTCTCTCCTTTAACTTCTTAGGCACTCTCTAGCCCAAAAACATATCTTACTCAAAATTTTAAGTAAATAAAATGTCCCTCAAGACTTCAACTTGAATCACCTTACTTTTGTAGTAGGGTCTAATGGGGTTAATCATACCACCATATTATTTCATGAAGATGATATTCCTTCTTATTTGACCATATATCTATCATTATATATTATAGACCATATTGATGCCATGTTCACAAATAAAATATTAGTCGATATTGGTTCTAATATTAATGTACGCAACCTAAATTTCATCAATTATTTTAGGCTAATGAATTAGGATCTATATATATTTTATGATGTTATTAGAGCTTTTGAGAATTGGAAACATGATTCTAGTAGCACTATAGTCTTACACCTCATATTTTGACCTTGCACACTTGATTATATTTTTTATATCATGCCTTATGACTTAACCTAGAACATTATCCTTGGGAGCTCTTAGTTGCATGATATATGGGGTATCCCTTCAACTCTTTTTTAGTGCATTAAATATGAACATGAGGGTAAGAATTATCATATTATTTCGAATCCAAAACCTTTTGGATACTTCTGATAATTAAGGTCTTTCCATCCTTAAAATCATCTTTTGAATCACCTAATTCTTCATCATATTTACCTATCACTTATGCAATGAGGTCTCTTATAGTATATAATTCATTGAACAATGAATTGACAAGTCAAAATATTAATAAAAATAAATTAATTAACAATCACTTTTTCCTAGACCTCTCCAAGCTTCCTCCATCTTATCAAACCATTATCCTAAGATCCTTAAGCTAAGTAAAGTTATAACCCAAATTGAACATGAGGAATAAACCAATATCTTAATGAAGTTTAAAGACATATTTGCTTGGTTCTACATCAATATGCCCACCCTTGATCCTATTCTAGTTATCAGCATCTATTCATCACTTATGGTGCAAAACATTTGAAGATAAAATTATAGAAAATGCACTATCAAGTCAAAATTCTAGTCAAAAAGGAACTCCATAAGCTTTTGGATGACAATTTCATCAAAGCCATCAACTATTTTGACTAGATTGTTAACACTATGACTATTTCCAAGAAGACAAGTAGCATTAAAATATGCATTGGATTCTAGAACATCAACAAAGCATATATTAAGGATGAATTCCCTCTCTCCAACATCGATATGATCATCGATTTCACTATGGGATACATAATGTTGTCTTTGATGGATGAATTTTCAAGCTACAACCAACTTAAAATTACCTTTGAGAGCAACCAAAAAATAGATTTCACCACCCCATGGATAACCTTATATTATCAAGTCATGCCTTTTGGGATGAAAAATTTAGGGGCCACCTATTAATTATACATATGTATATATTTTCCAAAATGATGCATAACATTATGGAGGGCTATATTAATGGTGTTCTTGGTTAGTATTAGAACCAGGAAGACCATATTTGGGACTTAAGATGCATTTTTTAGTAGCCAAGGAAGTACAAGGTATTTTTGATGCCTCAAAAGTATATCCTTGGGATTATATCAATAAACTTATTAGGATTCATTATGTCCCAATATGACATTATAATTGATATTAATAATATATTGGCCATCATTGATATGCCTCCCCATTGAACCCTAACCAAGTTCAAGAGATTTCAAGTTAAAATGTAATCCATTACAGTTTCATCCCCTAGATACCCAAAAAGTGCCAAAATTTTACTAATATTTTAAGGAAGGATGGGGTGTGAAAATGGGATGCTAAATTCCAAGCTACCTATAACACTTTAAAATACTACATTTTATCCCCTCCTATACTTGTCTCACCTAATCCCTTTATTATATTATTGTTGTACATAGCATCTACTGATTACATCTTTGGTGACATATTTGCACAATAGGATAACCTATATAGAGAAAGGGCTATCTACTACATTAGCTAAACTTTGGTCAATTTTGAGGTTTTATATATGTATTTAGAGAAAATTTTGCAAACCCTAGTGTTTACATATTAGAATTTTTGACACGATATTCTCAAGCATAAGATGTTTGTCATCACAAGGGTTAATCCCTAGTGACACCCCACGTCTAAAAATAATATCTCAAGAAGGAATGGTAAATGCATTAGTGTGCTTAGTGAATTTAATATTAAGTTCATCAATAAAAGTCCTAAAATGTTAAGTCATTCCTGACCAACTGTTTATTGTACCCTTAAAAGATAGCCAATGCTTAATGGTATACTTTATTTATGAGTGAGTCTTGAATATTAAAGTAGACCACCCTAACTCTTGGAGGCATTTTGGTCACTCCTAAACAAAAAAAAATCCATTTATCATTCAAACTTAAGTTCTATTGCACCAACAAAATTGTTGAGTATGAAACTCTAATTTTAGGTGTATGTGTTGCATTAGCTCTCAAGGCCATAATTATGTTTATATTTTGGGATTCCTAAATAGTATTCAACTAGGTCGATGGCACCTATCAAACTAAATATGTCAAACTAAAGCCATGTAAGGACATAATCAATAAACTAATGGTTTCCTTTGACAAGATCATTATTTATGCTATCCCTAGGCCTAACAACTAATATGTCTATGATATGGCCTTAGTTACATTATTGAACCTCTTAGAGCTATATGATGAGCAAGATATGATTGCTATTTAACAAATTAGGGAACATTCAACCCTAGAATCTAGTCAAATTTCCCTAGAAGTATTTTTAATAAAAGTAGCTTCATCCATTGATCTTTGTTATAAATATATATTTACTTGTCTCAAGGATGGCACATTGTATTATAATTTTAACTATAATGAGCATAAGAACCTCAAGAAATAAGTTTATAGAAAATCCGTTATTGGTGATATATTATATTAGCACACTCTTGATGTCATTTTTATTAGATTATTAGACTCCATAAATACCAAAACATTATCAAAGAGACACATGATGCATCATGTGGTAGTAATTGTCGTAGTGTTTCCATTGCTAAGAAAATCCTACAAATGGGTTATTACTAGCTCTTCATGGAAAAGGAATCTTGTAGCTAAGTCAAGAGGTGCAATAGGTATGACAAGAATGATAACCTTATCCATGCTCCATTATAATCCCTTTAATATTTAACCTCATCATTTCCTTTCTCCATTTGAGGATTGGACATTATTGGGAAGCTAAACCTTGTGTCTTCTTATGACATAAGTTTGTCATAATGATTTCCCATTTGAGCTTGAGATTCCTTGAATGTTTTTCTATAGGATTCCTCTATCATAGAAAAATATCATCTTGCTCATCTCAACCAATTAAAACTACTTGATGAAATATGAATTCATACCTTAGAACATTAGAGTCTACTAGTAAAGGTTTAAATGTGCCTATGGTATGAAGGTACAATCCCAATATTTTCTCATGGAGAATTTAAAAAACACCAATTCCAACTTTATATAAAAGTTACATTTTATCCCATTTGGCTAGGTATATATATCATAACCACCAAGTATGGTTCAGGTATTTATTGCCTTGCCACACTTGTTGGAAAATAAATTAAAAAACAAATAAAAATAATACATGTTAGAAGCTATTATTTTTACCTATGCATTGATTGCATATCATTGTATGCTTACATCTACCTAACCTCATATCTATTGTACTAAAAACTTCACTACACCAAGAAAATCTATCTAAAGAGGTCAATTTTGAATAGACTACCATATAAAGCTAATTAAAGAAGATCAAGATGAGGGGAATCAAGGCCCTCATAATATATCAAGCAATAGGTTCCAAGGGATAGTCAATAATGCCAACATGGAAAAACCTCCATTGTGATACGAAGATAAATATTAATCTCCCTAGGCCATAAGGCCATGTTGACCAAACAAAAATTATAGACAATGTATTATAGTCTTTTTGGTGACAACTATGCCAAACCTTACCATTGGTTTGAGTCTCAAAGCCTTTTAGGTGATAGCTAAAAGGGATCCACCTTTGTTAGGATTTCATACCATACAAAAAATGTACTCTTTTCCCCCCTAGAGGAAAGATACCAAAGACTAGGATATCCTTAATATATGATTGGGTTTGTAGTGATGGCCCAACTAGTCACTATTCCCTAGCATGGTTATAAGATAACACTATCTAGAGATCCTAGTGAATAGAACCTAATAGCCATGGATGAATAAGGGGGACCCAAGGTTATCAAACAAGGAATTAGTGAGATGAGATTCTATCCCTCCCTCAAGAGGAGTTTAATAATTGATCAAGATAGAGTTCTCCTATGGAGAGAGATCGATGAATCAAATCAAGGGAAAATAGTTCTCTTGTGGAGAGAGATCCACTAACCAGAGCAAGGGGATAGAGTTATCATGTGGAGAGAGATCCATAAATAATAGCATAGGGGATTGGTGTCTCCTTTGGATAGAGTTCCATAAACATTGTAATAGGTTATTGATTCCCAAGAGATTTGTTGAGAAAAATTAGAAGAAATATTTTCTCCATGGATGTAACCCACATTGGGTGAACCATGTTAAATTGTGTCTCTCATGTGTGTGATGATTTATGAATTGGTTTTATTACTGCTATTGATATTTCTATTTATAATATTAAATAATTTTATTTTGGAAATAAAAGTAAAATTTGATTTTATATAGTTCACCCACCCTCTCAATATAATCATGTATTCTTCAATTGACATTAGAGTGGGTTCCTTCAAAAAATTTTAATAGCTTGAAGAAAGATATTACAAGAAAACAAATGACATCTCAGAATGGATCCTCATAAAATAAGGCACCATTGTTCAATGGGAAAAATTATACCTTCTGGAGTATAATAATGAAAACTTACTTGATGGCACAAGTATATGAGACATGGAAATTGGTTAAGGATGGATTCACACCTACATCTAGTCCTTCCACATATAAATATGGATATATGTTACATGTGAATAATTACAAGGCTATGAATATAATCTTAAGTGGATTATGTTAAACAAAATTTGTGAAATTTATGCACTGCAAATCAGCAAAACATATATGGGACAAATTGAAGCAAACATATGAAGGAGATAAACAGGTCAAAATGGCAAAAATGCAAAACCATAAGAAAAGGTTTGAATATTTGAAGATGAAATATGAGGAAGATATTGCTACATACTTAATTAATGTGGATGAGGTTGTTAATACCATATGTGGAATTGGATTTGAAATTGAAGACTCCAATGTTGCTCAAAAATTATTAAGATCACTCTTGATGAGGTATTATGGAAAGGTTTCAGCTATAGAAGATATGATAGATATTGATCACTTGACTATGGATGAGTTACATGAAATTATCATAGCTTATGAGATGATAATATTAAAGGATACCAACTCCAATAGAGAGGTAGCTTTGAAAACTTCAAAGAAGACAAAATTTAAGAAACTAGAATCAAGTGGTGAGTCAAGCAATGATGAAGAAGTTAACTATGTGAAAATAAATAAGGACTGAAGAAAGCACAAAGGTATGAAGATTGTGAAATATTTTAATTGTGGTAATTTTGGTCACTATGCATCTAACTATCAAAAATCCAAAAGTAGTAGCAGTAAAGAGAAATAGGATCATAATAGAAAGGAAGGAGAAAAACCCATGTATAAAAATAAAAATAGGTATGGTCAAAGAAAACATGAAAATAAGTTCTTTCAAAGGTATAAAAAGTGTTTCTATGTTAACAAGGCAATCAAGGCTTAAAGTGAAAGTGATGAAAGACTCTCCAAAAGTGAAGAAGCTATTCTATTTTTGGAAATAGAAGAGGAAGAAGATGCTCCTATTGAAGATAAAGTTGAAAAGTATGAATATGCTCTTGGAGACCAATAAGTAGAAAAAGATTCAGAAAATGAAGAGGAAGACACAATTGATCTAGAAGTAGAACTTATTTTTGCTCTCAAAGAAATGAAAAAGGTTAGAAAGTAAAATTCAAGACTAAAATCTCATGTTCAAGAACATGAGGAAGAAAAAAAAAATCTTCTACAAGACCTAACAAACTCAAAAGCTAAGGCAAGGAGACTTAAAGAGGTCATGGTTGAGAAGTTAGAGGCGAAAGAGTTAGAATGTGAGATATTAGAACATGAGGTAGTTTCACTAAGAATGGAAGTGAAAGATTCTAAGGATAAGCTACACAGGTTTGGGAAAAGTTCAAAAACTTTGGATAAAATTATCAATGTACAAATATCTTCATCTATTAAAATAGGACTTGGTTTTGAAGAAGGACAAGGGAAACAAGAAGGGTCAAACTCAAGCTCAAAAGAAGAGATATTTTCAAAGGAAGAGAGTGAAGAAGAAATTGAGACCTATGCAGATAATTTGAAGAATAGAAGCTTCAATAAGAAATTAAATAATGCACAAACAAGAAACAATGATCATCATAGAGAAGGAAAAGAAAGGACTAAGAGACCAGATGTTTCAAAACAATATTTCTTCAAAGAACATTGATTTTCATGTAATCGGTTTGGTCACAAGGCTATGGATTGTAGGACTCATGGAAATGAGTATGGCCTAACTAAAAGGAATGTCAACTCTTTCATATATGAATATTTATTCCAAGGGTATTTCTACTCTTGTAATCGCTTTGGTTATAAAGAAATCCATTGTAGGGTTCATGATAGAAATGAGTATGGCTTCACCAAGAGAAACTTCAATATATTTGCATCTTCCAAGAACTACAACATTAAGTGTTACAAGTGCAATAATATTATGTATAATGCCAAGTGGTGTAGAACAGAGTTTCCAGAACTTCCAAATACAAGCAAGAATAGGGACACTCAAAAGGATCAAAATGGCATGGCTACAAAAATATTAAAAAAGAAGGTTGACAAAGAAAAAGAGCATTGTATGCTGGTTGTAGAGATACTCCAAACCCAAAATTAATCACCTCAAGGAGAGGAGGTGGGGATGGGTCTGAGCTAAGAGTCTTATATTTAGCCCCAAAGAAATCCTTTTGCCATTGATGTCAAAGGGAGAGAGATTTTAGTAAGGGGGGGAGCATTCAATCAGGGGGAGCAGTTACTCAGAGGAGTAGATTTGGAATCTAGTGGTAGGAAAAGGAATTATTATAAAGTTTTACCATCAATGACAAAATGGGATATTGTTGGAAATTTTGAGTATAGTTTTGACATTGATGTCAAAGGTTTTGATGTCAATGATGTCAAAGGTGAAAAGGTTGATTTTTGTCTTAAAGGTTTAAATAATAAATGCAAAGGAATTTTCCATGGTTGTGAAAATAAGCAAAGAGAATTTTGAAGAAAAGGATTATAATATTTAAATTTTAAATTTAAATATTATTAAGAGAGTTTGAAAGTAACAAGGGCTTCATTTGGTAAATAAAAAACAAAGGGATATTTTAAATTGTAAATACAATATAAGACTTCTCATTGGTGGAAAAAGACCCAAGGAAAAAGGTTTATTATAATATATTTTTAAAAAAATATTATAATACCTAAGTATAAAGATACATGGAACCAAAGATAATTCAAATTATTAAAATAAATTTGAAAGACGGTTGACATCTAAAAATATGCATGGAAACATATAAATATCCCTTAAGACTTTGGAAATGAGTGTGTTTTATTTATTATTTTCGTGCGAAGTGGTGATAGTGAATGAGGAAGAGGGGAAATCATTTATTAAGGAGCATAGTAGGAGAATAAAATAAATATTTATGTTCACTCCTTGACATCATCCAACTAGGGTAGACCAAACAGTGGCTAGATTTATGCTAAGTCATTTGTGAGGAAGTAGTTCGTGGTTCAATTCTCCCTAGCACCAGTTTTGAAGGACTTAACTTTTTTGGCAAACATGCCAGAGAGGATAAAGGTGTAGGCCTATACATTAGATCTCAACCATTTGGCTAGTCAAAGTGGTCACACACTGTGTTAGGAGTTTGAGGTTAGAGGGTTGATTCCCATTTGTGCTAGCGATAATATTTTTATTAAAAATTATGTTCTAAGGTTGTTTAATATTTGTTTTGCATGGATGTCGAGGAATGTGCTATGGTGTAAATGTTTTTGGCATATAGGAGGTATAAGGGTAATTTATTTTTGCCAAAATATTTTTGAAGATCTTGCTATCATTAAGTTTTATTTTTATATGCAAAAGTAGGAGTGATAAGGTGTAAATGGTTGATTTAATATTGTAAATTTGTGTTCTGGGTCATTAAGAGGTTTGGAAATTATTTTATGAAAGTGGGAGATAAAATATGTAAAATGTGTTTTTATCGTTTGTAATATTTGCATTAATATTGAAGGACTTGGTTCATGATTTGATGTCTTATTTTGAAAAACCAAGAGAGTTATAGAGAATTGGTTTGGAATAAAATTGTGCACACATTTTGAGAAGGGTTTTTCCAATATATGAAAATATGTTATGCTAATCCTTTTTGTAGTTGCAAAATATATTATTTTTGAGATAGGTATTTGAGGGCACATATTCACCAAGAACTTTGAGGCATGGTGATTCAACCTTTTAAGCTAAGTGGTTGTGTTTTGAGAAAATGGTTTTGAGGTGGAGTTAAAAGGGTTGATTGGTATGCATTGTTGGAAATATTTATATTAGGGATTGAGACCTACATGTGCTTCTATTTTTGAAAGATATTGAGACATTTGTGCTAAAAATTATGAATTACTTGTCCTAGGTTTGAAGATAATTTTGTGCATCATTATGAAATATTTTGAGCATTGGTTTGAGAGATATTGAAAGCAATTGTGAAAGTGTTTGAGATCAATCTAGTGAGGGAAATTTATGCATTATTGAGGTTGATTTTTGAAAGAAAATTTGCAAGAAATATAAATCAATTTTGTGAAGCAAGTGATACATTATTTTGAGTTGATTTGAAAGGGATTTTGCAAGATATAGAGATTGGATTAGTGGAATGCAATATTTGTGAATGTGAAGAACATATTGGAATTTTGATAGTGCATATCATTCTCTATATGTTCTAGAGGTTAAATGAATTCTAGGTAGAATATGTCTGAATTGCCTAGTTGAAGTAACTATATTTGAAAGAGATTTAAGTATTTGTTTTTATGTAAGATTTGGAAATATTTGACCAGGTTCTATGAGTAGTCTTGAAGGAATATTTGAGCAAGTGTTGTGAGAAGAATTGAAGCAGCTTTGAAGGTAGATTTGAGCAAGTATTCTGAGAAGTCTTAAAGCACATTTGAAGGTAGACTTGAGAAAGTCTTGCAAGAAGACTTGAAGCAGCTTTGAAGGTATATTTTATCAAGTCTTGTGAGAAGACTTGAAGCAAATTTGAGGTAGATTTGAGCAAGTCTTGTGAGAATACTTGAAGCAACATTGAGGTAGATTTAAGAAAGTCTTGTGAGAAGACTTGAAGAATTTTTAAGGTATATTTGAGAAAGTCTTGTGAAGACTTGAAATAACATTGAGGTAAATTTGAGATAGAATTGAGAGCAGGTTTTGTTGCTGAGTTGATCAAGCTTTGTGTTAAGGCTTAGGGAAAATTTGAGTAGAGTTAGAGTAGATTTGTGCTAGACTTGTGATGAGTTTTGATATAGATTTAAGATTAGACTTTGGAGGTGACCATAGTAGAGAGGACAAGGGTCTCTAGTGGATAGAGGTCCATCAGTCAATGTAGTGGGGATAGAGGTCTCCTATGGATAGATGTCCGCTAGCTAGCCATAGTAGTGGGGACAAAGGTATTTTATGGATATAAGTTCACTAAATAGAGTAGAGGGGATAGATTTCTCCTATGGAGAGATATCCATGAACCAGAGAAAAGGGTATAGATTTCTCCTATGGAGAGAGATCCACAAACTAGAGTATAGGGTATAGAGTTTTCTTGTGGAGAGAGATCAATGAACTAGAGTAAAGGATATCGAGTTCTCTTATGGAGAGAGATCTATATACCAGAGTAGAGGAGATAGAGTTTCATGTGGATAGATATCCATGAACCAGAGCAAATGAGATAAAGTTCTCCTATGGAGAGAGATCCATGAATCGGATCAAGGGGAAAGAGGTCTCTTGTGGAGAGAGATCCATGAACCAGAGCAAGGGGATAGAGTTCTTATATGGAGAGAGATCCAAAAATCAGAGCATAGGGGATTATTGTCTCCTTTGGAAAAAGGTCCATAACCATTGTAATAGGTAACTAATTCCCAAGAGATTTTTTGAGAAAATTTAGAAGAAATATTTTCTCCATGGATGTAACCCACATTGGGTGAACGTTAAGTTTGTGTCTCTCATGCATGTGATGATTTTTGGATTACTTTGATTACTGCTATTGATATTGCCATTGATAATATTGGATAATATTATTTGGAAAACAAAATTAAAAGTTGATCTTATACTATTCACCCCCTCGGTATAAGCCTATGTTCTTCAAAAATTAGCAAAAACTTTCTACAAGTACAACATTGAGAGGGTAATCATGGAATAAATAGACATTGAATGTATATTTAGAGTATAATACAAGCAACTTGAATCAAAGAAGTATTTAGTTAAGAAACCTCTGGTCCACCTAAAGTAGCATTGAGTCATTTAGGTCTAGGATATTAGTTTGAGAAAAATATTTGATACCATAGGCATGGGTTAGAATCTAGACAAAGGTTGAACTACCGACTCTAGCTAAGATTTTGTATAAAAGAAATCTCTTTCCTCCTAACACATTATCTATATTTTGTAGGATATAAATGATTTTATACTTCTAGAAAGGGAACAATATTGATAGCATGCATGAAGTATAGCTCACATAAGACATGATGTATACGTGAATCGAGTGTATCCAAGCATATTCAAAGAGTGGTCTCCTCGGGATTACAATTAAGAATTGTTTGATTAAGAAAAATACAATTATCATGATTAGAAACAAGGTGAAATAAATGATGATGGTGTCTTTACTGCCCAAGCATGTAGGAAGATGTCCTTCAATATCACATTGTCATAGGAAGAAATCAATGGAAATATAGATAGGAGTAGATGAATTTTATAACTCTCTAAGTGCAAAATATCTATAAAAGGAGCATCTTCCCCTTAGGTTTCTACAAATTCTTGAGCATAAATACCATCTAAAACATATCCTTCTTCTATTCACCTAAGATATAGAAAGCCTCAAGATGTTCCCTCTTATATTCCACACCTAATGGATAATACCCTAATATTTGGTTCCTTATCTCCTAAAAGTAGGATATTCCTTGTGAATTGATAAAGATATAGTAAAAACTACACTACACTAGGTAATTCTCACTAAGGAGGAAAATTTTGAGTAGACCGCCATCTAGATCTAATAAAACAAAAGTAAGGTAATAGGACCCAAGAAATCATAATATTTTGAGCAACCAACACCAAGGAACCATCCACAATGCCAAAACAAGAAAACCTCCATCATAAGATAAAGGTAAATCTAAATCTCCCTATGCCATGATGCCATGTTGAGCAACTAGAATCGATAGACAATGGATTATAGCCTTTCTAGTGATAGTTAAGCCAAATCCCACCATTGATTGCAGTACTGGAGCCTTTCTAGTGATAGCTAAAAGGGATCAAACTTTGTAAGGGTTTCACCCCATACAATTGTTATGTACTCTTCTTCTTCCTAGAAGAAAGACACCATAGATCATGCTATCCTTCATGTATGATTGGGTTTATAATTATTGCCTAACTAGTCACTATTTCCCAACATGGTAATGATATAGTAGCAACTCGATACCAAAAGGAATAGAACCTAACAATCATATAAGAAGAAGAGGGACCTAACATGACCAAAAAATAAATCAACAAGATGAGGTCCTATCTCTCCATAAATAGGATCTTAATAGTTAATATTATATAGAACATGAATCATATTAGGGATATTAAAATGTGAAAACTTCATAGACCATCTAATCTTACCGTTCCATATGAAAGTCACCTCAAATATTTTTGGTAAAAGAGCAAAAGAAAGCAAATTTGTTGAACTAGAAGAGGAAAATGAGTCATGCATACTTGCAAGAACAAAATATCTATTAACTTCAATCACCACCAGAATAACATAGAACATAGATGAAATATTGTTAAAAGGTATTTTCTAGGCATAGAAACACTCAAAAAAATTAAGATCAAAATTTGGTTGACACTCAAGGAAGAGCCCCCACACAAAGAAGTCAACTATTCTAAGAAAATGGTAGATCATTGAACCTCATCAAAATATTGGATAAACCCAAGGTATCCAGTTGGAAAGAAGGAAATGGCTATCTAGTTCTAGCTCTACCATCTTTAGAAATTGAGAATGGAACCCAAAGGGATAGATGATGCAATTTAAAGTAGAAATATGGAGGTAAACCAAGAAGAGACTCCAAATCTAAGGAAACTAATGGTAAAATATCTCTAGGGTATAATCATAGAGGATTTACAACATGGGAAATCTGCAAAGCAACAAATTATGTCTACATCCATTTAAATTAGCCCACCTAAAACATTTATGCCTCTATATCCATAAGTATCAAGATAATTCAAAGACAATATCAAGAGCATAATTCAATTTTGAACTAAACATTTTTTAATTTCTTCCATAAGTTTTTGGTGCAAATATTTTGAATTTTCATCTATAAATATACATCTCTTCTTCATTGTAAGGAATAGAAACCTTATTATCTTAGTTCCTAGTACCTAGCCTTGTATATAGTTTTACCTCCACCTCTCTTCTATATGACATTATAGCTCAAGCCTTGAGTCTCTTTGTCAATACACTTCAACTATTTCTATGAGAAGCTATGACAATTTATTTCTTATACTAGTTCTTATGTATGCCCATCTATGGTGTTTTGTGTTTAGTAGAACCATTCTCCTCATACACTATCAATAAATAATGCATGTGTTCATCATTCCCACTATCACGAAAAATATTTGTAGGATATCATAGTATCACCTCCCTTAGAATAGGATTATACATTCAAGTTAATTTATTTTTTGTTGTTGTTTTCACTCTATTCCCTTTTTCTCTAACAAAACTTAATAGGCTAGGCTATTTTAGGATATGAGCATAAAATATCATATCAAAAAAATAATTTGGCATTGATAAAATTCCCAAAGGTCATACTTGAAGCCAAGTCCCATGCTCCCCAAAATTTTAAACTATGTGCTCTCCATGAGGCATGAGCACCAGGCACATCCAACAATCATATTAGATTATCATTATTCTTTGAGTGATACCAACATCCACCTTTATCCATGTGTCAATATCTACTTGGATTACCTATAGTATAAATATTCAAGGATCCACAATCACATACAAATGATTATCCTCATTACGATATATTGTTTTACTTTTTACTATGTAACTAAAGTGAATAGATCCGCCCTAGCCCCATCTTGTAAAATTTTTACTCCTCCCTAGTTTTGACAATTCAACTATATTTATTCTATCATAAAATATCTTAGCTTCATACCACAATATTATATACATAGTTTTATCTCTTTATATACCATCTCACCAACATGTTATATAATGAATACTTCATGATTCATAGATGTTTAAATCAAGATCAATCACTTCATCCCTTGTCCCTTTGGCCCATTTATATACTAGGCATGGGGTAATATATATTATATATTTATAAATGTCTTCTTTAACTCGGAGCAAAATCCATTATCACATCAATCATGTCAAATTACGTTTATGACATTTTATTAAAGGTGATTCATAATAATTTGGTATATCTTACAAGTTATTTGTAATGCTACAATTACAATTCCTAAATGGTATTTATCTTTAGGTAAATCAAAATTCCTTTAGAAATGTTTTTAATCGGATATACATTAGTACAAGTCATGTATGACATTTGTCTATAAACAATGTAGAAGTCCTTTAAAAATTTATTTAAAGGTAAATCTATTAGAAAATGTCCTTATTTGAGATAGAATAAGTGTCAATGCCAATTTCAATCATAGCATTTAATTTTTTTTATGTGAAAACTCATCTTCAGTTTGGATTTTCAATCATAGCATTTAATTTGTTTTATGTGAAAACTCATCTTTAGTTTGGAATTTCAATCATAGCATTTAATTTTTTTATGTGAAAGCTCATCTTCAGTTTGGATCTTGTCTTTAATATCTTCTACTAGGTAAATTTCATCATTGATCATGCTAATGTTATTTTCTTCCTCTTTAATTTCTCTATATGATACATGGAAGGGTTTTCTACAAAAAAAATCACTTTCCTGCCCTTGTGAGGAATTTCCATATATGAGTAATCTAAATATAGATACCTGTCCAATTTAACTATAAATTCATGAGAAAGGCACATGCCAAATTTTGGATCTAGGTCTACCATGACTACTTCTTGTATGACTATTACTGAAGGTATTTTGTGGAGTACTAAGGGTATGTATAATCATGTCAATAGTTTTTACTAGAGTTCCATCCAACTGAATCACTATTTGGCCAAACTATGTGTACTCCATGTCCATTGTTTCACATATTGCTTTTGGTAGTACTATCATTGTTGTTCTAGAATCTACCATACAATTATGTACAAGACATAATTACATGTGCATGGACATGTAGAAAGGAATGACCTATTTTTAATATATTCTCGACATAGGTTTTCCTTGTGCTAGATTGAGTTTGAGATGAGATTGATCTTTAAGCTATATATACTTCAGTGATACTTATAGGAGGTCAATTTATCTTAAAATCATCAGTGCATCATACATGCTTGCTTTGGATGATGTTTTATTAAGATCTTCCATGATATTGAAACTTGATTCTATTTGCTTATTTTCTCTCTTTTTTTGTTCATCAAATCTCCTTTGGTATTTGTTGGCAATTTTGGGTACCTTGGGTACATTGCATTTGCTCAAGTGTAGAAGTTGTCATTGATGTCAAGAAGCTCTTGAAGGAATTTGAATTAATGTCAAATAATGTGCAGACTTGGGCAGTGAGTTTCCAAGAAGATTATTCAGAGCATGGACAGTGAGTTTCCAAGAAAATCATAGTAGCCCATTTGCAAAAGATCAAAGAAAAAGCAAGACAAGTAAGAAAGATTTCATGACATGTTGGAAGAAAGAGAAGAAGAGCGACATGTTGGCAGAGAAAGACAAGTGGAAAAACTTTACGATTTCTGACATGTTGGTAGAGAAGGAGAGCAAGATGGAAAGTGTCATGATTTCATGACATGTCGCATTTTCACGACTCAAAAGTGTAGGAAGGAAAGAAGGAAAAGTGTCACGATTTTACGACATAATGCAAGGAAGGTTGTACGGATGAAAAAGTGTCATGATTTCATGACATGATGCAGAAGAGAGAGTCCGTAGTGTGAACTGTCATGATTTCTGACAAGATCAAAGAGAGAGAAAGTAATTCAAAAAGTTTCACGATTTTGTGACATGCTGCAGAGTTCAAAGTGAGAACTGTCATGATTTCGTGACATGTTGCAAAAGACAAAGTGAGGACTATCATGATTTTGCGACATGCTATAGAACTCGAAATGAGAACTGTCATGATTTCATGACATGTAGCAAAGGGAAGAATTTGAAATGAGAAGTGTCGTACATTTCATGATGGTTCAAAACAAGAAAGCATCACGATTTCATGACAAAGAAATCTACGATGAAGTGTCATGATTTAAGGCTAAATAGGAAGCAAGTCTTCCAAGTGTCATGATTTCATTGAATTCAAGAGGAAGAGCTTGAAAAAAGCTCACGATTTTGCACATTTCTTTCACAAAAAAGCATAAAAAAGTGTCACGATTTCATGACATGTTTCGTTTTCACTAGTGCAAGCCAAGAAAAGGTTGGAAAGGAAATGTCATGATATCATGACATGTTGTAGTTTCACGACAGAAGCTATAGAGGAGTTGTAGAGGCAGTGAAGCCGACAAAGTTAAATTTGGGCCGACAAAGATTAGGGTTTGCAACGACATAGTTTTAGGATGTGCAGCCGACTAAGATCAAGGTTTTAATCTTGAAAGTGTTAGTATAAAAGGAGGGCTACTTGGAGAGTTAAGCATCGATAGAAGTGTGTTCGAAGAGCGACGTTCGTAGATAGAGTGCGGGGTGAAGTTCAATCACCAAGAAGTAGAGTGCAAAATTTGATAGCAGTGTACAGAGTGCATTTCATCAAATCTTCTAAGTGAGAGAGATTGCAAGGAAGTAGAGTGAAGACGGCTATTGTGATTGCGTAGAGGTGCAAAGGTCGAAGTTCGATCAAGTAGCTATGATTGCACAAAAGGGAAGGACATTTTTTGTGAAACAAAGGAAGAGGACATTTGTGCCAGACCGAAGGACTGTGTTTGGTGCAGATCAAAGAAAGAGAAAGAGGACATTTGTGCTAGATCAAAGGACTATGTTTAGTGCAAATTCGAGGACCATCTTTGAGGTGATAGAGTTGAGGACAGAGGTCTCCAACCAGGGAAGAAAGTGTCTTCTAGGATAGAGTTCCATTTGCTAAGGGTAGGAGAGGAGAGGTATTCTAGAGGATCACCAGCCAGAGCAGAGCTAGGGGATTGGTGTCTCCTATGGGTTGGTGCCCATAAACATTGTAATGAGGAAAGGTATTCCCAGAGGTTGGTTTGATAAAATTTAGTGAAAGATTTTATCCGTGGAGTAGCCCACTTTGGGTGAACCACGTAAATTGTTGTGTCTCTATTGTGGATGGTGTTTTGTGCATTGCTTTGATTACTGTTGTTGATACTGCTATCTATACACTACATAATATTGAATTGAAAGTTGAATTAAAGGAAAAAGTAAAAAGTGGTCTTATACTATTCACCCCCTCTCAGTATAAGCTTGTGTTCTTCAATTGGTATCAGAGCAGGTTCCTTCAAAAAGTTTAACATATTGAAGGAAAATCTTGGAAAGAACACAATGGACTATTCAAGTGGCAATGCAACACCTATTCTTGATGGATCAGATTTTGGTCTATGGAGTGCAAGGATGAAGGTTCATCTAATGGCACTTGGTAATGAGGTATGGGAAGTTATTGAAGATGGGTACACTATTCTTGAACATGGTCCATATACTAAAGAATATAGGCTCCTACATCACAGCAATTCTAAAGCAATGAATGCAATCCTAAAGTCTTACAGAAAGCAGATCTCACCAAAGTGATTCACTGCAAGATAGCTAGTGAAATGTGGAATCAGTTGAAAGTGGTTCATAGAGGTGATGCAAATGTCAGAAAGGCCAAGTTGAGACATTTTAAAGGTATGTTTGAACATCTCAAAATGAATGATGATGAAAATATTAGTGACTACATGCTTCGTATGGATGAGGTTGTTAACTCCATGAAAGACTTAGGTCTTGAGCTTGCTGAAAATGATGTGTGTGATAAGATTTTAAGATCTCTTCCTAATAGATTTAGTGAAAATATTTATGCTATTGAGGAAGCTAAAGATTTAGATAAATTGAAAAAGGATGAGCTCCATAGTATACTTGCAGCATTTGAGTTGAGAACTCAAGTGAAGGTTGATGTCAAGAAAGAGGCAGCTTTCAAGGCTACCAAGAAATCAAAGGGCAAACAACTTCAAGAGAGTGATGAGTCTTCTAGTGATGAAGAGGTATATTACAGCAAGAAAGGCAAGTTCTCTAGAAAGCACAAAAGCATGAAAAATATAAGATGTTTCAACTATGGAAAGTTTGGTCATTATGCTACTGACTGTACTGTTTCCAAGAATGAAAGTGATGAAGATATACATGATTCTAAGAGCAAGGATTCTAAAAAACACAAGCATCACAGGAAGAACAAAGATGAGTACAACAATCACGGAAAGAGGTATTCTCACAAGCACAAGAAGAGTTTCTACCTAGACAAAGCAAGTAAGTGTTCTAGCAGTGATAGTGAAAGTTCTTCTAGTGATGATGGAAATGAGATGTTATTCATATCAAAAAAAGAGGAAGAACCGAAACATAGATTCATTATCATGAAATGTCTAAGATGTGGAAATTTTGGGCACCTTGAGGATGATTGCACAAATAATGAATTAGTTGCTAGTATGTATGAGGATGCTTCAGAAAACTATAAGGAAGATGCATGTATGGTTTTTGAAAAGGGTAGCACCTCTAGTGATGAGAAATCTGAAAAAGGCTTTGATAATTTTGAAAGCAAACAAATAGAGGATCTTGAAAGTGAACTTACTAATGCTCTTAGTGCTTTGAAAAAGGAAATAAAGAAGAATGCTAGACTCAAGGATAAGTTAGATGAATGTTGTATGGAGAGAGATGATCTTATAGAAAGTCTTGACGTCTCTATGGCTAAGACACAAGAACTCAAGAATGAGTTAGATTCTAAGGTGCTTGAGTATAGTGAATTAGAACAGAAAATGGCTTCTTTGAAAGAGGAAACTAAAGAGTACAAGGATAAGCTATACAGGTTTCAAGAAAGCTCCAAAAAGGTTAAATCACTTATCAAAGGTCAAAGAAAGACAACAGATAAAATAGGTCTTGGTTTTGTTAAGTCACACAAGGAACAGGTTGGGGAATCTAGTAAGAGATTCCAAAAAGAAGAGAGTTCTGATGAGGAGAGTATCTCAGATCATGAGTCTGTGAGTAATAGATGCGCAGAAATAGAAAATATAATTCTGAATGCGAAGAAAAAGTTTTCAGGACCCAAGAGGTCAAACAAAAGAATATTTCATGATAGATGTTTTGCATGTCACAGGTTTGGTCACACGGCTTCACAGTGCTTAGCTCAAATGAAGAAGGTAAACAAAAATTTTAGAAGTTTTAATTTCTTTCAAGGGTATTGTTACTCTTGTCAACAGTTTGGGCACAAGGCAGTTTATTGCAAGACAAATAACAAGAACAGATTTGGTCAGAACAGGTGGACTCAAAGAACAAGTATGCCTAAAAGAAATAACTTTGTTACTTGTTATAAGTGCAACAATGAAGGTCACACAGCTAGATAGTGTAGAGCTAAACTTCCAAGGTACAAGAACAGAAATAGTAGTATGAACAGGTCCAAGGATCAAGGCATGGATAAGAACAGTGATAGGAACAAGGACAAGAATATTGAAAAAGAGTTCAAGAGAAGGCCCGACAAGGAAATTGTAGACACTGATGATGATCAGTGCCTAATGGGAGTTTTAATCCCACCCCTATTTTAATCACCTCATCAGGAGGTGGGGGAGGGACTAAGCTAAGAGGCTCATTCTTAGTCCCGAGCCCCAAAGGTGACCCTTTGCCATTGATGACAAAGGGGGAGAGATATGAGTAAGGGGGAGAGCTTCAAATGAAGAGGAAAGCTTCAAGTCAGGGGGAGCAAAACTTCAAAGGCATATTCTCAGTTGTTAGCACAGTTGGTTTCAGTTTTGGCTCTTGAGATGTGTTTTCCATAAAGGTTTGCCATCAATGACAAAGGGGGAGATTGTTGGCAATTTTGGGTACCTTGGGTACATTGCATTTGCTCAAGTGTAGAAGTTGTCATTGATGTCAAGAAGCTCTTGAAGGAATTTGAATTAATGTCAATAATGTGCAGACTTGGGCAGTGAGTTTCCAAGAAGATTATTCAGAGCATGGACAGTGAGTTTCCAAGAAAATCACAATAGCCCATTTGCAAAAGATCAAAGAAAAAGACAAGTAAGAAAAGTTGTGCTAGAAAAACTGTCACAATTTCATGACATGTTAGAGGAGAGAGAAAGTGCAAACCTTTTCACATGTTAGAGGAGAGAGAAAGTGGAAAACTATCATGATTTCATGACATGTTGGAAGAAAGAGAAGAAGCAGGAAAAATTGTCGCGATTTCACGACATGTTGGCAGAGAAAAAGACAAGTGGAAAAACTATCACGATTTTGTGACATGTTGGCAGAGAAGGAGAGCAAGATGGAAAGTGTCACGATTTCATGACATGTCGCATTTTCACGACTCAAAAAGTGCAGGAAGGCAAAGAAGGAAAAGTGTCACGATTTTGTGACATAATGCAAGGAAGGTTGTACGGATGAAAAAGTGTCATGATTTCATGACATGATGTAGAAGAGAGAGTCCGCAGTGTGAACTATCATGATTTCATGACAAGATCAAAGAGAGAGAAAGTAATTCAAAAAGTGTCATGATTTCGTGACATGCTACAGAGTTTGAAGTGAGAACTATCATGATTTTGTGACATGCTACAAAATACGAAGTGAGGACTATCACAATTTTGTGACATGCTGTAAAACTCAAAATGAGAACTGTCATGATTTCACGACATGCAGCAAAGGGAAGAGTTTGAAATGAGAAGTGTCACGATTTCACGATGGGTTGCAAAGAAGACAGGCTACAAAGAAATTGTACGGATGTAGAAAGTGTCACGATTTCGTGACAGGTTGAGATGGCAGCACTTAGTTGGAGAAAGTGTCACAATTTCATGACAAAATAGGAAGCAAGTCTTCCATAGGAAGTGTCATGATTTCATGATCATCAAGGAAAAGAAGTCATGATTTCATACAGAAGAAAAGGTCACGAAAGATGGCAACATTCGAGATGTAGTTTCTGTAGAAGTCTACAGAGGAGTTGAGAGGCAGTGAAGTCGACAAAGTTAAATTTGGGTCGACAAAGATTAGGGTTTGCCAACGTAGTTTAGGATGTGCAGCCAACTAAGATCAAGGTTTTAATCTTGAAAGTGTTAGTATAAAATGAGGGCTGCTTGGAGAGTTAAGCATCGATTAAAGTGTGCATTCGAAGAGTGATGTTCGCAAATAGAGTGTGGGGGTGAAGTTCGATCGTCGAGAAGTAGAGTGCAAAATTTGATAGTAGTGTAGAGTGCATTTCATGAATCTTCTAAGTGAGAGATTGCAAGGAAGTAGAGTGCACGAAGACGCTGCTGGTATGATTGTGCAGAGGTGCAAAGGTCGATGTTCGATCAAGTGCAGCTATGATTGCACAAAAAGAGTGAAGGACTATGTTTTGTGTAGAACAGAGGAAGAGGACATTTGTGCCAGACCAAAGGACTGTGTTTGGTGCAGATCAGAGAAAGAGAAAGAGGACATTTGTGCTAGACCGAAGGACTGTGTTTAGTGCAAATTCGAGGACCAGCTTTGGAGGTGATAGAGTTGAGGACAGAGGTCTCCAGCCAGAGCAGGGAAGACAGGTGTCTTCTGTGGATAGAGTTCCATTTGCTAAGGGCAACGGAGGTAGAGGTCTTCTAGAGGATCACCAGTCAGAGCAGAGCTAGGGGAAGGTATCTCCTTTGGGTTGGTGCCCATAAACATTGTAATCGGGAAAGGTATTCCCAGAGGTTGATTGATAAAATTTAGTGAAATATTTTATCCGTGGAGTAGCCCACTTTGGGTGAACCACGTAAATTGTTGTGTCTCTATTGTGGATGGTGTTTTGTGCATTGCTTTGATTACTGCTGTTGATACTGCTATCTATTCACTACATAATATTGAATTGAAAGTTGAATTGAAGGAAAAAGTAAAAAGTGGTCTTATACTGTTCACCCCCCTCTTAGTATAAGCTTGTGTTCTTCAGTATTCCCACATCACTTCAATTCTTTGTCACTTGATGATAGAAGGACACTAGAGCTTATTTCTAGTCTACTCTTGTATTTCGGTCTCTTTGCCTACACTAATTTTTATTTTTATTTAGGACACTCTTTCAAAAGATGTGGTACTTCCTTTCCTTAATTATTTTCTTTTTTACATGGAACCTTGAATAAATCCAATCTCTTAGGATCCACATGCAATGGTTTCTTACTAGACTAGTTTAGAACTGATATAGACTTCTCTTCTATAGGATCTTGCATCATCAAATTATGATGTCTCCTACAACATATTGACTTGGATCCTTTGTGATATTTCTAACTTTTTAGGAATAATTTTCTATATTTGATGTTGGTGCAACATACAAGAGTTTTCACTATGCGGATCTTTACAGGTTGAGCACCAATGATTTTATTTTGATGTTAAAGTAGATAGATTATCTTTCTGGTTACCATATACTATGTTAGGTTTTTTATCGATGCCATTAGAAGAGGCTCCTTGGTATTTTGTCATATACATAAATCTCTTTGGCTAGAAATTCTTTTCAGCCTCTCTTCTTTTCATAGTGGTGATTCCATTAGTAAAATTCTTCAATGCCATCACTATTTCCTTCATGTTGATTGATTCTTAAGTCTCATGGGAAGGCAATGTTGGTATGGTAGAAGGATTCATTAACACTGGCATTGGAGGTTTTCCTACTAATGCTAGATATTTTACTATAGGAATTGGAGCTATATCTAGAAGATGGATAATTGTGATTGGAGATTGTGTTTGCTATCTTAATTATGGGATTCTAGAAAATACAACATTACACTTCTAGGGGGAAGATTTCCTATAGAAATTAGCATATTATCTAAATTTATAATATCTTGATAAAAAAAAAAAATTCAACACACCATATAAGTGTATCAATAAGCCTAAATCCATATTGGAAGCACAAAAATAGTAGTACAATGCCTAGGGATTTTTTGAATCAATATACTATCAAAATATTTTCCAAGTTCTACTGAATCTAATATTGAATTTGATTATTGTTTCTTGAGGGTTCATTTTTATGGTAGTGAACTATATCAACAATGAAAATGGGTTTGCTAGCTTGTTAAACTATTGAACTAGTCTATCAACAAGTTGATCCCATGAATGGATACTTCCATCCTGAAGGTTCTGATACCATTATAATACCTTCCCTTTTAATTATAGTACCAACATACTTATGATAACATATTCCCCCTAAATATTATGGATAGTAGATAAGGAAGATATGTCTTGAAAATGCTCATATATTATCTTTATAGTACTATCATATGTCGACTCTTTTGCTTTTACAAGTGTGCATGTTGTATGATTGAATATAGGTAAACCAAAATTACCTTAAACAATTCTTTAAAGGAAAATATATTACGAGATTTCCTATGTGATGTTTTTCTATAGGAAAAATAGAAGTCCATCACACATATGTTTAATGGAAAATTCACTAGAAAAAGTCCTATATGACATTTGTCTTTGAAAAAGGTAGAAGTCCTTTAGAAATTTATTTAAAGAAAAATATATAAGCCAAAATCCTCTACAACATTTGTATAGGGGCAAGGATTTTTTTATATGGAAAATCTATAAATTCCTTTTAAAACTTTTGTTTCAAGGTAAATCTATTTATAGGTTTCAAATAATTCCTAAAATGCTCCTTGGATATTTGTTTGAGGGTACAAAAAATAATATTTTATCTATATCATATATAAAGTATCATTGTGCAAATATTTTATCTATGTAATAGCTAAAGTGCATTAGATAAATATTTTATTTCTATCATATCTAAAGCCCCCTTGGAATTGTTTTTTATTTATATCATAGAAAAAAATCCAAATCCTTTTCTTTATATATCTTGTATAATAGCAATACCTTGTGACATTATCTAGCATCCCCCTTGGCATGTATTTTATCTATATCATAGCTAAATTTCCCTCAAATAAATATTTATCTATATTATAAAAATGCATTATGGTATTATTTATTGTCCCCTTAAGAATGTCTATTTTGTACCATATCTTGTACTATAGCAATGGTTTATAATAGTATCAAAATGTCCTTTCAACATATCATTTGACACTTTTAATCACACATTTCATATTTATATTCAAAATCTAAATCTATTATCTAACCTAATCATCACACATTGTGTTTCACTCAACTATATTTATAACATCATCATCATCATCATCATCAAGCATAACTTAAAATAATATCATTGGTCATCACATAAAATGTAAACATCATAATTAAAAGTAATCATGCACTACCACATAGAAATTATTTATCATGTAAACTTGACACAAATCATAATAAATGTTGGTATCTATCTATCTATTTATCTATATATCTATCTAAGATGATTATAAATGTGAAAATTTATATACATATATATATATATATATATATATATATATATATATATATATATTACATATGTATATAACTTTTCACATATATAATCATCTTACATTTGGGGCACCTATTCCTACTGTAGGAAGTGGTGGCATCATCATAGGCTACTATAACTATCAAATCAAGAACCTTGAATTTATTGATGCTATCCTAATCAATTACCTCATCAACAAATGTAGTTTATGATCTATTGGTATTGGGGCATGGTAGGCGGTCCTATAGTAAGTGAATTTCTCAATCTAGATCATCGACTTTGCTTGTGCTCATGACATCTCTACTAAATATTGCTACTATGCAATAGTCATTTGGTTTAGGAAGGTTTGAATGATCTAACTATTGAAAAATCCTACCTATCATTATGATCTTTGTCATGTTGTATCTATCTCCATACTCATACTTAGGATAGTCTATAATATTATAAAAATCTAGTAGATGAAACTTTTATGGTTTGTTCTTTGAAATTTTACCTCCACTTATGTCAGACCTCTCCTTGATTATATCACCATAAATGTAGCTAAAAGACTTACCACCTCTTAGGCTTGTGTACCTCTCTTTACCTCATGATGGATTGAGACAACCTATGAGGACCAACCTCACCTACCATGCTCATTTTTATTATATTTGCTCCTCCTCCTACTAATAATTCTATCACATATTAAATCCTCTAATAATATTCATTTTTAAATGCCTATTTTTATGTGTAGGGTTAGTCTTCAAGTTTACCAATACTTTCATCAATCAACCAAATTGAATCAACCTTAATTGTGACCAAATTTGAAGTATTTATTACTCCAAAAGGTATAGTTCTAGGTAATAAGTCATATCAATTTTATAATCTAGCAATACTTTTGCAAAAATTCTATATTTTTTACCTTTTCCATCCATTTTCTATGTCCAAAAATCTTGAGACAAAAGTAGTAATGTGATAGCATCATTTATGCTATTACCTCTTGGCATATTTGACTATAGTGTGCCAAAATCAAGAAATTTAAATTCTTATCTCTTTTAATATTTCTTCCATTAATGAACCAAATCCCTAAAAAATTGATCTATAGCTCTTGCAAAAATACTAAATTCAATAAATTGTCATTCTCATGATCTTTCATTAATGAATTTTTAATCCCATTTCAAATTCTTACCTTCTTTAGTCTTGTCATATTTAATACATTTACTCCCCCAACGAGTCATGAATTTCAATAAACTTAGATCTAATCTTGTATTTTGCATTTGCATTTGGATAATATTTTATTTTGATATTTAATCTTCAACTTAAGCAAGTAAATATTTGTTTTTTGATTATTAAAGTACTTTTTTACTCCCAAGTTAGATCCCTTCATCATAGTCATTATAACCTTTATATTTTTTGCATTTAATATTGTTGTTCTACTATCAAAAGTAAAAGTGTCACTATATTGTAGGCTAGTGGTTTTGTTGCTCTCTTGTCTACATAGAGTGAAAGCACCAACACTAAGTAAAAGCATTGGCAACATTAGCATGAACCAGTGGAACTTTTACCACTTGGGATTTATTTCTTGCATTTAGTCATTTCCATCAATTTATACTGATCTAAATAGGGATTTTATTGGTATTAAAGGAATTCTAATTATCCTATGCCAAGTTATATAGGTCCCTCTAGTACTAACTATATATTTTATTATCTAATTTGTAAGTTAAGAGATGGTGTTATCAACAGGTAATAATGTTGATGGTCCTACTATGGAATGGAAATTATTGCCCCTATGATAGAAATAGGTTCTTCTATCTTCAATCTATATTGTTTAAGCATTTAAGACTTAGATTCTATTTGTTATCCACTTAAACCAGGTTTTATTTTATATTTATTAGTAATATGGAAAAAAAGAAGAGAAAAAAATAGTTAGTCTTAATCATATAGAGGGTCATATTAATTATTAAGTTTTAACATTTAATAAAAAATACATATAGCTAATTCTTCTTGTACCATTACCTCTTATAAGAAAGATTGGTATTTCCTTCCTCATCAATATCAAAAGAGTATCTAGTTTAGGCCTTGATTATTACATTTATATGTGCACAAGCACCATATTAAGGTTAATCTTAGATAAAAAATATCTTAGAAGAAATGTAGGAATTCTTCAACTAATTCAACAAAATTAGACTTTAAGCTCTCAAAATTCCCCTAGTCTAAAAGTGACATAGATAAAAGAGGAAGAACATTGCAAAGAGGTCCTTCACAATACTTTTCCTCCACTTCCTCTTGTCACATCATGATATCACCTAATTAATGTTGGGAAAACTCGTTGTTCTCCCTTTGGCTACCTTTCCAATTGAATGCACTCACTTAACCTTATAGTCACCCTAAGAGGGTAGCTAATGTAATGGAACCCCTAGTATATGATTCTAACTCCAATGTCATCATTACTCAAGTCTAGAATATTTGACTATCTTTGTTGGGATCTAGATAAGTATTAGGGTTTGACTATGGCTTAAGCATCCACTCTTGTATAGACCTTTGGTATCGTACTAGTCTCACTAAAATTCCTTAATAAATTCTAAACTTTCAAACCACCCTATTAAGATAGAGGATATCATGTTCTACCCATGGTATAACCAACCACCTAACCCTCTTAAATCAACCTAACTAGTAGGAATCCTTATTATACCCTAAGTGTTGTATGTAGGGATGTTAGTTACTTATTCCAACTTAGTTCATCTATTTATCATTAGGTTCACACAAAATGCCTTTGTGATTCCTCTCTTACCTTGAATCTAGATGATGGGCCAACTATATGTTTCTAGTATCTATGGTTCCCCCATATATCTTGGCAATGTTGATGGTCATAACATAGTTATGTTATTCCATGATAAAACCTATAGTAGTGTGTGATATGACAATCCTCTATCTCCTTTGTACACCACTCAATGTAGTGAGTGGTACAACCTCACCAAAATGATGGATCCCTAGTCAAACACCATTTATTGCTCTAGCATATTAGTGAGTACCTCGACTAAAACCCAATGCATCACTATACAATTGGTGTCCTTGATCAACACCATAGAAAACAATGTGCATAATGCCTATCGAGACAACCTCCAACATAGGTGACATTGATTTTAATGTTGGGTCTTATGACTAAAAATTGTGCATCTTTAGGAATTTTATTTAGGTTTTATCTATGATCTTAGATCATATCCCCTAATGTACTTCTAATTGAAACCCTAATAATCTACCACACATGCTCAAGTGTGACAAATATATCTACACATGAAAGCTAAGAAATATTTATCTCTAGATAATATTGTGCTGCTAGGACTATCAATAATACCCTATTGAATTCCATATTCAACATAAAATCCATATGGTATAGCTATACTACCACAAAAAGTGCATGATATACAACACCTAAGAGGTCAATAATGGTGATCAAAGAATAGGGAAACCTATGCTAGCAGTCTAGGTTCTATAGTCTCTCCTACACCAACCAATTTAAACACTTGTTTGTTGAAACTCATAAAGTCATCAAAAATTTAAAGTTGAGCAAAAGTTCCACCCTTTGGAAAAAGTGGCCAATAGGTAGTAAAGTTATCACTAGGCAAAAAAATTTCTATCAAAATGAAAATAGAAATACCATATGGTAAAAGCACCATCAACATATGAAAGCACAACTAGCTGACACCAACATTAGTGTAAAATAAGCATGATCATGCAAAAGCATTACCCTTATTTATGGACATGTTTCTTGAGATAAAAATTAGAAAAGTATAAGATCTATTGTGTCTTACATAGACCTTCCCCCCTCCTCCTATCAATTTTGGTCTCACTTTACTTGCATAATACATCAATCTTACCTATTGTGCCATAAACGTTTATGATAAAGTTAGGGGTTCAAAGCTCATTACCCTATTTGTCTATAGTAAAACCAAATTTTTATACCCTAACCAATTTTCTCCCTTCAAACCCAATCAATTTTTATTTGTTATCCTCAATATTTCATTATTGTACTAATGCAATTTATGATCAAGTTGAGTTTCCTTAATCAAACTTGATTTTTTTCTCTAAAATTTAAGGGATCACATCAAGGCATGGTAGAATTTTTTTTTGAATTTACATGGTGGAATCGGTAGCTGCCATGAATCCGGGTAGGTTGTCTAGCTTTTTATGGCTACCACAGTATTCTACGTTGTCCATCCCGAAAGCGGCCACACAGTTCTTCACGTAGTCCAACCCTATAACCACCATGCCACAATCATTTTAAACCTTTTACGATGCTAAAAGAAAAAAAAAATTAAAAAAAAACCAATAACATCATTAATAATCAACAAATAAAAATTGTCAATCATATTGCATCATAAATTTTAAACATCAAATATATTAGACTAAAAATTAGGGTATAAAAATCAAAAATTTATGCATTAATCAATTGATAAATACATAAAAAAGAAAAATTGTAGACATCAATTTTCAATGCATCATTAAGTCTTCAAAATGTATCAACTTATTCAATAGATAACTAATCAAACATTCAAATTAAGTTGATATTCTTCAAACTCAAAATAACAACATTTAGTGCTCTAAAAGCAAAATAATTGGGGTCAAAGTAGTAGCATTATCAATGCTTCTACTTTCCCGATAGTGATTTTGCTAACCTTTGTAATTTTACCTTTTTCCACTTGATTCTACCCAACAATGGTCATCTAGCACTAGAATTAGATTTTTAGCACTACCAGTGCTTATAAAGCCAATGTCATTGATTATTATAACCAAAAAACAAAAAGCATGGTATAAAACCTACCCAAAAATTATAAAATATATATTATGCTATGCAACTACATCCACCATCACCCTAAGCATACCATGGTTTTGGGATTCACTAAACCATACAGATAATGCCACCTAACCTCTTATCAATCTTGCTAGATCATCTAGAAGACTCCCATGGGGTTCTCAACTTCTTAGAAAGTCAACCTTTAGGTGAGTTATAAATGGATATTTTTCAACGGGAAGGCATTACCCAATTTATTTGCTGAATGATAACATTTTTGATAGCAAAGATTTGTCAAAATCACTCCTAAAATACTAGTTTTTCTCCGATTACATAATTCTATGAAATCTATTTTCCACATTTGTTTTCTATGTCCATAAGGTTATATTAGAATCATCTCTTATTTACACTTTAAATAGTGAAGGTTTTATGAGGGTCAACACCTATACATTATCTTGTCACAAAGAGGGTCTATTAGACCCAACTATTGGTACTCCATAAACCTCATAGGTGACTTTCTTTGTAGCAACATCTCCTTACTTCCTCACCATCATGTGGAGCATTTTTCAAAAATTTTAAGGTTTTTAGCTTGTTATAAGCCATTGGGTTATGTCTCTTTACCCCATAGACTTTTTTCATTTTTGTTCTACTATAGTTTTTTACCATTATCTATTAATTTTATTTTTCTCTAACTAATAGTTTATCCTCTATCATATTGGTATAAGTTTTTATTATAACTATATTCTCTAACTATCTAGTTGTCTTATCTCATTATTCTATCAACATATTTGCATCCACTATTTGAGAACATTCATTAGGTTCATTATAGGTCATAGCGTCTTTTCTCAAAGATCCTTTTATTATACTTGTAGATGAAGGTACCACAAGGTTGTAGCCCTAATGTATTATCAAAGAGTGATATTACCACTAGATTGTAGAAGTGTCAATGGTGTTATTGCTCCCCAATTGCACTTTTACCACTGGCCTATCTCTATTTTTGGAATAAGGGTCTAATGTTAGTCAAGGGAGTTACTTATTGCACACTAATCTAGGAAAAACCCTATATTACTTGATTATTTTTTGTCTATTTCACAAGTTTTCTAAGGTGGGAATCAACAAAAGTACTACTAGATAGTGATAACACCAACAATGTTTTTGCCTTCTTGACAATATTTTTTCCACCGAGGTAGAAATAGGTAGAATATTTCAAACTTGTCCTTGTCATTTCACATTACTTAGGCTATGCTATATTAATTTTGTGATTTTTATAGTTGTTATTTAATCTCAAATTTTACTCATAAAACAACAAGATAAAAATAAAAGACTAAATAAATTTTTAATAGTATTAGGGGCTCATCCATAGGATTGTATCTATTAAAAATTGGACCACATGTAAGTTTTGTTTAACTATGTGACATATTTTTAAACCCTAATTCTAAAGATTAAACCATATTTTTATATTGTTTATTATAATTTAAAAGTATTTAGATTATAGATCTTATGTACTGTCATTTGATGTATTTGTATTTAAGATTCGATCAGATTAAAATTTAAGGTAGACAAGGAAATAATATTAAGGAGAAACATATGTGTTCTCTAGTCAATCCAACTAACATGTAACTTAGGCTCACAACTTCCTTTATCATTGAAGTGAGAAGTGAGATACCACATATATTATATGTAAGAGGTCCTCTGCAATTTTCCCACCTCTCACAAAAGGACAAAGTAGTTAGATTAGTCATCATGTAGTGCTTTCAATGATGCCACCTAGTTGTGTATAGAGATCACAAGTTTGAAGGAAGCATCAAGCATTATAGACAACTAGGAGGAGGAAATTCATTCTTCCATGGAAAGCAAGATATCCATTCTATGTATAGGGATTAATTGGTGGTACAAATCCAAATCCATGTAGTGCCTATTATCTCTTGGATAACAAAAAAGTACTACATACCCCAATTCTATATATACAAGTGACTTATTACTTGAATTTTATGCTTTTTAATGAATTCTAAATATATTTCTATCTATTCAAATTATGGTCAATAATTTTTTAGAATTGTCCTTATTGTTTTCCTCTATGTATATAGAGAAATTAGAGTTGTTCAAACTAAACTAGTTATCTAAAATGAATGATTTAGGTAATGCATAAGGTGATTAATCCTATTGAATTTAATAAAGAATAAAATAACAACCATTATATAATATCTTGATCTAGTTGCAATGTGTTTCTAAAGAAGAAAGACCAATACCTTCATAAGTTGGTGATGAGCAAGAAATGGGCATGGGCTTGGCAGGTGTTTTTGTGTAATGGAAGTTGATGTGGATAGAACCAACAATTAAATGTGTTGGAAATATGTATTTTTAGGGGTTAATATGTATCATTGTTAAATGATATATGTAAGAAGAGTAGATACACTCACTTATTTTTTGCTATAACCACAAATATTTTTGTTCTTATAAGCCTAACATAATGTATACAAACTACCTTGTAAAATTAATTATATAAAGTAAAAATATTATATATATATATAGGTACTATTAAGAGAAAATAAGGTTTTGATAGGAATCCCACAACCTATACAAACAAAACGCCACCTGAGTGAGCAACAACAAAACTAGACACCCCACCAAACTAGTAGGGGTAAAATAGAAAATAAAACTACACTAAACCCAAGATACAAGAACAAGCACAGAGGGGAGAACTGATATGGTTCTACCCCAACATGCCCACCTCTTGAGCAACAGTAGTAGCCAAATGTGAAATATCCTCAAAGAAATCCAATGCACTCTTCAACGAGCTCCAAATCTTCCTTTGATTGATGTCAATAAGTTTTAGATTGTGAAAGACGAAGCTTTTCTTTTCAAGGATGTTGTTCAGAGCATAAAAATCATTGATAGATTTATCCCTATGATAATCTCTTGGTAGGACATCGAAATAAGGAGTGGGAGAGAGAGGAGAGGAACCACCGTCCTTGTGCTTTTTATTTCATAAATGTTTGGACTTGTGGGTACCACTACCCTTCATCGTGCTATTTGACATAAGGTCCACGTCCACAAACCTAGATTCAACCACTATATGAGATGATTAAATATTGAAGGAAGGGCTAGATGCAGGAGCACGAATGTCATCACCTGAGGCCTTACCATAAAATCCTATGGTTGAAACCTAAATATTCCTCGAGACCTTCTCAGGGACTGAAACAAAAGTGAAAGAATAAATATTATCATTGATATTAGTATAATCCTTCGAGGTCACTTTATAATAATCAGAAATAGGGAAGGGAAAATCCATGAATGATTTTAGAATATCCTCAACAGACAATCCATGCTCCAAAGCTGCCTATTCGAACACAAGCAGAGCAAGGGCTTGATGAAGGGGAGCCTAGCCCCGTCCACCTTGCACATCCACAAAGGAATTTCTCATAGACTGGAACAAAAATAGAGGAATATTCATGCGAACATGTCTACATAAATGATTAAGGAACATAGCATGAAAACTTCTAATAATATCATAAGTGGAATCTAAAGTAAAGTAATCCATAATAACTCTCACCACTCTATCCCAGGGAGGGGACAACGCCAAGGCATTGAAACCATTTTGGGCTCTTGGAAGAAATTCCTCTTTATCAAGAAATAAAATTATTTCTTTCAGCAGAGAATGCCTATCATGGTTATGGTAAGCTCCATCAAGAATGAGACTAGTAGTCCTGCTTATCAGCTCTGCCTTAACCTAGAAAGACTATGATCTTGATCCTTACCCACCCATGTATATAATGGTATTAGAACAACTTGACAATTATACATATGTTATTTGATAAGATTAAAATCTAAGTGTTCTCTAAAAATGTTGAACATATGTTAAATATTCTCTTTCAATATCCAAGAGTTAAGCAATTATAATTTAATTTACAATACATTTTAAATTTAAAAAGTATTATAAATTTAAATTAGAATTTATAAAAGAAATAATTATGATATCACAAACCATTACCATATTTTGCCATCAACATTGAAAATCATATTAAATTTTAAATAATTAAAATTAAAATTAAATATATAATTAAATATTATAAGTTTAGGTGATTAAAAACAACTTTACAATGAAAAATATCAAGTTCAATCTAATTAGATCATATACATAAAATATGTATATTTGATTAGTACTATACTACACATTGCATATAAAGTGAAATTTTATCTATAAAGTGTTAATAATGATTCAAATTTAATTGTGGTATGTTTTTAGTTTTTATTTAACAAACCAAAAATTCAAATCACATGGAGTTAGTATAAGTAGATATAGTAAATAATAAAATTATATTATTTAATATTTAAATAATATTATTTATTATAAAAAAATTATAATAATTAATGATTATAATATAAAATATATTACTTTATTTTAATCTCACATAATCTATTATAAATAATATAAATTAAATAATAATATAAAATATATATTTATTATAAATTAATTTAAAAAAATTAATAAGAAATTATTTATAGATTTAAATAATATTTTAGATTATTGAGTTAAAGTGTTGTGTTCATTTCCTTTTTAATCCTCTTCCAAATGATGGTTTGGCTTTTGGGCAAAGCTTAGTTAAATCCAAGACCTTCTTGTATAATAATAGTAGATGGGTTATTGGAAATGGAGAGTATGTGGATTTATGGAATGATGTCTGCCATAGGGATAGTACGCTATCCTCTAATAAATGAGATAGATATATTTTATCGATTACTACAAAGTTGGTTAAAATTAAGTTGATTTGAAGTTTTGAGAATGGGGGAGGCTGAAGACAAATTGGTTTGGGCTTGGGATAGTGAAGTACCTATTCAGTGAAGTTGGCTTATGATCTACTGAGCTTCGAGGAATGGGAAAATTTTGGTTAAAGAATTTAATCCCTAATATTAATGTTTTCTTTTGGCTGGCAATGCAAAATAAATATTATCCATCAAAAATATGCACAAAAGAGGCTTTAATATTGTGAACAAATGCTTTTTGTGTGAAGTTGGGAGTCTACAAACCACATGCTTCTTGGGTGCTCTATCTTTAGGAGGTTTTTCATTAATATTTTGTAAGCTAGGAGTCTACAAACCACATGCTTCTTGGGTGCTCTATCTTTAGGAGGTTTTTTCATTAATTTTTTGTAAGCTTGGGGTTCAGTGGGTTATTCCAAATTTTCTAGTGGTTTGCTTTCAGCATGGTCCTCTCCCTTTGCATCCCCATTTTGCATCCCCCTATCTCAAGTGTATGTGGAAATTATTACTTCCCCACATCCTTTTTGGGGTATGGAAATAACGAAATGTGAGGGTGCTTAAGAGTTTCAAAAGAGATGTTTTCTGGGTTAGTTCAAGGATCTTGTGGAATATTATTGAGAATGTGTCTTCAATCTTTCATGATTCAAGGAAAAATAGATATATTTGCTCTTCAAATGAGGCATGGTTAGAAGAGGTGTTGGGCTCCCACCGATTGCTCTCAGTCCGTTTGCTCCATATATGAGGAGTATTGTGAAATGGTTCCCCCTCCAAGAGGCTGGTTCAAATTAAATTTTGACCATGCCTCTAGAGGTAATATTGGCATTGTAGGTGCTGACAATGTTATTAGAGACACTAAGGGAGAGTTGGTAGTGGCGTATGTAAAAAAAATATTATCCTAGACCTCTCAGTTCATGGAAGCTAGAGCTGCATTCCAAGGTGTAATATTATTGAAGGACCTGGGGATCCCAAACACGATTATTGAAGGTGATTCATTGAACGTGATTAACATGCTCAATGGTTCTGTTCAGCCCTGTTGGAAGGTGGTAAATTTGATGGGAAAATCTGGTGGTAAATCTTGGGAGGTCTTGTCCTGGATTCTCGGTCTGGCATAGGGATTTTCTAGAGGACATTTTACATCGTATCAATGAAGAGAAATATTTATTATTGTGAGAAGGTTGGTTAATTTTTGAAAATGAGGCTCCTGAGTAATGTTCTTATTGAGCATGTGAAGATCATTGGATTTTGGGGATTTTTTGATTTCCAACAGTCCTTGATTTTCAGATCGCATGCCTTTAATTCTCCAAATTCAAATTCTCTTTGTTTATTGTGGAGCTTAGAGGGGAGAGTTGCTCTTCATAAATATCACCTCTTGGTATGTGGTTCCTATGTGGTTTGTTGAGCTGGCCTTTCATGTGGAAGTCGATCCATGTTTAGTGGTGGGCCTTTATCCTCTTTGTATTGGAAGCCTCTTCTTTGTTGTGTTAGCAACTTGAGGGAGAGGTGGGTGCTCAGTGTTTCTTTGTCATTGAGGGTGGCCCATTCGAAACAATTGGCTTGGACTTTTTGATTTTTCCATGAAGGAAGTTTATGCTCCGGAAGAGGCTATTGAAAGATAGAATTATGTCTTTCATAATATGAAAATGATGGAGATAAAGCAATGTGCAATTTGAGGCTTGTTGAATATTGTGATGAACTACTCGGAGGAGATATCTAGGATGGTGGGAGATGTTATCCAAGAGGTGGACTTGTTGGTTTAGAACTAGTTGGGTTCTTTCCTCTTGGCCTTTTCTGGTGTTCTCTCCCTCTATTTCTATATTTTTTTCTCTTTCTTTTGTGTTAGTATTTGTAGTCTCTCTGGGTCTCTCTGGTGGTTTTTAGCTTTTTGGATGGTTTTTTTGGGTGGTTCTACAATTATGTTGGAGTTGCTGTAAAGGTTGAGGGATCCCTTTCAAAATCTTATTCTGTGAATAGTATCGAAAAAATGTTTTAAATTAAACAAAAAGATGAAATATGTTTAAATAATAAACATTAAGTATATAATTATATGTAAGTATATATTTATACGTAAGTATAAGTAAGCATATTGATGTTAAGTCCACACCTGCAAATCTGCATTTGTTACGTTTCAATCTAGTGAAGACCTAAGCTTACTATATATCTACTCTCTTTACAGATCGTTCTGCTTTTGGAGAACTCTTACTCAAGCAGTCAATTGCAATAAAATTTAACATGGTTAAACCATAAAAATATATGGACAGCGAAGGATTAGGCCAATCCAGCCAAGACCTTTGACAAACGTGTGGTGATGATGGATAAAGCCAATAATGAAATGATCTATACAGCGCTACATAATGTGTCCCCTATGTGGTCCCAAAAGAGACAATAATTTCAGAGATTAAAAGCTGTCCTCTGTATATAAGGGCTTTGATTTTTTTTTGGAGAAATAGGGATTCTTGTCGGATTTTTGGACTAATCGCCAACATAATCAGTGAAATGTCAAAGAAGGGCACTTGTACATGAGAGATTAATGATAATAACGTTGGATTGCTTAGATAACGTTGGATTGCTTAGATTAAAATTATTGTAACAGTAGTAAGAGGATTGGAGAGTTGCTTTACAAATTCCAAGTGTGAGAGGATCAGAAAATGTACCAAAGATGATTGTGCGTGGATGTTGCAGACATTTGCACAGATGAAATATTGTTCTGATTTCTGTATAGGGAGAGTATAAGCATTTATGTAGATGTAGAGAACATGAGCACTAGTAATAATGACTTATCTGCATCTGGGTGGACCAAGTATCTGGATCAATCATCATGGAGTGCTTATAAAGATGGAATCCAGTTTGGTACAGAGAACACAAGTTGTAAGGAGGCATCGGGCATTACAGGCAATGCGGAGGAGGAAATTGACTCCTCCATGGCTTCAGATGCTTCATCCGGCCCACAGCAGCAGCAGGAGCTTATGGCTGTGCCTGGTCATCAGCAAGACCATGTTCAGCCTGAAAATCATGTGACATGTACAAGAACAATAAGACGTTTGCATCAGGATTTGGACTGTATTGGATCTTCTTTTTTAACAGACCCAAAAGCTCGAATGTGCAAAATCAGAAGAGTGGATAAGGGCGAGGCTTCACTGCTTCATGACACTGCAAGTTCCACTCTCCGAAGCTTACAGGTATATTAATTCACAGTTGATGTTGCTTTGGTAGCCTATCATTATTGCACAAGCCCATTTACTATAGATGTTCAATGTTGAAGTAGTCAATGAAATATTAAACTAGAACAAATCTGGGATTCTATTTGGGTCACAGAATGGCTAAGGAACTATACTTAGTCCTACAGCATATACTTCTTCCTAGAATCTTGTGATGTGTGAGTCCATCAATAATAATATTTCTGAAGTGTGGCAGGGCGGGCCTGTGGAAGGTGACGTCAGCGTACTAAAACAGGTCCAGAAAGAAACAGCTGCAAAGCTTGTTAACATTGAGGTAAAGTCTGGTCTATACATTCCTTCAAGAAATGCTAAGAATTGAGCAAAGCGTGCTATAAATCTACTTGGTATGTGGATTTAGCACTACAAGTTAACTAGAAGCAAATTTTGTGTACTGAGAGAATATATGAATTAAAAGACAGGAATCTCTTCAAAGTTCTATCTGACGGCCAAGAAAAACGTAATTATACACTGCATACCTTAGTTTAAATATGTTCAAGGGATTTTATACTTCAATTTTACTCTTTGATCTGATTCCTGAATATAACAACCTTTATATGATATCTTGGTCTAATTGCAAAATGTTTGCACGTTATGGGTCAGACTCCAATGGGTGGAGTATGTGAAGAAGAAGAGACCGAGACATCATAAGAGGATGATAAGCAAGACATTGGCAAAATCTTGGAAGTTATTTGTTTGTAATGGGAGTAGATGCAAATAGTAACTACATTTGGAGATACAAGTTAGCATTGTATGTTTATAGGGTTGATATCCTTTTTACGTGAAAACTGCAGGAAGATCAAGTACCTTCATGCACATTATCTGAAAGGCGCCTTATAATCTAATAACTAAATAACAAAGATTTTGAAGTGCAATGTTTATGGAGTTCACTCTTGCACGGGGTGTACTTTGTCTAGCGTTTTCATGGGCCCTTTTCAGTTTTTCCATTCATGTGTATATTAGTTTTTAAAATCAGTGGCGGTTCATTTTTAATATACGCTTTCAGATTCCAGGACTAAAGTTTTTAGGCACAGAAGCTATATAATTTATCAATGGAACTTTTAGTAAGAGATTTAAGATTTAAATCTCCAATATGTTCTTATTAAAATTTAGTTTATTCTCAAAATTTATATCATTAAAAATAATAGAGGGAAAAAAAATTGTAAAAAGAAAAGCATAATAGTAGATAACTACTCTTATATTGGTGGTTCCATTCTGATAGGATGAAACATCCAAATATTTTGCTAAGGGTTTGTACCTCTAAACCCAGCATTTTAAATATTAAATTTTAGTTTAAAATATATATAAAAAATAAAACAATTATTTTTAAAATGATTTATTAAATAGTTTGAGCTTTTGAACATAAAGTCAAAACTTCAGTCAACTTTTACAATATAGTACAAATTATTATATATTTAATTAAAAATTAAAATTTTTAATTATTTAATAATTTTTATAATATTTATTTCCTTAAACTAAATTTTAATATATTATTTTAATTTTTCAAAATATTTATATTAATAAATATATTATTTTTGTTCTTGTATCTTTTTAAATGTTTAATCTCTAACAATATTTAAATATTTTTTATATTTCATATTTTATTGGTTAAATGTCTACAATAATTTTTTGTTTTTTTATTCTTCTTTCTCATCCTCATTTCATTTTTAAAGCTGATTAATTTGTTTTCATGATTAATTTTAATTTATTTTTCCTAATATTTTTTCACTTAGTAATTATATTTATGTTGTTTTTAATCATCTTAATTATAATATTTATGCACTTCGATTTTTTTTTAATAAAGTAAAGTAAATAAGTTATTTTTCTATATAAATAAAATTATTAGAAAATCATAGTTTACCTTTTTAATACGTACAATGGCATTTACTATAAACAATGAATGACATTGATCTTAAAATTTTTAATAAATAAAGTTATGTTTGAAATTAAAAGGATGAAACTTAAATTTAATTTGATCTAATGTATTCTTTAAAGTTGTTCTCCACACTTTAAACTTGTTGAAAAAAAAATAGTATAAGTTAACCTTCAATCCATGATATTGATCCTAATAATAACTCCTTTGAAAATGAAGTATACAAAGTACATTATGGCCATCAACATGAAGGACATCACAATGTTAAAAGGTATTAGGATTTTTTAAGGGAAACCAAGTTCAATTCATGGAAAGGGTGGCCCACATATGCCTTCATCTTTTCAATCTATTAAAAAAACCTTTATTAATATGATTTTATTAACACTTCATCTAATAATAAATGAAAACTAATTGTATTTTTCTTCATAGTTACATAAGTATTTATTATGTAAATGTTACATGAAAGGCTATACATTCTAGTTGTTGGAATTTAATCCCAACTGCCACTGCATTAACTCCATTTTTTGCATTAACTCCATTTTTCCCACTGTAGGACAAGTTTTAAATTAGAATTTAATATGATAAAATTATGTAATCTGGATTGCAAAATGTTCCCATGTTGGAGACAAGCTTAAAAATAAACACATATTAATTGTCTTGTTTTGGGCCTCATTTTTCTCTAGAGTCTGAGAAGCTTCCCTCCAGTCCCTTCTCGAAGCTTCTTCCTTATGAACATATGACAGTGATGTAATTTGCTATGTGTGTTTTTTTTAGAGGAATAGAATGCAGTTTTTCTATTAGCTGTAGCTCCCTATTTATCCACTGTTCTATATGCTCTGTTTTATGGACTATTATGTTATGTTATATTAGTTTGTGTCTTGTATGGTCTGTTACTTGTGCATGTGTAGGGGTTGTAATTTTAGATCAAAGGGAACAACAGATTGTAAGCACCAGAAACTAGCCTGACCAGAAGGTGTTTAAGCCAACAAAGTGGTATCAGAGCATATCACGGTTTAGAAGCCAAGGGTTTTTTCAGAGACAAGGAGACAAGCCAGAGTGAAGAAAGCCTTGGAGAACAGAAATGGCAGCATCAGCCAGCACAAGCTCAACAAATCAAACTCTACCCATTCTTGATGGTAAGAACTATGAATATTGGTCTGCAGTTATGAGAGCTCATTTTATTGCACAAGATGTTTGGGATGTTGTGGAAAATGGGTTTCAGGAGCCTGCAAATGAAGCTGCTCTTAATGCCTTGACAAGAGCACAGAGGGATGCCTTGAAGGAGAACAAAACCAAGGATGCAAAAGCCATTAGAGACCTATATACACATGTGGATCTAAGCATTTTTCCAAAGATACAAGGTGCAAGCAAAGCAAAACAAGCATGGGATACTTTGAAGACAACATACCAAGGAATGGAGAAAGTAAAGGCAGCCAAATTACAGATGTTGAGGAGAGATTTTGAGACAATGCAAATGAAAGAATCTGAATCAGTGGATTCATTTTTCACACAAGCTATTGGGTTGGTGAACCAGATGAGATCCCATGGAGAAGTCATTCAAGATAGAAAAGTTGTAGATAAGATGTTGAGGAGTCTACCTTCAAAGTTTGATTCTCTTGTTGTGGCTATAGAGGAGTGCAAGGATTTGGATCATTACTCCATAGATGAATTGCAAGCATCTCTTATGTCTCATGAGCATAGACTAAACAGAGCCAGTAATACTTCTATGGAAAATGCATTTAAATCTCAAGTGGATACTGGTCTTGGAAGAGGAAGATCAAACTCTAGAGGCAGAGGAAGAAGTTCATCTAGAGGTGGAAGAGGAAATTCATCAAACACAAGAGGAAGAGGTTACAGTCAAGGCCCAAGCCGGAGTTCAAGCCAACAGAACCAAGCACAAGGAGAAAGGTATGACAAATCACATGTCCAATGCTATTATTGTAAAAAATTTGGTCATTATGCAAGTGAATGTAGAAAGAAACAGTATGCTTATAGAAAACAAGATGCAAATTTCTCAGTAGAAGAAGAATATCAGGAAGGAATGTTTCTTGCTTGCAATGCAGTAGTAGAAAACCAAAAGGAAGTGTGGTATTTAGACTCTGGGTGTAGTAACCACATGACCGGTAACAAAGAATTGTTTGCAAGCCTAGATGAAAGCATAAAATCTGATGTCACTTTAGGGAATGATAACAAGGTCACTGTCATGGGAAAAGGAAGAATAAACATTGTAACCAAGAAGGGGGAGAAGAAATATATTTCAGATGTCTATTATGTTCCAGGTTTGAAGCATAATTTGATGAGTATTGGTCAGCTGGTTGAACATGGTTATAAAGTATTTTTCAAAGACAAACAATGCACAATATATGATAAATTCTCAAGTAAATTGTTGGTTGCAAGAGTGCAGATGACTAATAATCGAATGTTTCCCCTCAAACTTCCACATGATGGGAATTTACAAGCAAGAGAAAGCATTGCAGCAGTGACACAAATAGTTCTACAAGCTGAGATGAAGGATGAGAATTGGCTTTGGCACTTAAGAATGGGGTATCTTAATTTTGAGTACTTGAATCTATTGCAAAAGAAGAGAATGGTAAGAGGATTACCACCAATAGAGAGATCAAACAGAGTATGTGAAGGATGCATACTAGGAAAGCAACATAGTGAAAGCACGAAGATACAAAAACAAAAAGGAAAATGCCAAGCGCGATGCGTATAAAACCAAACTTAATGCCAAAAGCCTATATATTAAAACATGCATGAAAGGAAAGCGCATAAATGAATCGACACAAGATAAAGCAATATGGAATAAGGCCCTATTTATTGATATGCTTTTTAAAGTCATGTTACAATACGTCTCCTTCCCTTTTAGGGGATAGGAGCGTTAAATATGTTTCTTATAACATCCATGGATAGCAATCCTTCTTTCGCGTGCCCACATGTAATATGGATGGACCAAAAAATCACCTCCACTTGTGTATATGAGTTTTGAATCCTTACTGCTCCTATGATATCAGAAACCTATGTTCAAGGAAATAGAAAAGATCAGTAGCACCTGCAGATAGAATAGAACATGTATTTCCCAAGGGCTACTGTTAATGTATGCATGAAATATTAAAACGATAAGCAAATGACCTCAGATCGACCTAAAAATTTAACAGAAGTATGAATATGTTACAAGAGGGCACTACAAGTGGAACAATCAAGAAATTCCTCATATATTTGTATTTTCTCCGAAGCGGGACGAATAAACCTATAATAAATTGTCAAAAAGCACCCTCTTCAATGTCCTATCCAGGAAGCTCCAAATGACCTGCAAATTTGGGGTTAGCTAATTGAGGGTGTTTTGGGAAGACCCAAAAGGTCATATTTATGCAATTTGGCCTCTATCACCTAGATTTTGCTGATGCCATCTACAAATTAGTAAAGGCGAGAAATGATAAAAACATGGTAAAAAATTATTAGAATGAAATGAAATTTAAACTACAACCTATTTAAATGACCTAGAATAAGATGCAAAAATAAAATAAAGGAAATCTACCATATATTTCTAATCACTTTGGGGTGGGGCGTTTAGAACTGCGACAACTTGGGGGGCACCCGGGGGTAGGACTCCCACTTTTTGGGACTCTTTTTTGGCACCAATCCACTTGGGATGGATCCAAAACCTCTTATGGAGTGTTTTCAACAAATTTTGTAGAATATTGTGGCCAAATGTTCAGGTTTGGGTCTAGAATGTGCCTCCAATGATCACCCAATAACCTCCCTCCAAAAGAGAGATCAAGGATGTGAAAGCACAAACAATGGGTGAGGGTATATTTTAGCAGAACTTTGTTGCTCCAAAAGCTCCTCTCTGTATCTCCTGGTGGGTGAGAAGACTCACCAATTTATAGACCTAGGGTCTCTTTGTTTGAATGCACATGCGATGGCGCAACTTGAGTTGATTGTCCTATTTTGAGAGAAAAAATTATTCCCTGATTTAGAGTCTCCTTGCATGAGGTCTCTAAAATAAAGATATGCATGACTAAAGTCTCTCTTCTTGATTTGAAGCCATTCCTTACAATTGCATGTCCTAGAGTTGTAGTTAACTGGCGGACTTGTCGAGGTTTGACTTTTTGCCTTTCAAACCTGCTATTCACCTCACCATGGGGTGAATGCTACTATTCATCCCTGGGTGGGATGAATACTAGTTTGTAATCATCCCAGGGTGGGACGAGTAGAGAGCAAAGTTCCAAAAGGTGAAAAATTGACCCTTAACATTCCAAACTATTGTTGGGAGTGGTTAGGACCACTTTTTAACCTCTGGGGGCTGCCCTGGGGGTTGTGTGTGTCAATGCAATCAATGCTTGTTGTCACATAATCGTATTGGTGTTGTTTTGGTGTCTACAAGATGCCCATTTTTTGGAAGCACTGTGCAACGTGCAACACTGAGAAAAAATAGATACCTAAAGTACTAATGATTAGGGTTTCTTAGTAACCTAACCAACTCTTGATGCCCCAAGTATGGAAATAGCATGCATTCTTGAATTCTTGCTTCTGACAAGCTAAGGAACTTAATTCAAGTGTTAACCTTTTTTGGTGAGGTATTACTTGAGCTTGGACATTGATCAATCATTAATAGGAAAAGGGCGCAACCTTTTGTTTGTGGGAACATCATGCATAAGATCAAACATGAATACATCCAAATTCATCAACCATCATGCATAAGATCAAATCATCACATGTGCATAAACAAAATAAAGCTGGTATATATATATATATATATATATATATATAATAAAAAAAAATGCCTGCAGTTTACAAAACTAGTCCTCTGACCTTGAAATCATACAACAAAACCACCCAGCCTAAGGTGTCGGCCACCATGATCACGTAGGATCGGTGCAACAGGAACTACCCCCCATGGTGTGGGTCCTATGGGACCCCTCAGGGTGGCTACTGCTAGCCCCTACATCACGCCTGCTACCGCCTCCCATCCAATTGCTTACGATGAGATGATGCTGACTGCTCAGTACCACTGTCCCTCATCCGGTGCGAAGATCCACCTCTCGATGACTCAGGTAGCCGCCCATCGAGGAAGATAATCTCCCCCTCTATCTCCATCTAGTACTGGAACCACTCTACATCCTGTTGATGGTAGTAAGCTAATGAATCGTCGTGCTGTACCAAAACCTTATTCCACTCTGCTAGCTGAGCTTGCAGGAGATCCTTCTCTTGCAACGCATCCCCTAGCTCCTGGTCTCGCCTTCACAATAGCTCCACCAATTGTGCATTCTTAGCATGTAACCCAGACTCCATGTCTCCCACATCTGCCTGAGGCATGGGACTCTCTGGAACAACAGCCTACTCTGGCTCCCACTACTCCACCATGTCTTGCATCTCTGACTAATTTGGAGCCCCCAAATCTACATCCTCACCCTCCACCTCCACCATGTTTGCATCATCCAAAGGAGCTCCCCAATCATCCCCTAGTGCCTTAGCACCCTCCCCGCTCATTGTTGTCACCTCCATGCCTCCCAGTGGCCCCTCTCCTTGCCATCACTACAATACCCACCAGTGGTCGTACTTAGCGATAGAACCAACGTCATCCATGTTTGGGACATCGATCATCGCATCCAAATCCTTTCCCAATGGCACGATGATCGATCGGTCTAGATTCCTCTCATCCCCCTGATGCTGATAGACCATGGGCTCACCTGGAAACCCCTGGTGCACCCAAAACTATCATGTAACTCGACTATACAAGAAGAACTCATGCTTAGTCCCGTGCCACCCAATCAGCCACCGCTCTCTACATACCCATCGAAGCCACTCTCCAGCCTCCGCCCAGGTTGGACAGTCCTGATAAGGGCACCAAACCACCTCCCCTAGAGTGAACCGAGAGAATGTATTAGCATAGTGCCCTACAGCACTTACCCACCATCAACTCTGTCCTTGCTCTTCAGACCGCCACCATAGAACTGCATAACCTATCTCCTTATCTTCCATCATCTCCTGAGTCGTCCATGGTAACCTGGTTGGCCTCTCAACTATTGTGTGCTACAAACCCTAGCACTACAATGGATAGCTATAGTTGATCCCCTTTCGCTATCGGTAGAGAACCTCATACAGATCCCCATAGAGCTATGCCAACAGCGTCTGTCCCCATATCAGGTTAAGTGGTGCCTCTATTGAGCACTCTATCAACTGCCAAACCAAATATAGTAGGTTCCATGGGAACCTCACACCTGATGAGTCAGGTAATAGCATGTTGGAAATGAGGCCCATAAGGAATTTCTGCCTCACTTCCAACACCCCCATATCCTGCCACCATCAAACCAAAATCCTACCAATCTGGTAGTCCACCTCGGCCATCTCCACTGGGCTCTCTATGCCTAACCGCTCCCCATGTTCGAAGCATCTTGTTAGTACAGCTATCCGTTGATCACGTGATAATGTCCTGATGGGCAGTCTATCTATCAGAATCCACAGAATTTGATAGATATCCTCCAAGGTAATAGTCATCTCCCCTAGTGGGATATGGAAAGTGTTGGTCCGTGAATCCCAGAGATTGATTAGGTCCGTCAAATAGGCCTGATCCGTGACCACTAGCTCCAGTCGAGCCACCTGCTTGAGACCAAGGGCATCAAGCAACTCCCAGTCATCCACAATCAGCACCCCCTGTGCTTCAGCCAAAGTAGTGGGTACACGATATCGGCTCCTAACAACCTGCAAAAGAAAACAATTCAAAAAAAAATTAAAAACATGAAAAAGAACTGTACAACAATAACATGAATATACAACATTGCCTACCAATGTACAACAAACAAACAAACAAAAATTCAAACACAAAAAAAAAAATTAATTTTTCAGTCCTAGGGTTTCTAATCCTAACTGGTTAATTTAAAACAAACAAACAAAAATTCATTCAAAAAAAAAAAAAACAACAAACATTAAGTCCCAGGATTTCACGTTTCGTTTCTCCTAGAGTTTAGTTTTAAGAAAAATAAAAAAAATTTACCTAGGTTTTACGCTACGTTTAGTTGTACATTAAGTCTTAGTTGTCTTCAGCTAAGTTTCAGGGTTTAAGTTTTAAAATTTTGAAAAACATCATCAAAAAAAAAAAATTAAACAAAACAATTGCAATTTTAACCAAAAGTAATAATTCTAGGGAGCACTTACTGGTCTCGCTTCGGCTCCGCCGCTCGATCTAGTTTGTGTACTCATGATGGCAGGGAAAATCCAACAGCGCTTCGCTTTGCAGAATTAACCTCCTCCCTAGAGCTCCAAATCATAACAAAAATCAGATGCAAATGAGCCCAAACCCTAGTTTTGGCCTTTATATAGGCCTTTTGAGCTTAAATTCATTTTCCCCTGGGACGAGCGGTCTGGTTAGCACTTGTCCCACCCTAGGATGTATTCTAAGTTGGTATTCGTCCCACCTTGGGATGAATTCAGGCCAAAAAAATCAATAAACAACAAAAATTGAACAAAATACACAAAATCGGTTAATAAACCTGCCCGATGAAAGTGTTGTACTTGAAATCCTAGGCATACAAAATAGACTTTGGGGTCACAAATTGTCACTATCCTATTCCCTAAGAAGGCTACCATAGCTGGACCGCTCCACGGCAAGATGGATTTTTGTCAGTTTCAGCTCCAAAAAGCGTTGCAAAAAGGGTTACCACCCACCAAAAATAGGTCTAAATGTCAAAATATTGCACATGCTTCATGCTAAAACCATCTAAAGGTACCCTTGCACAAGTCATATTGGGTCAAGTGACTCGTCGCTTTTCTCACGAAGGTCATTTCCTCATCGATTCGTCACTTGAGGGGGTAGTCACACTTAGTCACCAATCAACAAACACACACCCAATTAAGGAAAAGACATGCATTCAAAGAATCATTGACAAAGACAATTACGCTCCTGCTGGGGCAGTAAACAAGCAACAATCACAATCAGATCAAATCACTTGGCATTTCGTGAATCATGAATTCAAGGTTCTCACAGATAAAAGGTTGCGCCCTTTGCCTATTCATGACTGATCAATGTCCAAGGCCAAGTAACACCTCACCAAAAAATGTTAACACTTGAATTGAGTGCCTTCGCTCATCAAAAGCAAGGATTGAAGAATGCATGCCCTGTCCATACTTGGGGCATCAAAATTTGGTTAGGTTACCAAGAAACCCTAATCATTAGTGCTTTGGTTATCTATTTTTTTCTCGACGCTATGCCATGCACATCGCATCCCAAAAAGGGGCATTTGTAGACACCAAAACGGCACCAATCCAATTATGTGACTGCAAACACTGATTGCTTTGACACACACATCCCCGAAGGCAGCCCTCAGAGGTTAAACAGTGGTCCTAACAACTTTTCCAGCAATTTTGGAAGGTCAAAAGACAATTTAGCACATTCAGGCACTTTGCTCAGTATTCATCTCACCCAGGGATGAATTCAAATTAGGATCCATCTCACCCAGGGACGAATTTTGAATTCGTCCTGGGTCAGGACGAATTCTAGGTTTAATAGGCAAAAAGAAAAATTGCGCCAAGTGGCAGCCGAGGACAGTCAATTAATGCCTCCTGCCTTGCATGCGCGTGTAGGTGGGTAGATTGGTCGTTAGAGGACTGTCACAAGGGTAGTCATGGAAGACCAAGTCAGGGAGGAGTCTCCTCCCTCTTGGGAAGGCATGGCTGCCACATGGCACCCCTGCATGCCCCTCCAAAGAGACCCCCTGGGTCTATAAAATGGTGAACTTTATCACCCAAAAAAAGACAAGTTGGAGGATTTTTCAAGCAATGAAGTGCTGCCAAAATTGAATACCACCTTTTACCCCTTCGATTCACCTCTTCCACATCCTTAATATCTTTCGCAAGAGAGGTTATTGGGTGGCTATTGGAAGTGTGAATCCGGTCCCAAAACCCGACATTTGACCACATTGATCTACCAATTTGTCGACAACCCATTACAAGATATTTTGGGCCCATCCCAAGTGGATTGGTGCCAAAATCAGGGGCGGCCACCCGGGCGCCCCGCACTTCTTAGTTTCATTTTGATTTGTTCTTTTGTCACTTGTTTATATTCCATTCCATTCTATGCTATTTAAATAGTTTATAATTTCAATTTTAGAATGTCTTGATCAAATATTGTCATCTTTTGTCGCTTTTGTTGTCCTCACTAACTTGCAGGTAATGACATCAAATTCCCATTGATGGAGGTCAGATTGGGAGAATTTGACCATTTGGGTCATCCCAAAATGCCCCCAATTAGCTAACCCCCATGTTTGTAGGTGTTTTGGAGCTCTCGAGACATGACATTTGGGCAGTTGTACTTTAGTGCTTTGTCACAGGAGAATTCGTCCTACCCGGGGATGAATTACAGTAGAATTCATCCTAACCAGGGACAAATTACAGTTGAATGTGAATTGGCAGAGTTTTTTCTGATTGTTTTGATGACAATGGTCCTCTGGTAACGTTCTCTGTTTTATGTCAAATTTGCAGGTTATTTGGAACCATTTTATTTATCGATTTAGCTAATCTTATGCATGCATCTTCCATCAGTTTTAGGATCAAATGCCTTATCTTTTGTCACAGGTGCTACTAACGACTTGTTGTGTCTTTGAACGCAGGAAGAGCAGCAAGAATCAAGGATTCATCAATGCAAGCGGTGACAACACTTTGGCTTGCCCATTTCAAATGTGGGCATGTGGAAGGAGTAATACTAAGTCATGATTGTAACCAAAATCCATTTAACGCTCCTAGCCCCTGAAAAGGGAGGTGGCATCTTTGTAATAGAAATTAAGAGAGTTAAATAAAAAGGGCTGTGCTTTCTTTACTTTCTTTTGTCTCCGTTCATTTCATCTCTTTCATTTCATGCATTTCACATTTTAGGACTTAAGCGTTTGTTTGATTTTGAATGCATCACAATAGTTTTTCTTTCAATCTTCCGGAATCCACTGAAAGCACGAGATTCCGAAATATTGAAAGAAAAACTATTGCGATGCATTCAAAATCAAACAAACGCTTAAGTCCTAAAATGTGAAATGCATGAAATGAAAGAGACGAATTGAACGGAGACAAAAGAAAGTAGAGAAAGCATAGCCCTTTTTATTTAACTCTCTTAATCTCGGTTACAAAGACGCCTCCTCCCTTTTCAAGGGCTAGGAGTGTTAAATGGATTTTGGTTACAATCATGACTTAGTATTCCTCCTTCCGCGTGCCCACATTTGAAATGGGCGGGCCAAAGTGTTGCCACCGCTTGCATTGATGAATCCTTGATTCTTGTTGCTCTTCCTGCGTTCAAAGACACAAGTCATTAGTAGCACCTGTGACAAAAGATAAGGCGTTTGATCCTAAAACCAATGGAAGATGCATGCATAAGATTAGCTAAATCGATAAATAAAATGATTCCAAATAACCTGCAAATTTGACATAAACCAGAGAACATTACCAGAGGACCACTGTCATCAAAACAATCGACAAAACTCCACCAATTCGCATTCAACTATAATTCGTCCCTGGTCAGGATGAATTCTACTGTAATTCGTCCTCGGGTAGGACGAATTCTCCTGTGACAAAGCGCCGAAGTACAGCTGCCCAAATGTCGCGTCTCGAGAGTTCCAAAACATTTGCAAACATGGGGATTAGCTAATTTGGGGCATTTTGGGATGACCCAGATGGTTGGATTCTCCCAATTTGACCTCCATCATCGGGAATTTGACGTTGCTACCTACAAGTTAGTGAGGACAACAAAAGCGACAAAACATGGTAAAATATGATCAAAGCCTTGTGAAATTGGAATTACAAACTATCTAAATAGCATAAAATGGAATTCAAGATAAACAAGTGACAAAAGAACAAATGAAAATGAAACTAAGAAGTGCGGGGCACCCGGGCGGGCCGCCCACCGTTAGAACTTGATTTCGGCACCAATCCACTCGGGATGGGCCCAAAATCTCTTGTAATGGGTTGTCGACGAATTGGTAGATCAATGTGGTCAAATGTCGGGTTTTGGGACCGGATTCACACTTCCAATAGCCACCCAATAACCTCTCTTGCGAAAGAGATCAAGGATGTGGAAGAGGTGAATCAAAGGGGTAAAATGTGGTATTCAATTAGGGGTAAGAGGTGAATTTTGGGTGAGAAAGTTCACCATTTTATAGACCCATGGGGTCTCTTTGGAGGGGCATGCAGGAGTGCCATGTGGCGGCCATGCCTTCCCAAGAGGGAGGAGACTCCTCCCTGACTTGGGCTTCCATGAATACCCTTGTGACAGTCCTCTAACGGCCAATCTGCCCACCTACATGCGCATGCAAGGCAGGAGTCATTAATTGACTGTCTTTGGCTGCCATTTGGCACAAATATTCTTTTTTCCCGTTAAACCTGGAATTCATCCTGACTCAAGACGAATTCAGAATTCATCCCTGGGTGAGATGGATCCCAATTTGAATTCATCCCAGGGTGAGACGAATACTGAGCAAAGTGTCTAAAGGTGCCAAATTGATTTTTGACCTTCCAAAATTGCTGTAAAAGTGGTTAGGACCACTGTTTGACCTCTGAGGGCTACCCTAGGGGCTATGTGTGTCAAAGCGATCAGTGTTTGTAGTCACATAATCGGATTGGTGCTATTTTTGTGTCTACAGATGCCCCTTTTTGGGATGCGCTATGCATGGCACAACGTCGAGCAAAAATAGATAACCAAAGCACTAATGATTAGGGTTTCTTGGTAACCTAACCAACTTGTGATGCCCCAAGCATGGAAAGGGCATGCATTCTTGAATCCTTGCTTCTGACGAGCTAAGGAATTTGATTTCAAGTATTAACCTATTTTGGTGAGGTGTGACTTGAGCTTGGACATTGATCAGTCATGAATAGGCAAAGGGCGCAACCTTTTGTCCATGGGGGAACCTTGTGTTCATGCTTCGAGAATGCCAAGTGTTTGATCAATTTGTGATTATTGCTTGTTTGCTGCCCCAAGCAGGAGCGTGATTGTCTTTGTCAATGATTCTTTGAATGCATGTCATTGCCTTGATTGGGTGTGTGCTTGTTGATTGGTGACTAAGTGTGACTACCCCCTCAAGCGACAAATCGATGAGGGAATGACCTTCGTGAGAAAAGCGACGAGTCGCTTGACCCAAGATGACTTGTGCAAGGGTGTCTTCAGATGTTTTCCATTTAAATCTTAAGCAGTTTCCCAACATTTGGACCTATTTTTGGTGGGTAAAATCCCTTTTGGTGATGCCATAATGGGGTGAAATCATCGAAAACCCATCTTCCCGTGGAGCGGTCCGGCTATGGTAGCCTTCTTGGGGAAGTAGGAGAGTGACAATTTGAGCCCCGACATCGATTTTCTATGCCAAGAGGTTAAGTGCAAGAGCACTTGTGTCCGGAAATGCTTATTGCTTTGTTTTTGTGTTGCATTTATTTTGTTGTTTTTATTGTTTTTGGTGGTTTGTTGTTTTATTGTTTTTGAGTGGGTTTTGACCCTTTTGTGACGTCGTTTGGGGGTGAAATTGTCAAAAATCTGTCTTCCCGTGGAGCGGTCCGGCTATGGTAGCCTTCTTAGGGAGTAGGATAGCGACAATGTAGACCCCGACATCAGTTTTGCTATGCCAAAAGGTTAGGTGCAAGAGCACTCTTGTCTGGCAGTGTTTATTGCTTTTTGTTTGTGTTGCATTTTTTGTTGTTTTTGTTGTTTTGTTGTTTTGTTGTTTTGATTTTTTTTTTGTGACACCATTTGTGGATTAAATTGTCGAAAATCCATCCTCCCGTGGAGCGGTCCGACTATGGTAGCCTTCTTAGGGAGTAGGGTAGTGACAATGTAAACCCCGACATCAGTTTTGCTATGCCAAGAGGTTAGGTGCAAGAGCACTCTTGTCTGGCAATGTTTATTGCTGTTTGTTTGTGTTGCATTTTTTGTTGTTTTTGTTGTTTTGTTGTTATGTTTTTCTTGTTGTTTTTTAGCGGGATTTGACCAATTTTGGGATGCCATTTAGGATACAATTGGTGAAAATCCAATCTCCCGTGGAGCGGTCCGGCTATGGTAGCCTTCTTAGGGAGTAGGATAGTGACAATGTAAACCCCGACATTAGTTTTCTATGCCAAGAGGTTAAGTGCAAGAGCACTTGTGTTCGGAAATTTTTATTGTTGTTTGTTTGTGGATATTTGCTATTTTTGTTGTTTTGATTTTCTTGCTTTGTGTATATGTCATTATTTCATGTTATGCACAATGATTGATGTTGATGGATGCATGCTTATGGTAATGGATGTATATGGTATGATAAATGCAAATGTTTTTGATATATATGTGATATGCAAAATGTAATGGATGAAATGAATTTGTGTTGTTTGGTTAGGGCACCATAGACTGTTTAGGACTTTGTGATTTTGTTTTTATGCGATTGTTGTGGTAAATGACTTTGCATGTATACATGTGTTTTTTTTGTATTTTCTGATGGTAATGTGAGGATGAAAAGTAGCGCAGTTGGTTTAGAAATGTAGCTAAGGTTTTCTGAGACTCGGATGTTTTTAACTCACTAGCCACGACTGTACTTTATCTTACAAGACTTTTGAACAAGGTATGAATTGGAATTGTCTTTGACCAAGCTATTTTGCATCCCTGTGTGTGCAATTGAGTTCATTTATGTGGTATTCATCAAGATACCGCTAGTGCAAATAGGCTGTCAACCAAACTTGTACTGAGGATCACCTAATTAGCTCCACTAACTCCTTTGTTGTATTTAGATAGATTAATCTATGTTGCTCTCTAGGATACCATAAGCTAGCTCATCCACATGCAAACATTGATCTGTACACGAGTTAATGTGACAGATATATCGTCATGCGGGTAGGATACCACCATTGCCAGATAGGCTATCAACCAAACCTGTAATGAGGATCACCTAGATGGTTTTCGAATGCTGAGAATTCCAGAGATTCAAGTTTAGGTTATTTGTTGGCTGAATGATTTGGGAGACTTGCTCGTCTATATAGTGATGAAAATCACTATTTATTTTTCTATTAATTTTTCTTTTTGAGCAAGGATTTTGGATAGTGGTGATAACCACTGTTAGTTGATTTTGTATTTTGAGCAATGTGAGTTTGAGCTTGTGAATGGCCTTGATCCTTATGGCCTTGGGGATGACTACCCATCCTTTGCAGGGACGTGTAGTATGAATCCTTACGACGTTGGGAACCAAGGGGGTGATGGAGATTATGAAGTAAGGGCATTGATCTTTTAGGCCTTGGGGATGACTACCCATCCTGGTTAGGGGCGGATAGTACGAATCCTTACAACTTGGAGACCAAAGGTGAATGGAAAGTGTTAGGATGATGGTTTGTTGGAATTTTGTTTGTGAATGGCATTGATCCCTTTGGGTCTTGGGGATGACTACCCATCCTTGGTAGGGACGTGTAGTACGAATCCTTACAACTTTGGGGACCAACTATGAGTGGGATTTGGTAGTGGTAAAAACCACTATTTATTAAGGTGAATGGATAGGGAAGAGCTCGTCCTTTTGTCAATTCTCAGCATTCTAGAACCATTCACACAGGGGGATGAGCAAGATAACCGTTTCACTTATGGTGACCTGGATTACTATGCAGGTTTCATCTTTCGTTCACACAACTTGGGAATTTTTATGTGTTTTAATTTGTGTTGGGATGCTACGTAACAAGGTGTGATCCAAGTAGAACTCTACCTTCATAAAATCTGTCTGACTTGGTACATTACGTGGCTAGAAAGCAAAATGACAACTGAATGATAAAAACTCTTGATACATTAAAAGACCACTGACTCTAGTGTGGTAAAAAGTAGTGAATGGCATTTTTGTTTGTGTTTTATAGAATGGAAGAATGTGGAACAAGATGGACTAGTAGAGTAATTACAGTTTATGGTGCCTTTGACCTATACGACCACAAATATGCAATGTATGGATGCGATGCTTAATGCAGCTATATATTTTTGTATTTTTGATGGATTGATTTTTTTGTGAATATGAAGATGAGATGCGAGAAGAGCTATTTATTGATGAATTTGAGCATGCCTAGAAATGAGATGCAATTTTTTATTGTTTTTGATGATTTTTGGATTTTGTTTTTGACCAAGCAATTGTGGAAATCCTTGGAAATTTTTGGGATTGACCAAGCGATTATAGGGATCCTTGGAGCATTTTGGGATTGACCAAGCGATTATAGGAATCCTTGGAGCATTTTGGGATTGACCAAGCGATTATAGACATCCTTGGAGCATTTTGGGATTGACCAAGCGATTATAGGAATCCTTGGAGCATTTTGGGATTGACCAAGCGATTATAGGAATCCTTGGAGCATTTTTGGGATTGACCAAGTGATTATAGGAATCCTTGGAGGCTTTTGGGATGACCAAGTGATTGCGATAATCCTTGGAGCTTTTTGGGATTGACCAAGCGATTATAGGAATCCTTGGAGCCTTTTGGGATGACCAAGCGATTACGATAATCCTTGGAGCTTTTGGGTTTGACCAAGCGATTACGGGAATCCTTGGAGCTTTTTGGGATTGACCAAGTGATTATGGGAATCCTTGGAGATTTTGGGTTGACCAAGTGATTGCAATAATCCTTGGAGCTTTTGGGTTTGACCAAGCGATTACAAGAATCGTTGGAGATTTTTGGGTTTGACCAAGCGATTACGAGAATCCTTGGAGCTTTTGGGTTGACCAAGATATTGCAATGATCGCCACTGAAAGCACGAGATTCCAAAAGATTGAAAGAAAAACTATTGCGGTGCATTCAAAATCAAATAAACGCTTAAGTCCTAAAATGTGAAATGCATGAAATGAAAGAGACGAATTGAATGGGGACAAAAGAAAGTAGAGAAAGCACAACCATTTTTATTTAACTCTCTTAATCTCGGTTACAAAGATGCCTCCTCCCTTTTCAGGGGATAGAAGCGTTAAATGGATTTTGTTTACAATCATGACTTAGTATTCCTTCTTCTGCGTGCCCACATTTGAAATGGTCAGGCCAAAGTGTTGCCACCGCTTGTTTTGATGAACCCTTGATTCTTGCTGCTCTTCCTGCATTCAAATACACAACAAGTCGTTAGTAGCACCTATGGAAAAATATAAGGTGTTTGATCCTAAAACCAATGGAAGATGCATGCATAAGATTAGCTAAATCGATAAATAAAATGGTTCCAAATAACCTACAAATTTGACATAAACTAGAGAACGTTACCAGAGGACCACTGTCATCAAAACAATTGGACAAAACTCTGCCAATTCGCATTCAACTGTAATTCATCCCTGGTCAGGACGAATTCTACTATAATTCATCCCCGGGTAGGATGAATTCTCCTGTGACAAAGTGCTAAAGTATAGCTGCCCAAATGTCATGTCTCGAGAGTTCCAAAACACTTGCAAACATGGGGGTTAGCTAATTTGGGGCATTTGGGGACAACCCAGATAGTCATATTCTCTCAATTTGACCTCCATCACCAGGAATTTGACATTGCTACCTACAAGTTAGTGAGGACAACAAAAGTGACAAAACATGGTAAAATATGATCAAACCCTTGTGAAATTGGAATTACAAACTATCTAAACAACATAAAATGGAATTCAAGATAGACAAGTGACAAAAGAACAAATGAAAATGAAACTAAGAAGTGCAGGGTGCTCGAGCGGGCCGCCCACCGTTAGAACTTGATTTTGGCACCAATCCACTCGGGATGGGCCCAAAATATCTTGTAATGGGTTGTCGACAAATTGGTAGATCAATGTGGTCAAATGTCAGGTTTTGGGATTGGATTCACACTTCCAATAGCCACCCAATAACCTCTCTTGTAAAAGAGATCAAGGATGTGGAAGAGGTGAATCAAAGGGGTAAAAGGTTGTATTCAATTTTTGTAGCACTTCGTTGCTTGAAAATGCCTTCAACTTGTCTCCTCTTGGGTGAGAAAGTTCACCATTTTATAGATCCATGGGGTCTCTTTGGAGGGGCATGCAGGGGTGCCATGTGGCGGCCATGCCTTCCCAAGAGGGAGGAGACTCCTCCTTGACTTGGGCTTCCATGACTGCCCTTGTGATAGTCCTCTAACGACCAATCTACCCACCTACACGCGCATGCAAGGTAGGAGTCATTAATTGACTGTCTTTGGCTACCATTTGGCACAAATCTTATTTTTTCCCGTTAAACCTGGAATTCGTCCTGAGTCAGGACGATTTCGGAATTCGTCCCTAGGTGAGACGGATCCCAATTTGAATTTGTCTCAGGGTGAGACGAATACTGAGCAAAGTGTCTAAAGGTGCCAAATTGATTTTTGACCTTCCAAAATTGCTGTAAAAGTGGTTAGGACCATTGTTTGACCTCTAAGGGCTACCCTGGGGGCTATGTGTGTCAAAGCGATCAGTGTTTGCAGTCACATAATCGGAATGGTTCTATTTTGGTGTCTACACTTAGTAACCTAACCAACTCTTGATGCCCCAAGTATGGAAAGAGCATGCATTCTTGAATTCTTGCTTCTGACAAGCTAAGGAACTTAATTCAAGTGTTATCCTTTTTTGGTGAGGTATTACTTGAGCTTGGACATTGATCAATCATTAATAGGCAAAGGGCACAACCTTTTGTTTGTGGTAACCTTGAGTTCATGATTCATGAATGCCAAGTGTTTGATCAACTTGTGATTATTGCTTGTTTGTTGCCCCAAGCGGGAGCATGATTGTCTTTGTCAATGATCCTTTGAATGCATGTTATTTCCTTTGGTGTTATTAGTTTTGAATGTTTTTTGTATTTTTGTTTAATTGATCTTGCGTTATTTTTCTATTTTTAGTTGTACAATTTTTCTTGGGTTTTAATTTTTAATTTTTTGTTTTATGTTGTAGGTTGTGAAGAGTCGGTACCGTGTGCCCACAATGTTCATTGAAGTGCAGGAGGCACTGACGTTGACTGATTGGGAGTGGCTTGATGCCCTTGGGCTCAAGAAGGTGACTTGGCTGGAGCCGATGGTTAGGGATCAGGCCTATCTGATGGCCCTGATCAACCTATGGGATCCTCGGACCAACACCTTCCATATCCCAATAGGGGAGATGATAGTTACTTTGGAGGATGTCTATAGGATTCTCCAAATTTTGATAGACAAATTTTTGATCAGAACAATGTCGCAGGACCAGCGGACAATAGTGTTGACACGCTGCTTTGGACATGGAGAGGATATGGGGGTGGACAGTCTAGTGGAGAGGGCAGAGGGTGACTACCAGAATGGTGGTATATTGGTTCGATGGTCGCTAGAGAGGGGTGTTTTGGGAGTGAGGCACACATTACTAATGGGCCGCATTTCTAACATGCTTCTCCCTAACTCTTAGGGCATGAGGTTCCCATGGAACTTGCTAGAGGCAATGTTTTAGTTGGTGGAGTGTCTGACGGAGGCACCCATAATCATGAGATGGGGACAGAATCTATTGGCACAACTCTATGATGAGTTGTACGAGGTTCACTACTATAGGTGGAATGAGATTGGATGTAGCTATCTGTTGCAGTGCTAGGCTTGGCAGCACATAGCAGTGGAGAGGTCAGTTGGTTTGCCATGGATGACTCAGGTAGAAATGGTAGACCGAGAGATCGGATACAGGGCACTGTGGCAGAGGTCTGAGGAGCAGGGTCAGAGTTAGTGATGGGCAGGTACCGTAGGGCACTATGCCGATGCCTTCTCTCGACTTGCTCCAGGGGAAGTGTTCTGGCACCCCTATCGGGACTGTCCAGCCTGACATGTGGCTGGAGAGTGGATTCGGTGGGTACGTAGGGAGCAGTGGCTGATTGGGTTTCACAGGACTGAGTAGGATTTTTTCCCATATGGTCGAGTTACACAATAGTTTGGGGTGCATCAGGGGTTTCCTGGTGAGCCCGTGGTCTATCAGCATTAGGGGGAAGAGAGGACTCTAGCTTGGCCAGTCATTGTACCATTAGGTGAGGATGTAGATACAGTGATTGACGTCTTGGATGTGGATGATGTCGGGGTTACCACTAAGTATGACCAATAGTAGACTTTGTTGTGATGGCGAGATAAGGGGCCGCTAGGCAGCACAAAAGTGGTAGCAACAGGTGATGAGGGTGTAAAAGCACCAGATGAGGGTTGGGGGGTTCTATTAGAGGATGCAGATATGGTAGAGGTGGATGATTTTGGGTGGGGTTTTGGGTTTCTAGACTAGCCAGAGGTGTAGGACATCCCAGAGTAGTGGGAGCCAAATCCGACTGCTGTATCAGATTCGCATACACCTTGAGCAGTTACGAAGGACATGGAGGCAGGGTTGCACACTGAGAATGCATGATTTGTAGGGCTACTATAGAGGTAGGATGAGGATCTGGTGGAGGCTCTATAGGAGAGGGATCTCTTGCAAACTCAGCTAGCAAAGCGGGAGAATGCATGGGCTGCGTAGCACCGATAGGAGGGGGATACTAATGCTACACGGGAGAGGGATCTTCTATGGGTGCAGTTGACACAGTGCAATGATAATTTGGCTATGTATCAATAGTGGAAGAAGGACTTTGTGTGGCAGCAATTAGATCTAGAGGCAGATATTAGCCGCCTCGATGGGCGGATCCCTAGGTTGAGAGGAGGCAGATCGTCACGTCGCTCGAGAGGGAGTGATACGAAGTAGTCAACATCCTGTTGGCATAGGCGACTGGATGATGGGGGCTCTAGTAGGCATGATGTGGGGGCTAGTAGCAACCGTATTGAGGGGTCCCATAGGACCCACACCATGGGGGGTAGTTCTCGTCGCACCGATCCTGCGTGATCATGGTGGCTAACGCCCTAGGCTTAGGGGTTTTGGAGTTTTTGTCTTTGTTGTGAGGTCAGAGGACCGGTTCATTGTAGCCCGCAGGCATTTTTGATGATATATACAGATGAATTTCTTTATGTTTATACACTTTTGTGATGGTTGAATTTTATGCACATGTATTTAAATCGATGTATGCATAATTTACGAATGTAATGTTTCTAATTATATGATGTATGCATATGGAATGAATGAAATGGGTTGTTGATAATTTGGTCGATGGCACCATAGACTGTACAATATTTATTGGCTTTTGTACTTATGGTATGTCTTTGTGGAATGACTTTGTATGGGATAACTTTGTTTTTGTATTTTGTCTATTTTTTGATGGTGATGTACGTGATGAAATGTTCCAATGGTTTTGACAATGTAGTTAAGCTTTTTTGAGATTCAGATATTTTAACTAGCTAGCCAAAATTGTGCATTTATCTTACAAGACTTTTAAACAAGGTATAAATCTAACTTGAGTTTAACCAAGGTATTTCACATCCCTGTGTGTGCAATTGAGTTCATTTATGTGGTATTTGTCAGGATACCGCCAGTGCCAAATAGGCTGTCAACCAAACCTGTATTGAGGATCACCTAATTAGCTCCACTAAATCCATTGTTGTATTTAGTAAGATTAATCCATGGGATAATCTAAGGTACCATAAGCTAAATCATCCACATGCAAACATTGGTCTGCTCACACGCAAAGCTAATGTGATAGACATATCGTCATGCATTTAGGATATCGCCATTGCCAGGTAGGCTGTCCACCAAACTCGTAATGAGGATCACCTAGATGGTTTTTGAATGCTGAGAATTCTAGGGATTCAAGTCCAAGATTTTTATTTGCTCAATGGTTTAGGATACTTGCTCGTATACATAGTGATAAAAAATCACTATTTATTTTTATTTCTTGTTTTTCTTTTTGAGCAAGGATTGTGAATAGTGGTGATAACCACTGTTATTTGATTTTGCATTTTAGGTCGCAAAGTCGAGCTTGTAGGTTTGTGGCTTATGAATGGATTTGATCCCTTTAGGCCTTGGGGATGACTACCCATCCTATTCAGGGACATGTAGTACGAATCCTTATGACTTTGGGAACCAAAGGGATTTATGGAGACTATGAAGTATAGGTATTGATATCTTAGGCCTTGGGGATGACTACCCATCCTGTTCAAGGATGTGTAGTATGAATCCTTACGAATTGTGAGACTAAAGGTTATTGGAGATGAATATGATGATGGATTGTGGGGATTTTATTTTTGAATGGTCATTGATCCATTTAGACCTTGGGGATGACTACCCATCCTTGGCAGGGACATGTAGTACGAATCTTTACAACCTTAGGGACCAATGGGGATTGGGATTTTTATTATAGTGGTGAAAACAACTATTTATTAGGGGGAATGTATGGGGAAGAGCTTGTACTTTTGTCAATTCTCAACACTCTTGAAGCATTCGCACAGGGGGATGAATAGGCTAATATTTCATCGATGGTAACCTAGACTGATTTGTAGGTTTCTCTTGCATTCACCCAACTTAGGAATTATTTTGTGTGTTTTAATTTGTGGAGGGATGTTACATAACGATGCATGATCCAAGAAAAACATTCCCTTGTAAAATATTTTTAACTTTGTATAGCTTTTGGCTAGCAATTTAAAGACAACTGAATGACGAAAACCCTATGTACATTAGGAGACCACTGACTATGCTAAAAATGTGGATGGTGTTATTCTGGATGTATGTGTTTATAAAATGGATGGAATGTGGAAAATGAAGGAATTGTTGAGCAATTACAGTCTATGGTGCTTGTGACATGTATGACCAAAAAATATGCAATGTATGGATGCGATGCCTAATGCAACTTATATTTTTGTATTTTGATTTTTACGAGTATGCATGGAATGCAGATGCAATTTTTTTTGTTATTTTTGATGATTTTATTGTTTTTTTTTGTTTTTGAATACTTTGTTTTGACCAGGCGGTTAGGGTAACCGTTGGAACTTTTGGTGTGAACAAAGGGTGTATGGACATCTTTGGGGCATTTTGGGGTGACCAAGCGATTGTGGGAATCCTTGGAGCTTTTGGGTTGACCAAAGGGTTTATAGATACCTTTGGGGCATTTGTTTTGACCAAAGGGTTTATGGATACCATTGGAGCATTTTGGGGTGACCAAGCGATTGTGGGAATCCTTGGAGCTTTTGGGTTGACCAAAGGGTTTATGGGAACTTTTTGGGCATTTTGGGGTGACCAAGTGATTGCAAGAATCCTTGGATATTTTGGGTTGACCAAAGGGTTTATGGGGACCTTTGGGACATTTGTTTTGACCAAAGGGTTTATGGATACCATTGGATCATTTTGGGGTGACCAAGCGATTATGGGAATCCTTGGAGCTTTTGGCTTTGACCAAAGGGTTTATGGGGACCTTTGGGGCATTTTGTTTTGACCAAAGGGTTTATTGATACCATTGGAGCATTTTGGGGTGACCAAGCGATTATGGGAATCCTTGGAGCTTTTGGGTTGACCAAAAGGTTTATGGGGACCTTTGGGGTGTTTGTTTTGACCAAAGGGTTTATGGATACCATTAGAGCATTTTGGGGTGATGAAGCGATTGTGGGAATCCATGGAGCTTTTGACCAAAGGGTTTATGGGGACCTTTGGGGTGTTTTGGTGTGACCAAGCGATTTTAAGAATCCTTGGAGATTTTGGCTAGACTATAGCTCTCTAAATGTGGAATGGCCTCAAATGACTGATGTTAAAGGGTTCTGTTTCCTTGATTCCTTCAAGAGAGGTGAGCTAGTATGTTCCAGGTCCTATTCTACTATCAATCACATAAGGACCTAACCAGTTTGCCATGCACTTGTCCCTTAGATGGTACGACAAATTAGAATTCTGTTTGTTCTCTTTTAAGACCAAGTCACCAACCCAAAAGTCCCTTAGGTGAACATTCATGTTGCATGATTTGTCAAGTCACTCTTGATAGATATGCAAATGCTCAAGAGCATTAACATGTCGTTCATTGACCAATGTCAGTTGGTCTAACCAAGCCTTCCGCATAGTGTCATCATCAATTAACTCTTGCATTGAAATACGCAAGGGATTTCCAACTCGAGAGGCATGACTACCTCATAGCCATACACCAGCAAAAATGGAGTTGCCCCAGTGGGCATTTGAATGCTAGTGCGATAAGCCCATAGGGCAAGTAGGATCTGAATGTGCCAATCCTTATGACTATCTGTAATGGTCTTTTTGAGGATGGCAACTAGCATTTTGTTTGACGCTTATGCTTCCCCATTTGCCTGTGGATAATAGGGTGTTGAAAAATTGTGCTAAATTTTGTACTTTGTCATCAAAGCACACACATATTTATTCTTGAATGACGTCCCATTATCCAAAAGGATTTTGAATGAAATACCAAAATGACATATGATGTTATGCAAAATAAACTCTGCAATGCGAGTTCCAGTCGTAGAGGTTAGCAAAATTGCTTCCACCCACTTGGTGAAGTACTCTGTGGCCGTTATGATGAACATGTGATGACCTGACGATGTAGGGGAGATATTTCTAATTAGATCAAAGCCCCATTGTGAAAAATACCAAGTCGATTGGATCAGCTACAAGGCTTGAGAAGGTACATGTGTCAAATTAGCATAGTTTTGACACTTCACACACTTTTGTACATATGCGCAACAATCTCACTCTAAAGATGGCCAATAATAGCCCATGCAAAGAATGCGCTTTGTGATGGCCATACCACTAAAGTTGCCACCACATGTACCATCGTGAGCTTGGGTGATTGCCCAAGCAAACTCCTGTTGGTTCAAGCAATAGAGGAGGATTCCTTCATAGCTTCGACGATACAAAACGTCTCCTAACAAGACATGTTTCAAAGCTTTCTATTTAAATGATATTTTTGTGGCTTGTGTCAATCCATGTGGAAGGTTACCTAGCTTGAGGTAATCCCTTATGGGTGTGTACCAATCCTGCTGATCAAAAACCTTGATGGTATGAAAGAACAATCCCTCTTGAAGTTCATCCCTAGCAAAATTTGAGTGGGAAAGAACTTGTAAAAATAGCATTGTGTTGCTATTAAGAGGGGTCGAGGAGAACAAGGACCCTTAGTTGGATTGAGTCAGTCAATCATGGATTCAAGAGAACCTATCCCGAGATGGTTCAATCTAGATCAAGTGGATTCCTAGAGTTAGGTCAGAGTTTGAACGTTCCATTGTGGATTGCAATAATGTTTTGACCTAAATGGTTGTCATTTCACTAGAAGGGTCTTGAGGGATTAGTGACCCCAAGGAGGCCATAGTATCCGCAAAATGATTCGATGATCGAGGGAGTGCCTCAATGTCATACCATTCAAGTTGTGCCAGTAATTTGTCCACAAGGGCTTTGTAGGCCTATAGAACTGAGCATTTACATTGGAATACATCCTTAACTTGATTGACAATTAACAAAAAATCACCAAAGATGTTTAAACATTTAATTTTCATGGTGATTGTTGTATAAATACCTATGAGCAAGGCTTCGTATTCTACATTGTTGTTGGTGCATGGGAATTTTAATTTAAATGATAGAGGCATTAGAGCCCCTTATGGTGTGAAGAATACAATTCTCGTGCGACCTCCTTGCTCACATTTAGAACCATCGAAGAATAGGGTCATGTCAACCTGTGACTCAAGCTCATCAAAATCTGGTGATTCTAAAACATGGAAAACCCCATCATTAGGTAATTCTATGGTCATAGGCTGATCATCTTAAATAGGAGCCTCTGCCAGTTGATTGGTGATGACTTGACCTTTTATGGATTTTTTTCCAATGAATTCTATGTCAAACTCCATCAACAAAATGATCCATTTTGTTGTGCGGCTACTATGATAAGTATGACTCATCATGTATCACAATGGATTCTCTTTAGACACAACATACGTCGTATTACTGAGCATGTAGGGCATATATTTTTGGTAGCAAACACCACTACCAAGCAAAGCTTCTCAATGTATGCATAGTTAAGTTCATAACTGACCAGGGTGCGGCTAATATAGTAAGTAGTCTATTCTTTGTGTAGTTCATTTTTTCTGGGATAGCATGGTGCCAATACTGGCAATGAATCTAGGTATTGTTTAATGTCGTCAAAGGCTGACTGGCACTCGTCATCCCAGTGAAATGCTACCCCATTGTGCAATAATTTATTCATGGGTCGACACTTGTCAGATAACTATGCTATGAAGTTCTTGATCGATGCGACCTTTCCCTATAGACTTTTGAGCTGCTTGATGGTATTTGGGGGTATAATTTCAAGGATTGCCTTGAATTTGTATGGGTCTACCTTGATTCCTCATTTGGAGACTATGTAACCCAAGATATTTCCAAATGTGATGCCAAATATGCACTTCTTGGGGTTTAGTCTGACTTTATATTCCATGAGGCGATCGAGGATCTTGTTCAAGTCATCGAGATGATCTGGGCACAAAATAGATTTGGCCAACAAATCATCCATGTAATCCTCCAAAGTTTTGTGCATGTAATCATGGAAGATGTACGTCATGGCACGTTTGTAGGTGGCACCAGCATTTTTAAGGCCAAAATGAATGACCTTATAGCAAAATGTCCCCCAAGGTGTTGTGAACACCATTTTTAGTTGGTCCTCAAGATTGATATGAATTTGATTATATCTCAAGAAACCATCCATGCAGGAAAGCATTTTGTGGCCCGTTATAGCATCTACCAATGCATCGATGCTAGGCAAAGGGAAATCATCCTTAGGACTCACTTTGTTTAGATCTTGAAAATCGGTGCATATACGAATCCTCTGGTCTGGATTTTTGATGGGTACCATGTTAGACAACCATGGTGGATAATTCATGGAGATGAAAAACTATGCATCCAACAACTTTTGTAGCTTTTATTTGACCATTAAAGCTACTTTTGGATGCATCTTACGTAGTTTTTGCTTCACTGGCTTGAATGTCGGATCAAGCATTAGATTATGCATGACTAGCTGCGGGTCTAGCCCTAGCATGTCTTTGTAGGACCATGCAAAAATCTCCTTCTTCTCTTTGAGAAGGGTAATGTAGTCAGCTTTCTCTTTGGGGGATAGACTTACCCCCAGCTTGATGATTTGCAAATTCATTGGATCTAAGCCGATGTCTACATCAGTCGTCTCCTCGATTGACATGTGGGACCTGTCCTCCAACTGGTGTGGAGTTGGGATCAATTGGATATCATTTGCTAAATTTAGATCATCATTTGGAACATCAGGTTCCTCTTTAGCATGGAAGACATCCTGAGTCTGTCCTAGGGTGAAATGGAACATCCCACCACATGGCTAGTACTCTGATGGGGATGGCGGTGTGTCAGCGTAATCCTAGTCTATAGCATCTAGGTCTAGATGCAATGACCATGTTGGGTCGACTGGATTATGAATGGGTGTAGTTAAATCAATGGAGATCATGTTGATGAAATTATTATGGTCTCCATTACCACGGGTGTGGTTACTCAGACATCATAGATGATCTTTGTGCTCTGGACCTGGATTTATGGGTACTGGCACAAATGTATTGGCCCTATGTGTGGATAAGAGGATAGGATCTGCCCTAGGCAATGATGGCACTATAGGATCTCTAGGCGAAAGATGCTCTCTGTATACCTGGAGTGGTGGATGCACTAATTGCTATAACTATATCGGGTTTAAGTTCCACCTATGTCTAGGCCCTATGTGCAGGTGTTCAAACATGTCATCTATGTACAAGGGATATTTTTTTTGCATCTATCGCATGTGATTGAGATAGGCCATCTCAGTTTCATCTTCCAAATCACTGTTAGAGATCCAAAGGCCTTCATTGGCTCCAATGGTTTTTTGCGACATATGAGGCTCATCTTGCTTGAGCAAATTAATATGGTCCCATTGAGGTTGTTTTGCTCTCTACAGGGGGACCTGATTCTCTTGAGGTGGCATATGCTCAATTGGATCATCCAAAGGGAAAATTGTTAGGAAGCTCTCTTGACAATCATCCATGGGATGCACTTATGAGTGATTGCTATCAAACTTGAAAGGATCCCAAGGTGCTACCTCGTACTTTGACTCATCTTCTGAAGACCCTTCTTGGTCTTGTCCATATCCCTCTTGTAGGTGAGTCCTCGAAATTTCTCCCTTTTCTACCAAAGGAAAAGGGTTGTTACGGTCAACAAGGTTGGTTGTTAGCAATGGGAGATAATCTCCCAATGTATATGTTGTGTTACGATTGGCATATGGATCTAATGCCAACCCATCATTGTTGCCTATCCCTAGGCATTGCATATTTTTTACCAAGATTTCAAGGGGTAGGGGTTGGTTGAACCCTACTCCTGACTTGTCATACGACATTTAATATCTCGGTTGGCATAGAACTCACACTCCTTGTTCATACCGGCCCAACCCATATCCATGCCAATTACATTGGCCAAGATATCTTAATGTGAATTTTGGGTTGGAAAAATAGTTGACATCCTCAGTAAAGGGCTCTTCATCTTCGTCTTCTTGCATGTCAGGTTCAATGCCATTATACAAGCCCCCATAAACAAAGTTTGTCTGATTGGGTGGGTAGCCTAAAGGAACCACAGAGCCAATGGAGAGGTGAGGTTTCCCCATGTCCTGCATGGACTCAAGTGCGGGTGTTGCTACAATGTTCCACACTAGATACTCCCACAGGCCCGTGTTGGCCATCTCAACGGTGATCATTGGTAGTTGAGGGGGAGCAAATGGGAGTCCTTCCTGAGTCCACTCCATGTGGGGTGAACTATGCATCTCGACTTTCATTCGGATAGGCATATCTTTGGTAGAGATGGTTGATACTAGGGGTGGTTCCTCTTCTAGGGTTTTCTTTCCCTTGTCCTTTGGTGTGGCCATCGTAGGTGGCATCATTGTTGAAGGACCAGATGAGGAAGATAGACCCAACTGGGGACTTGATGGACTTGTCAATGGGGATGTCTGCGGAATCATCCCTTGTTTAGATGGATTCAACTAAAAATCTAAATGCATTGATGGGAGGGTCGATTGCGGCATGAATTGCATCATATTATAGTACTTGAAGGGCTCTAAGTCTACAGGGAGTACATGCACCTGTGGCTATCTGACGTTGAATGTGCTCTTTGCTAAGGCGGTATAGATGCTCTAACTAATCTTGATCTTGCCTAAATTGTGTGATTTGCACTTGGTGGATGGCCTGTTTGGAAAATTCCAAGTCAATTTGTTCCACCGTATCTTTTTTAGGAAGCCTAGATGCCTCTCCTACATGTCTATCTCAACCGTGGTGATTCGAGATCCCTATGGGTTTCTTTCCTCTATCGAGGTTAGCGACATTCACCTGAGGCTCTGGCCTCGATGGGTGATACTGATAATTAGCAGGTGCAGAGGTGCATCGCTCCTATGTTGTGTACTTCTCTTGAGGAATGTAACGTTCTTCCTCGTACTACCCTTCGTATGCATGAAAGGTGTGGGAAAAATTATCTCACCCTGTCTAGAGAGCCTCGTGCTCTGGGTTTGGTCTAGTGTTTCTAACAGTAATACAGGGTAAATGAGGGATAGCTAAATCATGTGACCCCTCCTTATGGACCCTATGTTGCTCTAGCACTTCATCACTAGGCCACTCATAACGAGCGTCCAAGGTAGGCCTCCTGTCTATGTTGAGTGCCACGTGTAGGTTCTCCTCTTGAAAGTATCTATGATGAGTGGGGGTGCCCCTCAAAGAGGTGCCTCTATAGTCCTGTTCTGTAATGGCATGATGTGGACTATCTTGTGTTTCAGGCAACCAAGGCGGGATGACCAAGTCCTTAGGACTATATTGGAGGGGACTTGTCCCCATTTGTACACTTTCTACATCGCTTGCCTATGATTGGGCTTGGCTACTGGTGTACACCATGGTGATGCTTACCTAAAGATGCATAGATTTTTATGTATTTTTATGATTTTTATGCTACACTAAATAGAAAATATCTCACACACGCAAAAGTGATGATTATCTCATTTAAATATTAAAAGTGTGCCCTAAATCTGGTTTAGTGTTAGTGTGTTTTGATTTTTTTGTTTTGAAAGATTTTGTAAAGAATTTTTAAATGCAATATGATGGCTCTTGTGACTCCCAAAAATGGTCACCCCTTCGATATACCATTGCTAGGCCAATATACCAACCTCTCTATATACCCGCCCTTACGTGAGGGAAACTATTAGTACATGAGAGCAGATGGTACGTGGAACATAGGCGGTATGAAAGGGGAATCACTTTGTTTATGACACCTACCATAGAAGACATCCTCATGCACTAGGAATCACCCCAACTACACTTTGTTAGTTTTCATTAGTATTTACATCTAGCAACAGTCACGATCGGGTTATGTATGCAGTATCTCAAGCCAAGGTGGTGATGAAATCCACCATTGGTCTTGCTCAAGGGTTGGGGTTTTATGACCAACTCCTTGTTGTTTTAAATTACCATGTGGTGTGTGGGGTTATTTTTAAGTTGCATAAATGAAACAAAAAAGCATTCAAACTCTCCTATGCAAGAAAATAACCAGAGAATAGAAAGCAAAAATTGACAGAAGGCATTTAGAACCCCTACCTCTTCTCTGCCCAAATCGGATGTCTCAAAATTTTTGCCTTGAAATTGCACATGGAGCTATTCATCCCGGGGTGAGATGAAGAACATATTTGTATTCATTCCATGGTGAGACAAATTCCTATTCATCCCTGGATGAGACAAATTCTAGCTTTGTACTCGTCATAGACTGAAATGAATAGCAGTACAGTGTTTGAAAACTTGGTACCTGGAAGCAAAAACAAGCAACATCGATCAGAAAGTTAATATTAAAATCAAGGGACATAGGTCCCACCGTGATCACCACTGAAAGCACGAGGATATGGAAACAAAAAGGAAAATTCCAAGCGCGATGCGTATAAAACCAAACTTAACACCAAAAGCCTATATATTGAAACATGCATGAAAGAAAAGAGCATAAACGAATTGACACAAGATAAAAGCAATATGGAATAAGGCCCTATTTATTTATATGCTTTTTAAAGTCATTTTACAATACGTATCCTTCCATTTTAGGGGATAGGAGTGTTAAATATGTTTCTTATCACATCCATGGATAGCAATCTTTCTTCCGCGTGCTCACATGTAAGATGGGTGGACCAAAACATCGTCGTCACTTGTATATATGAGTTTTGACTCCTTACTGCTCCTCTGATGTTAGAAACCTGAGTTCAAGGAAATATAAAAGATCAATAGCAACTACAGATAGAATAGAACATGTATTTCCCAAGGTCTACTGTTAGTGTATGCATAAAAATATTAAAATGATAACCAAATGACCTTAGATCAACCTAAAAATTTAACAGAAGCATGAATATGTTACCAAGGTGGCACTACAAGTGGAATAGTCAAGAAATTCCTCATAGATTTGTATTCTCTCCGAGATGGGACGAATAAACCTACAATAAATTATCAGAAAGCACCCTCTTCAATGTCCTATCCAAGAAGCTCCAAATGACCTGTAAAGTTGGTTTTAGCTAATTGGAGGAGTTTTGGGAAGACTCAAAAGGTCATATTTCTCCAATTTGGACTCTATCACCCATATTTTGTTGATGCCATCTGCAAGTTAGTAAAGGCGAGAAATGATAAAAACATGCTAAAAAATGATCAGAATGAAATGAAATTTAAAATAAAGCCTATTTAAATGACCTATAATAAGATGAAAAAATAAAATAAAGGAAATATACCACAAATTTCTAATCGCTCTAGGGTGGGATTTTAGAACTGTGACAACTTGGAGGGCTCCTAGGGGTAGGAGGCCCATTGTTTGGGACTCTGTTTTAGCACCAATCTACTTGGGATGGGTCCAAAACCTCTTATGGAGTGTTTTTGACAAATTTTGTGGAATATTGTGGCCAAATGTTTGGGTTTGGTTCTAGAATGTGCCTCCAATGATCACCTAATAACCTCCCTCCAAAAGAGAGATCAAGGATGTGAAAGCACAAACAATGGGTGAGGATATATTTTAGCAGCACTTCATTGCTCCAAAATCTCCTCTCTGTATCTCCAGGTGGGTGAGAAGACTCACCAATTTATAGACCTAGGGTATCTTTGTTTGAATGCGCATGCGAGGGTGCCACTTGAGTTGATTGTCCTATTTTGAAAGAAATGATTATTCCTTGATTTAGAGTCTCCTTGCATGAGGTATCTAAAATAAATACATGCATGACTAAAGTCTCTCTTCTTGATTTGAAGTCGTTCTAGGCAATTGCATGTCCTGGAGTTGCAGTTCACTGGTGGACTTGTCGAGGTTTGAATTTTTGCCAATCAAACCTACAATTCACATCACCCTGGGGCAAATGCTGCTATTCATCCCTGGGTGGGACGAATAACAGTTTGTAATCATCCCAGGGTGGGACGAGTAGAGAGAAAAGTGCCAAAAAGTGCCAAATTGACCCTTGACATTCCAAACTGATGTTGGGAGTGGTTAGGACCACTGTTTAACCTCTAAGGGCTGCCCTAGGGGCTGTGTGTGTCAATGCGATCAATGCTTGTTGTTACATAATCATATTTGTGTTGTTTTGGTGTATACACATAGAGAGCCATTTCAAGTGGGACAATCAGCAAGAGCGCAAAAACCATTGGAGATTATACATTCAGACCTGTGTGGTAAGATGCAAACCCCCTCACTAAATGGTATGAATTATTTCTTGACTTTCATAGATGATTTTACAAGAAAAACATGGATATATCTTTTAAAGCACAAAGATGAGGCTTTTGAATACTTCAAACAGTTTAAGGCAATGGTTGAAAAACAAAGTGGCCATTATATCAAAGTGTTGAGGACTGATAGAGGTGGAGAGTATGTCTCAAAGGAGTTCTTGAACTTTTGCAAGCACAATGGAATCCAAAATCAGTTTACAGCTAGATATACACCCCAACAAAATGGAGTAGCTGAGAGAAAGAACCGAACAATTATGGAAATGGGAAGAAGCATGATGAAGGCCAAGCATTTGCCAAATGAGTATTGGGGAGCAGCAGTAAAGTGTGTTGTGTATATTTTAAATAGATGCCCAACCAAGAGTTTGAATGGTGTAGTTCCTCAAGAAGCATGGGGAGGAAGGAAACACAGTGTATCTCATATGAGAGTCTTTGGTTGTGTAGCTTATGCGCATGTTCCAGATGAATTGAGAAGAAAGTTGGATAGTAAGGCAGAGAAATGCATATTCATGGGGTATAGTGAGCAATCAAGAACATATCATCTCTACAATCCAGTAACAAAGAAGTTTATAACCAGCAGAGATGTAACATTTGTTGAAGATGAGGCATGGGATGGAAGTGTAGAGAAGACTGTGAATGTTATAGCAAATAAATATGATATGGCTGTAGCAAATACCCCACCGGTGACTCCACCCACACCAAATCAGAATCAACAATGTCCACCTCAACCACCATCATCATCATCAAGCATAAGTGCAGCCCCAAGATTACAAGAAAGTAGTCAAGTAAGTGGACAAGGAATGTCTTCAGCAGCCCCAATAAATAGCACAAATTCAGGTGAGTCATCAAATCAGAATAGAAGACAAAGGTATAAGAGTTTGAATGAGTTGTATGAGCCAGATGAAGTCAATAGCAATGCTGGTCCAAGTTTATTGTTTGCATTCTATTCTCAATTGGAGGATCCAATACATTTTGAAGAGGCTGTCAAACAAGAAAAGTGGATTGCAGCGATGGATGAGGAAATTGCAGCCATTGAAAGGAATGATACTTGGGAGTTGGTGAGTCTCCCACAAGGCAAGGATGCCATAGGTGTTAAATGGGTTTATAAAACAAAGTATAATGTTGAAGGAAAGGTAGAAAAACACAAGGCAAGATTAGTTGTGAAAGGGTACAAGCAACAATATGGTATAGATTATGAGGAGACATTTGCCCCAGTAGCAAGAATGGAGACAATAAGAACGGTCCTTGCAATAGCAGCCCAACATAAATGGAGGGTCCATCAAATGGATGTTAAATCAGCATTCCTTAATGGTTTCTTGAAGGAGGAAGTGTACATTGAGCAGCCACCTGGTTATGAGGTTGAAGGACAAGAAGACAAGGTGTATAAACTCAAGAAGGCACTGTATGGGCTCAAACAAGCACCACGCACATGGTATAGCAGAATTGATTCTTACTTCATGAGCAATGGGTTTAGCAAGTGTGAAGGTGAGCACACTCTTTATATCAAAGTTAAAAATGACAAGTTCTTAGTTGTTGTACTTTATGTAGATGATTTGATTTTCATGGCAAATGATGAGAACATTGTGGCTGAGTTTAAGATTGAGATGAAACAAGAATTTGAGATGACTGACTTAGGATTATTAAGGTACTTTCTTGGCATAGAGGTACAACAATTTGATCATGGAATTTTCATTTCACAAATTAAATATGCTGCTGACATTCTAAAGAGGTTTAAAATGGAAACTTGCAAGCCAACACCAACTCCAGTTGCCATGGGACTGAAACTGAGAAAAGAGGATTGGAGCAAGAGTGTGAATCCAACCATGTACAAGAGCATTGTAGGTAGTCTGATGTATTTAACAACCACTAGGCCAAACATAATGTATGTTGTGAGCTTAATCTCTAGATTCATGGAAAACCCAAAAGCAACTCACCTCCAAGCAGCCAAAAGGGTATTGAGATATGTCAATGGAACCAAGGAGTTTGGTATTTTGTACACAAAGACAAATGATTTCAAGCTGACTGGGTACACAGATAGTGATTGGGCAGGTAGTATAGATGACAGGAAAAGTACCTCAGGCTATGTATTTCATTTGGGATCAGGTGTTGTCTCATGGGCTTCCAAAAAGCAACCAATTGTTTCTCTTTCTTCAGCTGAGGCGGAATATGTGGCAGCTACAGGGGCAGCATGCCAAGCTATGTGGATGAGAAGGATTTTGAACGATTTGGGACATAAGCAAGTGGAGCCAACAAGGATTTTTTGTGACAATACTTCAGCAATAGCACTCTCAAAGAACTCAGTTTTTCACAAAAGGAGTAAGCACATTGATACAAGGTACCACTTCATTAGAGAGTTGATCAATGCTGGAGAAATCATCTTAGAATATTGTAAGTCAGAAGAACAATTTGTTGACATATTCACAAAACCATTAGGAACAAGAAATTTCACTCTTCAGAGAGATAGCCTAGGCATAGTAGTTGGTAGTAGCAGTTGTGATTAAGGGGGAGTGTTGGAATTTAATCCCAACTGCCACCGCATTAACTCCATTTTTCCCACTGCAGGACAAGTTTTAAATTAGAATTTAATATGATAAAATTATGTAATCTGGACTGCAGAATGTTCCCACGTTGGAGACAAGCTTAAAACTAAACGCATATTAATTGTCTTGTTTTGGGCCTCGTTTTGCTCTAGAGTCTGAGAAGCTTCCCTCCAGTCCCTTCTCGAAGCTTCTTCCTTATGAACATATGACAGTGATGTAATTTGTTGTGTGTGTTTTTTTCAGAGGAATAGAATGCAGTTTTTCTATTAGCTGCAGCTCCCTGTTTATCCACTGTTCTATATGCTCTGTTTTATGGACTGCTCTGTTCTGTTATATTAGCTTGTGTCTTGTATGGTCTGTTACTTGTGCATGTGCAGGGGTTGTAATTTCAGATCAGAGGGAACAACAGATTGTAAGCAGCAGAAACCAGCCTGACCAGAAGGTGTTTAAGCCAACACTAGTGTGGAATAGTTTACAACAAACTTTTTTAAGATTCTATATGAATACTAAGACTAACGTTTAGCAAATTGTATGCCATTTTTAAATGCTAATAGATTTTTTTAAGACTCACTTTCCTATTTGACATAATGTATAACATTCACATGCATTTTTATTCTACTCCATGTGATAAGTTATTTTAAAGAATTACGATTAAAAGACGTCGTCTTAATTAATATAAACATGATGATATAAATCAGTAAGTAATACGTGGGGGGTTAATTATTGAGCATAAAGTATTGTTTTAGCTTATTCATCAAGAAAAATTCATATTTTATACTAACATTTTGAAATCCACATCATGAATAATAAAAGAAACATGAAAATGGAAGGTGAAAAATGATCTGCAAACATTATCACAATATATATATATATTTTTTTTAAATATCACCTACATAGACACACAAACATGAAAATGAAAGGTGAAAAATAATCTACAAACAATATCACAATATTTTATTTTACTTTTAAAAATCGAAGAGACCCCAATTCTAAACTACTAGAATAAACATATTAAATAATAATATTTAAAATTGAAAAATGATATAAGATGAATTGGTATTCACATATGTGTATTCTACAGATTTTATTATTTAATTAAATAATATTATTACGTAAGGTATGGTATGATATGTCTCATGGAGTTATCTGCTCAATGATGATACAAATAAAAGTGGATGGACACCATAATTTGTATCGTCTTAATTCCATGTAAAATGGTTTTTGACATAAAATTCGACAAATATAGTATTTTAACTACGTACGATAGAAAATTTAAATATTATATATTTAAATAATAATAGAAAATTTAATTACAACACTTATCAACTAACGAATTTGTTACAAGTTTTTCAAAGAAAATTGCAAAATGTTTAATGTCTTGTTTATTAAAGGATTAATACTTAAGGATTTTGTATTGTTTCTTTAAGTCAGGTAACTATTAACATTAGATTTGACACTCGTTACAAATGGCTTAGGATTTTATTTTCGTGGTTTAGTTGTCAAAATGAGAGTATGTTTTTCCTATTTATTAAGAAAATAATTTGTTTTATTAAAAGTGTAATCTATGGATTTATTTAAACCTTTTAATAGTTGATTTTTATATAATTGTTTTTTAGGAGCCTGTTTTATGATATGTTTTTTTTATTACTATAAAGGTTATGCATATGTAAAGTAATATAAAGGTTATGCTAATTTAGATAAAAAATATATAAAAAGTATCTTAAGGAAAAAAATAACATTTCATTTAAAAATGATAAATTTTAGAGAAAAAAATATGCAAGAAGAAAATTATTAGTAGATAAAATAGATGATAATTTAATCATATACTTGTTTAGAAAATAGTAAAGAAGAGAATGGAAAAAAAAGTTTACTCTGAATTATTCATCAAAATGATGTGATTATTATAATAAAAATAGTCAAAATATTAAATATAAGAATTATGTAAAATAAAAATATAAAATTTTAATGCAATTTTTTTTTCAAATCTTATAAAAAAATATAAATAACATGATGATGATAATTTTTTTTATTAGGTAAAATAAGGAGTTTTAAAGGTCCCAAACCTAGAACAAAAGGACTAAGATAGGGCATAAGACAATGCACCAAACTCAAAGGCATAGAACCAAAATAAAACACCATGTTAGAAAAATCCAGAAACAAAACTCCCAAAAAGGATACAAAAGGGAGAGTCAAACTAAAAACTACATAATAAAGAAGATCAACAAAATAAAAAAATCGTCAACCCAAAGGGACACACCCCCACTGAACTTACTTCAAGGTTGGCCAATCCAACTATTGTTTGACCACTTCCCAAATGACATTAATAAAGGAAATCACAACATGGAGTGAGCCCAACAGTGCCTTATGCTTCTCATCCAAAAATTTCATGAGAGAGAACACATTCGAAGAATCGGGAAGAATCAGGTAGGAGGATGAGAAAGGTTCAACATCATATTTGAAAATATTTTTTGTAGGTAGGCTCTCCTTAGAATTTGAAAAGATAATTAGGATTGTTGGATCAATAGGCTTGACTACTTTCACCACCAACCGTTTAGAGTGCCTTGCACTCCCTTCTGAATCAATACCCCGAACATCCTTGGACTTCATGGACATGGGTACTTTACCATTGGAAGAGAAAGGAGGAGAGGGATAATCCACATCCTTTGAATCTGAGAGCTCCTATGAAGATTTTGTCTTAGTGTACATAGGCTCAAGAGTAGGTCAAAAATTGAGGAAATCGATCCTCCCCAAAACTTTTCCAACAACAATACCTTTAGACTTAGACACATGCTCAAATATTAATAGAATAATGTCATGATGGATGGGGTTAAGGCCTCTCCCACCTCTAATAGCCAATATGGAAATATAACCTAAGCTGGTAAGACAACCAAGATGAACCATCATAGGTGGTTCATCTTAGCAATAAAAACTCCTAATATGGTAAGACAACCAAGATGAACCATCTCAGGTGGTACAAGACACCAAAGGATGCCCTGTGAGAGAAGATATTTTAGCCTCTGTGTATTGAACCAAAAATTGTGGTTGTCCATGATAATCCAAAATCAAATTCTCGAGGCTTTGGGGAAAATTATCCATCCAAACCTTAAGGTCTTGTTGAGAAAGTCCCAAATTTACCATCAAGTCCATCACTTTGTTGCCTTCCCAAAATATGTGCTAAATTTTGACCTCTATTCTTGAATTTAAAATTTTGATATATTCAGTGATAGTGTTTGCAATATTCCAATGAGGGTTGTTAGAAGAGTTGACTAGCTTCACAATATTCAAAGATTCTCTCTCCACAATAATATTATTAAATTCTAGTGATTCCACCAAAAGCAACCCTTGAAGAAGTGATCTAGCTTCAGCAAAATGAGAGGTTTGAATAGAGAGGTTTTCAACATAAGCTCCAATAAGTTCCCCTTAGGAATTTTGGATCATGTCACCAGTTGTAGTAGATCCTGAATTCCCTTTGGAGGTGCCATCAAAGTTAAGCTTCACCCAACCCTCAAGGGGAGGAGCATATAGAGGGGGGAGAAGGACCATCAATCTGGCATTGCTCAAGAAAACAAATCCTACTTTCCACAATAGATTCATCATAGAGATCAACCTTTAAATTTGGGAAGTAGTGTGACACATTCTCCATAGTCGCACCTATTACTCTATAAGAGACATAATCATGATCATGTTTAGAACTTTTAAAAGCTCTTTGATTGTGCTACCACCAAATGCTCCAAAACAAGTGAGGGAGTAGGAAGGATCAAAATTTAACCAAGCAGGGATATTCAAATGGATAAGTCCACTACAGGAAAACCTCTGAGATAGAATACAACAAAACCTAATTAATTCCAATAATAGAGAAAACATGGGTAACCACCACAATAGAGAAGGGATAATGAAATAATAGGTGGAGACACATTTCCTCACCTACTGGGTAAAATCATACCCTTTTTACAAATATTTTCAATGGTTAGACATTTATTCTGGATAGCCAACCAGAAGTAAATATTCACTTTTGGGGTCAGGTTTTTCATCCAAACTTTCCTAGGTAGAAACCATCAAGGGGAATCAACCTCAACTAAGAGGTAAGCTGACTTTATTGAGAAGAAGCCCTCATTTTCACCCTTACAAATGAGAGAGTCCTTGGTCTCTTGGTTTATCAAAACTTGTAGTCTAATAAGATTACTTATAGCCTTCCAGGCCATAGCTTCCTCCCTATTGCAAAAGGAAAGAGGAATTGATTTTCAAACTCTCCTATTCCTCTCTCTAGAAATAAAGTCCTCAACTTTGACCCAGTTAAGTCTATGGGTGAGAGGTTCAAATGGTGCTAGATTGACATCATGGAGAAGTGGGTGCTCAAGGAGCCAAAGATCATGCCAAAAGTTAATTGAAGTGTCATTCCCCACAACACACCTAGCACCAAGAAACTGGTCATATTTGAACTTACTCACACTTTACCAGAATGTGAATCCTTCCTGAGGAAGATGCTTAGCTAGAAAATTCTAAAATTGGGAAACATATTTTGTTGATATGATTTTAACCCAATCGAAGTCATGTTTTTTTAGAATCTTCCATCCTTGCTTGAGAATCAGGGCTTCATTCATCAATCATAGGTTAGAAAAGTCAATGCCTCCATTCTCTTTCCTTGTACAAGCTTGACTCTAGGAGACCAAGTGAAACATGGGGTCTTGGGATCCCACCCATAAAAAATGCTTTTTGAATCATTTCAAGCTTAGTTAGGAATTTCACGAGCAATTTAAAATAGACATGAAATAAATGGGGATGCTTTGCAAAACTATTTTGACTAGAAGCATTTTACCTGCTTGACTAAGTAAATCTCCTTTCTAGCTGGTGAGGCGCCCTTGAAGCCTTTCAACCACCAGATCCCACATGTACTCCTACATACTTTCTATGAGATCCCACATATACTCCTGCATACATCCTATGAAGAACGGTAGGCCCAAATAATAAGTGGGAAGGGCAACCACATTGCAAATGAGAATATCAGCTATTTTATTTTGATAATGATAATAATTATTATATATTTTTTACAAAATATAAAATAAAATTAGTAGAATTAAAGTGAATATATAAGTCTACGGTTTTGAAAGGGTTCTCCTTTCCTTTCTATGTGAATTATATCATCTATATGTTTAACCATTAAACCATGACTCATTAACATATAATATTAATAATAATATTTTTCATAAATGTTTATCTCTCCATCTATTTTCCCACAGATTAGGTCATTATAACTCCCACCACAAAATATTTGGTATAATTTTAAAAATATTTTAATACGTATTCTATATTTAAACTATTATAAAAAGTTTAATAATTAAATGGAATTTAATATATAAGTTAAAGTATGGGTTAAGAAAATCTTTAGAAATCTAACAATTTAAACTACAATGTTTGTCGATTATAAAAGCTAGCAAAAGTTAGCAACATGTGATTGTAAAATAATTTTCTACGTCAATATATTTTCCCAGGGACACTCTCAATGTGCGACAACTAAAACGTTGGACATCGGACAGACAAATGGAGAACGAGATAACAAGCACGCTTCCTTATGGCATGCTTGCTGAGACATAACTTTCAGCGTTGCCGTCTCACTGAATACCCAATATCGCATAATTTTAGTTTGACTTTTCTATTCATAATGTCATGCCTTATCCTCTGTATGAAGTGCTAAATTCTATTGCCTGCGTCATCTCCTTCACATGGCTTGAATGTATCCACCCCAATAATGCCGGTGGAAATCATAAAACATATAAGAGTGTTCCAATTAGAGTAGACAAGCCAAATCATCACCAGCCTACAAATTCTCAATTTTAATTATCTTAGGCGAAGTAAATGATGGTACAGGGCCACACTTCCCAAATATAACTGGATGTTCTTCTATGTAATTTGAACTTATATAACTTGAACACTCTTAGAGTAGACAAGCCAAATCATCACCAGCCTACAAATTCTCAATTTCGCGAAGTAAATGATGGTACAGTGCCACACTTCTGTCTTTGTAATTTAAATTTATAATAAAACTAATTTAATAGAAACAAGAATGTGGATTGACTACATGGAGACAGATCTATCAATGTTTTAAACGACAACTTATCTAATTTTTTTTTGGTTCGTCTTCATTTAAGCATCAAACTTGGCATACCTTTAAAATTGTCGTTCCTTTCTTACTGGTTTTGCTAAAAAATGATTAGCTGTAATAAATGTTTGGGATTGGACTGCATTTTCAAGTGCAGGAATTATGTATGGTTGTCCCAAAAATAAAACAAATAGACAAATATAGAGTGACGCTGCCAGTCATAATATATTTAAATTGAGTTGATTGTGAAAAGTTTAATCTACTTTAAAATAAGTAATATATTTTTTTATATAATTAGAGTTAGTGAATTATAATTATGTAATATGTAATAATATATAAATATGTTTTATATTTTATACTTTATGAGCTAAATGTCTAAGATATTTTTTGTTTTTTCTATTCTTCCTCCATTTCATCTTTATTTCATTTTTAAAGCTGACTAATTTGATTTCATCTAATTTTGTTAATTAATTTTAATTTATTATCTCTTACCAATACATTTTTCCTAATTATCTTCATATTGTCTCTTATCATCTTGATTAAAATCTTTATACATTTTTATTGTTTTTTTTTTATTACACTTATTAAATCCTTCTTAGTAAAATGAATAAGTGCTTGTTCTTATTAAAGGAGGGTTTTAAAAGGGGCCCCAAAACCTTTTACAACAAAAAAATATAAAAGACATACCAGTGCAACCAACACTAACAGGAGAAAAGATTAAAAAACACAACTTTTTAAAACCACACAAACTAGAACAAGCACTATCTAAAACCAGATGAAAACCAGGACTGGGAAAGCCAGGAAGAACTGTGGAAGAACCAAGGTGGTTCTATAGCACAACATCAGCCTCAACAATGATTCCACTAGACATCTGAGATGCCTCCTCCACGTAATCCAATGCCATCTTCATAGAGCTCCAATCTGCATGTTGTTTAATCTCTAGTAAACAAAGCTTGTGGAGAACATTGCTCTTCTTCACCACGGAGTTGGGGGAGTAAATTTCACTCACATTTTTGTCCTTTTCAACATTCATAGGAAGAATATATGTATCCATAATGCAAGCCTGGGTCTTGAAGCTTGGGGAAGACTGACCTGAAGAACACTTCATCGCACTAATATGGGAAGACTTATGTATCCCCCATCAACACCTTCCCCATCCATACAGGGACAATTATCAACAAGCTCCTTCCCAGTATGAGAACCCCAAACACCCAAAACTGACTCAAATTATTTGGTCCAATTACCAGCCCTCGAGTCCCGAGAAGGACTGTCCTACACATCCTCAGAACCCCCAACATCCTCTGATAGTTTCGATGTACCTTCACACACTTGAAAAGAAATAGAATTTAAGGAGCACAACACCTCATTTGCATCAAAACCACCATATAATGTCGCATGTTCAAAGATAATCAAAGCCAACCACTGATGCCTTGGCTCCTGAGAAACTTGAGCAGCCATCATAGAGTGATAATCGAATTAAACAGATGTAGGAGAATATTCATCCTTTTGCATCTTCTTAAGTGGTTCAAAAACATAGCATGGAAGCTACGCACCACCTCATAGGTGGAATCAAAAGTGAAGTAATCCATAATCACCTTCACCACTCTATTCCAAGGAGCAGGAAGGGCCTCGGTACTAAACCCATTTTGGATACGGGGTAAGAACTCATCCTCTTCAAGGAAGAATCAAATATCTTGCATTAATGAATGTCTATCCTTATAAACAACACCATCCAAAATAAGTCCCGTGGTCCGACTCACCAGCTCCGTAGTGACCACAAAGGTCACAAAACCCACATGAATGTGGTCATCTTTCCATGAGGCCACCATCTAGCTCGAAAGGATTGGATTATGTCTATGAAATTTTTGGATGCAATCCAGAAGGCCCCCTTCCTTTAAAATCAATAAAACCTCCTCATCTGCAAACAAATATAGGGGTTCGATCATAGACTTAGGTTGGAACAATTTATGCCTACAAGCTTTGGACTTGCCCATCCTAATACTATAGCCTCAACACCAGGGAAAAACATAGATGACCACAACTTGAAAAAGACCTAAAGGGGACATAAAAGTGTAGAAAAAAAACCACACCCCCAGCTCCCATCCAAAGATAAAACCACAACCCAATCATCCTCGAACCAAACCATGGTGGCAAAGTAAAAAAAACTACAAAAAGCAATGGACAACAGATGGTCCACAGAGCAAACTAACCAACTTTGCCTAGGTATGAGAAGAAGAAACAAACTTAAGAGGCTAGGCCGACACAAGATAAGGGGATCGAGTACAGAAAACATCACCCACCGAATCACCATAGGAGGAAAAATGAAGCAGATAGAGTAAAACTCAACAAGGAAAGACCTTCCTCCAAGACACCCCCAAAGTGCCACATGAGGTGGGAGAGAAGAATCATCACTCCGTACCACCTTTCCATCACCACTAACAAAGGCCTCACGTGAAGACTTTAGAGAAAAACACCACGGGCCCAAAGCACATACTAGAAGCCAAATGGGAAGAGAGAAATTAATTCCCATGCAGTGCCACCTCACCAATCCTGCTTCCCCAATACACGCCTAGTGGCAGGAGGGAAAAAGGAGCATAAAGTTTGAAATCGAGAAAATGCCCCCATAAAGCACTCCACTTCCCAACACATCATCGAACCACCTCAAAGAGGGGACAACAAGGACACCCGCACAATGTCGCCTTAACTCCAACCACAACATGCAACACGTAGCAATATTAGGGGGACCAAGAACCAAGACCCAACATTCCCCAATCGAAAAACTCTTCCCAACACAATCGAATGAGCCAAAACCAAGAAATAATGTCAAGACAATAATAGTAATGGCCCACCAAAATTTGAATGGCCTACCTTCTTAATATATAAAATTATGGTTATTATAAATAATGAATAACATTGATCTTAAGATTTTTAATAAATAAAGTTATGTTTAAAATTAGAAGGAGGAAACTTAATATTTATTTGATCTAATATATTCTTTAAATTTTTTGTTCACACTTTAAACTTGTTGCAATAACAAAAATAAAATAAAATAAAAATAATGGTATAAGTTAGCCTTCAATCCATGGTATGGGTTTTAACAAAAACTGCTTTAAAAATGACATATACAAAGCACACATTATAACAATCAATAAGAAGTATTTATTTATGAGTATAAATAAAACTTCTGCTAATGCTTCCTGACAATCAATAAGAAGCAAGTATAAATAAAAATTTTGTTAATGTGAGGGACACCATAATTGTAAAAGGTATTGGGCTTTCCTAACGGATATCAAGTTCAATTCATGGGAAGGGTGGTGGTTTAGATATGCCTCCAACTTTTTAACTTGGATTGATAAAAAAAAATTGATTAGTGTGATTTTATCAGCATTTCATTTGTTCATAGTTACACATATTTATTATGTAAATGTTACATGGAAAACTATACATTCTAGTGTAGAATAGTTTACAACAAACTTTCTTTTAGGATTTTACATGAATAGTAAGACTAGCCTTTAGTAAATTGTATAACATTTACATGCATTTGTATTCTACTCCATAATCATACGTGTGATAAGTTATTTTACAAAATTAATTGTATTTCATATTTTTTAAATTGTATTAATGAATCAAGTGCATTTGTATTCTACTCCATAATCATATGTGTGATAAGTTTTTTTACAAAATTAGTTGTATTTCATATTTTTTAAATTGTATATATGAATCAAGTGGCATTTGCTCAATCAGTTATATTCCTCAACATTTAAGAAGGAGATCAAGGTTCAAATCTTGTTAAATGATACATGGATAATATACAAACTTTGTTGTAATACCACTATGTAGTAATGATATATTATGAGTAGTGTTATAACAAACTATAATATTATTATGGTTTTAAGTACCACAAAAATATCTATTACAATATGAACATTTAAACTTCAAGTAATGAACATATGATTAAAAAACATAATATGATGATATAATTCAATAAGTATTACATAATAGGTTTATTATTGAGGGTAAACTACTGTTTTAACTAAAATCCTATCTAAAATATTGAAACATGAAATCTTATTCATCAAGAAAACTTAAGTGAAACACGCTTTATTTTAGCATTTTGAAACCTACATCATGAATAATAATATTATAAAAGAAACATAAAAATGGAAGGTGAAAAATGATCTACAAATAATATCACAATATTTAATTTAATTTTTTTAATAAACTCGCCTACACAAGCACACGAGCTCTATTGTGGTTAAAACATACATATTTTAACTAATCGTGTAAGAGAGTTGAAGACAATGGGTTGTGTAAAACTTTCAAGATAAGAGAAATCCCAAAATCAAATCCCTCCCTTCACATACGACTATGACCATAATCTAAAAAAGAAACCTACATCTCCTAAAATATATCCCTAATACTAAACTACTACATTAAACATATTAAATAACAATATTTAAAATTGGCAAATGATATAAGATAAATCGTATTCACATCTGTGTATTCTATAGATTTCATAGTCCAAATTCACTATTTTATTATATAATAATATTACAAAAGATATGGTATGATATGTTTCGTGGATTTATATACCCATTGATGATACAAATAAAATTGGATGGACACCATAATTTATATTGTCTTAATTCCACGTAAAAGTGTTTTCGACATTAAATTTGATAAATATAATATTTTATATTGAAATTTTATTATATTTAAATAATAATAGGAAATTATTTTACAACACTTATCAACTAATGGATTTGTAATGAGCTTGGAAAGAAAAGTGCAAAAAGTTTAATGCCATGCTTATAAAAGGACTAATCCTTAAGGATTTTGTAAGAACATTTTGTTTCTTAAGCCACGTAACCATTAATACTATATGTGACACACATTACAAATGGTTTAGGGTTTTATTTTTTTGAGATATAAGTATAAAAAATATTTAAGAGTAAGTTTTATTAAAAAGTGTAATCTATGGATTCTTTTAAACCTTAAAATAGGTTGTTCTCTATATAGAATATGTTTTATTATATTTTCTAAAATATTATAAAATTTATACTAATTTAGCTAAAAAAATAAATTATCTCATTTTAATTAAAAAATTAATTTTTTATTTAAAAATGATAAATTTTGGATAGAAAAAATATACAAGGAAAAAATTATTAATAAATAAAATAAATGATGATTTAATCATACACTTATTTATGAAATAAAAAATATATAAATTTATTTTATATGGATGTCAAATTTATTCAGATCATTATTAAAAGTAAATGATAAAATAACTCTTTGTATCTGCTAGAATAAGTGAATATTCTCTAAAGTTCAACTAGGAGAGACACACTTGAGTTTCCACTCCTCTATGTGTTAGGAGAACTCTCAGTGGTGTCTTCATCAAGTATATGTTAGAATAAGTGGATATTCTCTTAAGTTTAACTAGGAGAGCCACACTTGAGTCTCCACTCCTCCATGTGTCACGAGAACTCTCAATGGTGTCTTTATCAGGTTTGATAAGTTGTAATTCAACGACTCTCAATGATCAAATTTGCTATTTATACAAAGTTGATCCTTGGAATAAAACAATCATTTCCACTCTTCTCTTCATCTTTTGTGTAATGCTTTGCATGTCTATTATTGGGAAATTCTAACATGGTACCAAAGCAGGATAGATTTTTCTAGCATTCGCTCTTGAAGGTTCTAGGATCTGGTTTATTTGCTTTGGGTATTGTTTTTGACTAACTTGCTTGATATATGTAATAGTTAGCTTTATCCATATTTTATTCTCAGCAAAATATTTATTGTTGATAATATATGTATTATTTTTTAATAAAGTTGATATTGTTTCAGGCTCAAGGGTTTTTTTTTGAAATTTTCTCCGCTCTTCCTTTATTCATTTTGGGGCTTAATTTTGTATGCCTTCAGCTGTAATTTCTAAAGGAAGAACCCTTTTTTATTTTTCGAAAGCTCAACCCTCGTTTCAAATAAATATAGCAATCAATGCGTAGATAGCATTATCTTTAACCTCTTAGAGAGGCACTGCGTATTTTTTTAGTGGCCCAAATCGTTGATTGGAGCTGCGTCCTTTTTCGTAGCCCCATATTTTTTTTTGGCACTGCCTCTTAATACGTGGCTCCACCTTTGACTCTAAGATTGGTGATAGTATTTTTAAAAAATAAATATATATATATATATATATATATTAATGCTAACATATTCAATGAATCACTCTTGTCTCTAACCAGATCCGCAAGTTTTAGATCAGCATCTGCATATTTTTTTTTACACTAAGACTTGGCACACCACCCACGATGTGGCTCTCGGTGACCTCCACATCACTCTTGGCACCGTTGCAACGTATCTCCATATCTTCTCACTAGGTGAAAATAAATCCAATGCTCAATAACAAGACACTCCATTTATACTCTTCACCTGATAGAATAAATTACACTTGCTCTACTATTTTCATCATCTCTGGTTCGAGTCTTTCAATCCATGATTTGTCTAAAGTTTAGCAATTTTTTATTTATATAACTTGTTCTGTAGGGAATATTTTTTAGAGGCATCGCTCAACTATTTTACTGTTATCTTCTAGTAGATCGCTCTCCTCTATGGCCCTTCCGAGCTCATGTCTTAGAAGATAAAAAACCAGAGATCTAAAGAGTATAAGTTTTTTTTTTTAAATATATATTTTATATATTCTATGGATATTTTAACCTTGTCTGCGAAGGTGGCATCTTAGGTTTCTCACCATCCTCGGATACTCCTTTTTGCTACTTGCCTCCGACTGGTTCAAACCAGCGACACATCTAGATAAGAGAGCTCATATTTTTTTGTTTGTTTTGCTTACAACGTACATCTTCTTCTTCCTCACAGTATATATCTATAGGAAGGTTAATAATTTTTTTTTAAAATATACTTTATATATTCTCTGGATTATTTATTATTATCTGCGTAGGTGGCGTCTTAGGTTTCTAGGTATCCTCGAAACCTCTTTTTGAACCTCATTTCTGTTGTTTGCCTTCACCTGGTTCGAACCAATGATGCGTATAAGTAAAAGAGCTCACGTTTTTTGTAAATTTTGGGTACATCTAATTCTCAGACATCATAAGGCTTTGTTTAAATCTTCCTTCCTTTTTTTATAAATGTTATTTAACTTCAATTTTGAAGTATTAATTTTGACTCCTTCTCAAAGAACCTTTTAATTATTTAAAAGGGCCTTTGATAAGTCGTAGTCATATTGTAACCATTATATAAAAAACTTTTGGGGGGGTTATGTGCAATTTAATGCACATTTTTGTCTATTTAAGGGGGTTGTATAATTTTCTCTATCTTCTCCTCAAAATATTTTTCCTTTAGGTATTATATTTTAATAGAAGTGTAATTATTGAATTTTTTAGATAAAATATTTCATATGCATACACTCTCTAATTAAAAATACACTCTTGTCTTGTTTATTGATTTTTTCACAAATTAATATTTAAGGAAAAGCTAAATTCTACTTATCTTCTTCTAAAATAAGTTGTTATTGTTAAAAATAATAATTTTCCAAAAATAAGTTCTAGCTTTTTTTAAAATTCATATTATTTCTTTTATCTCCTTTAATGTTTATTAATTTATTCAAATTAATTTTTTAAGGAAGAGCTTTATAAACCTTTTCTACTTCACAAAGTTATACTTAAGTAACTAGGAAGTGTTATTGTTGAATATAGTATTCTTTTCAATTATCATATTCATAGTTGTTATTTCTTTAACCTTAACAAAAATAGTTTAAATATGTGTTAATCTCTTAAAATTTCAACACATTAATTTTTCATAAATATTTCATAAACCTAAAAATTCTTCTTCCTCTAAATATATTTGCCTACGTTCCATGTATCATTACCACTAAAAACTTATAGTTTCCCTCACATAAGGGCAGGTTTTTGGAGGCACATGGTATAAAGGCCTGACATATATTTTTCATTCATCCATTATTTCTTTTGGATATCTCTCTCACTTATAGTTTCCCTCTTGTAAGGGCAAGTTTTGAGAAAATCTAAAATAAAAAACTGGTTGAACTTTCTCAATTACAAGCCTACACCCCTTGACAAAATATTCTCTATACTTACAGTTTCCCTCAAGTAAGGGCGGGTATTGAGAAGATCTAAAAGGACTTGGTATTTCAAAAGCAAACATAATTCAAACCTCATTATACTTATAGTTTCCCTCTTGTTAGGGAGGATATATTGAGTTTTTATATATTGAAAAACTTCATATTTTTTCCTAAACAATTGCATTAATCAATTAATTGAAGTTCTAAGGGGGGATATATTGGTTAATTAAAACTTCAAATTTTCTCTTGTGTTAAAATGATGAATTCAATTGAACCTCTCACCCCTCATAAATTTCACACTTGGAAACCTAAAATTTTAAATCTTATCTCTCAAAAAGGTCTTACTCATTTGTTAGAAGAAAAGCAACCAAAATTTGAGAAATAATATGAATTTTTTTTCATAAAGGAAAGATGCACAAAACAATGGGTATTATTAGCTCTAATGTTAATGAAAGTTTATGGTTCAAAATTTTATATCATGGAGTGCATTCTCGGTTGAACCCGACATTCCTAAACATTTGCTTAAGTGATCACTATATTTTATGGTGCCCTTGTTTTGTTGTTTGTCCACTTTTTTTTGGACCTTGTTAATTAGCCCATTGTGTTCGTATAGGTAGAAACCAAATATTTGTTCTTGTGGAGATATTTTTTTTACTACCCTTGCAATAATGGTGTTTTTTTCTCCATCATATGTTCTCACCTCTTGTGAGACACGTTGGTTTCAAAGGCATCTAACTTCATTCTTTTCGGTGAGAAGTCTCTAGTTTTTTTGAGACATATGATGGGTCCATTGTAGGCTTCTTAATGGAAGTTGTCCTAAGGGTGGGGTGAAAAGGACATATTCCTCCCTCTCAATCCTCCATGCACATCTTCCTTCCATTCTGGAAAATGGTTTCCTCCTTTAGTGTTTTTTATCATTACCCTGATTTTGTTGTTTTTCCACACGATTTGGACCTAGTTATCAGCCCATTGTGTTAATATAGGTGAAAACCACATACTCATTCTTGTGGAGTAATTTTTGGACCACCCTTGTGTTTTTTGCATTTCTTTCTCCATCCTATCTTCACACTCCTTTTTGTGAGACACTTTGGTTATAGGGGAGTCTTTTTTAGTGATCTTTCCTTTTTTGATCACATATTGTAAATGGGTACCTTATCAGGCCTTGTTGTTGGGACTCATACTTGGGAAAAATCCCTTGTTTTGGTGTTTTTCCATGAGTTTTGGATCTTATTTCAGCCCATTGTACTCATATAGGTAGAAACCACATACTCATGCTTGTGGCGTCATTTTTGGACTACCCATGCGATTTTTATGGTTTTATCTCCATCCTATTTTCACTTTGGTTTTAGGGGACTTTTATTTAATGATATTTATTCTTTTGATCACATGTTGTAAATGAGTACCTTATCAGGCCTTGCTATCGAGACTCATATTTTTAGCTATACCATCTCTATTGTACATGAGTACCTTATCAGACCTTGGTATTGAGACTCATCTTATGTAGGTATGCCACATATTATTTATTCATTTTTTCACTTACCCCTACTATCACTTAAGGAGGGGTGTTAAAGTATCTTGGTGCACATATTTTTTTCACCTCTCTCTCATTCTTCTAGTTCAATAGGGGACAATATTCACCATCCAAAGACATGCCTCTTCTTCTTATTCTTAGAAGCACTTCATTCGACAACATATTCAAAGAGGAGAAATACACTTGGACTATATTCCAACTGAAAATCAAATTGCAGATATCTTCACCAAGGCATTTCCTTCTCCATGTTACCTTAAGTTGTGATATAAGCTTGGAGTAATACAACTGCATTGATTGGTTTTATGAAGACAATCTTCGCCATACAAAGACAAGCCTCACTTCTTATAATAGTTGGTTTTTTCCCACAGGGTTTTTTTCACCAACTATATATTGTATATGAGTACCTAATCAGGCCAAGTTGTCGGGACTCATATTTCTTTTTGTATAAAGAGGACAATATTCGCCATACGAAGACAAGCCTCTCTTCTTTTAACAATTGGTTTTTTTCCATAGGGGTTTTTTCAACCAACTATATATATTGTAAGTTGCCAGGATTCATCTTTCTTTTTGTATAAAGAGGACAGTCTTCATCATACGAAGACAAGCCTCTCTTCTTCTCATAGTTGGTTTTTCCCCACAGGGATTTTTTCACCAACTATTTATTGTATTAAGAAGATAATATTCGCCATACGAAGACAAGCCTCTTACTTCTTTTTGATTGGTGGTTTTTGCCATTGGGTTTTTACCATCTCTACAAAAAGAAGTCATTCTACATGAGTACCTCATCAGGCCTTGTTTTTGGGACTCATTTATATGAATCTCCCCTAGTATCACTTAAGGGGGTGTTATAATAAGTGAATATTCTCTTAAGTTCAACTAGGAGAGACACACTTGAGTTTCCACTCCTCCATGTGTCAGGAGAACTCTCAGTGGTGTCTTCATCAGGTTTGATGAGTTGTCTTAAGTTCAACTAGGAGAGACACACTTGATTTTCCACTCCTCCATGTGTCAGGAGAACTCTCAGTGGTGTCTTCATTAGATTTTATGAGTTGTTGTAGTCCAACGACTCTCAATGATCAACTTTGCTATTTATGCAAAGTTGATCCTTAGAATAAATCAATCAGTTCCACTCTTCTCTTTATCTTTTGTGTAATGTTTTGCATGTTTATTATTGTGAAATTCTAACAGTATCTCTATTAATTATAAAGGATGATATTGATTTGTTCATTTATTTATGTAAAACTTGTAGACACCAAAACAGCACCAATCCGATTATGTGACTGCAAACACTGATCGCTTTGACAAACACAGCCCCCAGGGGCAGCCCTCGGGAGGTCAAACAAGTGGTCTTAACCACTTTCATAGCAATTTTGTGAGGTCAAGAAGCAATTTGGCACACTTAGACACTTTGCCTAGTAATCGTCTCACCCAGGGACGATTGCTAACTTGAAATCGTCTCACCCAGGGACGATTTCTGAAATCGTCTCCAGTAAGGACGATTTCCAAGTTTAACGGGCAAAAAGACAAATGAGGCCAAGTGGCAGCCCAGAACAGTCAGTTGATGACTCCTGCCTCGCACGCGTGTGTGAGTGGACAAATAGGCCATTTGAGGACTGTCACAAGGGCGATTATGAAAGCCCAAGTCAATGGAGGACTCCCCTCCCTCATGGGAAGACAAGACTGCCACATGGCGCCTATGACCAACACATGGCATTTGTGCTTCCCTCCCAAAAGAGACCCCATGGGTCTATAAAAGGTGAGACTTTTCTCACCCAAGATATACAGGTTGAAGGAGTTTTCAAGCAACGAAGTGCTGCCGAGTTGAAGACCCACTTGCATCCCTTTTGGTTCACCTTCCCACATCCACCAATCTCTTTTGCAAGGGAGGTTGTTGGGTGGCTTTTGGAAGCTTGAATCGGACCTAAATCCAACACATGGACACCTGAATCAACCAATTCGCCGACCCCCCAATCCTAAGAGGTTTTGGGCCCATCCCTAGTGGATTGGCGCCGGAATCAAGTGCCAACGGTGGGAGGCCCACTTGGGCATCCCCGCACTTTTCTTAAGTTTTATTTCGGAAGCATTCTAGTTTATTTTCTCATGTTGCATATTGTGTTTTCTGTTTGGTGAATTCATAGCTGCAATTTCGTAACCTTTGATCAGATTCTAGTATGTTTTGTGTCGTTTTGTAGTTTCACTAACTTGCAGGAGGCGATATCAAATTCCCGAGGGTAGAGGCCAAATTGGGAGAATCCGACCATCTGGGTCATCCCAAAATGGCCCCAATTACATAACCCCTCTGTCTGTAGGTGTTTTGGAGACCTCGAGAGTCGACATTGGAGCGTGTCAGTTTGGCTTCCCCAACATAGAAGAAATCGTCCCACCCAGGGACGATTTACAGTCAGAAATCGTCCTACCCAGGGACGATTTCCAGTTGAAAGCAGATTGGCCGACTGTCTCAGTGGCAATGGCCTGTTGGTAACATTTTCTGTCTTCTGGCAAGTTTTCAGGCTGTTTAGAATCATTTTGTTTACTGTTTTAGATAAATGTTTGCATGCATCTTTTGATGATTTTAGAAGAACGAACACTTTTCACTTGCAGCAGGTGCTACTGACATCTTGGTTGTTTCTTTGTTCGCAGGAGAAGCAGCGGAGGTGAAGAACTCATCGACATCAGCGACGGCATCATCTTGGCCCGCCCATTGCAATCGTGGGCACGCGGAAAGAGGAACATTGAGTGATTGTAATCGAATTCTTTTAACGCTCCTAGCCCCCGAAAAGGGAGGAGACGTCATTGTAACAGAGATCAAGGGATATTAATGAAAGGGCTATGTTTTCTCCATTTGCTTGTGTCTCTTCCAATGCGTTTCTTTTCCATTTCATGCACTTTACATTTCTAGGACTTAAGCGCATTTGATTTTGGTTATATTGCAATTAGTGTTTCCTTTGCCCGGAATCTCGTGCTTTCAGTGGCGATCACGGTGGGACCTGTTCCCTATTTTTAAGATCACAGAAAACTAATCGGGTTTTTGTGTTTTGTGTTTTACAGGTACATTTTTTTTGCGACTGTTAACCGTCTCTGACTGTTACGATTACTTTACTGGAAATCGTCTCACCCTGAGACGATTTTAAAATCGTCTCTGCCAGGGACGATTTCTGTTCTGTAAATCGTCTCACCAGGGGACGATTTTCTGTCTGCAGATTTTCAGAGCAGAAATTCAGAGGCAACTGGAGCAGGCAGAGAAGAGGTAGGGATTTTATCATCTCTGTTAAATTTTCTATTTCTATTTTCTGTTTCTTTGACTGTTTTCATTTTATCCTGCATACTTAGGGAAAATCATTCATGCTTGTTTCATTTTCGCTAAATAAAATGAACCTCACACACTCCACGTAACAATTTTAAACCAAGGAGCTGGTCGTAAGACCCCAGCCCTTTATCAAGACCATTGGTGGATTTCATCACCACCTTGGCTTGATTTGCATCCATTTCCCGATTGTCAACTGTTGTTAGGCGTAAATCCTGACGAAGACAGACCGAGTGTCGCTGGGGTGATTCCCATGCGCGCGAGGATAAGTTTTCTATGGTAGGTGCCATTAACAGGACAATCCCCCTTTCGTACCGCCTACGTACCATGTACCTTCTGCTCTCACGTACCTATAGTCTCCCTCTCGTAAGGGCGGGTATATAGAGAGGTTGGTATATCGGCCTGGTTGGTATATTGAAGGGGCTACCATTTTGGGAGTTATATGAGCCGTCATAATGCATTTAAACGATCTTCAAAACCTACAAAAACAAAACAAAACACCAAAATGCACTAAACCAGTTTAGGGCACACCAATAATCCTTAAAAGAGATAATCACGGTTTTGTGAATGTGTGTGCTTAATTCTGCTTAGTGTAGACAAAAAAATCATAAACGAGATAAAAACTTATTTAGATAGCATAGAAGCACCGCAATGGTGTACACCCGCAGTCAAGCCCAATCAAGGGCAGAAGCTCCGGAAGGTACACAAGAAGCAGGCACAAGTCGCCTTCGCTTCAGTCCTGAGGATTTGGTCATACCGCCTTATAGGTCTAACCTACAAAAGAATCCAATTCAGAATCCTCGATGGGGTATGCCTATTCAAAGCAGCCCCTTTCGAGAAGATGCCTTACATGTAGACCTTGACATAAATAGAGAATCACCTCTTGAAGTTAGGCATGAGTGGCCACCGCGCGATGAAGCGCTAGACAGGCACACCGTCCATTTGGAGGGGCAACGTGGATATGGCGTCCCTTCTTTACCTATCATCAGAACAGAGAGACCAAATCCGGAGCGCAGGGCTCCTTACATAGGGCGACCTAACTCCGCCCACCCCCTTCACACCCGTGAAAGGGAGTACGAGGAAAGCCATCGCATTCCTCGAGGGCAACAAACAACGTGGGAACCTTGCATTTCCGCACCAAGAGGATATCATGATCACCCCTTGAGGCCGAAACCTCGAGCACATACCGCTTACCTCGACGGAGGGAAGCGACCCATTGAAACCTTAGATCAGCAAACTCGAGGTAAACACATAGGAGAAACATTCGAACCTCCCGAGAAAAATAGGGTAGACCAAATTGACCCAACTGTTGCCAGATATACCACTCGTCAAGACCAAACCATGCGGCTTAAACCAAGTTATCGAGAAATAGAGTACCGACACCGCTTGGATAGAGAACGCATGCAACGCGAAGCGGATGAGTTACGCTATGAAATACCCGAGAGGGGGCCAACCCCTCGCATCCAAAGAGCTGAACAAGTATGAGAGGCGTAATCCGTTGGTGCAGGACGGGTCTCCACGACCTCGTCAAGCTCGGCCTCCAAGACCTCATAGATTCGAGAGGGAGGCAACTCCCCGAAACAATGATGGGTACCTTCAAGCAAGAGCTTGATCAGGGTCATAGGTTTCGCCCAGAGACTCCTCAAGAATTTTACGAGGAGTATGAACCAGAAGAGGAATATGTTGAAACTCCCCATCAAGGCAGGAGGGATGCCATTCGGCCACCCCTCCATAGGCCTCCAGTTTACCGTAACTTGCAACAAGAGCGAACAAGAGAGGAAGAAATAAAATCTTTCGATGCATACCAAGCGCTATTGGAGCGTTTGGAGTCTGTGGAGACAAAAGCTGCTGGGCATCAAAAACCCACATTACGTCTACTCCGTAGTAATCCGGTGCATCCCTCAGTGCCTACACCTCTTTACCCCGAACACTTCAAGTTGCCTCAATTGGCAGTTTTTAAAGGTGAAGAGGACGCACAGGAACACGTTACACGATTTCTAAGCCAATGCTTCGGCATCCAAGATAATGACGCATTGTTGCTTAGAACATTCATAACCACATTCGTAGGCCCTGCCTCGGATTGGTTCACACAACTGCCCAAACACAGCATAAGCAATTTAGATCAATTAGTAGACGCGTTTCTTGAACGCTTTGCCTTCAACACAAGGAAGAAGGCATCACTAAGTGATTTAGCGAGCCTCAAGCAATTTGAAGAGGAAACAATGGCAGCGTACGGGAATCGATGGAGAGCTTTGCTTTCTAGGTTACCCTACCGTCCTCCTATGTCTGATCTCACGCAGATGTTCGCAAAAAGTTGCTTAAAATCAATCTCTGGTCTATTGTTGCTGCGACAATACGACAACTTAGAAGAAGCTTTGGCGCAAGCCAGAGTCATAGAAGAGATTAAGATAGGCGAAGGCGCAATTGCCAAGCCTAAGAAGAAAGAGTGGAATAAAACCACTAAAACTGGGACAACGCAACCACAACACGCTGTAGTCAACCAAGTTGCGATAAATGTTCCCGCGCCTGTGCAAGAAACGCAGCCTCAAAAGGCTAACTACCAGGCAGTGCCTCCTGCTTATGAAAGAGATAATAGAAGACAGGAGCAGAATTACCCACGTCGCCCTAGGCAAAATTTCACCCCATATGCGGAGTCTAGGGACTCCTTATTTGACCGCTTGTCAACGGCAAATTTAGTCACTCTGCCGGAAATCCAAATTATAGACCCTAACATTCCCAAGCCTAGGGGGTACGGAGAGGAATTGTATTGTAGATTCCATAGGCGCAGAGGACATGACTTGAATGGGTGCTGGAAATTCAAAGACCTAGTCCAGGATTTGATCGACAATAGAACATTGGTTGTGGACAACCCCATCGCACCAAACAACCAACAAATGGGGGTATTCAAGGACCCCTTGCCAGCCCACGAGGCACAGACAAAACCACTCCAGATTAACGAGGTGCGACAAGATCTTCCCACACAGGGATTTGTGGGAATGATTAGCATAGTAACAAGGAACAGAAGGTACCCGACAGCTGCCCCTGAGGTAGCTACGAGGGAAGTTCCGGCAACATCGCATCCTCAACAACGCCCAACGCAGTTACCTCCGCCTAGACCTGAGGTCACGATACGAACCAAACTCACGCAGAGTTTGCGGACCACGTCGGCTAGGCTGTCCATCTACGAGCTTATTCAACAATCAGCTCCCCATAGAGAAGCTCTTATGGACATTTTAAAAGCCATTGAATTACAACCCCACGAGGCAAATTCTTTCAACGCCTTCGTGGGACATGTGAAACAATGTACGGAGCCGGTCATCACATTCAGAGAAGATGAGGTCAAAACGATATCAAATGACATGGCAGATCCACCCCTGCACGTTATCGCGCGGGTCAATGGGATTCCGTACAAGAGAGTGCTGATAGATACTGGCTCGTCCAATAACATCATAACCACTGCAGCCTTAAAGCATTTGAAGCTGCCAACCTCTCACATCACAGCCTCCACGTACACACTGCGAGCTTTTAATGATGCAATATGCTCGACAGTCGGCACAGTTGTTCTGCCAGTCTAGGTAGGACAAAAGTCAATACCTACACTGTGCCATGTGCTGGAAGGTGAAATGGCTTATAATATACTGCTAGGGCGGCCTTGGATCAGGGACATGAAGTGTGTCCCTTCGATCGCCCACCGATGCTTAAAGTATGCTTATGAAGGGGAAATACATGTAGTCCCAATGGACTTAGAGCCCTTCAAGTATTGCAATGCGGTACAATTCATACCTCAATCGACCCTCCCTTCAACGCATTTGGATTTCCAATTAAATCCATCTAAACAGGGTCCAATACCGCGAGCACCACTGGTGGCCAACAAGACAAAATCCCAGCCAGGTGAGACTTCATCACCTGCTCCTTCATCATCAACGCCACCTATCATGGCCCAACAGAAGGACAAGGGAAAACAAATCATGGAAGAGGTTAAGCCTCTAGAAGAAAGGTTGCCCATAATCTCAACGATATCAACAGAGGAAACACCCAACACAACGAAACCAAGACTCCTGAACAACCAAACATGGAATGGACTCAGGAAGGACTACCGTTTCCTCCCACCCAATCATCAACAATCACTGTTGAAATGGCCAATACGGGCCTGGGGGAGTACTTAGTGCAAAACATTGTGGCAACCCCCACATTGGAGTCAGTACAGGACATGGGAAGACCTCGCCTTCCCATAGGGACAATTGTTCCTCTAGGCTACCCACCGAACCAGACAAATTTTGTGTATGGGGGCCTTGATCATGGTCTTGAACCATGCCAACAAAAGGAAACAGACGAAGAACCTTTTGTTGAAAACATCAATTATCTATCAAACCCAGAATTTGCCCTAAAATATCTAGGCCAATGCAATTGGCATGGATACGGGCTAGGCAGATATGAGCAAGGGATGCGGATCCTTTGCCAACCAAGATATCAGATGCCATATGACAAGTCAGGGGTAGGGTTCAACCATCCCCTGCCATTAGACATCTTGGTTGAAAATATGCAAGGCCTAGAAATAGGCAACAAGGGGGATTGGCATTAGACCCGTATGCCAATCCAAATACAGAATACACATTGGGAGATTACCTCCCATGGTCAACAAACACCCCTAGAAACAACAATAATCCCTCTCCTTTGCTAGAGAGAGGTGAAAGTTCGGATAGTAATCCTCAAAGAGAACATCAATGGCTGTCGGACATCTTTCTGAAGCTGTTCCCCTTAGAGGTTCCAGATGAAACAATACAGTACCAAGAGAATCAGGTCCCTCCACCAAGAGTGGAACAATCGCAATGGGACCAGATTAATTCACTGGAACAAGAAGAGTCCTCAACGTCGCAAGCAACAGATGCTGAAGAGGATGAACAATTTTGGATCTATGAAAGTGATTCAGAAGATGAAACTGAAATGGACTATCTCAGACATGCGCGACGACATCACCGCGCTCTAACTCATGAAGATCTAATGGGACAGATGGGCATACTGTTGGGGCATGAATGGCATGTAGACCCAACGAGGTGGGACCAAGTGTTGGATCCATGGCTCCAAATTCAAGATGAGCATCGTCCACCTCGAGATCCCATCATGACAATAGTGCCGAGGGAAGACCCCGCCCTCCTTTTCACAAAATTTGCACCTAGGGAGGATCCATTCGTGCCTGTTCCCGTAGAGCCAGATCCAGAGTATAGGGAGCATCTAGAAGAAACAAGTTATCACACCCACGGTTCTGGAGACCAAATTCATTCCATCCACATGATCTCCATTGATTTGACCGCACCCATCCGCAATCCGACCGATCCATCATGGTCATTGCATCTAGACATGGATGCCATCGATTGGGATCGCGTCAATTCACCATTGTCACCATCATAGTATCGGCCTTTCGGTGAAATGCTTCATTTTACCCCAAGGACAACTCAGGATATTTTTCAAGCTGAAGAGGGACCCGAGGTTCCAAACGTAGATCTTAACTCAGCTGATGATATCCATTTAATCCCAACTCCACATCAGTTGGAGGACGGATCCCACATGTCAGTCGAGGAGACGACTGACGTAGACATCGACACAGATCCAATGAATCCATGGATTCTCAAGTCGGGGTAAGCCTTTCCCCCGAAGAGCAAGCCGATTACATTGCCCTTCTTAAAGAAAAGAAGGAGGTTTTTGCATGGTCGTACAAGGATATGCCAGGACTAGACCCGCAGCTAGTCATGCACAATTTAACGCTTGATCCGACAATCAAGCCTGTAAAGCAAAAACTAAGAAAGATGCACCCAACAGTGGCCTTGATGGTCAAAGACGAATTGCAAAAGTTGTTGGATGCACAATTTGTCATCTACGTGGATTATCCGCCATGGTTGTCCAACATGGTTCCCGTCAAGAAGCCCGACGGGAGGATTCGCATATGCACCGACTTTCGAGACCTAAACAAAGCGAGTCCTAAGGATGATTTTCCCTTGCCAAGCATCGACGCATTGGTAGACGCTACAGAGGTCACGAAATGCTCTCCCTAATGGACGGTTTCTCAGGATACAATCAAATTCGTATCAATCCTGAAGACCAACTCAAAACGGCATTCACAACGCCTTGGGGGACATTTTGCTATAAGGTCATGCCTTTTGGCCTTAAAAATGCTGGCGCTACATACCAACGTGCTATGACTTATATCTTCCACGATTACATGCACAAAACTTTGGAAGATTACATGGATGATTTGTTAGCCAAGTCTCTCTTGCGCTCAGATCATCTCGGTGACTTAAGCAAGATTCTCGATCGCCTCATAGAGCATAAGGTCGACTGAATCCCAAGAAGTGCGTGTTCGGCGTCACATCTGGAAAACTCTTGGGTTTTATAGTCTCAAAAAGAGGCATCGAAGTGGACCCAAACAAAGTCAAGGCAATCCTTGAAATGGCTCCCCCAACCACTATCAAGCAGACTCGAAGTCTGCAAGGAAAGGTCGCGTCGATTAAACGCTTCATAGCGCAATTATCTGACAAATGCCGACCAATGAACAAATTATTGCACAAGGGGGTCACATTTCATTGGGATGACGAGTGCCAATCAGCCTTTGACGAAATCAAACAATACTTGGCTTCGCCGCCAGTATTGGCACCACCTAGACCAGGAGTGCCGTTCTACTTATACATCTCAACCATTGAGGTGGCACTGGGAGCCATGCTAGCCCAGAAGAATGAACTTCACAAAGAACAGGCTACTTACTATCTTAGCCGCACCCTGGTCAGTTACGAACTTAACTATGCATACGTTGAGAAACTCTGCTTGGCAGTGGTGTTTGCTACCAAGAGGCTACGCCACTACATGCTGAGCAACACTACGTATGTTGTGTCTAAGGAGAATCCATTGCGATACATGATGAGTCGTACTTATCATAGTAGTCGCACGGCGAAATGGATCATGTTGTTGACGGAATTTGACATTGAGTTTATTGGGCAAAAATCTATAAAAGGACAAGTCATAGCCGATCAACTAGCAGAGGCTCCTCTTGAAGACGATCAGCCTCCGGTCATAGAACTACCCGATGATGGGGTCTTCCATGTCTCAGAATCGCCAGATTCCGATGAGCTCGAGTCTCGAGCCGACATAACCTTATTTTTTGATGGTTCTAAATGCGAGCAAGGGGGTGGCGCAGGAATTGTATTCTTCACACCGCAGGGCGCTCCAATGCCCCTGTCATTTAAATTAAACTTCCAGTGCACCAACAACAATGCAGAATATGAAGCCTTGCTCCTAGGTCTTCAGACAACAATCGCCATGAACATCAAAAGATTGAACATCTTTGGCGATTCACTGTTAATCATCAATCAAGTCAAAGGGGTATATCAATGCAAATGCCCAGTTCTGAAGGCCTATAAAGCCCTTGTGGACAAATTCCTGGCAAAACTTGAGTGGTATGACATCGAGGCACTCCCTCGATCATCAAACCATTTTGCGGATACAATGGCCTCCTTGGGGTCACTAATCCCGCAAGACCTTTCTGATGATATAACAACCATTGAGGTCAAAACCTTATCGCAACCCGTGATGGAGCGCGCAAGCTCAGACTTCACGCCAGGAGTCCACATGATCCAGATCGAACCATCTTCGGATAAGTTCTTTCGAATCCGAGACTGTTTGAAACGGGCCAACTGGGGGTCTTTGTTTTCCCCCACTCCCATTAATAGCAACACAACGCTATTCTTACAAGTTCTATCCCAATCAGCATTTGTTAGGGAAGAACTCCAAAAGGGATTGGCTGTTCAAACTGTCGAGGTATCCGATCAACAGGATTGGTATTTACCCATAAGAGACTACCTCAAGTTAGGTAATCTACCCTTTGGATTGACGCACGCCGCAAAACGAACATTCAAACAGAAAGCGGCAAAATATGTCTTGATAGGAGACATTTTGTATCATCGCAGCTATGACGGAATTCTTCTTCGTTGCTTGGACCAGCAAGAGTCCACTTGGGCAGTCGCCCAAGCGCATGACGGTACATGTGGTGGCCACTTCAGTGGTATGGCCATTGCAAAGCGCATTCTTCGCATGGGCTATTATTGGCCATCTTTAGAGCGAGATTGTTGCGAGTATGTCAAGAGGTGCGTGAAATGTCAACATCATGCCAATTTAATGCACGCACCTTCCCAGGCCCTACAGACAGTCCAGTCTGCTTGGCCATTTTCATAGTGGGGCCTCGATCTAATCGGAAAGATCTCCCCTGCATCGTCAGGCCGTCACACGTTTATCATAACGGCCACAGAATATTTTACCAAATGGGTGGAAGCAATTCCGTTAACCTCAACGAAAGGACCCCGTATTGTGGAGTTCATCTTGCATCACATCATATGTCATTTTGGTATTCCATCCAAAATAATCTCGGATAATGGGCCATCATTCAAGAACAAAGACGTGCGTGCTTTAACCACAAAGTACAAAATTCAGCATAGCTTTTCAACACCCTATTATCCGCAAGCAAATGGGCAAGCAGAGGCGTCAAACAAAATGCTAGTCGCCATCCTTAAAAAGACCGTCACGAGACAGTCATAAGGATTGGCACATACAAATCCCACTTGCCCTTTGGGCTTATCGCACTAGCATTCGGACGCCCACTGGGGCAACTCCGTTTTCACTAGTGTATGGCTCAGAGGCAGTAATGCCTCTCGAGTTGGAAATTCCTTCCCTACGCATATCAATGCAGGAGTTCATCGATGATAACACTGCGCGGCAAGCCCGATTGGACCAACTTACGTTGCTTGACGAACGACGCGTTAATGCTCTCGAGCACTTACGTATCTATCAAGAGCGGCTTAAGAAAGCTTACAACATGAAAGTTCACCTAAGAGACTTTCGGGTTGGTGATTTGGTTCTGAAGGAAAACCAACAAAACTCTAATTTGCCATCCCATATGAGGGACAAATTCATGGCAAATTGGTTAGGTCCTTATGTCATTGATAGCAAAATAGGACCCGGGACGTACAGGCTAGCTTCTCTTGACGGTATCAAGGAAACAGAACCCTTGAATATCAGTCATTTGCGACCATTTCATATCTAAGAAAGCCATATCCAAAAAAAAAAATGCTCCAAGGATTCTCGTAATCTCTTGGTCACCCAAAAAGCTCCAAGGATTATCGCAATCTCTTGGTCACCCAAAAAGCTCCAAGGATTATCGCAATCTCTTGGTCACCAAAAAGCTCCAAGGATTATCGCAATCTCTTGGTCACCCAAAAAGCTCCAAGGATTATCGCAATCTCTTGGTCACCCAAAAAGCTCCAAGGATTATCGCAATCTCTTGGTCACCAAAAAGCTCCAAGATTATCCAATCTCTTGGTCAATCCAAAAAGCTCCAAGGATTATCGCAATCTCTTGGTCACCCAAAAAGCTCCAAGGATTATCGCAATCTCTTGGTCAAATCCAAAAAGCTCCAAGGATTATCGCAATCTCTTGGTCAATCCAAAAAGCTCCAAGGATTATCGCAATCTCTTGGTCAATCCAAAAAGCTCCAAGGATTATCGCAATCTCTTGGTCAATCCAAAAAGCTCCAAGGATTATCGCAATCTCTTGGTCACCCAAAAAAGCTCCAAGGATTATCGCAATCACTTGGTCACCCCAAAAGCTCCAAGGATTATCGCAATCACTTGGTCAAACCCAAAAGCTCCAACGATTATCGCAATCGCTTGGTCAAAAATCAAAAAAAAAAAAAAAAAACAACAAAAATCATCAAAAACAACAAATATTTGCATCTCAATTCTAGGCATACTCAAATTCATCATAAAATTCATATTCTCGCACCTCATCTTCAACTTCACCAAAAACAATCCATCAAAATTACAAAAATACATAGTTGCATTAAGCATTGCATCCATACATTGCATATTTGTAGTCATACGGGTCAAATACCATAGGCTGCAATAGCTATGATAGTCCATCTTGTTCCCCATTGTCTCATGTTACAAAAACAACAAAAACACCATGCATAACTTTTACCACACTACAGTCAGTGGTCTAGGAATGTACCAAGAGTTTCAGTGATTCAGTCATCATTTTCCTCTTTAGCCATGTAGCGTATCAAGTCGAACAGATTTTACGAAGGTAGAGTCATACTTGAAATACACCATGTTACGTAACATCCCAACACAAATCAAAACACTAAAAATTCCCAAATTGTGTGAACGAGACGAAACCTGCAAAATAATCTAGGTCACCACAAGCGAAACGGTTATCTTGCTCATCCCCCTGTGCGAATGACCCCTAGAATGCTGAGAGTTGGCAAAAGGACAAGCATCCTCCCTACCCAATTCCCTAAGAATCCCTAAAGTTCTCAATAGTTGCAAAACACAAAAAAGTTGCAAAATGTCAAAACTCCAAATTTGACAAACTACAATGCACACATCAAAAGGCACAAACAACAGTGATTTTCGTCACTCCATGACCCCAATCCCTTGCTCGAAAGAAAAACAAATCAAAATAAACAGTGATCTCATCACTACAATGAGCAAGTATCCCAATACAATTGAAGAAAAGAAGGGAGTTGACCTTGAATCCTTGGAACTCTCAGCATTCTATAGGTCATAAGGCAAGCTTTAGTACCAATTTGGTTGATAGCCTATCGGTAACTGAAGTAAACCTCCCGCATGACGATATATCTGTCACATTAACTTGCGTACAGATCAATGTTTGCATGTGGATGAGCTAGCTTATGGCATCCTGGATTACACCGCAGATTAATCTTAGTACATACAACAAAGGAATTCGTGGAGCTAATTAGGTGATCCTCAGTACAAGTTCGGTTGAAAGCCCATCTGGCACTGGCGGTATCCTAACAAATACCACTAAATGAACTCAATTGCACACACAGGGATGTGAAAAATAACTGGGTCAAAAACAAGTCCGATTCATACCTTGGTCAAAAAGTCTTGTAAGATAAAGTACAGTCATGGATGGTGAGTTAAAACTGACTGAATCTCAGAAAACCTTACATTCATTCCAAAACCATCTGCGCTACTTATCATCCTTATGATACCATCAGAAAATACAAAAATAGAAAAACCATGTAAATAAAGAGCTTCTTAAACAGCCTACAGTGCAATCACCACAAATATCATTCATCCATTTCACTTCGCATATCACATAGACATCTAAAACATTTGCATTCATCATAACATCTGCATTCATCAAAATGAATAAACATGCATAACAAAAATCACATCATCACATGTACAAAACCACAATAAAATCGGTATATATATATATATATCGTCAAAAAGATGCCCGTAGGCTACAAAACCGGTCCTCAGACCCCGCAATCATATCCAAAAACCCAACCTAAGGCGTCGACCACCATGATCACGCAGGATCGGTGCGACGGGAACTACCCCCCGTGGTGTGGGTCCTACGGGACCCTGCAGGGCGGCTACTACTAGCCCCCGCATCATGCCTGCTACCACCCCCTCATCTAACCGCCTACGACGAGATGATGCTGACTGCTCAGTCAGACTATCCCTTGTCCGCCGTGAAGATCCACCGACCGAAGGCTCAGGTAGCCGCCCACCAAGGTGAATGACCTCCCTCTCCAAGTCTATCCGGTACAGACACCACTCTGCCTCTCACCGATGATAAATAGACAATGCATCATCGCGCTGTGCCAAAACTCTATCCCGCTCTGCCAACTGAGCCCGCAGAAGATCCCTCTCCCGCCTCGCATCCCCCAACTCCAGATCCCGCATCCGCAACAGCTCTATCAGTCACGCAATCTCAATGCCTACATCCGACCCCACCTCCTCTGTATCTTCGGATGCATAGGACTCACGAGGACAGTAGCCTGCTCAGGCTCCCACTGCTCCTCCACATCCTGCATGTCCGGCTGCTCCGGAACACCCAAGTCCACATCCTCATCTCCCACATCCACCATGTCCGCATCATCCAACGGACCCCCCAATCACCCCCTGCTGCCTCAGCATCCTCCACTGCCGCCTCCGTGCCTCCCAGTGGCCCCTCTCCTCTCCAGCACCGTAGTACCCACCACGAGTCATACTCAGTGGTAGTCCCGATGTCATCCACATCCGGGACCTCAATCACCGCATCGGACTCCTCGCCCAATGGAGCAATGACCGGTGGCTCTAATCCTCTCTCATCTCCCCGACGTCGATAGACCACGGGCTCACCAGGAAACCCCTGGCGCACCCCAAACTATCGTGTAACCCGACGGTACGGAAAGAACTCATGCTCCGTCCCGTGTCGCCCAGTCAACCACCGCTCCCTACGTACCCGTCGGAGCCACTCTCCAGCCTCGGCCAGACTGGATAGTCCCGATAAGGATGCCAAACCACCTCCCCTGGAGTGAGCAGAGAGAAGGCATCAGTATAGTGTTGTACAACACCTGCCCATCGCCGACTCTGCCCTCGCTCCGTAGACCGCCGCCACAAAGCTGCATAGCCAATCTCCTCGTCATCCATCACCGCCCGAGTCATCCACGGTAACCCGGTCGGCCTCTCCACTGCTATGTGCTGCCAACCCCAGCACTGAAGAAGATAACTGCAACTCACCCCCTTTCGCTGCCGACAGCGGACGTCGTACAGCTCCCCGTAGAGCTGTGCCAACAATGTCTGTCCCCATCCATAAATCAGCGGTGCCTCTATCGGGCACTCTACCAACTGCCATACCAACTCCAACAGGTTCCACGGGAACCTCGCGCCTGACGAATCAGGTAGAAGCATGTTAGAAATGAGGCCCATCAAGAATGCGTGCCTCACTCCTAACACCCCCCTCTCCTGCCACCAGCTAACAAAAATCCCGCTAGCCTGACAGTCCACCTCGGTTGTCTCCACTGGGTTCGTTACACCCAGCCGCTCCGCATGCCCAAAACATCTCGTCAGTACAGCAGTCCGCTGATCACGCGGCGATGTCCTAATGGGCAGTCCATCTATCGAAATCCGAAGCAACCGATAAACGTCCTCCAGTGTCACAGTCATCTCCCCTGTCGAAAGATGGAAAGTGTTGGTCCGCGGATCCCAAACTTTGATCAGGGCCGTCAGATAGGCCTGATCCGGGACCACAGGCTCCAGTCGAGCCACCTGCTTGAGCCCAAGGGCATCAAGCCACTGCCAGTCAACATCAGTCAGCGCCGACCGTGCCTCAGCGAATGCGGCAGGTACACGGTACCGGCTCCTAACCTGCAAAACAATAACACACACAAAAATTCAAAACTAATTTTTCAGATTTAGGGTTCCTAACCTTAACTGATAATTACAAAAACAAAAAAAAAAAAAAAAATAAAAAAAAAAAAAAAAAAAAAAAAAAAAAAAAAAAAAAAAAAAAAAAAAAAGCACTTACGGGTTTCGCCTCCGCTCCGCCGCTCGAATCTCAGCTTTGTGCACTCATGATAACAGAGAGAATTCCGCAGCGCTTCGCTTCGCAGAATTACCTCCTCCTCCCGAGCTCCCAAATCGCAAGAAAAAAATGACACAAATGAGCCCAAATCCAAGTTTTGGGCCTTAAATAAGCCTACCAACTGGAAATCGTCCTTGGCTGGGATGAGCGCTCTGGTCAGCGCTCGTCCCACCCAGGGACGATTTTTGCAATTGGAAATCGTCCCACCCAGGGACGATTTCCAGCCAGAAAAGTCAAAACATCAAAAAATCAACAAAAATGCACTAAAAACAACAAATAAAGTTGCCTAATAGAATGTTGTTACACTCGCAATCCAAGGCAATCAAAATAGACGTTGGGGTCATATATTGTCGCTATCTCACTCCCCAAGAAGGCTACCATAGCCGGACCGCTCCACGGGAAGAAGATTACAACAATTTTATCCCCACATGCGTCACACAAAACAACAAAAACAATAAAAAAATTCAACAAAAACAGACAACAAAAAAAACATTGCCGGACACAAGTGCTCTTCCACTTAAACTCCGGGCAAAGAAAATCGATGTCGAGGTCCAAATTATCGCTCTCCTACTTCCCCAAGAAGGCTACAATAGCCGGACCGCTCCACGGGAAGTTAGATTTTCGATGATTTCACCTCATTACGGCATCACCAAAAGGGTTAACACCCACCAAAAATAGGTCCAAATGTTGGAAAAATTGCACACGCTTAACGGTAAACCCTCTAAAGGCACCCTTGCACAAGTCATCTTGGGTCAAGCGACTCGTCGCTTCTCTCACGAAGGTCATTCCCTCATCGATTCGTCGCTTGAGGGGGTAGTCACACTTAGTCACCAACCAACAATCACACACCCAATTAAGGAAAATGACATGCATTCAAAGAATCATTGACAAAGACAATCACGCTCCTGCTTGGGGCAGTAAACAAGCAACAATCAAATCAATCAAACACTTGGCATTTCGTGAATCATGAACACAAGGTTCCCCCTGAGGATAAAAATGCCCTTTGCCTGTTCATGACTGATCAATGTCTAAGTTCAAGTCACACCTCACCAAAATAGGTTAATACTTGAAATCAAATTCCTTAGCTCGTCAGAAGCAAGGATTCAAGAATGCATGCCCTTTCCATACTTGGGGCATCAAAAGTTGGTTAGGTTACCAAGAAACCCTAATCATTAGTGCTTTGGTTATCTATTTTTGCTCAAGCACTGCGTCACCCGTAGCGCTTCCCAAAAAGGGGCATCTGTAGACACCAAAACAGCACCAATCCGATTATGTGACTGCAAACACTGATCGCTTTGACAAACACAGCCCCCAGGGCAGCCCTCAGAGGTCAAACAAGTGGTCTTAACCACTTTCATAGCAATTTTGTGAGGTCAAGAAGCAATTTGGCACACTTAGACACTTTGCCTAGTAATCGTCTCACCCAGGGACGATTGCTAACTTGAAATCGTCTCACCCAGGGACGATTTCTGAAATCGTCTCCAGTAAGGACGATTTCCAAGTTTAACGGGCAAAAAGACAAATGAGGCCAAGTGGCAGCCCAGAACGCTCGCTTGATGACTCCTGCCTCGCACGCGTGTGTGAGTGGACAAATAGGCCGTTTGAGGACTGTCACAAGGGCAGTTATGAAAGCCCAAGTCAATGGAGGACTCCCCTCCCTCATGGGAAGACAAGACTGCCACATGGCGCCTATGACCAACACATGGCATTTGTGCTTCCCTCCCAAAAGAGACCCCTTGGGTCTATAAAAGGTGGGACTTTTCTCACCCAAGATATACAAGTTGAAGGAGTTTTCAAGCAACGAAGTGCTGCCGAGTTGAAGACCCACTTGCATCCCTTTTGGTTCACCTTCCCACATCCACCAATCTCTTTTGCAAGGGAGGTTGTTGGGTGGCTTTTGGAAGCTTGAATCGGACCTAAATCCAACACATGGACACCTGAATCAACCAATTCGCCGACCCCCCAATCCTAAGAGGTTTTGGGCCCATCCCTAGTGGATTGGCGCTGGAATCAAGTGCCAACGGTGGGAGGCCCACTTGGGCATCCCCGCACTTTTCTTAAGTTTTATTTCAGAAGCATTCTAGTTTATTTTCTCATGCTGCATATTGTGTTTTCTGTTTGGTGAATTCATAGCTGCAATTTCGTAACCTTTGATCAGATTCTAGTATGTTTTGTGTCGTTTTGTAGTTTCACTAACTTGCAGGAGGCGATATCAAATTCCCGAGGGTAGAGGCCAAATTGGGAGAATCCGACCATCTGGGTCGTCCCAAAATGGCCCCAATTACATAACCCCTCTGTCTCCAGGTGTTTTGGAGACCTCGGGAGTCGACATTGGAGCGTGTCGGTTCGGCTTCCCCAACACGGAAGAAATCGTCCCACCCGGGGACGATTTACGATCGAAATCGTCCTACCCGGGGACGATTTCCGGTTGAAAGCAGATTGGCCGATTGTCTCGGTGGCAATGGCCTCGTTGGTAACATTTTCTCGTCTTCCGGCAAGTTTTCAGTGCTGTTTAGAATCATTTTGTTTACTGTTTTAGATAAATGTTTGCATGCATCTTTTGATGATTTTAGAAGAACGAACACTTTTCACTTGCAGCGGGTGCTACTGACATCTTGGTTGTTTCTTTGTTCGCAGGAGAAGCAGCGGAGGTGAAGAACTCATCGACATCAGCGGCGGCATCATCTTGGCCCGCCCATTGCAATCGTGGGCACGCGGAAAGAGGAACATTGAGTGATTGTAATCGAATTCTTTTAACGCTCCTAGCCCCCGAAAAGGGAGGAGACGTCATTGTAACAGAGATCAAGGGATATTAATGAAAGGGCTGTGTTTTCTCCATTTGCTTGTGTCTCTTCCAATGCGTTTCTTTTCCATTTCATGCACTTTACGTTTCTAGGACTTAAGCGCATTTGGTTTTGGTTATATTGCAATTAGTGTTTCCTTTGCCCGGAATCTCGTGCTTTCAAAACTATTAATCTTATTAACTTTAAAAGTAAAATTGTAAATAAAATAATAAGGAAGAAAAAAGTTTACATTTAATTATCCATCAAAATAATATAATTAATATAATAAAAATAATAAAAATATGATTATTCATTTATTAAAATTATTTTTTAATTTACTTTTAAATTATGTACAACAATATTAAATATAAGGATTATGTAAAATAAAAATATTTTTTTTAATGATTTTTTTATTTTTTGTCAAATCTTATAAAATAATAAAAAAACATCATAATATAAAAAATAATTAAAAAATATAAAATAAAATTAGAAGAATATATATATAGGGTTTGGAAAGGGTTTTCTTTCCTTTTTACATTAATATAAACTTTGGTGTAACTTATCTGATCCATATGTTTCAATCAAACCCTTGAACAATAACTCATTGACATATAATATTAATAATAATATTGTTCTAAAAAAATAAGAAGTATAAAATAATAACAATAATAATAATAATAATAACACAAATAGTTGGGGACTTGAGAGCGTAATTTGGAGCTCTCCTAGGGTTTGATGAGGAAAAACTACTCTACTAGGGTTTGATGAAGAAAAACTACTCTGCGGGGATGGCAGCAACTTCCGGAGGAGGTTTGAAAAATTGGAGGAATGTCATGATGGCATCGGGTTTGGCACAAAGAGTGCATGCTCATGATATTTTTTCATCTGAAAATTATTGGAAGGAATACGATTTTCCAGTGCATGTCGAGAATCACTTGTTAAAGAACAATGGATGTTTGGAACAATGTGAAGCCAGGCTAGTTCTAGTGGTTCAACCAGACTCGGTGGCGAAAGATGTGGAGTATCTAACCAAACATGCCCTTATTGGAAAATTTTTGGGCATTCGAATTTCTCTCCCCTTTGTGGAGGCTTGGGTCAGGAAAACTTGGAATCTTGAAGGCAATGTGGAGGTGATGTTGAGTGCGAACAACTATTTTATGGTGGTTTTCTCTTGTATTGTAGATCGTAACAAAGCATTTGAAGGGGGTCCTTATTTTTATAACCAAGTGGGACTCTTTCTTAAACCCTGACATGTGGTTTTCAACCCATCAAAGGAGTGGCCATCACGGGTTCCAGTATGGGTGCGACTTCTATGGCTCCCGCTGGAATTCTAGAGAACTGATATCTTGCATAAGATTACCCTTCTGCTTGGGAAGCTGGTTGGACCGTCACAATAGACAATGGATAAAAATATAATATTTTTTTCTCGTATTTGTGTTGAAATTGACTTAAATAATCCTATTCCATATTCTATTGAAATACAATTTGGATCAACTACATGGGTTCAAAAACTTGACTATGAAGCTCTTCCATTTCATTGCCGGATTTGTTGTGAATATGGCCACCTACAAAGAAAATGCCCTAATTTTATCCTGCCTATGGCTTCAAATCCTAGGCCCTCTCAATATGGACAAATTTTGGATAAAGGAAAAGCCCTGATAAAGGAAGGGGAACATGATAAGGAAGGTTTTGTTTCGATAAAATCCTGAAATAGAGGATGAAGTGCAAACAAAGACCTTAAGAATAGCCAACTAGATGCTCTACTCAACAATTTTGAAATATTAGATGATCTTTATCAGTGCATGGAGATACCTGAAACGTCACTACTTGATGCAAATATAACAAGGCCAAATTAGATGTCTCTTCTTGAGGGATAACTTAAGGAATCATATCTAGGGGGCTTAAATGAATAACAAAGGGATTTGGATCTGAGTATAGGGGACATGGATGGGTCTAGCCCTATAAAGGAAAATATTGTGGAAAGTGGTACAGATTTAGTTATGCCCTCTCCTACTCAGGCACTGATGCAGTTATCCTTGGACTGCAAAACTCCTATGGTGTTGGGATTGCAGCAAAAAATAATTAAAAAAAAAATCGGATAAGAATATGAAGGTGGGTCGGAAGAAGAACCAGGATAAAATTAAGTTAATGGGGGAGACTTTGGTGGAGTAAAGCTTGGTGAGAACATTGGAATCTCATTTTTATAACCCAAAAAAATGATTATCCTCTCATGGAATGTAAGGAGGTTGAACAACATCCCCAAAAAAAAGTTGTTTGTGATTTGGTTCGTGTGCATTCTTTGGATGTGGTGTTTATTCAGGAGACTAAATTGGTTATTGATAGTATGTTCAATATTGCTCCCAAGTTGTGGAGAAGAGAGCAATGCTAGTATATTGGTGCATGTGGATATGCTAGTGGCATCGCTTGTTTATGGGATCCGGTTAAGATATCCCCTCTTACTTGGATTTCTAGAATATGGTCTATTTCGATGGTCGGGCATGACAATGAATCTGGTGAAAGCATCCTACTTACAAATATGTATGCTCCTGTTGATTACAATGTTAAAGTGAATTTGTGGAAGCACATTTGCTTTGTGAGAAATTTGGTTCCCTTGTACCCATGGATTTTGGCTGGAGACTTCAACTCTATCACTTATCTGTAGGAGAAACGTGGTGGGGTGGACCGTCTCTAGCCTTTTTCTTCTGTCTCCAATGCTCATATCTAGGCCCTAAACATGGTTGACATCAAGCAATATAATGGGATATTTACTTAGCACAATAGAAGGTGTGGGGAAGCTTCCATATCAGAGAGACTGGATAGGTTTTTGATATCCATTTATTGGATGAGTAATAACAAAAGTCCTAGTTCTTTGATTCTAGAGGGTAGGGGATCTGATAATTGGCCCATAAAACTCTCTACTTTGGAGTTAGGGCTAAAAAATAATTCCTCCTTTAAGTTTCAACTTATGTGGCTTCGTGATACTAAGCTTTATGATTTCATGTGAGGCTGGTGGACCACTTGCAAACCTCCTCATGGCACTGCTATGTATTCCGTTATGAAGTGACTACAATTTGTAAAACATAAATTGAAGAGATAAAATAGATTAAATTTTGGGAACCTTTCCTTGGCTAAGCTGGCAACTCTTAGGAGGATGGAACAAGCTTCAATGAATATTAGAGATCAGGGATTCATGAAGGAGTTTCTTGTTGAGGAATTTGAGGCTACGAAAGACCTTGCTGAATGGGAACTGAGGGAAGAAATGTTTTGGAAACAAAAAGATCAAGTATATTGGCTTCAAGAAGGTGATACGAACAAAACCTTATTTTATAACTCAGTTAAGGCTCGCCGTAACGATAACCTGATTACATCTCTTGTGAGTTTTATGGGTATCTTGCTCTCTTCTTTCAAGGATATTTTAGAAGATATTAAGAGGTATTTTTCCTCTCTTTAAGGAGGACTCCCTATCAGATGATTAGAATGAAAATATTATTCTAAATTGTATTCCAATGATTTTTTCTAGAGAGATGAATGAGCACTTGATGGGTCCAATTTCCCTTGAGGAGTTGGAAAATGTTGTATTCAATATGAAAAAGGAAAATCCCCACACCCAGATGGATTCTCGATTGAGTTTTATCAGGATTTTTGGGATTTAATCAAATTTGATCTTTTGGAGGTGGTCCATGAGTCCCAAAAGAACAAACAGATGCTAAGGGCCCTAAATGCTACCTTTGTGGTGCTTATACCCAAAAAAGAGGGAGCAAATTCCTTGGATAGTTTCAGGCCTATTTCTCTCTACAATGTTGTGTATAAGATCATCACAAAATTTATTGCTGAGAGACTAAAGATATGGTTGAGCAAAATCATCTTTGAGGAGCAAGGAGGGTTTGTTGTTGGATGATAAATATTGGATGGGGTTGTTATTGCTATAGAATATATTCACTCGATAAAAAATTCTAAGGAGAAAACTATGTTCATTAAGATTGACATGGCCAAAGCCTATGATCGGTTCAGATGGTCGTTTCTTTAGAAAGTTCTTATTTCTTTTGGATTTGAGGAGGAATGGATTAGATGGATGACGAGTTATGTTTCTTCTTGTTCATTCTTTGTTCTTGTTAATAATGAACCATCAGAGTTATTTGAGGCCTTAAGGGGATTGAGGCAAGGAGATCCTTTATCTCCTTATTTATTTATCATTATGGCAGAAGGGTTGGGAAGATTGCTCAAGTCTCAAGTCATGTAGGGTCTCATTCAGGGGTGGAAGTGGGATAGTAGTTTGCCACCTCTTTCCCACCTTCAATTTTTTGATGATACTACCTTGTTGGGAGTTGCCACTATCAAGGAAGTTGGTAATATTAGATAGTCTCTTGACATATATCTTGGTGCTTCTAGACAATTGATTAATGAGGATAAGTCTTCTATTTTCTTCTTCAATACCCCTCCACTTATTCAAGCCAGGATTGCTCACATTCTAAGATTCTAGGTTGGGACTCCTCCCTTCATTTATCTTGGTATTCCAATTTCATCTCATCCTCTACCTAGATCTTCTTGGAAGTCTATGCTAAATAAGTTTAGAAGGAACGTGAATCATTGGACTTTCAGATGACTATCCACTCCAGGTACAGTGTTGCTTTTAAAATTTGTTGCTCAAGTTTTACCCATTTATAGATGTTTTTTATAAATAGCTCCCTCTCACTTCATTAAGGACATGGATGCTTTGTCAAGATAAATTTTATGGTCTAAAAAAATTGATCAAACTAAATGAAGTTTGGTTAGGTGGGATTCTATATGTAGGTTGGTGCAAGAGGGAGGCCTTGGGTTGCGACAGACAACTCTTTTGGTAGGCTTTGGCTGCAAAACTTTATTGGAGATGGTGTACCTCTCAAGATAAAAATTGGGCTAAAATATTATCTTGTAAATACTTTAGGGGTATTTCTGAGGCTGAGATCCCTAGAGTTAGCTTGGTTTGGAAAGGTTCTGTTATCTAGGACACTCCGAAAAGAGGAGCTAATTTAATCAAGAAGGGTTTGTTCTAGATTTGCAATCAGGGATCAAATACTCTTTTTTAGGAGGATTCTTGGGATGGCCACCCCCTATCTTGAATCAATATCCTAGGTTACGTTCCCTAAGCATTTTGTTCTTGTAAGCATACTAGTCTTGTGTGGAGGACTTTAAAAAAATCTAGTCTTTTGGAAATATGGAGATGTACAGGTGGAAATATCCGCAAGAATGGCCCCAGGGAGGACTAGCCAAGGACAAAGAGGTGTTTGCTCTTATTCTTATGGGGAGGCATTTTTCTTCATTAAGGGGTAAATATATTCTGGCTTGGAACCCTGATCCTAAGGGAACCTACTCAGTAGCCTATGGTTATCAGGTTCTTGATAAGCAAAAGTATGGGAGTCTTCCTGTCACTTGGTGAAAAAAGGTGTGGAACAAATTTTCTTGGCCAAAATGTAACTTCATTCTCTAGTTGGTAGCTCGTAATAAATGCCTCACTTGGGATAATGTGAGGAAGAGGGGATTTTAGGGTCCCTCTTTTTGTGTCCTTTGCAGTAAGAATGAGGATGACTCTTCTCATTTATTTTTCCAATGCTCCTTTGCTAGAGATATTTGGCACCATTGGTGGAGTGCCTGGAACCATCCATGTTTTCATGTGTTGTCCCTGGTGGAGTTTTGGAGTAGTTTGGGTAGACCTTCGGCCAAGGCCCCCTTCCTTCGGGTGGCTTGGAATTTGGGCCCTTCTTGCATCATCTAACAAATTTAGCTCGAACATAACCGAAACATATTTCAAGGTAGTTATTTGGCTGTTCAACAGATCTAGAAAAGGATCATGTATATGGTTCAGGAAACCATCCATAGAAAATGTGATGTGGACCCTATTTTGGATTCTAGGTAGAATAAGGTACAACAAGCCTTTGGTCTCTTTGGGGATGGTGTGAACTCTTCTAGCTTGAGTAGGGTTCCTCAACTCAACAAGAAGGTTAGGATAGATGGTAGGTGGAGGCCACACCCTAGAGGAGTTTTAAAAATTAATACTGATGGATCATCCAGGGTTAATCTTGGACATGTTGGCATTGGCGGTGTTGGGAGATATTCTACTGGTGGTGTCAGTTTTTTCATTTCCATTTATAAAAGTGTTCACTGCAAAAATTTTATGGAAGCTCTTGCAATTCTTAAGGCCTTGTGGAGGGGGTTTTATCTTGGTTGGCATAGGATTATCTACGAGTTTGACTCTCAAATTATGGTTAATATTTTAAACAATAAAAGGGTGGAGGAATTTAATTGGCAGTTGGCCTCTATAGCCATTCAAATTCTTAGAATGAGTGAAGATTTCAAATTTATATCCTTTGTGCACATTCCAAGGGAATGGAATGTGGCTACTGATTATCTGGTCAAAAGGGCTTCTGATCTGTTAGATCCTTGGAGTATTGATAATTGGGAAAGTCTCTCATCTAGGGACTCTCAACGCCCATGGGAGTTGATCCACATGGATGTATAGACTTAATGTGGTTTGTTCTTGTTGTCTTTTTTAAGTGTCATTCTAATCTAGTGGTTTTAGCCTGTTTGGTTGTTTATTTGAGTCCTAGTTGGAAGCTCAGTTGTACTTTGTAATCTAGACTTTTTATCAATAATTTTTTACCCCTTTATTTAATAATAATAATAATAATAATAATAATATTAATATGTTTTTTATAATTTATCTCTTTCCCAAGGGCTAGGTGTGGATTGGTAATTGTATATTTACCTAGAAGAGACCTATGTTCAAACTTTAAGGACATGCTTGTTTGCAAAGGTAGTAGTCCGCTTTGAATCCTCTAAATGCGCACTAGGATGATGATAGTCTCCTAAGCTATCGATGGTCCTCTTCATGTCCTTTTCAAGTCGGTTATAAAATAACAAAGTGATATAAACTCGTTGGGAGCAGCTCCTATAATTTAAACCTTACACTTAACGGATACTAAAAATAATGTAAAAATAATATGATTGTAACTAAATCATGTATAATTTAAACCTTACACTTAGAAGAAACTAAAAATAATGTAGAAATAATATGATTGTAACTAAATCATGTGTTAAAAATTTTATCTCACCGACTATTATCTCCCACAAGTTTAGCCATTGAAACTCCCACCACAAAATATTTGGTATAATTTTAAAATTATTTTAATATATATTAAACATTTAAACTATCATGCAAATTTTAAAAATTAAATGGAATTCAATATATAAGTTAAAGGATGGTTTAAGAAAATATTTAGAAATCTAACTATTTAAACTACAATGTTTGTCGATTAAAAAAGCTAGCAAAAGTTAGCAACATGTGATTGTAAATTAATTTTCTGCATTAATATATTTTCCCTTTTAATATAGGGATGCTGGGACACTCAATGTGCGACAAGTAAAACGTTGGACATCGGACAGGCAAATGGAGAAAGAGATAACATAAAAGCACGTTTGCTGAGACATAACTTTCAGCGTTGCCGTCTCACTGAATACCCAATATCGCATGATTTAGTTTGAATTTTCTGTTCATAATGTCATGTCTTATCCTCTCTATGGAGTGCCAAATTCTATTGCCTACGTCATCTCCTTCACATCGCTTGAATGTATCCACCCCAATAATGCCGGTGGAAATTTTGAAGTGAAAATTTTGAAGTGATAAGAGTGTTCCAATTAGAGGAGACAAGCCAAATAATCACAGCCTACAAATTCTCAATTTCAATTATTTTACGCATTTATATAACTTAAACAATTTAACAACATAACATTAAAAATTTTCTTATTCTTATAAAATTAATTTCAATTTATTTATTTTAATTAAAAAATCACTTTTTTTAAGTGGAGAATGTGGATTGACCACATGGAGACAGATCCATGTTTTAAACGACATCTCCAATTCTTTTTGGTTCGTCTTCGTTAAATCATCAAACGTGCAATACCTTTAAAATTGTCATTCCTTTCACTGGTTTTCATAAAAATGATTAGCTATAATAAATGTTTGGGACTGGACAATTATTTGCGTTTTCGAAAAAAAATTAAAATTAAAATAGACAAATATAGAGTGAGTGTGAGTCATAATCTATTCAAATTGAATTGATTGAGACTTATAAATATAATAATACATTTTTATATAAATAGATTAGTAGATTGGTAGTTATTTGTTTGGTTATATATTTATCAAGAAGATATTAAGATTCAAACGTTAGGGTAGCTTGTTTGTAAAGGTAATAGTTTGATGTGAATCCTATGAGTACATGCCAGACTAAAGAAAGCTATAAATCCCCTCACATTAAATCAACAACAAAACAAAATAAAAACAATCACCCTAATTTAAACTCTAAACTTATCAATTACTATTTAGTATAATTATAATCACCGGCTAATATATATCATTGAATTCAATTTGATATCATTCCTTCCTGTATCCGAAGTCAACAACAATTATATACTCCTTATGTCGCACGACCACCTCACCTTCAAATTTGGCAACGCTTTAATGATATATGATTGACTTATGCATCCTGGAAAGTGATAAAAGTTGACTTGATCATGACCTACAAACCCACCGTTATATAGAGTTAACTTAAAAAATAGCCCAGTCAAAGCAGTCAGCAAATACTATGCCACTGAATCCAATTTTGTATCAAAGTATGTATTATTGTAGATTGTCTGTGAATGTGAAGAACTCGTTTTCAATGATCCATGACTCACAAGTCAATTTACAATCTCTAGATAAAAAAAAATATTCCTTGTGAATTTACTTTAGTTGGATAAGTCCAGCTGACCCTAAATTTGTCATTTTTCTCTTCATCACCTCTCTTTGAATTCCCTTCAACGGAGGAAATGTCCACTAGACGTGTCATTCTAAGCTCCTCACTTTCATATATTTTTGAAATTTGTCATTTTTCTCATCATCACCCGTCTTTGAATTCCCTTTAACGGAGGAAATGCCCGCTAGACGTGTCATTCTAGCCCTAGGATCCTTATCTTCATATATTTGACTTGTTGGACTCTTGATATCACAATGTATCACGGACTCTTTTCCTTTTCTGACTTTTTGGCCACAGCTTTTCTGGAAGCATAACTGGCAATAATATTCCACAAAGGACAAGGACGTCAGGTGAGACTAGGTCCAAGCCCCTATAAGATATATTGATAAAATAAAATGTAATAAAATATTCACATATATATATATTCACATAGGACACTTTCTTATTTGGTCCCCTGAGTACTATTGTTTTCTTATGTGGATTAAACCTAGAATAAAACGAGCCGTATTCCTAGAAACAATCATTCAATGTTGATGTTAATCATAAATTCACGTTTAAATCTAATCCAGAGCTAAGCTTACTATATATCTACTCTCGTTGTAGATCGTTATGTTTTTAGAAATCTCTTACTCAAGAAGTCAATTATATTAAAATTTAACATGGCTAAAATTTATGGTGGGCAACTAAAAATTAGGCCAATCCAGCCAAGACCTTTCACAAACGGAGATGATGGATAAAACCAAAAAATAAAAAGGAGCAATACAGCTCTATAAAGTGTGTACTATGTTGTCCCAACTTCCAAAAGAGAGAACAATGGCACAGTTTAAAAGCTGTCTTCTGTATATAAGGACTTTCATTTATTTGGAGGAAATTAGATTCCTTAGCAGAAATCTGTCGAATTGTTGGACTAATCGCCAACATAATCAGTCAAATGTCAAACGAAGGCATTTCTACATGAAACATGATTGATAAGAACGTTGGATTAATAAGATTGAGATTGTGGTAACAGAAGTAGGAGGATTGGAGAGTTGCTTTACAAATTCCCAAGTGTGAGAGGATCTGAATATGTACTAAAGATGATTGTGGGTGGATGTTGCGGACATTTGCACACACAAAATATTGTTCTGCTTTATCTATATGAAGAGCATAAACATTGACGTAGATGTAGAGAACATGAACACTTAGTAATAATGATTTATATGAATCTGGGTGGACCAAGTATCTGTATCAATCATCATGGAGTTTTTATGAAAATGGCAGCCACTTCGGAGCAGAAGTTGTAAGGAGGCATTGAGCATTACAGGCATTAAACGGGAGGAAATTGACTCCTGCATGGCTTCAGATGCTTCATCCCGCCCACAGCAGCAGCATAAGCTTATGCCTGTGTTAGGAAGGGAGCCTAATTATGAGGAGGCTAAACAGAGAAAGTTTCTGGATTTACTGCAGGATGGGCAAGGAAAGTTTTTAGATTTACAGTCTGTTAGTCTACCAGAGAAAGTTTCCAGATTTACAACAGGACAGCCAGGGAAAGTTTTTTTGTTTTTATCCCAAAATTAGGTGCTAGGAACTCATTGTTAATCTTGGAATGTATTAAGAAAAGCAGTTTTTTTTCTGGTTTTATTTTTTATATATAGTTGTGAGGAAAAATAGAGTATACTATGAAAATTACTGTGTTGATTCCTTGTAAATATAGAGAGGAAATTACAGCAGATGTTTGTTGTAGGTTGTAACCCTCTATTGCTTGGATTGAAAAAGAAGGACTGAAAATTCTCGATGGATGTAACCCACATTGGGTGAACCACGTTAAAATCGTTGTCTCTTCTACTGTGTGTTTGTCTTATTTTGTTAATTCTGCTATTAAAGTTTGAAACACTGCAATTTCTTTTCTATAATTTATATAGTGATTTACTCTAACAAGTGATATCAGAGCGGTTGTTTTTTTGGGTGCACTTGACAGAAGGAGAATTTATGGATCAAGTGGGAGCAATGGTGGAAGAAGGGAGGTTTAGAGTTCAAAAATTCAATGGCCAGAACTTTCAATTCTGGAAGATGTAGATGGAGGATTACTTGTACCAGAAGGATCTTTACTTACCTCTTCTTGAGGGGGAAACAAAGAGACCTTCAACTATGTCTGATGAGGAGTGGAGTCTCCTTGATAGAAAGGCATTGGGTACTATGAGGCTATGCTTGGGAGCCACCGTAGCCTTCAACATATCTAATGAAAATACTACCACCTTAACTATTGAGAATAGAGGAAGAGGAAGAGAAAGAGGCAAGAGTTCACATCATGGCAAATACAAAGGTAGATCCAAATCACGTGGAAAAGGAAAGCTACAGTGTTGGCACTATGGCAAAAAGGGTCATCTCAAGAAGGACTATTGGCAAAGAAAGGGTGATGGAAATGAAGGTAATGATAATAATGGTAACACTTCAGAAGCCAATATTACTGGATAAATTATACAAGATGTTTTAATCTTATCTCTTGATAGAAATAATCATTATTGGGTAATTGATAGTGGTGCTTCATTCCATGCTACCTCACATAAGGAATACTTCATAGATTATGTTTCTGGAGATTATGGATAGGTTCTGTTGGGAAATGACCAACCATGTAAAATCATAGGTATTGGAAAGATTTTGATTAAATCCCCAAATGGATGTCAATGGGATCTTAAAGAGGTGAGACACATACAATATTTAAAGAGAAATCTTATATCGGCAAGTAATATTGATGGTGAAGGATACACGGTTGCATTCGAAGAAAATGCTTGGAAAGTTACTAAAGGTTCATTGATAGTAGCTAGAGGTAAATTGGTGGGTACTCTTTATTTACTTGCTGATTTTTTTCACTGCTCCATGAATTTAGTTTCTACAGGTGAGAGTGCATCTTTGTGGCACCAAAGACTTGGCCATATGAGTGGAAAAGGTATGGAAATTTTACATTCAAGAAAGTTATTGCCTAAGTTAAAAGAGATTGATTTGGAATTTTGTGAGGATTGTGTTTATGGTAAAGCAAAGAGAGTTAGATTTCTCAAGGATGGCAAGGAAAGGAAGAAAGAGAAATTGGAGCTTGTGCACTCAAATGTTTGGGGCCTAGCTCAGGTAACTTCTCGTAGAGGTTCCTCTTACTATGTATTTTTTATTGATGATGCAACAAGGAAAACATGGATATATTGCATTAAGAGTAAAAGTGATGTTTTTAATACCTTCAAGAATTGGAAAGCATTAGTTGAAAATGAAACTAGAAAAAGGTTAAAGTGTCTAAAGTCGGATAATGGTGGAGAATATTGCAGTAGAGAATTTGATGTGTTTTGTTCTAAAAATGGAATTAGAAGAATCAAGGTAGTTCCAAGAACACCTCAAGAAAATGGGGTTTGCAGAAAGAATGAATAGAACCATCATAGAGCATTCTAGGAGCATGAGAATACATGCAGGCTTACCATTATTTTTATGGGCTCATGCTATTGATACTGCAGTATATCTGATTAATAGAGGACCGTCTAGTGCCTTGGATGGAGGAATTGTAAAAGAGATTTGGATAGGTAAACCAGTAAATTATTCTTTCCTTAAGGTATTTGGATGTGAGGCTTTTATGCATATAGACAAAGAGAACAAAAATAAGTTAGATGCTAAGGCCCAAAAGTGCTATTTTATTGGTTACGATATTGATGGCTTGGGTTACAGATTATGGGATTGTGATAACTAAAAAGTCATTAGAAGTAGGGATGTCATATTTAATGAAAAAAACTTGTATAAATATTGTTTGCAGGGAAAGAAATAGAAAGAAGAAATTACTGAATACATATACCTTGATGGACACATAGAAAAGGTAACTCCAAAAGTGGTAGAAGATCAAAATGTACAGCAATAGCAACAAACACCTCAATCTCTAGAAAGTGTTGTTAGACGATCTACCGGGATAAGTAAAACTCCTCAATGTTTCTCTGATTATGTTTTGTATACTGATGCTGGTGAGCCAGAATGTTTTTAGAAAGCATTATAGATGGATACCAGGAATAAATGGGAGCTTGCAATGAATGAAGAAATGGACTCTTTATTCCAAAACCAAACTTGGGATTTGGTTGAGCTACCCAAAGGTAAAAGAGCTTTGACCAATAAATGGGTGTACAAGATTAAAGAGGAGAATGAAAGGCATAAGAGATACAAAGCAAGACTAGTGGTCAAGGGATTCGCTCAGAAAAAATGTATTGATTTGATGAGATTTTTTCTCCAGTTGTAAAAATGAACTCTATTAGAGCTATTTTGAGTCTTATAGCTATAGAAAATTTGTATCTGGAGCAATTGGATGTGAATACAAAATTTCTTCTTGGTGATTTGGAGGATGAAATTTATATGCACCAACCAGAAGGCTTTTAGGTGAAAGGTAAAGAGGATTGGGTATGTAAATTGAAAAAGATCTTGTATGGGTTAAAACAAGCTCCTAGACAGTGGTATTTAAAATTTGATAAGTTCATGGCTAATCAAAGGTTTGAAAGATGTCAAAGTGATCACTATGTATATTTTAAGCAAATTGGAAATGGTAACTATGTTATTTTGCTATTGTATGTGGATGACATGTTAGTTGCAGGAACAAATATGCAATATATAAACATGCTCAAGAAGAAGTTGGCTAAATCCTTTGCCACGAAGGATTTGGGAGAAGCCAAACAAATCCTTGGTATGAGGATAACAAGAGACAAGGAAAGTCACACTCTGAAACTATCACAAGAAAAATAAATTGAAAAAGTGCTTAAGAGATTCAACATGAACAATGCAAAGTCTGTTGCTACTCCATTGACAAAGCATTTCAAACTCACCAAAGATTTGTGTCCCAAGACAAAAAAGGAACAAGAGCATATGGCTAAGGTTCCCTATGCATCAGTGATTGGAAGCTTGATGTATGCAATGGTTTGTACAAGACCAAACATTGCCCACATAGTGGGAGTAGTGAGTAGATTTATGAGTAATCTAGGAAAAGGACATTGGCAAGCGGTAAAATGGATACTTAGGTACTTGAGAGGAACTTCAAATTATTCTTTAAATTTTGGAGGCTCTAATATATGCTTGAAAGGTTTTTTATATTCTGATATGGTAGGTGATCTTGATTGTGGAAGGAGCACTACTATCTACATATTTACTATAGTAGAAGGAGCAGTTAGTTGGATTTCTAATCTCCAACACATAGTTGCCCTTTCAACCACTGAAGCTGAATATGTTGCTGCTGCAGAAGAAAGCAAAGAGATGGTTTGGTTGCAAAGACTAATGGAAGAATTAGGGAAGAAGCAAGAGGATAATAGTTTGTGGAGTGATAGCCAGAGTGCTATACACCTTGCAAAGAATTTGGCATTCCATTCAAAAACTAAACACATCAAACTTAGGTATCATTTCATTAGATCAGTAGTGGAAGATGGATCTTTGAAATTAGGGAAAGTTCACACATCACAAAATCCTGTTGATATGCTTACAAAAGTGGTGTCAAGAGAAAAGTTGAGCTTTTTCTCAACTTCAGTTGGCCTTAAGGAATAAGAGGCCATGATGAGAATTTTTCAGTCCTTGGTTGCAATATGGTGAAATGGAATTAGTCTCCAAGTGGGAGATTGTTAGGAATGGAGCCTAATTATGAGGAGGCTAAATAGAGAAAGTTTCTGGATTTACCGTAGGATGAGCAGGGAAAGTTTCTGGATTTACAGTCTGTTAGTCTACCAGAGAAAGTTTTTGGATTTACAACAGGACAGCCAGGAAAAGTTTTTTTGTTTTATCCCAAAATTAGGTGCTGGGAACTCAGTGTTAATATTGGAATGTATTAAGAAAAGCAATTTTTTTTTCTGTTTTTTTATATATATATAGTTATGAGGAAAAACAGAGTATACTATGAAAATTACTGTGTTGATTCCTTGTAAATATAGAGAGGAAATTACAGCAGATGTTTGATGTAGGTTGTAACCCTCTATTGCTTGGATTGAGAATGAAGGACTAAAAATTCTGGGTGGATATAACCCACATTGGGTGAACCACGTTAAAATCATTGTCTCTTCTACTGTGTGTTTGTCTTATTTTGTTAATTCTGCTGTTAAAGTTTAAAACACTATAATTGTTTTTCTATATTTAATATAGTGATTTACTCTAATAGCCTGTGCCTGATCATCAACAAGACCATGTTCAACCTGAAAATCATATGTGACATGTACAAGAAGAATAAGACATTTGCATCAACATTTGGCCTGTATTGCATCTTCTTCCTCAACTGACCCAACATCTTGAAAGAAAAAAATCAGAAGAGTGGATAAGGGCGAGGCTTCACTGCTTCATGACACTGCAAGCTCCTCTCTCCGAAGCTTAGAGGTATATTAATTCACACTTGAAGTTGGTTTGGTTGCCTACCATTATTGAAGAAGGCCATTTGATATAGATGTTCAATGTAGAAGTAATCAATGAAATATTAAACTAGAGCAAATCTGGGATTTTATGTGCGTCTCATAATGGCTAAGGAACTATATGTAGTCCTAGAGCATATATTTCCTCCTAGAATCTTGTGATGTGTGACTACATAAATGATAATATTTCTTCAAGAAAGAACCAGCTGCAAGGCTTGTTAATATTGAGGTAAATTTTGCGCAATACATTCCTTCAATAAATGCTAAGAATTGAGCAAAATGTGCTATAAATCTATTTGGTATGTGGATTTAGCACTATAAGTTAGCAAGAAGCAAATTTTGTGTACTGAGAGAAGATATTAATTAAAAGACAGGAATCTCTGCACTGTTCTATCTGACGGCCAAGAAAAAATGTCTTAATTAAATATGTACGAGTGATTTTGTACTCCAACTGTACTCTTTGTTATGAATATAACAAGCTTTGTATGATATGTTGGTCTAATTGCAGTATGTTTGTACGTCAATCTTTGGGCCCCTATTCATCTCTTTCATTCATATGTATTAGTTAAAATCATTGTCTTGCCATTTTAACCATAACCTCCCAACTTATAGATCTAAATTATTTAGGCAGATAATTTATCAATGTAACTTTTAATAAAAGATTTATCTCCAAATCTTAGACTAAGATTATATATATAAATATGTTTCTATGTGTTTTTACTAATTTTTAATTGACCGCGATGATGTGTCTTTTTCATCATACTAGTTTTAAAAACGGTCAAATCTATTTAAAAAATGTTTCTAACTTTATTTTAATTTAAAATTTTAATATAAAAATAACTGATTAAAGAAAAAAACTTACGTGATTAGGTATTAAAATAGTATCTACCAAAATTTTATTATTAGAAAGAAATTTCGCATCTTTTATTATAATGACTAATTAATATATATATAAAAGAATGAAAGTACTAAGGATTTGTCCTTCTAACAATTTTAACCCTTGAGATGCGAAGGGGACGCAACAAAAACAATTTTTTCTTTCTAGATAACAGTAATTGCAAGCACTTAGGAAGGATTCTCAAAGTTTCTTTCTAATCTAAATTTTTTGTTTTAAATTATATTTAAAAATAAAAATAAAACTTGTACATCTACAGTCTTATATATAAATATTAATAAATAAAAGTAAAACTCAAATAATTATTTCCAAAAAAATTATTCAAAACAGAATGACTTAATACATTGAATATTAACCAAGTTTTTACTTATTTCATTTTCACTTTATTTACACAATTTAATTATAAAATATATTTTAAATTTTCATAAAAGTGTATAAAATGGTTATTATATTTGTCTCAATTAAAATATTATTAAAAATAGTAATTTGTAAAGTTCAAGAAGGTTTTATTATGATTTTAATCTCAAGAATATTAGAAAAAGTACAATATTATATTAAAACATGGTCATAAAGGTAACATGAGTGAAAAGTATTATGTTCAACCTCACTTGTATTAAACTATCTTCTAATATTTTATTAGTCTAGATAAATTTCACCCTATTCAACTCCACTTCAAAAATACCACATCTTGAAATAAAACTATTCAGCTCTTCCATACTATCTGAAACCCATGAGAACTTCCTTTATTTTCTCTTGACATTAGAGATGTGTTAAAATCTTCATCCACCATCCATTTGGACCCTTTAGCATCTTAACCAATTTATTCCAAATCCTTTCACAACTCGTTCCTTTCATGTCAAAGAAGACTAAGTTCCATAAGGTAAAAATTTTACTTGAAACCCCTCTCGCTTCTACCTAATAACTTTGAATCTTTTTCTAAATTCTTGTTTTAACAACTTTCCAAGATGATAATTTTAATTTTCTTTCTTGAAGAAGTACTTTTGTTTGTTTGTTAAGGGCATTTCTTCCATTAACAACCTATGCTCTTCCCTTAACAATATAAGATAATAACTTAATTTGTAGTTTCTCATGGTGGACTTGCACGCACCAACATCTATGATCTTTTGTTTCCTTGAGATAATATTATTTTCTAGTTTTTTTACTCTTTATTTGAGATAATATGATTTTCTAGCTTTTTAATTATTTTTTTTGAGATAATATGATCTTAATGTACCTTCTTCACAGTTTTGGTCCTGATGCAGGAGCATCTGAAGGCGAAGAAGCAATCTTGCATCACCCCAAAAAAGTGCCAAAAAAGTCGCGATATCGCGATGCTTTTTGATGAAAAGGGCCGAGGCACCAAATGGTCACGAAATCGCGACATTTTCGAAATGGTCGTGAAAGCGCGACATTTTTTTGAAGCCACAGAGTCTGGACGCAAAATGGTCGCGAAATCGTGACATTTTTGAAACAATGCGGTCTGAACGCAAAATGGTCATGAAATCGTGACATTTTTGAAGCCAGAGAGGTCAATGCGCCAATTGGTCGCGAAATCGCGACAGTTTCGGGGCAGAGAGGTCAATGCACCAATTGGTCGCAAAATCGTGACAGTTCTGGGGAAAAGCAGCTTGGGCGCCAAGTGGTCACGAAATCATGAAAGTTCCGGGGAAAAACAACTTGGGCACCAATTGGTCGTGAAATCGCGACATCTCAAAGCTGTAAGGCTCAAAGACGTCGCGAAATCGTGACACTTCTGGGGGGCAAGACTTGAAGGCACAAAGACATCTTTGGAGGAAAAGTTCTAAGGCACAACAATGGTCGCGAAATCGTGACACCTTCGGAGGCAAAGCTCGGAGGCTCAAAGACGTCATGAAATCGTGACACTTTCGGAGGCAAGGTTCGAAAACGCAAAGTGGTCACGAAATTGCGACGCTTTCAGTGCGAAGGCTCAATGTCACAAAGTGGTCATGAAATCGTGACGCTTTTGGAGGCAAGGTTCGAAAATGCAAAGTGGTTGTGAAATCGTGATGCTTTTGGTGCGAAGGCTCAACAGCACAAAGTGGTCACGAAATCGTGACACTTTCGGGCCGAAGACTCAAGGGCATGAAATGGTCGTGAAATCGTGACACTTCCGGAGTAAGGGCTTAAAGGCACAAGGTGGTCGCGAAATCGTGACACCTTCGGAGGAAAGGTGACAGGGTGCCAAGTGGTCACGAAATCGTGACGCTTTTGGGGCAAAGGCACCAAGAGGTAGAATGGTCACGATATCACGACCGAAAAGGAGAAAGGGTGCAAAGAGGCAAACACGTCGCGATATCGCGACAGAGCGCTCACGACGCCTGACCAGCCGACGACTGCAGAGACCATTGTAGTGGGACACGTGGCGTCAAATTACAGGTGGTCCTAGAATGTGCAGTGGTTACTGGGACTCTGGCAAAGGGACACGTGGCAACAAACTACAAGCGGTTGTGGCGCATCTCTTTGAATGATGATTTGGCGGTTTGATTGACAGGCGGCCGCAGCGCACTCCGCCATCCCAGACCATGATAATACGAGGCACCTGACAGCATCTTGCAGGCGGCAACAGGACATTCATGCGGATGGTTAGAGGGAAGCCCACACTTAGTGTAATGATGGGAAAGAAGTTGGGGCCGATGATAAAAATGCCGCGCATGCATTGTATTCGGGGCTTGGCCATTTTGAATGAAAAATTGCTGTATTTTTGAATTGAAAGACCTCTGTTGTCAAATTTGGGTGATTTTGTTGTGTGTTATAATAGCTCTAGATCAAGTGGTATCAGAGCCGGTTGGTTCTGAGTGTGCAAACCAATCGTCGGTAGTGAGGCAGTTTGCGCCAGGATTTTGGTTGTGGGTTGTGAAGGAGAAGCAGGATGCCTCCGCGTAGGAACCGTGGTGGTGTGAGGAACAGACAAGCAGAGGTCGATCTGAGAGCCTTGCAGAGGCAATTTGAAGCCCTACAGGAGGAAATTCGAAGAGGAGTCGAGCCAAGAAGGGAGGAACCCAGTGAGGATGAAGTTTGGGAAGAAGAGGGTCCATCCGATGAGGAAGAAGCCTTGGATCCACGAGAGGCTAGGTTGTATAGAGCCATTTCCCAGATTGGGAAGAAGCCAAAATTTGACGTCTCTACTTACTCTGGGAACCTCAACCCCGAGGAGTTGATAGATTGGATCAACGACATGGAGGAGTATTTCGAGTATGAAGAGATCGCAGACCCAAATCGGATCAGGTTCATGAAAACCAAGCTGAAAGGACATGCTAGCATCTGGTGGAAAGGAGTGCAGCTGGAAAGGAACAAGAGGGGAAAGGAAAATATCACCAGGTGGGATAGGATGGTGGAGAGATTGAAGAGGCAGTTCATCCTTGCAGATTATGAGTTGGACTTATTGAGAAAGATGTAGAGTCTTCGACAGGCAAGTAAATCTGTCAAGGAGTATACGGAGGAGTTCTATCAAATCTCGATCAGAACCGGCCATTCTGAGGCAAATAAGGAGAAAGTCGCATGATACATCAATGGGTTGCGAACCAGCATCCAAGAAGAGTTGGGGCTGGTTAGGATGAGCACGGTGGAGGATGCATACCAGTTTGCATTAAAAGTGGAGGAGAAACTAAATAGGAGATTTGATGGAAAGTAGAGAGGAAAGGACAGGGGTGGAAGAGCTAGAGGAAGAACCAATGGAGGAAGGTATAGAGATTTGGGGAAAGCTGGTGAAGCTAGCAGTAGCCAGAAATAGAAAGAAGAGAAGGAGGAGAGCAACCAACGCCCACGTAATCAGAACAACAACTACCCGAGGGGAAGAGGTAGGCCTGGGCGAGGGTTTGGAAGAGGTGTCTTTCGAGGGACCTGCTTTAACTATGGGGAAGAAGGACATCGGGCATACAACTGCACGTAGCATCAAGAAAGGCCAAATCAAGGACCTGAGGGTCAGGCCCGAGCTGCTATAGCAGACGAAGGAGTAGAGTCTGAGCACTCATAGGAGGCAGAAAGAGGAGAAGCGATGATCATCAGAAGGGTCTTATTGAATGAAGAGAAGAAGCCAGACCAGAGGAACAACTTGTTTTGAACAAGATGCAAGTGCGCAGGCAAGGTCTGTAACATCATCATCGATAATGGAAGCACTGACAATTTGGTTTATGAGGAAATGGTTGCCAAGCTACAGTTGGAAAGGAGGAAACACCCGCACCCTTATCGAATTGCATGGTTGCAAAAGGACCATCGAGTGCTAGTAAGTGAGCAATGTCTGGTGAAGTTCAATATTGGAACTTACCGAGATGAGGTCTTATGTGACATCTTGCCTATGGATGCATGTCACCTGTTGCTTGGGAGACCATGGCAGTTTGACCGAAGTGTTGTACATGATGGTCGAGCCAACACATATTCTTTGTCAAAGAATGGAGTTCGCCATAAGTTAAAACCCCTGAAGGAGGCAGATGAGAAAGTATGCAGCAGTGCACGAGTCTATCTAGTTGATGGCAAAATATTTTTGGAAGGCCTGAAGCCGGATCATATGTGCTATGCCATAATCCCTAGGGTTAGAGAAGAAGGATGCAAGGAAATTCCAGTGGAAGTCATGGGACTATTAGAGGAATTCCCTGATATCATTTTTGATAATGTTCCTGAAGGTTTACCGCCTGTTAGGAAGATCAGTCACCACATAGATTTGGTGCCTGGATCGAGCTTGCCAAACAAGGTTGCACATCGAATGATGCCTGTGGAAACTGAGGAGTTGAATCGGCAAGTTCAAGATCTATTGAAGAAAGGGCTGATTAGGGAGAGTCTTAGTCCATGTGTTGTACCAACCATACTAGCACCCAAGAAGGATGGAGAATGGAGGATGTGCACAGACTCTCGGGCAATTAACAAGATCACCATCAAATACAGATTCCCACTGCCAAGGATGGATGATATCATGGACTGTTTAAGTGGAGCTCAATACTTCACAAAGATTGATTTGAAAAGTGGTTACCATCAGATCCGCATTAGAGAAGGGGATGAATGGAAGACAACCTTTAAAACTAGAGAGGGGCTGTATGAGTGGTTGGTTATGCCATTTGGGCTAACCAATGCATCGAGTACCTTCATGCGGTTAATGAATGAAGTCCTGAAGGAATTTTTGGGAAAATTTGTTATTGTCTACTTAGATGATATCCTGATTTTTAGCAGGACCCTAGAGGAGCACCTGATGCACATCAGGAGGGTTTTTGAGAAACTGCGGGAGGAGCAGTTACTGATCAATCTAAAGAAGTGCAACTTCGTGAAGAAGGAGCTGGTATACCTAGGATTTGTTATCTCAGCAAATGGTCTCAAAATGGACCCCAAAAAGGTGAAGGCTATCCTAGAATGGCCTGCTCCAAGAAGTGTGACCGAGGTTAGATCATTTCATGGTCTGGCCAGTTTCTATAGAAAGTTCATTAGAAACTTTAACAGTATTTGCGCATCTCTTACGGAGACAATGAAGGGGAACAAGAAGGAATTCCAGTGGACAGTTGGAGCAGACAAAAGCTTTGCTATGCTGAAGAAGAAGGTCACTGAGCAACCCATCCTAGCACTTCTAGATTTCAATAAGGTGTTTCAGGTAGACTGCGATGCGAGTGGCAGTGCCATAGGAGCCGTATTGAGCCAAGAGGGTAGGCCTGTTGCATATTTTAGCGAGAAGCTCAATGATGCTAGAAGGAAGTATTCGGTATATGATCAGGAGTTCTACGCCATAGTTCAAGCACTCAAGAAATGGAGGCACTACTTGCTACCGAAGGAGTTTGTTCTTTATACCGATCATCAGGCCTTGCAATATATTAATAGTCAGGGGAAATTGAATCAGAGGCACCTGAAATGGGTAGAGTTCCTGCAGAGCTATACCTTTGTGCTGAAGCATCGGAGCGGAAGATCCAATAGGGTGGCAGATGCATTGAGTAGGAGGCAATGTCTGATGATGGAAATGAAAGTGGAGGTTGTAGGGTTTGCTGAGCTCAAGAGCTTATACCCTATAGACCCCGATTTCGCAGAAGCTTGGAAAGCCTGCACTGCACCTGTTACGTTGGACAGGACTAAGTGGTTGAATTACCTGGTTCAAGAGGGGATGATGTTCAGGGGGAACCAATTATGCATTTCGAGGAGCTCAATGAGAGAGAATCTCATCAAGGAAAAGCACAGTGGAGGTCTAGTTGGACATTTTGGTCATGACAAAACCATCTCACTTGTTAGTGAAAACTATTACTGGCCACAATTGCAACAGGATGTGGCAAAGTTTGTGCAGAGTTGTAGGATATGCCAGATGGCAAAAGGTGTGAGGCAGCCTACTGGTTTGTATCAACCGCTACCTATACCTGAAAGACCATGGGAAGATATTAGTATGGATTTTGTGCTTGGCTTGCCCAGGACGTAGAGGGGACACGATTCCATATTTGTGGTAGTGGACAGATTTTTGAAAATGGCTCACTTTATCCCGTGCCAGAAGACTAGCGATGCAGTCCATGTAGCTGGTTTGTTCTTTAAGGAAGTGGTACGCCTTCATGGGCTGCCAAGAAGCATTGTGTCGAACAGGGATACCAAGTTTGTAGGGTATTTCTGGAAGACCCTGTGGAAGAAGCTGAAGACGGATTTAAAGTTCAGTTCTGCATACCACCCCCAAACAGATGGTCAAACAGAGGTGGTTAATAGGAGTTTAGGCAACCTGCTACGATTCTTAGTAGGGGACAAGCCCAAGGGATGGGATCTAGTCCTACCGCAAGTAGAATTTGCATATAACAGCTCGGTCAATAGGAGTACAAATAAATCACCATTCCAGATCATCTATGGGAGCAGCCCGAGAAATGCTTCGGAGTTGAGAAGGATAGATACGAGGGAGAAATGCAGTGCTGAGGTAGAATACTTTGTCAAACACCTGAAGGGAGTGCATGAGGAAGTGACACGACACCTCGCCAAAATGAATACTCAGTACAAGACAAGGGCGGACCAAAAATGCTGAGCTAAAGAGTTCAAAGTAGGAGATTCTGTCATGGTCCATCTGAGGAAGGAGCGGTTTCCTGCCAAGACCTATAACAAACTAAAAATGAAGAAATTTGGGCCATGCAAGATCATTGGCAAACGGGATTCGGGTAATGCATACGAGGTGGAGTTACCAAGCGAACTTAACATCTCCCCCGTGTTCAACATCTCAGATTTGGTCGAGTATCATGAAGGAGAAAGTAGTGAGATACCCAGTCCAGATTTGTGGAGCATTCCAGCAGTCATCCCAGTTGCGAACGAGATAGAAGAAGTTTTGGATACGCATGAGGGCCAAAGTACTAGGAACAGGAGTTACTCTGAGTATTTAGTCAAATGGAAAGGCAGACCCATAGAAGATGCGACTTGGTTATCAAAGGTAGAGGTTGATCGCCTGGGTCTACCTCGAAAAGATCAGAAGTGAAGGTCACTTCTCAAACTCACCCCGGGTGTCTGATGCAGGAGCATCCGGAGGCGAAGAAGCAATCTTGCATCACCCAAAAAAAAAATGTTTGTTTTTTTCCTTAAGTGCCAAAACTGTCGCGATATTGCGATGCTTTTTGATGAAAAGGGCCGAGGCGCCAAATGGTCACGAAATCATGACGTTTTCGAAGCAAAGCAGCCTTGACTCGAAATGGTCATGAAAGCGCGACATTTTTTTTGAAGCCACAGAGTCTGGATGCCAAATGGTCGCGAAATCGTGACATTTTTGAAACAATGCGGTCTGAACGCAAAATGGTTATGTGCCAATTGGTCATGAAATCGTGATAGTTTTGGGGAAAAGCAGCTTGGGTTCCAAGTGGTCACAAAATCATGACAGTTCCGGGGAAAAATAGCTTGGGCGCCAATTGGTCGCGAAATCGTGACAGCTCAAAGCTCTAAGGCTCAAAGACGTCACGAAATCGTGACACTTTCGGGGGGCAAGACTTGAAGGCACAAAGACATCTTCGGAGGAAAAGTTCTAAGGCACAACAATGGTCGCGAAATCGCGACACCTTCGGAGGCAAAGCTCGGAGGCTCAAAGACGTCACGAAATCGTGACACTTTTGGAGGCAAGGTTCGAAAACGCAAAGTGGTCACGAAATCGTGACGCTTTCGATGTGAAGGCTCAACGACACAAAGTGGTCACGAAATCGTGACGCTTTCGGAGGCAAGGTTCGAAAATGCAAAGTGGTCACGAAATCGCGACGCTTTCGGTGCGAAGGCTCAACAACGCAAAGTGGTCACGAAATCATGACACTTTCGGGCCGAAGACTCAAGGGCATGAAATGGTCACGAAATCGTGACACTTCCGGAGTAAGGGCTTAAAGGCGCAAGGTGGTCGCGAAATCGTGACACCTTCGGAGGAAAGGTGACAGGGTGCCAAGTGGTCGCGAAATCGTGACGCTTTTGGGGCAAAGGCACCAAGAGGTAGAATGGTCACGATATCGTGACCAAAAATGAGAAAGGGCGCAAAGAGGCAAACACGTCGCGATATCGCGACAGAGCGCTCACGATGCCTGACCAATCGACGATTACAGAGACTATTGTAGTGGGACACATGGCGTCGAATTACAGGTGGCCCTAGAATGTGCAGTGGTTACTGGGACTCTGGCAAAGGACTACGAGCGGCTGTGGTGCATCCCTTTGAATGATGATTTGGCGGGTGGATTGACAGGCGGCCGCAGTGCACTCCGCCATCCTAGACCATGATAATACGAGGCACCTGACAGCATCTTGCAAGCGGCAACAGGACATTCGTGCGGATGGTTAGAGGGAAGCCCGCACTTAGTGTAATGATGGGAAAGAAGTTGGGGCCAGTGATAAAAAGGCCGCGCATGCATTGTATTCGGGGCTTGGCCATTTTGAATGAAAATTGCTGTATTTTCGAATTGAAAGACCTCTATTGTCGAATTTGGGTGATTTTGTTGTGTGTTATAATAGCTCTAGATCAGGTCCTAAATCAATATTCTTTTTAGAACTTTGTGTTCATCGCACATTAGTTCCTTGTTTTCCTTTAGAATAACCTTGTTGAAGGAATAACACTCTACCTCCATCTTCTTCACTCCTAGAGTAAAATTGGAGGTGCATGGTACAACCTCTAGCTCTACATCACCTTCTATATCAACTTCCTTCCATAGTTATTTAGTATTTAGGTTTAATGGAGAAAATTTGGATCTATTGGAGATTGATTTTCTACTGCAACTTCTTTTGACATCTATCTATTAGTTTTCGTGAAAATGATTTTCTTTAATTTTTTTTTAACTTCCTACTAGGATGCTCCATTGTAAATATTTTTTATCCCCAAGTTTTCTTTATCACCACAAACAAGAAAAAATTATAACTAAGCATTTTGCATATAGATAATGCTTACTACTCCAATCAAATGATAAATAGATTTATTATATATATTTAAGGTATTTATTACCTAGCGTACATTCCATAAAAGGAAATTCATGTACTAACAACATCAAAGACCATATCAAGATGAATCCCTTCAAGAATATTATGCATATATTTCCCAAGAAAATATTGATGAATAAATTCCTACAATGTTATGGATTATTGTTTCTTAAAAGTAGTCTCAATGGAGTTTGAACACAATTTTTATTGAGAGGAATAGTTAATAATAATGAGAAGAAGTTTTTTAGCCCAATGATGGGGAAGGAATAAGTAATAGCATAGCAACTCATGTGTTTCATGATTAGAAATTGTTCAAATTATTGTGTATTGTTGAGTGGTGATTTTGCCCAAGTGCAAAACCACACTCACAGTTAGAATTTTATTAAAATCCCTCTCTTGCAAAGAAGTATAAACTTCTCCAAGGTTCCATTCATCTCAATGTGTGCATGTATGCTTGTCCAATGAGTGCAAGGAATACCTCAGTGCTCTACAAAAAAACTTTTAACAAGGGGCATGTGTTGTGGTTGATTTAATATAAGGTGCTATTATTGTTCATTGCTCTTTGTTAAGAAAGCTTTAATCAATTTGATTCTTTATTAACCTTACTTTAAACATGAAGTAACAAATGAAGATATTCCTCTAAGCTATAAATATTAAAGGATGAAATGATTCCTTTAATGTCACTTTAACCATGAAAAAGGAATACTCATGGATAGATAACTTTGTAGTTGTAGTAGCCTTTAATGTGTTTGATAAATGCCCTCTTTAATGAAATTTTATTTTTTCATGAAGAATATTAATTTACTGCTTTAAAACAATAGCCCTTTGAAATCTTCTCCCTCTCATGACACTATACTTTTCATGAAGGAAAATATATTTATGGCTATAAAGAACACAACCTTCGAGACACCTTATAATTGCTCCCCTTAAAATGAAATTTCTTTTATATTAAAGTTTTTAGATAGATTTTATCTTTCTAGTTAAGCAATTTTTAATCAATTTTATACTTCTTTGAACCTTGCTTAAAACCTGAGATAAAAAAAAATCAGCATCTAAAATGTAACTCTGAAATAATGAAATGCTTTATTTTATATTGCTTCAACCATGAAATGGAATGACTTTGGATGATTAACTTTGTAGCTCTAATAGCCTTCAATGTGCCTTATTGCTAACTTTCTTTGATGAAATGAGTTTTCATAAAGAGATTTAATAAAAGGTTTGAGATACCCTGTAAATCTCTTCCTTCCTTCCAATGTGACTGTAGTTTCATGAAATGAAAAAAATTGTTGCTTTTAATGTAAAGACCTATAATATGCCAAATAAATTATTCCTTTTCATTAAATTGTGATTTTCATGAAAGAAAATAACTTATTACTTTGAAGAAAAAATAACCTCTTTAAAATTACCTCATAAATCATTTCTATTTTGTGAAAATGGGATTTCATAAAAGGGAAATGACTAATTGCTTGAACATAAAACATAAATATTAAGATCCACCAGCTATTTCAAAATGGTGAAAGCCTATTGAAAAAAACATGCAAAATTCCCTTTACGATTACGAATTTTAAATAACCGTAGAATGTTACATTTAACTTGCAATAAAACCAGATTTGCTTTAAATTAAATTTTAAAGCTTATTCTATAAATTTAAATTTTTGTTTTTGAATTTTTTTTTATGTTTAATATATTTCTTTATTTTTTATTTTTTGAAATGTTTTAAAAGAAATAAAAAAATCCAGTTAGGTTTAGAAAGATAAAATAAATAAACAAATAAAATAAATTAAATTAAATTAAATAAAAATAAAACTGAAATGAACTAGAGCACTGCAACTTGAAAATCATCGTAAACCCTGTAATGTTAATATCTTGCACAAAAAACATGACTTAATGGGACCGATATTCATGCAATCCGAAATTGAAGAGGTGTGATCTCCTAGGGAAAAGATAATATATTAAATAAGAACAGTAGATTAACCAACAAAAATGCATTAAAACCTGTAGAGATTTCAATATATTGACATGCAATTGATTTTTTAATAAACTCATTAAAAGATAAAATAAAATTTCATCCACTGGCATTGTATGGTATACTTCCAGTCGAGTAACATGGCAAGAAAGAATTCAAAGCAGAATCCATTTGCATGCAGTCCTACTTTCAAAATTTACCATCATGATTGATCTATTACAATCTTGTATATAAAACTCCCCTTTCAAGTTCTCTGTTCCTATCTCCAATGCCTCTACCCATGTGTTTCATAACGCTTCACTTCCCTTTCTTTCCATAATGCTTCTTCTTTGGCTTTTGAAAGTTTTTTTCCATTTTTTTATTCCTTTGTGCGGCTTTACTCATGTGCTAGTGCCACAAGATTAGTCACCAATTAATCCTCTGAGCATGCATATCCATTGATTCGCTAGCTGCGCATTCACCTTCATGCAATTCTTTCTTTTTTTGTTGCCTCATGACGTGTATCCTATCCACCCTGATTACTTGTAAGTAAAATGGTATATAAGGCCCCTTTAGATTCTACAACAATTAAAATTCCACTTTAAAATAAAAAGCATTAAATTCTAAAATTAAAACAATGCTAAATACGACACTTTAAATATAAAAATAAAATGAAGCCTAGTTTAGAAACTAAATAAAATAAAATGAAACCAACTTCCAAAGTGAAAATTGACCTAAGATTTTTCTTTTTATTATCACTATTCTATTTATTTTATATTTTATATTTTTTATTTATTTTTTAATTTTATTTTTAATTTTATAATATACATGTATATATAATATGCATATATATTATAGTTTTTGTTTTAGATTTTTTTTTTTGTTTATATATACACCTACCATATATAAGCATTGGTTTCATTTTTTTTTTTTTTTATTTAATCATTATTATATATGAAACTGAAAGCACGAGATTCCGGGCGAAGGAAACACTAATTGCGATTGCATTCAAAATCAAATGCGCTTAAGTCCTAGAAACGTAAAGTGCATGAAATGGAAAATAAACGCATTGGAAGAGACACAAGCAAATGGAGAAAACACAGCCCTTTCATTAATATCCCTTGATCTCTGTTACAATGATGTCTCCTCCCTTTTCGGGGGCTAGGAGCGTTAAAAGAATTCGATTACAATCACTCAATGTTCCTCTTTCCGCGTGCCCACGATTGCAATGGGCGGGCCAAGATGATGTCGTCGCTGATGTCGATGAGTTCTTCACCTCCGTTGCTTCTCTTGCGAACAAAGAAACAACCAAGATTTCAGTAGCACCTGCTGCAAGTGAAAAGTGTTCGTTCTTCTAAAATCATCAAAAGATGCATGCAAACATTTATCTAAAATAGTAAACAAAATGATTCTAAACAGCCTGAAAACTTGCCAGAAGACATAAAATGTTACCAACAGGCCATTGCCACTGAGACAGTCGGCCAATCTGCTTTCAACTAGAAATCGTCCCTGGGTAGGACGATTTTTGACTGTAAATCGTCCCTGGGTGGGACGATTTCTTCTATGTTGGGGAAGCCGAACTGACACGCTCCAATGTCGACTCTCGAGGTCTCCAAAACACCTGCAGACAGAGGGGTTATGTAATTGGGGCCATTTTGGGACGACCCAGATGGTCGGATTCTCCCAATTTGGCCTCTACCCTCGGGAATTTGATATCGCCTCCTACAAGTTAGTGAAACTACAAAACGACACAAAACATACTAGAATCTGATCAAAGGTTACGAAATTGCAGCTATGAATTCACCAAATAGAAAACACAATATGCAACATGAGAAAATAAACTAGAATGCTTCTGAAATAAAACTTAAGAAAAGTGCGGGGGTGCCCAAGTGGGCCTCCCACCGTTGGCACTTGATTCCGGCGCCAATCCACTAGGGATGGGCCCAAAACCTCTTAGGATTGGGGGGTCGGCGAATTGGTTGATTCAGGTGTCCATGTGTTGGATTTAGGTCCGATTCAAGCTTCCAAAAGCCACCCAACAACCTCCCTTGCAAAAGATATTGGTGGATGTGGGAAGGTGAACCAAAAGGGATGCAAGTGGGTCTTCAACTCGGCAGCACTTCGTTGCTTGAAAACTCCTTCAACCTGTATATCTTGGGTGAGAAAAGTCTCACCTTTTATAGACCCAAGGGGTCTCTTTTGGGAGGGAAGCACAAATGCCATGTGTTGGTCATAGGCGCCATGTGGCAGCCTTGTCTTCCCATGAGGGAGGGGAGTCCTCCATTGACTTGGGCTTTCATAATCGCCCTTGTGACAGTCCTCAAACGGCCTATTTGTCCACTCACACACGTGTGCGAGGCAGGAGTCATCAACTGACCGTTCTGGGCTGCAACTTGGCCTCATTTGTCTTTTTTCCCGTTAAACTTGGAAATCATCCTTACTGGAGATGATTTCATAAATCGTCCCTGGGTGAGACGATTTCAATTTAGCAATCGTCCCTGGGTGAGACGATTACTAGGCAAAGTGTTTAAGTGTGCCAAATTGCTTCTTGACCTCACAAAATTGCTATGAAAGTGGTTAAGACCACTGTTTGACCTCTGAGGGCTGCCCTGGGGGCTGTGTTTGTCAAAGCGATCAGTGTTTGCAGTCACATAATCGGATTGGTGCTATTTTGGTGTCTACAGATGCCCCTTTTTGGGAAGCGCTACGGGTGACGCAGTGCTGAAAAAAAAATAGATAACCAAAGCACTAATGATTAGGGTTTCTTGGTAACCTAACCAAATTTTGATGCCCCAAGTATGGAAATGGCATGCATTCTTGAATCCTTGCTTCTGACAAGCTAAGGAATTTGATTTCAAGTATTAACCTATTTTGGTGAGGTGTGACTTGAACTTAGACATTGATCAGTCATGAACAGGAAAAGGGCATTTTTATCCTCAGGGGGAACCTTGTGTTCATGATTCACGAAATGCCAAGTGTTTGATTGATTTGATTGTTGCTTGTTTACTGCCCCAAGTAGGAGCGTGATTGTCTTTGTCAATGATTCTTTGAATGCATGTCGTTTTCCTTAATTGGGTGTGTGATTTTTGGTTGGTGACTAAGTGTGACTACCCCCTCAAGCGACGAATCGATGAGGAAATGACCTTCGTGAGAGAAGCGACGAGTCGCTTGACCCAAGATGACTTGTGCAAGGGTGCCTTTAGAGCGTTTACCGTTAAGCGTGTGCAATTTTTCCAACATTTGGACCTATTTTTGGTGGGTGTTAACCCTTTTGGTGATGCCGTCATCGAGGTGAAATCATCAAAAATCTAACTTCCCGTGGAGCGGTCCGGCTATTGTAGCCTTCTTGGGGAAGTAGGAGAGCGATAATTTGGACCTTGACATCGATTTTCTTTGCCAAGAGGTTAAGTGCAAGAGCACTTGTATCCGACAATGCTTATTGCTTTGTTTTTATGTTGCATGTTTTGTTTTTTTTGTTGTTTTTTTTTGTGACACCATTTGGGGATTAAATTTTCGAAAATCCGTCTCCCGTGGAGCGGTCCGGCTATGGTAGCTTTCTTAGGGAGTAGGATAGTGATAATTTGTGACCCTAATGTTTATTGCTTTTTGTGTTGTTTTGATTTTCTTGTTGTTTTTGAGTGGGCTTTGACCCTTTTGTGACGTCGTTTGGGGATGAAATTGTCAAAAATCCGTCTTCCCGTGGAGCGGTCCGGCTATTGTAGCCTTCTTGGGGAAGTAGGAGAGCGATAATTTGGACCTCGACATCGATTTTCTTTGCCAAGAGGTTAAGTGCAAGAGCACTTGTGTCTGGCAATGTTTATTGTTGGTTTTGTGTTGCATTTTTTGTTGTTTTGTTGTTTTTTTTTGTGACACCATTTTGGGATTAAATTGTCAAAAATTTGTCTTCCCGTGGAGCGGTCCGACTATGGTAGCCTTCTTAGGGAGTAGGATAGTGATAATTTGTGACCCCGATGTCGATTTGCTATGCCAAGAGGTTAAGTGCAAGAGCACTTGTGTCTGGCAATGTTTATTGTTGTTTGTTGTTTTGATTTTCTTATTGTTTTTGAGTGGGCTTTGACCCATTTGTGATGTCATTTGGGGGTGATGTGTCTGGCATTAATCCGTCTTATCGTGGAGCGGTCTGGATATGGTAGCCTTCTTAGGGAGTAGGATAGCGACAATGTAGACCCTGACATCAGTTTTGCTATGCCAAGAGGTTAAGTGCAAGAGCACTTGTGTCTGGCAATGTTTATTGCTTGTGCTTTTGTGTTACATTTTTGTGATGTTTTTGTTGTTTTTGCTTTCTTGTTTTTTTTTTGTATATGTCATGATTTTATGTTATGCATAATGATTGATGTTGATGGATGCATGCTATTGTATATTGATATATGCATATGGCATGATAAATGCTACTGTTGTATGTTGATTTATTTTGATAGATGCATATGCTATGATGAATGCAAATGTTTTTGATTTATATGTGATATGCAGAGATGAAATGGATGAATGGGATTTGTGATGTTTGGCTATGGCACCATAGACTATCTAGAACTCTGTTATTTTGTTTTTTTAGGTGATTACTGTGATGCATGACTTTGTATGTTTTTCATGTGGTTTTTCTCTTTTTTTTAATTTTTTGATGGTATTGCAAAGATGAAAAGTAGCGCAGTTGGTTTAGAAATGTACCTAAGGTTTTCTGAGACTCAGACGGTTTTAACTCACTAGCCATGACTGTACTTTGTTTTTCAAGACTTTTGGACAAGGTATGAATCGAACTCGTTTTTGACCAAGCTATTTCACATCCCTGTGTGTGCAATTGAGTTCGTTATTGTGGTATTTATCAGGATACCGCCAGTGCCAGATGGGCTTTCAATCGAACCTGTACTGAGGATCACCTAATTAGCTCCACTAACTCCTTTGTTGTATTCAGTTAGATTAATCTGTGGTGTTATCCAGGGCGCCATAGGCTAGCTCATCCACATGCAAACATTGATCTATACACAAGTTAATGTGATAGATATATCGTCATGCGAGAAATTTGCCGCCAGTTATCGATAGGCTATCAACCAAATCGGTACTGAGGCTTGCCTTATGACCTTTTAGAATGCTGAGAGTTCCAGGGATTCAAGTTCCACTCCCTTCTTTTCTTCAATTGTATTGGGATACTTGCTCATTGTAGTGATGAGATCACTATTTATTTTGATTTGTTTTTCTTTCGAGCAAGGGATTTGGGTCATGGAGTGACGAAAATCACTGTTGTTTGTGCCTTTTGATATGTGCACTGTAGTTTGTCAAATTTGGAGTTTTGACATTTTGCAACTTTTTTGTGTTTTGCAACTATTGAAAACTTTAGGGATTCTTAGGGAATTGGGTAGGGAGGATTCTTGTCCTTTTGCCAACTCTCAGCATTCTAGGGGTCATTCGCACAAGGGGATGAGCAAGATAACCGTTTCGCTTGTGGTGACCTAGATTATTTTGCAGGTTTCGTCTCGTTCACACAATTTGGGAATTTTTAGTGTTTTGATTTGTGTTGGGATGTTACGTAACATGGTGTATTTCAAGTATGACTCTACCTTCATAAAATCTGTTTGACTTGATACGCTACATGGCTAAAGAGGAAAATGATGACTGAATCACTGAAACTCTTGGTACATTCCTAGACCACTGACTGTAGTGTGGTAAAAGTTATGCATGGTGTTTTTGTTGTTTTTGTAACATGAGACAATGCGGAACAAGATGGACTATCAGAGCTATTGCAGCCTATGGTATTTGACCCGTATGACTACAAATATGCAATGTATGGATGCAATGCTTAATGCAGCTATGTATTTTTGTAATTTTGATGGATTGTTTTTGGTGAAGTTGAAGATGAGGTGCGAGAATATGAATTTTATGATGAATTTGAGTATGCCTAGAATTGAGATGCAAATATTTGTTGTTTTTGATGATTTTTGTTGTTTTTTTTTTTTTTTTTTTGACCAAGCGATTGCGATAATCGTTGGAGCTTTTTGGGTTTGACCAAGTGATTGTGATAATCCTTGGAGCTTTTGGGGTGACCAAGTGATTGCGATAATCCTTGGAGCTTTTTGGATTGACCAAGAGATTGCGATAATCCTTGGAGCTTTTTGGGTGACCAAGAGATTACGATAATCCTTGGAGCTTTTTGGATTGACCAAGAGATTGCGATAATCCTTGGAGCTTTTTGGGTGACCAAGAGATTGCGATAATCCTTGGAGATTTTTGGGTGACCAAGAGATTGCGATAATCTTGGAGCTTTTTGGATTGACCAAGAGATTGCGATAATCCTTGGAGCTTTTTGGGTGACCAAGAGATTGCGATAATCCTTTGAGCTTTTTGGTGACCAAGAGATTGCGATAATCCTTGGAGCTTTTTGGGTGACCAAGAGATTGTGATAATCCTTGGAGCTTTTTGGGTGACCAAGAGATTGCAATAATCCTTGGAGCTTTTTTTTTTTTTTTTTTGGATATGGCTTTCTTAGATATGAAATGGTCGCAAATGACTGATATTCAAGGGTTCTGTTTCCTTGATACCATCAAGAGAAGCTAGCCTGTACATCCCGAGTCCTATTTTTCTATCAATGACATAATGACCTAACCAATTTGCCATGAATTTATCCCTCATATGGGATAGCAAATTAGAGTTTTGTTGGTTTTCCTTCAGAACCAAATCACCAACCCGAAAGTCTCTTAGGTGAACTTTCATGTTGTAAGCTTTCTTAAGCCGCTCTTGATAGATACGTAAGTGCTCAATAGCATTAACGCGTCGTTCGTCAAGCAACGTAAGTTGGTCCAATAGGGCTTGTCGTGCAGTGTTATCATCGATGAACTCCTGCATTGATATGCATAGGGAAGGAATTTCTAACTCGAGAGGCATTACTGCCTCTGAGCCATACACTAGTGAAAACGAAGTTGCCCCAGTGGGCGTCCGAATGCTAGTTCGATAACCCCAAAGGGCAAGTGGGATTTGTATGTGCCAATCCTTATGACTGTCTGCGACGGTCTTTTTAAGGATGGCGACTAGCATTTTGTTTGACGCCTCTGCTTGCCCATTTGCTTGCAGATAATAGGGTGTTGAAAAGCTATGCTGAATTTTGTACTTTGTGGTTAAAGCATGCACGTCTTTGTTCTTGAATGATGGCCCATTATCCGAGATTATTTTGGATGGAATACCAAAATGACATATGATGTGATGCAAGATGAACTCCGCAATACGGGGTCCTTTCGTTGAGGTTAACGGAATTGCTTCCACCCATTTGGTAAAATATTCTATGGCCGTTATGATAAACATGTGACAGCCTGACGATGTAGGGGAGATATTTCCGATTAGATCGAGGCCCCACTGCGAAAATGGCCAAGCAGACTGGACTATCTGTAGGGCTTGGGAAGGTGCGTGCATTAAATTGGCATGATGTTGACATTTCACGCACCTCTTGACATACGCGAAGCAATCTCGCTCTAAATATGGCCAATAATAGCCCATGCAAAGAATGTGCTTTGCAATGGCCATACCACTGAAGTGGCCGCCACATGTACCGTCATGCACATGGGCGACTGCCCAAGTGGACTCTTGTTGGTCCAAGCAACGAAGAAGAATTCCGTCGTAGCTGCGATGATACAAAATGTCTCCTATCAAGACATATTTTGCCGCTTTCTGTTTGAATGTTCGTTTTGCAGCGTGCATCAATCCAAAGGGTAGATTACCTAACTTGAAGTAGTCTCTTATGGGTAAATACCAGTCCTGTTGATCGGATATCTCGACAGTTTGAACAACCAATCCCTTTTGGAGTTCTTCCCTAAAAAATGTTGATTGGGATAGAACTTGTAAGAATAGCGTTGTGTTGCTATTAATGGGAGTGGGGGAAAACAAAGACCCCCAGTTGGCCCATTTCAAATAGTCTCGAATTCGAAAGAACTTATCCGAAGATGGTTCGATCTGGATCATGTGGACTCCTGGTGTGAAGTCAGAGCTTGCGCGCTCCATCGCGGGTTGCGATAAGGTTTTGACCTCAATGATTGTTATATCACCGAAAAGGTCTTGCGGTATTAGTGACCCCAAGGAGGCCATTGTATCCGCAAAATGGTTTGATGATCGAGGGAGTGCCTCGATGTCATACCACTCAAGTTTTGCCAGGAATTTGTCCACAATATGCAGCATGATAAAATAAACTAGAATGCTTCTGAAATAAAACATAAGAAAAGTGCGGGTGTGCCCAAGTGGGCCTCCCACCGTTGGCACTTGATTCCGGTGCCAATCCACTAGGGATGGGCCCAAAACCTCTTAGGATTGGGGGGGTCGACGAATTGGTTGATTCAGGTGTCCATGTGTTGGATTTAGGTCCGATTCAAGCTTCCAAAAGCCACCCAACAACCTCCCTTGCAAAAGAGATTGGTGGATGTGGGAAGGTGAACCAAAAGGGATGCAAGTGGGTCTTCAACTCGGCAGCACTTCGTTGCTTGAAAACTCCTTCAACCTATATATCTTGGGTGAGAAAAGTCTCACCTTTTATAGACCCAAGGGGTCTCTTTTGGGAGGGAAGCACAAATGCCATGTGTTGGTCATAGGCGCCATGTGGTAGTCTTGTCTTCCCATGAGGGAGGGGAGTCCTCCATTGACTTGGGCTTTCATAACTGCCCTTGTGACAGTCCTCAAATGGCCTATTTGTCCACTCACACACGTGTGCGAGGCAGGAGTCATCAACTAACTATTCTGGGCTGCCACTTGGCCTCATTTGTCTTTTTGCCCGTTAAACTTGGAAATCGTCCTTACTGGAGACGATTTCATAAATCATCCCTGGGTGAGACGATTTCAAGTTAGCAATCGTCCCTAGGTGAGATGATTACTAGGCAAAGTGTTTAAGTGTGCCAAATTGCTTCTTGACCTCACAAAATTGCTATGAAAGTGGTTAAGACCACTGTTTGACCTCTGAGGGCTGCCTTGGGGGCTGTGTTTGTCAAAGCGATCAGTGTTTGCAATCACATAATCGTATTGGTGTTATTTTGGTGTCTACAGATGCCCCTTTTTGGGAAGCGTTGCGGGTGACGCTGTGCTGAAAAAAAAATAGATAACCAAAGCACTAATGATTAGGGTTTCTTGGTAACCTAACCAACTTTTGATGCCCCAAGTATGGAAATGGCATGCATTCTTGAATCCTTGCTTCTGACAAGCTAAGGAATTTGATTTCAAGTATTAACCTATTTTGGTGAGGTGTGACTTGAACTTAGACATTGATCAGTCATGAACAGACAAAGGGCATTTTTATCCTCAGGGGGAACCTTGTGTTCATGATTCACGAAATGCCAAGTGTTTGATTGATTTGATTGTTGCTTGTTTCATTGCCCCAAGTAGGAGCGTGATTGTCTTTGTCAATGATTCTTTGAATGCATGTCATTTTCCTTAATTGGGTGTGTGATTGTTGGTTGGTGACTAAGTGTGACTACCCCCTCAAGCGACGAATCGATGAGGAAATGACCTTCATGAGAGAAGCGACGAGTCACTTGACCCAATATGACTTGTGCAAGGGTGCCTTTAGAGGGTTTACCGTTAAGCGTGTGCAATTTTTCCAACATTTGGACCTATTTTTGGTGGGTGTTAACCCTTTTGGTGATGCCGTAATGAGGTGAAATCATCGAAAATCTAACTTCCCGTGGAGCGGTCCGGCTATTGTAGCCTTCTTGGGGAAGTAGGAGAGCGATAATTTGGACCTCAACATCGATTTTCTTTGCCAAGAGGTTAAGTGCGAGAGCACTTGTGTCCGACAATGCTTATTGCTTTGTTTTTATGTTGCATGTTTTGTTGTTTTTGTTTTTTTTTTTTGTGACACCATTTGGGGATTAAATTTTCGAAAATCCGTCTCCCGTGGAGCGGTCCGGCTATGGTAGGTTTCTTAGGGAGTAGGATAGTGATAATTTGTGACCTCGATGTCGATTTGCCATGCCAAGAGTTTAAGTGCAAGAGCACTTGTGTCTGGCAATGTTTATTGCTTTTTGTGTTGTTTTGATTTTCTTGTTGTTTTTGAGTGGGCTTTGACCCTTTTGTGACATCGTTTGGGGATGAAATTGTCGAAAATCCGTCTTCCCGTGGAGCGGTCCGGCTATTGTAGCCTTCTTGGGGAAGTAGGAGAGTGATAATTTGGACCTCGACATCGATTTTATTTGCCAAGAGGTTAAGTGCAAGAGCACTTGTGTCTGGCAATGTTTATTGTTGGTTTTGTGTTGCATTTTTTGTTGTTTTGTTGTTTTTTTGTGACACCATTTGGGGATTAAATTGTCAAAAATCTGTCTTCCCGTGGAGCGGTCCGGCTATGGTAGCCTTCTTAGGGAGTAGGATAGTGATAATTTGTGACCCCGATGTCGATTTGCTATGCCAAGAGGTTAAGTGCAAGAGCACTTGTGTCTGGCAATGTTTATTGTTGTTTGTTGTTTTGATTTTCTTATTGTTTTTGAGTGGGCTTTGACCCATTTGTGACGTCATTTGGGGGTGAAATTGTCAACAATCCGTCTTCTCGTGGAGCGGTCCGGCTATGGTAGCCTTCTTAGGGAGTAGGATAGCGACAATGTAGACCCTGACATCAGTTTTGCTATGCCAAGAGGTTAAGTGCAAGAGCACTTGTGTCTGGCAATGTTTATTGCTGTGCTTTTGTGTTACATTTTTGTGATGTTTTTGTTGTTTTTGCTTTCTTGTTTTTTTTGGTATATGTCATGATTTTATGTTATGCATAATGATTGATGTTGATGGATGCATGCTACTGTATATTGATATATGCATATGGCATGATAAATGCTACTGTTGTATGTTGATTTATTTTGATAGATGCATATGCTATGATGAATGCAAATGTTTTTGATTTATATGTGATATGCAGAGATGAAATGGATGAATGGGATTTGTGATGTTTGGCTATGGCACCATAGACTGTCTAGAACTCTGTTATTTTGTTTTTTTAGGCGATTACTGTGATGCATGACTTTGTATGTTTTTCATGTGGTTTTTCTCTTTTTTTTTATTTTTTGATGGTATTGCAAAGATGAAAAGTAGCGCAGTTGGTTTAGAAATGTACCTAAGGTTTTCTGAGACTCAGACGGTTTTAACTCACTAGCCACGACTGTACTTTGTTTTTCAAGACTTTTGGACAAGGTATGAATCAAACTCATTTTTGACCAAGCTATTTCACATCCCTGTGTGTGCAATTATGTTCGTTATTGTGGTATTTATCAAGATACCGCCAGTGCCAGATGGGCTTTCAACCGAACCTGTACTAAGGATCACCTAATTAGCTACACTAACTCCTTTGTTGTATTCAGTTAGATTAATCTACGGTGTTATCTAGGGTGCCATAGGCTAGCTCATCCACATGCAAACATTGATCTATACACAAGTTAATGTGATAGATATATCATCATGCGAGAAGTTTGCCGCCAGTTATCGATAGGCTATCAACCAAATCGGTACTGAGGCTTGCCTTATGACCTTTTAGAATGCTGAGAGTTCCAGGGATTCAAGTTCCACTCCCTTCTTTTCTTCAATTGTATTGGGATACTTGCTCATTGTAGTGATGAGATCACTGTTTATTTTGATTTGTTTTTCTTTCGAGCAAGGGATTGGGGTCATGGAGTGACGAAAATCACTATTGTTTGTGCCTTTTGATGTGTGCACTGTAGTTTGTCAAATTTGGAGTTTTGACATTTTTCAACTTTTTTGTGTTTTGCAACTATTGAGAACTTTAGGGATTCTTAGGGAATTGGGTAGGGAGGATGCTTGTCCTTTTGCCAACTCTCGACATTCTGGGGGTCATTCGCACGTGGGGATGAGCAAGATAACCGTTTCACTTGTGGTGACCTAGATTATTTTGCAGGTTTCATCTCGTTCACACAATTTGGGAATTTTTAGTGTTTTTATTTGTGTTGGGATGTTACGTAACATGGTGTATTTCAAGTATGACTCTACCTTCGTAAAATTTGTTTGACTTGATACGCTACATGGCTAAAGAGGAAAATGATGACTGAATCACTGAAACTCTTGGTACATTCCTAGACCACTAACTGTAGTGTGGTAAAAGTTATGCATGGTGTTTTTGTTGTTTTTGTAACATGAGACAATGCGGAACAAGATGGACTATCAGAGCTATTGCAGCCTATGGTATTTGACCCGTATGACTACAAATATGCAATGTATGGATGCAATGCTTAATGCAGCTATGTATTTTTGTAATTTTGATGGATTGTTTTTGGTGAAGTTGAAGATGAGGTGCGAGAATATGAATTTTATGATGAATTTGAGTATGCCTAGAATTGAGATGCAAATATTTGTTGTTTTTGATGATTTTTGTTGTTTTGTTTTATTTTTATTTTTATTTTTATTTTTTGACCAAGCGATTGCGATAATCATTGGAGCTTTTTAGGTTTGACCAAGTGATTGTGATAATCCTTGGAGCTTTTGGGGTGACCAAGTGATTGCGATAATCCTTGGAGCTTTTTGGATTGACTAAGAGATTGCGATAATCCTTGGAGATTTTTGGGTGACCAAGAGATTGTGATAATCCTTGGAGCTTTTTGGATTGACCAAGAGATTGCGATAATCCTTGGAGATTTTTGGGTGACCAAGAGATTGCGATAATCCTTGGAGATTTTTGGGTGACCAAGAGATTGCGATAATCTTGGAGCTTTTTGGATTGACCAAGAGATTGCGATAATCCTTGGAGCTTTTTGGGTGACCAAGAGATTGCAATAATCCTTGGAGCTTTTTGGTGACCAAGAGATTGCGATAATCCTTGGAGCTTTTTGGGTGACCAAGAGATTGCGATAATCCTTGGAGATTTTTGGGTGACCAAGAGATTGCGATAATCCTTGGAGCTTTTTTTTTTTTTTTTTTTTGGATATGGCTTTCTTAGATATGAAATGGTCGCAAATGACTGATATTCAAGGGTTCTGTTTCCTTGATACCATCAAGAGAAGCTAGCCTGTACGTCCCGAGTCCTATTTTTCTATCAATGACATAAGGACCTAACCAATTTGCCACGAATTTGTCCCTCATATGGGACGACAAATTAGAGTTTTGTTGGTTTTCCTTCAGAACCAAATCACCAACCCGAAAGTCTCTTAGGTGAAATTTCATGTTGTAAGCTTTCTTAAGCCGCTCTTGATAGATACGTAAGTGCTCGAGAGCATTAATGCGTTGTTCGTCAAGCAACGTAATTTGGTCCAATCGGGCTTGTCGCGCAGTGTTATCATCGATGAACTCCTGCATTGATATGCACAGGGAAGGAATTTCCAACTCGAGAGGCATTACTGCCTCTGAGCCATACACTAGTGAAAACGGAGTTGCCCCGGTGGGCGTCCGAATGCTAGTGCGATAAGCCCAAAGGGCAAGTGGGATTTGTATGTGCCAATCCTTATGACCGTCTGCGACGTTCTTTTTAAGGATGACGACTAGCGTTTTGTTTGACGCCTCTGCTTGCCCATTTGCTTACGGATAATAGGGTGTTGAAAAGCTGTGCTGAATTTTGTACTTTGTGGTTAAAGCACGCACGTATTTGTTCTTGAATGATGGCCCATTATCCGAGATTATTTTGGATGGAATACCAAAAAGACATATGATGTGATGCAAGATGAACTCCGCAATACGGGGTCCTTTCGTTGAGGTTAACGGAATTGCTTCCACCCATTTGGTAAAATATTCTGTGGCCGTTATGATAAACGTGTGACGGCCTGACGATGTATGGGAGATCTTTCTAATTAGATCGATGCCCCACTGTGAAAATGGCCAAGCAGACTGGACTGTCTGTAGGGCCTGGGAAGGTGCGTGCATTAAATTGGCATGATGTTGACATTTCACGCACCTCTTGACATACGCGCAACAATCTTGCTCTAAATATGGCCAATAATAGCCCATGCAAAGAATGCGCTTTGCAATGGCCATACCACTGAAGTGGCCGCCACATGTACCGTCATGCACTTAGGCAACTGCCCAAGTGGACTCTTGCTGGTCCAAGCAACGAAGAAGAATTCTGTCGTAGCTGCGATGATACAAAATATCTCCTATTAAGACATATTTTGGCGCTTTCTATTTGAATGTTAGTTTTGCGGCATGCATCAATCCAAAGGGTAGATTACCTAACTTGAGGTAGTCTCTTATGGGTAAATACCAGTCTTGTTGATCGGATACCTCGACAGTTTGAACAACCAATCCCTTTTGGAGTTCTTCCCTAACAAATGTTGATTGGGATAGAACTTGTAAGAATAGCATTGTGTTGCTATTAATGGGAGTGGGGGAAAACAAAGACCCCCAGTTGGCCCATTTCAAACAGTCTCGGATTCGAAAGAACTTATCCGAAGATGGTTCGATCTGGATCATGTGGACTCCTGGTGTGAAGTCAGAGCTTGCGCACTCCATCACGGGTTGCGATAAGGTTTTGACCTCAATGGTTGTTATATCACCGGAAAGGTCTTGCGATATTAGTGACCCCAAGGAGGCCATTGTATCCGCAAAATGGTTTTATGATCGAGGGAGTGCCTCGATGTCATACCACTCAAGTTTTTCCAAGAATTTGTCCACAAGGGCTTTATAGGCCTTCAGTACTGGGCATTTGCATTGATATACCCCTTTGACTTGATTGATGATTAACAGCGAATCGCCAAAGATGTTTAATCTTTTGATGTTCATGGTGATTGTTGTCTGAAGACCTAGGAGCAAGGCTTCATATTCTGCATTATTGTTGGTGCACTGGAAGTTTAATTTAAATGACAGGGGCATTGGAGCGCCCTGCGGTGTGAAGAATACAATTCTTGTGCCACCCCCTTGCTTGCATTTAGAACCATCAAAAAATAAGGTTATGTCGGCCTGAGACTTAGGCTCATCAGAATCTGGCGATTCTGAGACATGGAAGACCCCATCATCGGGTAGTTCTATGACCAGAGGCTGATCTTCTTCAAGAGGAGCCTCTGCTAGTTGATCGGCTATGACTTGTCCTTTTATATATTTTTTCCCAATAAACTCAATGTCAAATTCCGTCAACAACATGATCCATTTCGCCGTGCGACTACTATGATAAGTACAACTCATCATGTATCGCAATGGATTCTTCTTATACACAACATACGTAGTGTTGCTCAACATGTAGTGGCGTAGCCTCTTGGTAGCAAACACCACTGCCAAGCAAAGTTTCTCAACGTATGCATAGTTAAGTTTGTAACTGACCAGTGTGCGACTAAGATAGTAAGTAGCCTGTTCTTTGTGAAGTTCATTCTTCTGGGCTAGCATGGCTCCCAGTGCCACCTCAGTAGCTGAGATGTATAAGTAGAATGGCACTCCTGGTCTAGGTGGTGCCAATACTGGCGGCGAAGCCAATTATTGTTTTATTTCGTGAAAGGCTGACTAGCACTCGTCATCCCAATGAAATGTGACCCCCTTGTGCAATAATTTGTTCATTGGTCGGCATTTGTCAGATAATTGTGCTATGAAGCGTTTAATCGACATGACCTTTCCTTGCAAACTTCTGAGCTGCTTGATAGTGGTTGGGGAAGCCATTTCAAGGATTGCCTTGACTTTGTTTGGGTCCACTTCGATGCCTCATTTTGAGACTATAAAACCCAAGAGTTTTCCAGATGTGATGCCAAACACGCACTTCTTGGGATTCGATCTGACCTTATGCTCTATGAGGCGATCGAGAATCTTGCTTAAGTCACCGAGATGATCTAAGCGCAAGAGAGACTTGGCTAACAAATCATCCATGTAATCTTCCAAAGTTTTGTGCATGTAATCGTGGAAGATATAAGTCATAGCATGTTGGTATGTAGCACCAGTGTTTTTAAGGCCAAAAGGCATGACCTTATAGCAAAATGTCCCCCAAGGTGTTGTGAATGCCGTTTTTAGTTGGTCTTCAGGATTGATACGAATTTGATTGTATCCTGAGAAACCGTCCATTAGGGAGAGCATTTCGTGACCTGCTGTAGCGTCTACCAATGCGTCGATGCTTGGAAAGGGAAAATCATCCTTAGGACTCGCTTTGTTTAGGTCTCAAAAGTTGATGCATATGCGAATCCTCCCGTCGAGCTTCTTGACGAGAACCATGTTTGACAACCATGGCGGATAATCCACGCAGATGACAAATTGTGCATCCAACAGCTTTTGCAATTTGTCTTTGACCATCAAGGCCACTGTTAGGTGCATCTTTCTTAGTTTTTGCTTTACAGGCTTGATTTTTAGATCAAGCGTTAAATTGTGCATGACTAGCTACGGGTCTAGTCCTGGCATATCCTTGTATGACCATGCAAAAACCTCCTTCTTTTCTTTAAGAAGGGCAATGTAATCAGCTTGCTCTTCAGGGGAAAGGCTTACCCCCAGCTTGAGAATCCGTGGATTCATTGGATCTGTGCCGATGTCTACGTCAGTCGTCTCCTCGACTGACATGTGGGATCCGTCCTCCAACTGATGTGGAGTTGGGATTAAATGGATATCATCAACTGAGTTAAGATCTGCGTTTGGAACCTCGGGTCCCTCTTCAGCTTGAAAAATATCCTAAGTTGTCCTTGGGGTAAAATGAAGCATTTCACCGAAAGGCTAGTACTCTGATGGTGACAATGGTGAATTGACGTGATCCCAGTCGATGGCATCCATGTCTATATGCAATGACCGTGATGGATCGGTCGGATTGCGGATGGGTGCGGTCAAATCAATGGAGATCATGTGGATGGAATGAATTTTGTCTCCAGAATCGCGGGTGTGATAACTTGTTTCTTCTAGATGCTCCCTATACTCTGGATCTAGCTCTACGGGAACAGGCACGAATGGATCCTCCATAGGTGCAAATTTTGCAAAAAGGAGGGTAGGGTCTTCCCTCAGCACTGTTGTCATGATGGGATCTCGAGGTGGACGATGCTCATCTTGAATTTGGAGCCATGGATCCAACACTTGGTCCCACCTCGTTGGGTCTACATGCCATTCATGCCCCAGCAGTATGCCCATCTGTCCCATTAGATCTTCATGAGTTAGAGTGCGATGATGTCGTCGTGCATGTCTAAGATAGTCCATTTTAGTTTCATCTTCTGAATCGCTTTCATAGATCCAAAATTGTTCATCCTCTTCAGCATATGTTGCTTGCGATGTTGAGGACTCTTCTTGTTCTAGTGAATTAATCTGGTCCCATTGCGATTGTTCCACTCTTGGTGGAGGGACCTGATTCTCTTGGTACTATATTGTTTCATCTGGAACCTCTAAGGGGAACAGCTTCAGAAAGATGTCCGGTAGCCATTGATGTTCTCTTTGAGGATTACTATCTGAACTTTCACCTCTCTCTAGCAAAGGAGAGGGATTATTGTTGTTTTCAGGGGTGTTTGTTGACCATGGGAGGTAGTCTCCCAATGTGTATTCTGTATTTGGATTGGCATAAGGGTCTAATGCCAATCCCCCCTTGTTTCCTATTTCTAGGCCTTGCATATTTTCAACCAAGATATCTAATGGTAGGGGATGGTTGAACCCTACCCATGACTTGTCATATGGCATCTGATATCTTGGTTGGCAAAGGATCTGCATTCCTTGCTCATATCTGCCTAGCCCGTATCCATGCCAATTGCATTGGCCTAGATATTTTAGGGCAAATTCGGGGTTTGACAGATAATTGATGTTTTCCACAAAAGGTTCTTTGTCTGTTTCCTTTTGTTGGCATGGTTCAAGACCATGATCAAGGCTCCCATACACAAAATTTGTTTGGTTCGGTGGGTAGCCTAGAGGAACAATTGTCCCTATGGGAAGGCGAGGTCTTCCCATGTCTTGTACTGACTCCAATGTGGGGGTTGCCACAATGTTTTGCACTAAGTACTCCCCCCAGTGCCCGTATCGGCCATTTCAATGCTGATTGTTGATGATTGGGTGGGAGGAAATGGTAGTCCTTCCTGAGTCCATTCCATGTTTGGTTGTTCAGGAGTCTTGGTTTCTGTTGTGTTTGGTGTTTCCTCTGTTGATATCTTTGAGATTGTGGGCAACCTTTCTTCTAGAGGCTTAACCTCTTCCATGATTTGTTTTCCCTTGTCCTTCTGTTGGGCCATGATAGGTGGCGTTGATGATGAAGGAGCAGGTGATGAAGTCTCACCTGGCTAGGATTTTGTCTTGTTGGCCACCAGTGGTGCCTGCGGTATTGGACCCTGTTTAGATGGATTTAATTGGAAATCCAAATGCGTTGAAGGGAGGGTCGATTGAGGTATGAATTGTACCGCATTGCAATACTTTAAGGGGTCTAAGTCCATTGGGACTACATGTATTTCCCCTTCATAAGCATACTTTAAGCACTGGTGGGCGATCGAAGGGACACACTTCATGTCCTTGATCCAAGGCCGCCCTAGCAGTATATTATAAGCCATTTCACCTTCCAGCACATGGCACAGTGTAGGTATTGAATTTTGTCCTACCTAGACTGGCAGAACGATTGTGTCGATTGTCGAGCATATTGCATCATTAAAATCTCAAAACATACTAGAATCTGATCAAAGGTTACGAAATTACAGCTATGAATTCACCAAACAGAAAACACAATATGCAGCATGAGAAAATAAACTAGAATGCTTCTAAAATAAAACTTAAGAAAATTTTGGGGGTGCCCAAGTGGGCCTCCCACCGTTGGCAATTGATTCTGGTGCCAATCCACTAGGGATGGGCCCAAAACCTCTTAGGATTTGGGGGGTCGGCGAATTGGTTGATTCAGGTGTCCATGTGTTGGATTTAGGTCTGATTCAAGCTTCCAAAAGCCACCCAAAAACCTCCCTTGCAAAAGAGATTGGTGGATGTGGGAAGGTGAACCAAAAGGGATGTAAGTGGATCTTCAACTTGGAAGCACTTCGTTGCTTGAAAACTCCTTCAACCTGTATATCTTGGGTGAGAAAAGTCTCACCTTTTATAGACCCAAGGGGTCTCTTTTGGGAGGGAAGCACAAATGCCATGTGTTGGTCATAGGCGCCATGTGGCGCTCTTGTCTTCCCATGAGGTAGGGGAGTCCTCCATTGACTTGGGCTTTCATAACTGCCCTTGTGACAGTCCTCAAATGACCTATTTGTCCACTCACACACGTGTGCGAGGCAGGAGTCATCAACTGACTGTTCTGGGCTGCCACTTGGCCTCATTTGTCTTTTTGCCCATTAAACTTGGAAATCATCCTTACTGGAGACGATTTCAGAAATCATCCCTGGGTGAGACGATTTCAGATTAGCAATCATCCCTGGGTGAGACGATTACTAGGAAAAGTGTTTAAGTGTGCCAAATTGCTTCTTGACCTCAGAAAATTGCTATGAAAGTGGTTAAGACCACTGTTTGACCTATGAGGGCTGCCTTGGGGGTTGTTTTTGTCAAAGTGATCAGTGTTTGCAGTCACATAATCGGATTGGTGATATTTTGGTGTCTACAGAAACATATAATAATAATATATATTTTCCTTTTTTACCATTTTTTTTATTTTTTAAAGTTATTTTTTATTAAAACATGGCTTAAGCAAACACTTAACATGAATTCAAGCTATTACAAATGACCAAATATTTAACAATCCTAAACGCTACTTAAAAAAAACAATGAAGGGCATACAATTCTATCCAAACTACCATGCAAACAAACAAAAATTCCTAGAATAAAGAAAATAAAAGGGGGGTCCCCATTTATTGGGGCTAGTTGTGGAGAGGCCACAACAAATGATGACTCTGCTAGGGAATGCTCCTAAGCATTCCAAGTGAAGAACCCATAATCCCTAGTTTCAATACCCAACACACCTAAAATTCAGAGATAAAATTATTCAGCAACATCCAAAAATGATGTGGATGAACAACTTCAATCAAAAACAAATGAAATGCTACAATAGCTAAATGTGTGAAAGTATTCATATTCTGGCATTTTTGAAAACTATTAAGAATCCATTCCTGGTTTGCACTAGGCTATAAAATTCACTCATTAAATATGTGCCTTCACATTGCTCCACAGCTAGTCGAGTGCTTATAGCCCTAGTGGAGATGCTTCACTCATCCAAGTGTTATATAAAATTTGCATTTGCTTATTTTGAAAATATTGCTCCACTACCATCTAGTTGTCTATAGCCTCGGTGGGGATGTCTTAAACCATTTGATTGGTTTGGCTCATTTTGTTTTATTGCTTTGCAAAATTCACCTACCACCTAGGTAGAGCTTAAGTAAGGTTAAATATTGAGTATAAAAAAACATTTTTGCCTTAATTTTTAAACCAAATAACTTCATATTTCAATATTTCAAAAATACCCCTTAATATGATGTGTTCATGTGTAGCCTTTGTAGAATGATTCATGATTCTCAAAATTCATTATCTTAATCCCCATAATCTAGGAACAATTTCTAACCAATTCTATCTCACATGATATGCAATTCATCCTTCAAGAGATCAAACATTAGCAATGACCACAGAACACAACCACAAATGGAGAGACCAATTCAAAACTTAAAACATGCAAAAAAAACATGGAAACAACCCAAAACCTAATCTAACACAAACTTGCCAACGAAATAAACACACAAAACTCACCAAACCCAAAATTAGAAATAAAACACAAACAAAAATCCAAAACCAAAATATGAAAACCAAAACTTATATACAATAATATACAAGATGATGCAAAAATTTTGACCATCATTTCCATGGATTCCAAACACGATTTGAAAGGATTTTAACATGTAATGCATACCAAGCTTTATAAAAATTCCAGAAAAACAATATTGGATCAAGCCATGCAACACCTCTCATCTTGCCTTTCTCACATAACCCCTTTGATTCAATTTTGTTAGCAATTATGTATTGGACATTTGATTCATTAAACTTGCAAGTGAGTACATGATTTTCAACAATATTTTGCTTATCTAATGAGATGCCAATTTCAATATTAGATTTATTTTTGCAAGCATGTATGATTTTCTTCAAATGGGAGGCTATTTCTAAAAATTTTAAAGCAATATCATCATCCATGTCTTTAGACAAATCATATTCATGCAATAAATTACAATCATCTAGGATATTTACTAAATGAGACTTATTATAATATTGTATCCTAGATTCAATTGTTAGTTGTTGATGAACAAGATTTAATAATTTAAGCATGTCTACTTCTCCCTCATCTAACAAAGCAATCTAATTAGTGGTATGATCAAAAATCCACTCTAAATTTTCATTCATTTTTAGAGGTATTCAATCATAAATAGCCTTTGAATTCCATAAAAGATTAGACAAATTTTCACCTGCATCTTGGATGTTTGGACACAAAATATTAGATTCTACATCATGCACATTTTCATTTACCAATATTTGGTGAACAATTATGATATGTTCTTCTTCAAGGGTTCCATCATCATCATTTTTTAACACTTCTTATGATGTAACGATTTCAACATCCTGCATAGCAACTGATACAAAACCTTCATTGGTAGGAAAGTTAGCAACAAACAAGTCTTCATATCTTCCCCAACCATTATAATAATCATCTTCTAAATCCATGGGATAAAACCCTATCATGTCTTCAAATGGCTTACGATTCTCTAAAGGTTTAGAAATTATAGGCTCTTTAATCAAGATAGCATCTTTCGAGTCATGCATATGAGATGAAGAAATTTTATTAGAATGCGCAAAAGGAATACATTGCTCATATTTTCCCCAAAAATCATAATTATAAAATTCTATCAAGGCTTCTGTATAATATTTAGGTTCAACCATTGGTTCACCTTCTTCAATGTCAAAGAATTCATCTTCTTCAGATTCATCCTGCTCAACTTCAAAAAAATTATCCTCTTCAGATTCATTTAATGGTGGGTCAAGCGTTTCTTCCATGGGATCGAGTATTGTATTCAAACTTCTAAAATTATCCCAATCCTCCTTTGTAAAAAGTGACCCTAAGCCAACCTATAGACTTTGATCATATTGATCATCACCATCCTCATTTTTTTGATTCAAGACTACTAGGTTTGAAGGTTGGTATTGGTTGGAATCCACTACTCTTGAAACACAATTCATCATAGGAGAAGGTGATTCCTTAACTAGATTCTTTGGTAGCAATTAATTTCAAGCTTTATGGTTAAGCAATGAAAATTGTCCCACATCCACACATTTTGAAATGTATCGTTATATCGTTATTGCCTCATTATAGCTATAGACAAGGATGACTCTTTAATAACTCTTCCTAGAAATGTAGAGGTAAAAGGATCTAGGGATTCTAGGTACCCTTGTATAGCTTCTTCTTTCGAAATGACATAATGACTCTCCACCTCGATGTATAACCTATGGAACCTGTCATTAAATTGTCTTGTGGAATCATTAGGTTATTTAAAAATAGAAATAAACTAATTTAATATCCTATCCGGATCAATCAATTTTCCAAAATATTTGAGGAACGCTACCTCTAATTGCTCCCAAGAGGTGATAGAACCTGCAGGTAAAATTATATACCAATCATAAGAAAAATCATCTAATTTGGATGAAAACATCCTACAAACAACATCTTCATGTATGATTTGCAAATGAATTAAAAGGCCCTTATATCCTTGAATATTCTCTTCATCAGATTCCATCTCATCATGCCTAAAGTGAGGTAGATTATTCAAAATATCTATGGGCATAGGATGTGAATGTCCAGGTACATTTAGAGGACTATATACCCTTAAAGAAGCAATAAAATCCATTAGATAACCTCAAATAATTAGACTTTAAAACCAAATTTGTTAGCCAAAAAAATATTTTACAATAAGCATGAAATGACTAACAAATCTCAACAGATATGAATCAATTAAATCATGACATTAAATCCATTCTCCAAATAGCAAAGAATTAGCATAAGTGTATCATCAATTGGATAACTTTCAAATCAATAGATATGATCAATAAAACCTCATTAATCAAGCTAAATGTATTCAAATTGTTCTTTCAAATAGCATGAATAGGTTAGAATCTATGATAAAAACAACCAAATTTAGGCCCTCCTTCTAGAGCCAAAATGTTGAGTGGTGATTTTTCCCAAGTGAAAAACCACACTCACAGTTAGGATTTGATTAAAAACCCTCTCTTACAAATAAGTGCAAACTTCTCCAAGGTTCCTTTTATATTAATGTGTGCATGTATGCTTATCAAAAGAGTGCAAGGAATACCTCAGTGCTCTACAAAAAAACTTTTAACAAGGGGCATGTGTTGGGGTTGCTTTAGTATAAGGTGCTATTATTGTTCATTGCTCTTTGTTAAGCAAGTTTTAATAAATTTTATTCTTTATTAACCTTGCTTTAAACATGAAGTAACAGATGAAGATCTGCCCCTATGCTATGAATATTAGAGGATGAAATGATTCATTTTATATCACTTTAACCATGGAAAATGAGTACTTATGGATAGCTAATTTTATAGTTTTAGTAGCCTTTAATGTGATTGATAAATGCCCTATTTAATGAAATTTTATTTTTCATGAAGAAGACTAATTTACCGCTTTAAAATAATAGCCCTTTGAAATCTTCTCCCTCTCATGAAACTGTACTTTTCGTGAAGGAAAATAGATTTATGGCTTTAAAGAACACAACCTTCGAGACACCTTATAATTGCTCCCCTTCAAATGAAATTTCTTTTATATTAAAGTGTTTAGATAGATTTTATCTTTCTAGTTAAGCAAGTTTTAATCAATTTTATCCTTCTTTGAACCTTGCTTAAAATATGAGATAAAAAATAAAATCAGCATCTAAAATGTAACTCTGAAATAATGAAATGCTTCAATTTATATTGCTTCAACCATGAAATGGAATGACTTTGGATGATTAGCTTTTTAGCTCTAATAGCCTTCAATGTTCCTTATTGCTAACTATCTTTAATGAAATGAGTTTTCATAAAGAGAGTTAATAAAAGGTTTGAGATGCCCTGTAAATCACTTCCTTCCTTCCAATGTGACCGTAGTTTCGTGAAATGAAACAATTTGTTGCTTTTAATATAAAGGCCTGTAATATGCCAAATAATTTTTTTCTTTTCATGAAATTGTGATTTTCATGAAAGAAACTAACTTATTACTTTGAATAAAAAATAGCCTCTTTAAAATTACCTCATAAATCATTTCTGTTTTGTGAAAATGGGATTTCATAAAAGGGAAATGACTAATTGCTTGAAAATAAAACATAAACCTTAAGATCCACCTGCTATTTCAAAATGGTGAAAGCCTATTGAACAAAACCTACAAAATTACCTTTACGATTGAGAATTTTAAATAATAATGGAATCTTACATTTGTCTTGAAATAAAATCAGATTTGCTTTAAATTAAATTTTAAAGCTTATTCTTGTTAGAATAAGTGAATATTCTCTTAATTTTCACTAGGATACACACTTGAGTTTCCACTCCTCCATGTGTTAGGAGAACTCTTAGTGGTGTCATTATCAGGTTCTATGAGTTGTTGTAATCCAACGTCTCTCAATGATCAACTCTATTATTTATACAGAGTTGATCCTAGAGATAAAACAATCAGTTCCATTCTTCTCTTCATATTTGTGTAATACTTTGCATATCTATTATTGTGAAATTCTAACATGGTACCAGAGCAGGATAGATTTTGCCAGTATTCTCTTTTGAAGGTTCTAGGATCTTATTCATTTACTTTGGATATTTTTTTTTTGGCTATCTAACTTCAAAGTTTGCATTAGTCTCCTTTTATCCATTGTTATATTTTTTACTCTTTCAGCATATTTATTTTTATATATGTTGCATATTATTTCATATCTATATTTAATTTGTGCTTGAAGAAAACTTTTAAGAAAATATATCTATTTCCTTTCTTTAAAACACACGGTTTACCTTGTGTGAAGGCACTTTTCTCATTTTTTTTTCAAAGGAAAATAGCCTCTTTATTTTATTTATTTATTTTTTTCTCAACGTATTCATGTTATTCTAACACTTAGAGGCCCACATTTCTAGTTATATCCCTTTTTTCCACTTATACTTATAGCAAAAATCTCGAATTAACTCCAAGTGTTATCTTAGAGATTTTTTTTTAGTTTCTTTTATTTGCTCATGGAGGAAATAAAATCCCTCACTCATTAAATTCATAATATCGATGTTAGAGAGGGTCTAGTGCTCTCGTTGGTGCTATTATTAATTAACATTGAGTTACGGGTTTGTGGTGGATTAATAATAATTCTTGGTTTTGTTACTACTTGGACCTCTAACAATCTCTCTGGTGCACTCATCGTTGAATTTAGACATCTCTCGTTTTCCCTTCTAGTTCGCTATTCCTCTCGGAGTCATTTTCCACGGGCGCTCTCTCTCTTAGTCAGTATTTATATCAATCTCCCTATAGTTCATTTCCAAATATTATCTATTTATGATTATTTTTGTTGTCTAAAGTGAATGTGAAATTGTGCTCCTTGCTTTTAGTCATATTGTGCAGCTTCACTCTTCGTCCAGGAAGCACTCTAACTTTCACTTATACGGTGCTTTAGAAAGAGGTGTCTCCTTTTAACATATTTTTTAGGTCTCTCGGCTTTAATGTAGGCAAAAATACATTTATTTGAAATATTTAACTGCTTTTAGTCGATTTCCAAAATGTTTTATTTATTTTGAAAATGCGTATTGAAAATTATTTTAATTTCATCATTTTTTTATCTAACAATTTCTATAGTGTTATGTGTTTAGAGATCTAGGGCTACTTTATCTAATGATTTCTACAGCATTGCATGTTTTGATATCTAAGTATTTATCATTATCTCTTTCACTGGTGTAACACCATAGTGACCTCTCTCTTGACGATTTTCTCTCTCCCCTTTCCCTAGTTTTTCTTTCTGCCACTCGCTGTTTCAGGCCGAAAGTTTGTAAATTTTTATTTTTGCATTTCATTTTGTTAGCATTTGATTCCTTTAAATCATGGTGTTTCGAAGTTCCTTTGTCTTTTAAGGCCTTAAATTAATTATTGTTTCTCTCCACAAGAATGGCAGATGACACATATTGTAAATTTTTAATAAAAAAAAAAATTGGAAGGAGGTGAGTGCATTGTTTGCACTCAATTGGTCCATAATTTAAAGGGTGGTGTGCTTTATTTTGTCTATCTTCATTTATGTCTTTTATTTTGTCTATATTCATTTATGTCTTTTATTTTTTTTATCTTCATCTATGCCTTAAAATTGCTTTATACAAAAAGGTGGGGTCTATCTTTAAATTATTGCTATCTTTGTGTTTTATTTAATTTAATATACACCTTAAAATTTCTCAAGTTTACTATTAAATTCAAAACATTTAAGAGGCCCATCTATTTAATACAATAAATTTTCTCTTTGGCAATTATAAATTATATTTGTTCATTATAACCTTGTTTATTTCATGGATAATATTATTTTTTAAAAGAAAATTTGGTTTCTCCCATAATTTCCTTTTAAGTGTTTTTAAAAAAATCATTAATTTAAATTTACAAGATTTCAAAATACTTCATTCTTTTTTCAAATATCTTTTGCCTACATTCCATGTATCAGTACAAATAAAAACTTATAGGTTCCCTCTCGTAAGGGCCAGGTTTTTGAGGCAAATGGTATAAAATCTTGGCAAATATTTTTTTATAATCCGTTTCTTTGGGTATCTCTCTAACTTATAGTTTACCTCTCGTATGGGTAAGTTTTTGAGAAAACACCAAATAAATTGATTGTTTCCCTGCATATCAAGCCAACACCCTTCCAAATTCCTCTCTCTACTTACAGTATCCCTCAAGTAAGGGTGGGTATTGTGAAGAATAAAAGGATTTGGCTCTTTCAAAGCAAAAAATATTGAAAACTCAGTATGCTTATAGTTTCCCTCTCGTTAGGGTGGGTATTTTGAGTAATATATATTGAAAAGATTCATATCTTTTCTTTCTTCCATTTGCATTAAAAAAATTAATTAAAGTTATAAGGGGGGATATATTGGTTAATTATAAACTTCAATCCTTTTAAAAAATATGAATTCAATTGATCCTCTCAGCCCTCATAACTTTCACACTTGGAAACCTAAAATTTTAAATCTTATCTCTTAAAAAGTTCTTACTCACTTTTTAGAAGAAAAGAAACCAGAATTTGATAAATAATATGAAATATTTGTTCATAAAGGAAAAATGCATGAAACTATGGGTATTATTAGCTCTAATGTTCATGAAAGTTTGTGGTTTCATATTACAGATTGCAAAATTCCTTATGAAATTTGGGAGAAATTGAAGACTCAGTTTGGGAAAGTAGACTAGATGAGATCAATGCAATTAGAAGCCAAACTCACATCTCCATATCCTAAAGATTTTAGTAGTATTTTTGAATTCCTCACTAAGTTCAAAGAAGTTCTCACTCAATACAAATGCAGTGGGAAGACTAAGACATAATAAGAATGCATTTATATAATGTTTTCTAAGCTAAATGGTGTTTTCAAATTTTTTGCAACCACCTTCATATCTACTAAATATGCTCTTGGTGCAATCTTTAAAATGCCCTCTTTAGAAGAATTTTGTGATATATTAAATAGGGAAGAAACCAAAATTTCTAGATATAAAATCTCTTCTTCTTCTTCAAAAGCCTTAGTAGCCTCCACCTCCTCTAAAGAAAAATTCAAAAAGAATAAAAAAACTCCCATTACCTATACTCACTGTAAAAAGAATGGTCACTCTGCTAACAAATTATGGAAAATATTACAGCACTTCGAGGAGCTATAAAGGATCAAAATATACAAAATAATAAGAAAATAGGAAAAGCCCTTAATGTTCAAGAAAAAACCTCCAATGCTTCCTCTAATTACTAGGTCCTAGATTCTAGAGTAACTCATCACATGTCTGCTTCAGACAAGTCTTTCTCTTCTATCTCCTCTAGCTCTACTCATAGCATGGAAGTAGGGGACTCTTCCTTCATACCTGTAAAAGGTAAGGGGGCCATAATCATTGATGGTGGCTCTATAAACAATTTTCTCTATGTTCTAGACATTTCCACCAATCTCCTATTCATTTATCAAATTTGTACTTCTAGAAATGGGAAAACTGTTCTCTTCTCCCCAATAGGAGTTGAGATAAGAGATTTTCAAATCCCTCATTCTATTGTAGATAAAGGGAATATTGATCACAAATATTGTCTTTTCCACTTCAAAGGCTTTCAAAATACATAAAGAGCCTCATGTTTTGTGGCTCATAGTAATATTTAAATTCAAATTTCGCATGAAAGGTTTGGTCATCTTAATTATAATTACCTAAAGGATTTGTGCACCCATAATATGGTTAAATTATTATCCTAAGTCTCTTCTAGTGATGGGGTTTGTCTTGGTTGTGCTCTTGGAAAATAGCATCAAGATCCTTTCCATCCAAGTAGTTCTCTAAAAACCTCATCTCCTCTAGATTTAATCCATAGTGACTTAATGATCGTTCCTGAAACATATTTCAAAGGATCAATGTATGCTCTTATCTTTATTTATGATTTTTCTAGAAGGTCCTGGGTCTACTTCCTCAAATATAAAAGTGATGTCTACTGATAATAGGGGGAATACTGCAGTAATGAGTTCTCCATTTTTCTTTTCAATCATGGTATAATACATCAACATTATGTCTCCCATAATCCTCAAAAAAATGGCATTGCAAAAAGAAAAAACTAGACTTTAAAAGAGATGGCTAATTGTATGCTCCATTCAAGAGATCTTCCAAAAGTTTTTTGGGTAGAGGCTATTAACTATGCAAATTATATTTAAAATTGCACACCTGATAAAGCTCTTGACCAAATAACCCCTAAAGAAGCATGGTCTGGCTTAAAACCAGATGTTTCCAATTTCAATATTTTTGGATGTACTGCTTGGGCTCACATCCCAAAGAAGAAAATGAAGACTCTTGATAAGAAATGCAGAAAGCTCAACTTTGTCGATTATTGTGAAGAATTGAAAGTATACAAGCTTTTTGATCCCTCAACTCATGAGGTATTATTTCATAGGAATGTCCAATTTGATGAAACATTCCCTCAAAAATATCCTCCAAAGGCCTCTTCCTCCATTGAGCCTTCTCCTATAGTAGAACCTCAATATTATGAAGAGCCAACCGTTGAAGTTAATTTTGTTATTGATAATCAAGATGAAGAACATGTAACTCCTTCTCAATGTCTTTCAACTCCTTCAACTCCTTATTCTATGCCAAAATGGGCTCGCACCATTGTTAAAGAAACTACTCCCTACATTCAAAATATTCCTTAAAATAGATCATCCAACCCCATAGGTACTAGTCTTGTATGTCAATCCATTTCCTCTGATCCTCAATCCTTCAAAGAAACCTCAGGTATAAAATAATGGAAATATACCATGGATAATGAATTTTCTTCCTTGATCAAAAATGATACTTGGGATTTAGTTCCCTTACCTAAGGCAAGAAAATTAGTTCGTTGTAAATGGATATTCAAAACCAAATATGGGCCTAATGGAAAAATAGATAAACACTTGGCTTGTATTGTAGCCAAAGGTTTTTCTCAAATAGAGGGTATTTATTATACAGAAAACTTTGCTACTGTTGCTAAAATATATATTTTTAGATTGGTTCTTGCTCTAGTCGCTTCCCATAAATGGCCAATCTATAAAATGGATGTAAAAAGTGCCTTTTTACATGGAAATTTAAAATAAGAAATATTCATGGAACAACCCATTGGTTTTACTCAAGACTCCTCTCTTGTTTGTCATCTTAAAAAATCTCTATATGGCCTCAAACAAGCCCCTAGAGCTTGGTATGAAAAGATGGACTCCTTCCTTCTTTTAGCAGGTTTTTATCATTATGAGTCTGACAATACAGTTTACATTTGGAGAAGTAAAGGAAATATCACCATTCTTATTCTTTATGTTGATGATCTTCTTCTCAGTGGCAGTAACCTCACTCACATTCAAAATATAAAAGACTCCCTCTCTAAAAAATTTGAAATGACTGATCTAGGTCTAGCACATTTCTTCCTTGGAATTCAAATAAAACAAAATAAAGTAGGAATCACCTTATGTCAACAAAAGTACACTCAAGATCTCCTTAAAAAGTTTAAAATGACATATTGCAAACCTTATCCTACTCCCTTTAAATATGGCATTCATCTTAGTAATTCCTTCTCATCCCCCCCTTGTGATGCTACTCTATACCGTCAGCTTGTAGGTAGTCTGTTATACCTTACTCATACTCACCCTGATATCTCCTATGATTTTGGGCTCATATCCAGGTTCTCTCATAACCCTTATTTCAGTCATTTACCAGCAACTAAAAGAATTCTTCATTATTTGCAAGGTACTACACACTTTGGGGTCATCTATAAGGGATACTCCATGGATATCATTGGCTATACAGATTCAAATTGGGAAAAATTAGTATATGACATATATTCTACCTCTGAATATGTTTTCTACTTTGGTTCTTCACAAATAGCCTGGTTATGCAAGAAACAACAAATAGTCGCATTATCTTCTATAGAGGCAGAATACAGAGCAGCAGTTTGAACTAGTCAGGAAGCCCTTTGGCTTTATCAAATTCTCAAAGAATTTGGTTTCTTCCATAAGGGGCATATAACTATTTGGTGTGACAATCAAAGCATAATTCATATTGCATGTAATCCAGTTGAGCATCAGCGCACCAAACACATTGAGATGCACATGCACTTCATCAACCAACATATTAAAAATGGGGATATACACTTGGAATATATTTCGACAGAGAATCAACTTGCAGACCTCATCACCAAGTCATTTCCTTCTTCGTGTTACCTTCAGTTGTGAGAAAAACATGGAGTGTTACAAATGCATTGACAAAGAGGTCTTCCACCACCATCTATGTTGTACATGAGTACCTAATTAGGCCTCGTTTCCAGGACACATTTGTAGAATCTCCCATAGTATCACTTAAGGGGGGTGTTAGAATAATTGAATATTATCTTAAGTTTCACTAGGATACACACTTGAGTTTCCACTCCTCCATGTGTCAGGAGAACTCTCAGTGGTGTCTTCATCAAGTTTTATGAGTTGTTGTAAACCAACGACTCTCAATGATCAACTCTGCTATTTATACAGAGTTGATCCAAGAGATAAATCAACCAGTTCCACTATTCTCTTCATATTTTGTGTAATACTTTGCATACACATTATTGTGAAATTCTAACAATTCTGCAAACTTAAATTTTTGTTTTTGGATTTTTTTATGTTTAATATGTTTCTTTATTTTTTTATTTATATTTTTTTTGAAATGTTTTAAAATAAATAACAAAATCTAGTTAGGGTTAGAAAGATAAAATAAATAAACAAATAAAATAAAATAAAATAAATAAAATAAAAACAAAACTAAAATGAACTAGAGCACTGCAACTTGGAAATCATCGTAAACCCTGCAATGTTAATATCTTGCATAGAAAACCTGCCTTAATGGGACCCATATGCATGCAATCCGATATTAAGGAGTTGTGATCTCCTAGGGAAAATGCAATATATTAAATAAGAACAATAGATTAACCAACAAAAATGCATTAAAACCTGCAGAGATTTCAATATATTGACATGCAATTGATTTTTCAATAAACTCATTAAAAGGTAAAATACAACTTCAGCCATTGGCATTGTATGGTAGACCTCCAGTCCAGTAACATGGCAAGAAAGAATTCAAAGCAGAAGCCATTTGCATGCAGTCCTGCCTTCAAAATTTCCCACCCTGATTCATCTATTACAATCCTGTATTTAAAACTCCCCTTTTGGGTTCTCCATTCCTATCTCCAACGCCTCTGCCCATGCATTTCATAATGCTTCACTTCTCTTTCTTTCCATAACGCTTCTTCTTTGGATTTTGAAAGTTTGTTTTCTTTTTTTAATTTCGTCATGCATATTTACTGATGTGCTGGTACCACAAGATTAGTCACCAATTAATCCTCTGAGCATGCATATCCATTGATTCGCTAGTTGCGCATTCGCCTTCATGCAATTCTTTCTTTTTCTACTGCCTTATGACGCGTATCCTATCCACCCTGATTACCTGTAGGTAAAATGATATATAAGGCCCCTTTAGATTCTAAAACAATTAAAAGTCTAATCTAAAATAAAAACCATTAAATTCTAAAATTAAAACAATGCTAAATACAACAATTAAAATCTAAAAATAAAATGAAGCCTAGTTTAGAAACTAAGTAAAATAAAATGAAACCAACCTCTAAATCAAAGTGAAAACTAACCTAAGCTTTTCTTTTTTATTATCATTATTCTATTTATTTTATGTTTTTTCTTTTTCATTTTTTTTTTAATATTTCTTTTCAATTTTATAATATACATGTATATATAATATGCATATATATTATAGTTTTTTTTTTTATAGTTTTTTTTTGTTTATATATATACCTACCATATATAAGCATTAGTTTCATTTTTATTTTTATTTTTTTAATCATTATTATTATATATGAAACATATAATAATAATATATTTTCCTTTTTTTACTTTTTTTTTTATGTTTTAAAGTTTTTTTTATTTTATTAAAACATGGTTTAAGCAAACACTTAACATGAATTCAAGCTATTACAAATGACCAAATATTTAAACATCCTAAACGCTACTTTAAAAAAATAATGAAGGACATACAATTCTATCCAAACTACCATGCAAACAAACCAAAATTCCTAGAATAAAGAAAATAAAAGGGGGGTCCCCTTTTATTGGGGCTAGTTGTGGAGAGGCCACAACATGTATATTGAAAGGTGGAGATAATATAAACAAATGAAAGTGGATATTAGTATGATGAGTTGGTGGAGGTACAAAAAATTACAATCACCACTGGAAATGAAGACCTCTTGAATGTTGTTTCAAGAGGATATGTGGTATACAAGGAAAATAAACTGGTGGTTTTGTCTTATTGTAGTTATGAGGAGTCCTCCTACTCTGATATATCATTCATTAATTTAATGTAGCAATTATTTTTTGTACAATATTATTTTATTCTCTAATTGGGCATGTAGCCTTCACGAGATTATAGGCATGTATATTTGGAGGTAATTCCAGGTTGTCATCCATGTATGGAAGGCCTTGCAACTATATAATCTAGTTTATTTTAATAAAATTTAGTCTTTTTCATTAAAAAAATGAAAAGAAGTTTTTCTATAAGCGGTATCTTAATATCTTAATTCAACATCTAACCTCATCATAATACTTTTTGGATTTTTTCTCTAGCATATACTACACGTTAAACTCTAAATCCACATAATGATGCGACTATTGCATAAACAAAGTGGTCATTTAAAAAATAAATTTGAATAAGTTACAACCACCAAATAAGGGTCTATACAATTTTTTTTTTTATTGATGAGAAAGGGGTTTGAAAGGGACCCTAAACCTTTTACAAAAATAAAAGTGAAATAGGGTAAATCAGAAACTAAAATATCTCAAACCAAATGGAGAGAGGAAAGAACTCCAAATAAACCCAAGTGCAACTAGTTCCAAGAACTACACAAATATAAACACCATTTAACCATGAAGTGAGTATTAGTAGCACAAAACTGTATCAAGGAACTTCATGTGAGTGACAGATCTATGAACCAAATGGAAATAAAATTTAGAGTAAACAAATGTCATCATCCTGATTGGCAGATCTGAGGTTTAGAGAGAAATCATCATGCCAAACTTGAAGGGTCTCTTCCTTGACTCCTCTATTAGCAAGTGATTTAGCAACTTTATTTTCTTCTCTTAACACATGTTGGATAATAACATTAGAGTACCTTATAACAAGCCTCCTGCATTTGTAAATTATATTATAAAGGCTCCATAATAGGGATTGAGAAGCTTTGAGATAGTTGATAACTAGAAAGGAATATCCTTCAATGATTAAGTTACTAAATCCAGAGCCTTCTAGGACAAGCAAGTCTTGATAAAAAGCTCTCACCTTAGCCAAGTTGTTGGTTTAAACTCCAATATTCTCCACATAGGCTGCTACAATAATTTTCATTTATTATTCTTGACTATATCACCACTTCCAATTATTCTAGGATTTCCCTTAGCTGCTTCATCAAAGTTGAGCTTTATCCATGCTATAGGATGAGGGGTCCAAGTAATGCCTAATCTATCAATTATATGATGAGGAGATCCTGCAACATAATTTCTTAGATTAAAACTTGTAAACAAGTGAGATTCAAGACTAGGTTTGGGGGTCCCATTCGATGAGACAAGGTGAGTATTTTTAGAGGTAAAGGTAGTGATGCAAATTAATATGGATTGAGGGTCTTTGGTAACTCGTTTGAACACTTTATTATTACGTTCGAACCAAATCTGCCAAAGGAAGTGTAGGCATATGGACCACAAGAACTTTAATTGGGAATTAAAGAAGGTGTTAGGCCATTTCTCAAAAAAAAAGGATGATGGAAGGTGATTGAACCCGAGCAATGTTTACCAAATAAAACATAGAATTTAGAATAGAAAGAGAAAAAGGGTAATGCAGGAAAATATAGAAGCTTGATTCCTAATTAGAGTTGCAAAGAGGGCAACCATTGGGGATAAAAAAACCTCTTATGGTTAAATTATCCATAGTTAATATTCGATTTTGAGATGCAAGATAAGAAAATAAGCTAATTTTTAGAATCAAAATTACGGTTATGCGTAAGGGGTTGGACTCAAAATATACTTGTAAAAAATGGTGAATCCAAATCAAAATCAAGGTGAATCATGGAGAATTCTAAGCAAACAAATCAAGCATCCTTACACCAAAATTTGAGGAATTTGAAGTTCTAAAATATAATGTCATATTTGGGGCCACTTTTGATCTATTAAATCATCTTATAACTTCATAAAAATACCACCATTAGATCATTCTTGAAAAGAGCTTTCCAACGAGTACAAATATGCCTATGTTTGGATATATATTATGGTGAATTGACCCTAAGAAAAATTGATCCTAAAAATTTTAGGTGAATGGGCTAAAGTCGAGGGTCCTCATATCCATCAATTTCCAATTTTGAAAATCCTAATATTAGCCCAATTGGTGAAAATTCACCACTATGCATAACCCTGATCAAAATTTTAACCCAAACATACTTGGCAATGGCCTAGCTAGGTGAGGGAGTATCTTGAATATAATAGGTAGATTTAATCATGAACTTACCATCCTCATTAATATTCCATATGAGACTATATTTTGACTGGTAGTTCGGATAACAAAGAAACACACCAAATTTTGAAGGGTTCTTGCAATAGAGGTAGAATTAAAATCTAGATCATTGGTGGGAATGGATTTCCAAAGACATCGGTTAGGAGACTAAGAAATGAAGTGAATCACTCTACTTTTGAAGGTTTGGTCTATGAAGGGCTTGAGAATTTCCAGATGATCCTAATAGACGCATTTGGAAATACATTCTCACCAATGATCTCGATTTTAATTTCACCTCTTCTGCCAAAACCCTTCAAAAAAAATTTTAAGTCTTTGTTATTTTTAGATTCTTTTTGGTTGATTTTTGGATAATATTTTTGTATTATTTATTTTTCTTAGTTATAAATTCATATATAAGTAGAAAACCATTAATACTATAGTTGATAGCTACTTAGGTGTTCATGATGCTTTTAGTAAACTACTTTCAACATAAAATATTTCCTCCAAATTTGAATATCTATGGAATCCTTGAGCTTTTAGGGTATAATGATTTCTACATAAGCTTATTTTTGGGAGCATGCTTAGTAACATTTATCTTGTTTATAATATATAATGTCATAAATTTTAAATTAATCTATTTAAAAGAGGGTAAAAAATGTATTACATGACAAAGTAAATCAACACATAAATATATGTTATTTTAAAAACTATAAATTTTGGGTGTCATAAAGAGAATACAAGAAAATATTTTGAAATAAATATTATCAAAGCACAATTATTTGGGGTAGAAATATACTAAATGGTTTAGAGATGACTTACACATAATACTTCAACCTTCTCTCCATATGACCAACAAAATTTTCAAGTAATGTTAAATTGTCAAACCACTTGAACATTATTTTTAATTTTATAAAAACAAAGTTAATGACAATTATTTTTTTTATCTTGTGATAAACCTTAACATCAAATATTTGATTTTATTTAAAAACTTTTATGAAAATTATTTACCAATATATAAGATGGATTATAAACTAATTTTATTAATGACAAAATTTAGTCCTAAATACAAAAACTATTTCAAAAGACATCTATGTGCTAACTCTAAATGAAAGCACGAGATTCCGGGCAAAGGAAACACTAAGTGCGATTGCATTCAAAATCAAGTACGCTTAAGTCCTAGAAATGTAAATTGCATGAAATGGAAAAGAAACACATTGGAAGAGACACAATCAAATAGAGAAAACACAGCCCTTTCATTAATATCCCTTGATCTCTGTTACAATGACGTCTCCTCCCTTTTCAGGGGCTAGGAGCGCAAATAGAGTTTGATTACAATCACTGAATGATTCCTCTTTCCGCGTGCCCACGATTGCAATGGGCGGGCCAAGATGATGCCGCCGCTGATGTCGATGAGTTCTTCACCTCCGCTTGCTTCTCCTGCGAACAAAGAAACAACCAAGATGTCAGTAGAATCTGCCGCAAATGAAAAGCGTTTGCTCTCTAAAACTAACGAAATATGCATGTAAATATTTGCACGAAACGAGTAATTACGGTGAGTCCAAATGGCTTCAAAACTTGACGAGAAGATAAGAAAAGTTACCGAGAAGGCCACTTGCCATGAGGCAGCTGGCCAATCTACCTTCAACTGGAATTCGTCCCCGGGCGGGACGAATTCGAGTGCAATTCGTCCCTGGGTGGGACGAATTCTTGTGTTGAAGAAACCGACCTGCTTCGTTGCTCCAATGTCGGATCCCGAGACACTACAAAATGCATGCAAACATGGGGGTTATGTAATTGGGGCCATTTTGGGATGACCCAGATGGTCGGATTCTCCCAATTTGGCCTCCACCCTCGGGAATTTGACCTCGACACCTGCAAGTCAGCGAAACGACAAAGCAACACAAAACATACTAGAATCTGACCAAAAGTTACAAAATTGCAGCTATGGATTAATCAAACCTAATAACACAAAATGCAATCTGAAAAATGATCTAAAATGCTCAAAAACTAAAAATAGGACTTGGGAGGTGCGGGGGTGCCCAAGTGGGCCTCCCACGGTTGGCACTTGATTTTGGAGCCAATCCACCGGGGATGGGCCCAAAACCTCTTAGGATTGGGGGGTCGGCGATTTGGTTGGTTCTGGTGTCCATGCGTTGGATTTGGGTAAGGTTCGAGCTTCCAAAGGCCACCCAACAACCTCCCTTGCAAAAGAGATTGGTGGATGTGGGAAGGTGAACCAAAAGGGATGCAAGTGGGTCTTCAACTCGGCGGCACTTCGTTGCTTGAAAACTCCTTCAACCTGTATATTTTGGGTGAGAAAAGTCCCACCTTTTATAGACCCATGGGGTCTCTTTTGGGAGGGAAGCACAAATGCCATGTGTTGGCCATAGGCGCCATGTGGCAATCTTGTCTTCCCATGAGGGAGGGGAGTCCTCCATTGACTTGAGCTTTGATAAATGCCTTTTGTGACAGTATTCTAACGGCCCCTCTGTCCACCTACACACGCGTGCAAGGCGGGAGTCCTTAGCGACTGTTGCGGGCTGCCACTTGGCACCATTTGCCTTTTTGCCCGTTAAGCTTAGAATTCGTCCCACCCGGGGACGGATTCGAGAATTCGTCCTGGGGTGGGACGGATTCTATTTTGAATTCGTCCCTGGGTGAGACGAATCCTGGGCAAAGTGTCCAAGTGTGCCAAATTGCTTCTTGACCTTACAAAATTGCTATGAAAGTGGTTAAGACCACTTGTTTAACCTCCGAGGGCTGCCACTGGGGGCTGTGTTTGTCAAAGCGATCGGTGTTTGCGGTCACATAATCGGATTGGTGCTGTTTTGGTGTCTACGAGATGCCCCTTTTTGGGAAGCGCTGCGGGTGACGCGATCCTTGAGCAAAAATAGATAACCAAAGCACTAATGATTAGGGTTTCTTGGTAACCTAACCAACTTTTGATGCCCCAAGTATGGAAAGGGCATGCATTCTTGAATCCTTGCTTCGACGAGCTAAGGAATTTGATTTCAAGTATTAACCTGTTTTGGTGAGGTGTGACTTGAACTTAGACATTGATCGAGTCATGAACAAGTGAAGGGCGTTTTTATCCTCGGGGGGAACCTTGTGTTCATGATTCACGAAATGCCAAGTGTTTGATTGATTTGATTGTTGCTTGTTTCTTGCCCCAAGCGGGAGCGTGATTGTCTTTGTCAATGATTCTTTGAATGCATGTCGTTTTCCTTAATTGGGTGTGTGATTGTTGGTTGGTGACTAAGTGTGACTACCCCCTCAAGCGACGAATCGATGAGGGAATGACCTTCGTGAGAGAAGCGGCGAGTCGCTTGACCCAAGATGACTTGTGCAAGGTGTGCCTTTAGAGGGTTTACCGTTAAGCGTGTGCAATTTTTCCAACATTTGGACCTATTTTTGGTGGGTGTTAACCCTTTTGGTGATGTCGTAATGAGGTGAAATCATCGAAAATCTAACTTCCCGTGGAGCGGTCCGGCTATGGTAGCCTTCTTGGGGAAGTAGGAGAGCGATAATTTGGACCTCGACATCGATTTTATTTGCCTAGAGGTTAAGTGCAAGAGCACTTATGTCCGGCAATGTTTTTTTGTGTTTTTGTTGAATTTTGTACTATTTTTGATGTTTGCCCTTTTTGTGACACCATTTGGTGATTTTTTGAAATTGTCTAAAATCCGTCTCTCCCTTGGAGCTTGAGAGAGGTAGCTTTAGGGAGTATGTAGTGACATTTGTGACTCAATTCATTTTGTATGCTTTTTCATTGTGGTAGCAATCTGTGGCAATTTTATTATTTTTTAGTGCATTTTTAGTCATTTTTGTTGATTTTTTTGTCTTGGCTTGAATTCGTCCATAGGTGGGACGAATTCAGTGAAATTCGTCCCTGGGTGGGACGAGCGCTGATCAGAGTGCTCGTCCCAGTCAAGGATGAATTCCAGTGCAAAGGCCTATTTAATGGCCAAAACTTGATTTTGGGCTCATTTGTGTCATTTTTTTCTTGCGATTTTGGAGCTCTGGGAGGAGGAGGTAATTCTGCGAAGCGAAGCGCTGCTGGAATTCTCTCTGCCATCATGAGTGCACAAACTGGTTCGAGCGGCGGAGCCGAGGCGAGACCTGTAAGTGACCCTAGGGTTTATTTTGCTTTAATTTAATGCATTGTTTTTGTGTTGACGCTTTTCAAAACTTTAAGATTTTTTGTGATGTTTTTGTTTAACAGTTAAGGTTAGAAACCCTAGAACTGAAAATTTGATCTGTTTTATTTATTTATTTATTTTTTTGTTTGCTTGCAGGTTGTTAGGAGCCGGTACCGTGTACCCGCTGCCTTTACTGAGGCGCGGTTGGCATTGACCGATGATGGGTGGGAATGGCTTGATGCCCTTGGGCTCAAGCAGGTGGCTCGACTGGAGCCTGTGGTTTCGGATCAGGCCTATCTGACGGCCCTGATCAAGCTTTGGGATCCGTGGACCAATACTTTCCATCTCCCGACAGGGGAGATGACTGTGACTCTTGAGGACGTCTATCGGTTGCTTCGGATTCCGATAGATGGTCGCCTATTAGGACATCTCCGTTTGATCGGTGGACTGCTATACTTACGAGATGTTTTGGGCATGGGGGAGGCTGGGTGTAGCGGACCCGGTGGAGACGACCGAGGCGGATTGCCAGGCTGGCGGGATTTTGGTTAGCTGGTGGAAGGAGAGGGGGGTGTTAGGAGTGAGGCACGCATTCTTGATGGGCCTCATTTCTAACATTCTTCTCCACGATTCGTCAGGCGCGAGGTTCCCGTGGAACCTGCTTGGATTTGGTGTGGCAGTTGGCGAAGTGCCCGATAGAGGCACCGTTGATTCGAGATGGGGACAGACTTTGTTGGCACGGCTTTACGGGGAGCTGTACGGGGTCCGCTGTCGAAGCGGAAGGGTGTCGATTGCGATTTTTTGTTGCGGTCTTTGGGGTTGGCGGCACATAGCTGTTGAGAGGCCTACCGGGTTACCGTGGATGACTCGGGCGGCGATGGAGGATGAGGAGATTGGTTATGCGGCTTTGTGGCGACGGTCTGCGGAGCGGGGGCAGAGTCGGCGATGGGCGGGTGCCGTTGAGCACTACATTGATGCCTTTTCTCGGCTCACTCCGGGGGAGGTGTTTTGGCGTCCCTATCGGGACTGTCCGGCTGGCTGAGGTGGAGAGTGGCTCGACGGGTGCGGAGGGAGCGATGGTTGACTGGGCGGCACGGGACGGAGCATGAGTTCTTTTCGTACCGTCGGGTTACACGACAGTTTGGGGTGCGCCAGGGGTTTCCTGGTGAGCCCGTAGGCTATCGACGTCGGGGAGATGAGAGGGATCTGGAGCCACCGGTCCTCGTGCCATTGGGCGAGGAGTCGGATGCGGTGATTGAGGTCCCGGATGTGGATGACGTCGGTACTACCACTGAGTATGACTCGTGGTGGGTATTGCGGCGCTGGAGAGGAGAGGGTCCACTGGGAGGCGCGGAGGCGGCAGTGGAGGATGCTGAGGCGGCGGGGGGTGATTGGGGGGGCCGTTGGATGATGCGGACATGGTGGATGTGGGAGATGAGGATGTGGACTTGGGTGTTTCGGAGCAGCCGGACATGCAGGATGTGGAGGAGCATTTGGAGCCTGAGCAGGCTACTGTCCCCGTGAGTCCTATGCGTCCGACAGATACAGAGGAGGTGGGGTCGGATGTAGGCGATGAGGTTGCGCGACTTACAGAGCTGCTGCGGATGCGGGATCTGGAGAGGGATCTTCTACGGGCTCAGTTGGCAGAGCGGGATAGAGTTTTGGCGCAGCGCGATGATGCATTGTCTATCTATCATCGGCGAGAGGCAGAGTGGTGTCTGTACCGGATAGACTTGGAGAGGGAGGTCATCCGCCTTGGCGGGCGGCTCCCTGAGCCTTCGATCAGTATATCTTCTCGACGAACGAGGGATAGTTTGGTGAGCGATCGGCATCATCTCGTCGCGGGCGGTTAGATGAGGGGGTGGTAGTAGGCATGATGCGGGGGCTAGCGGTAGCCGCCTGCGGGGTCCCGTGGGACCCACACCACGGGGGGTAGTTCCGTCGCACCGATCCTGCGTGATCATGGTGGTCGACGCCTTAGGTTGGGTTTTGGATATGCTTGCGGGGTTTGAGGACCGGTTTTGTAGCCTGCGGGCATCTTTTTGACGATATATATATATATATATACCTGTTTTATTTTTGGATTTGTACATGTGATGATGTGATTTTTTTTATGCATGTTTATTCATTTTGATGAATGCAGATGTTATGATGAATGTATATGTTTTTGATGTCTATGTGATATGCAAATTGAAATGGATGAATGATATTTGTGGTGATTGCACCATTATTGTTTAAGAAGCTCTTTATTTACATGGTTTTTTTTTTTTGTATTTTCTGATGGTATCATAAGGATGATAAGTAGCGCAGATGGTTTTGGGATGAATGTATGATTTTCTGAGATTCGGACAGTTTTATCTCACTATCCATGATTGTACTTTATCTTACAAGACTTTTGAACAAGGTATGAATCGGACCTATTTTTGACCGAGTTATTTAACATCCCTGTGTGTGCAATTGAGTTCATTTAGTGGTATTTGTTAGGATACCGCCGGTGCAGATGGGCTTTCAACCGAACCTGTGCTTGAGGATCACCTAATTAGCTCCACGAATTCCTTTGTTGTATGTACTAAGATTAATCTGCGGTGTAATCCGGGATGCCATAAGCTAGCTCATCCACATGCAAACATTGATACGTACGCAAGTTAATGTGACGAGATATATCGTCATGCGGGAGGTTTACTTACATTACCGATAGGCTATCAACCAAATTGGTACTGAAGCTTGCCTTATGACCTATAGAATCTTGAGAGTTCCAGGGATTCAAGGTCAACTCCCTTCTTTTCTTCAATTGTATTGGGATACTTGCTCTATTGTAGTGATGAGATCACTGTTTATTTTGATTTTTTTTTTTTTTTGAGCAAGGGATTGGGGATATGGAGTGATGAAAATCACTATTGTTTGTGCCTTTTGATGTGTGCACTATAGTTTGTCAAATTTGGAGTTTTGACATTTTGCAAATTTTTGTGTTTTGCAACTGTTGAGAACTTTAGGGATTCTTAGGGAATTGGGTAGGGAGGATGCTTGTCCTTTTGCCAACTCTCAGCATTCTAGGGGTCATTCGCACGGGGGGATGAGCAAGATAACCGTTTCGCTTGTGGTGACCTAGATTATTTTGCGGTTTCGTCTTTCGTTCACACAATTTGGGAATTTTAGTGTTTTGATTTGTGTTGGGATGTTACGTAACAAGGTGTATTTCAAGTATGACTCTACCTTCGTAAAATGCATTCGACTTGGTACACTACATGGCTAAAGAGGAAAATGATGACTGAATCATTGAAACTCTTGGTACATTCCCAGACCAGTGACTGTAGTGTGGTAAAAGTTATGCTTGGTGTTTTTGTTGTTTTTGATGAATTCGAGTATGCCTAGAATTGAGATGCAAATCTTTGTTGTTTTTGATGATTTTTGTTGTTTTGTTTTTGTTGAATTTCTTGATTTTTTTTTGACCAAACGATTGCGATAATCGTTGGAGCTTTTGGGTTGACCAAGAGATTGCGATAATCCTTGGAGCTTTTTGGATTGACCAAGAGATTGCGATAATCCTTGGAGCTTTTTGTATTGACCAAGAGATTGCGATAATCCTTGGAGCTTTTTAAGTATTGACCAAGAGATTGCGATAATCCTTGGAGCTTTTTGGATTGACCAAGAGATTGCGATAATCCTTGGAGCTTTTAGGTTTGACCAAGAGATTGCGATAATCCTTGGAGCTTTTTGGATTGACCAAGAGATTGCGATAATCCTTGGAGCTTTTGTTAATCAAGGATTTAAACAATGATAATCCTTGGAGCTTTTGGTTTGACCAATTGCGATAATCCTTGGAGCTTTTGGGGTTGACCAAGAGTTGCGATAATCCTTGGAGCTTTTTTTTTTTTTATAATCCTTGACTTTTTTTTTTTTTTTTTTTTTGGTATATGGCTTTCTTAGATATGAAATGGTCGCAAATGACTGATATTCAAGGGTTCTGTTTCCTTGATACCGTCAAGAGAAGCTAGCCTGTACGTTCCTGGTCCTATTTTGCTATCAATGACATAAGGACCTAGCCAATTTGCCATGAATTTGTCTCTCATATGGGACGGCAAATTAGAGTTTTGTTGGTTTTCCTTCAGAACCAGATCACCAACCCGAAAGTCTCTTAGGTGAACTTTCATGTTGTAAGCTCTCTTAAGCCGCTCTTGATAGATACGTAAGTGCTCGAGAGCATTAACGCGTCTTTCGTCAAGCAACGTAAGTTGGTCTAACCGGGCCTGCCGTGCAGTGTCATCATCGATGAATTCCTGCATTGATATGCGGAGGGAAGGAATTTCCAACTCGAGAGGCATTACGGCCTCTGAGCCATACACTAGTGAAAACGGAGTTGCCCCAGTGGGCGTCCGAATGCTAGTGCGATAAGCCCAAAGGGCAAGTGGGATTTGTATGTGCCAATCCTTATGATTGTCTGCGACGGTCTTTTTAAGGATGGCGACTAGCGTTTTGTTTGACGCCTCTGCTTGCCCATTTGCTTGCGGATAATAGGGTGTTGAAAAGTTGTGCTGAATTTTGTACTTTGTGGTTAAAGCACGCACGTCTTTGTTCTTGAATGATGGCCCATTATCCGAGATTATTTTGGATGGAATACCAAAACGACATATGATGTAATGCAAAATGAACTCCGCAATGCGGGGTCCTGTCGTAGAGGTTAACGGAATTGCTTCCACCCATTTGGTAAAATATTCTGTGGCCGTTATGATAAACGTGTGACGGCCTGACGATGCAGGGGAGATCTTTCCGATTAGATCGAGGCCCCACTATGAAAATGGCCAAGCATACTGGGTATGCCGTAGGGCCTGGGAAGGTGCGTGCATTAAATTGGCATGATGTTGACATTTTACGCACCTCTTGACATACGCGCAGCAATCTCGCTCTAAAGATGGCCAATAATAGCCCATGCGAAGAATGCGCTTTGCAATGGCCATACCACTGAAGTGGCCGCCACATGTACCGTCATGCGCTTGGGTGACTGCCCAAGTGGACTCTTGCTGGTCCAAGCAACGAAGAAGAATTCCGTCGTAGCTGCGACGATACAAAATGTCTCCTATCAAGACATATTTTGCCGCTTTCTGTTTGAATGTTCGTTTTGCGGCTTGCGTCAATCCAAAGGGTAGATTACCTAACTTGAGGTAGTCTCTTATGGGTAAATACCAGTCCTGTTGATCGGATACCTCGACAGTTTGAACAGCCAATCCCTTTTGGAGTTCTTCCCTAACAAATGCTGATTGGGATAGAACTTGTAAGAATAGCGTTGTGTTGCTATTAATGGGAGTGGGGGAGAACAAAGACCCCCAGTTGGCATGTTTCAAATAGTCTCGGATTCGAAAGAACTTATCCGAAGATGGTTCGATCTGGATCATGTGGATTCCTGGCGTCAAGTCTGAGCTTGCGCGCTCCATCGCGGGTTGCGATAAGGTTTTGACCTGAATGGTTGTTATATCACCGGAAAGGTCTTGCGGGATTAGTGACCCTAAGGAGGCCATTGTGTCCGCAAAATGATTCGATGATCGAGGGAGTGCCTCGATGTCATACCACTCAAGTTTTGCCAGGAATTTATCCACGAGGGCTTTATAGGCCTTAGAAGCTGGGCATTTGCATTGATATACCCCTTTGACTTGATTGACGATTAACGGCGAATCACCAAAGATGTTCAGTCTTTTGATGTTCATGGCGATTGTTGTACGAAGACCTAGGAGCAAGGCTTCATATTCTGCATTGTTGTTGGTGCCTTTGGAAGTTTAATTTAAATGACAGGGGCATTGGAGCGCCCTGCGGTGTGAAGAATACAATTCCTGCGCCACCACCTTGCTCGCATTTAGAACCATCAAAAAATAAGGTTATGTCGGCCTGAGACTCAGGCTCTTCAGAATCTGGCGATTATGAGACATGGAAGACCTCATCATCGGGTAGTTCTATGACTAGAGGCTGATCGTCTTCAAGAGGAGCCTCTGCTAGTTGATCGGCTATGACTTGTCCTTTTATAGATTTTTGCCCAATAAACTCAATGTCAAATTCCGTCAACAACATGATCCATTTCGCCGTGCGACTACTATGATAAGTACGACTCATCATGTATCGCAATGGATTCTCCTTAGACACAACATACGTAGTGTTGCTCAGCATGTAGTGGCGTAGCCTTTTGGTAGCAAACACCACTGCCAAGCGAGTTTCTCAACGTATGCATAGTTAAGTTCGTAGCCGACCGGGGTGCGGCTAAGATAGTAAGTAGCTCTGTTCTTTGTGAAGTTCATTCTTACGGGCTAGCATTGCGCCCGAGTGCCACCTCGATAGGCTGAGATGTATAAGTAGAACGGCACACCTGGTCTAGGCGGTGCCAATACTGCGGCGAAGCCAAGTATTGTTTGATTTCGTCAAAGGGTGCTGGCACTCGTCATCCCAATGAAATGTGACCCCCTTGTGCAATAATTTGTTCATTGGTCGGCATTTGTCAGATAATTGCGCTATGAAGCGTTTAATCGACGCGACCTTTCCTTGCAGACTTCTGAGTTGCTTGATAGTGGTTGGGGGAGCCATTTCAAGGATTGCCTTGACTTTGTTTGGGTCCACTTCGATGCCTCTCTTGGAGACTATAAAACCCAAGAGTTTTCCAGATGTGACGCCGAACACGCACTTCTTGGGATTCGATCGACCTTATGCTCTATGAGGCGATCGAGAATCTTGCTTAAGTCACCGAGATGATCTGAGCGCAAGAGAGACTTGGCTAACAAATCATCCATGTAATCTTCCAAAGTTTTGTGCATGTAATCGTGGAAGATATAAGTCATAGCACGTTGGTATGTAGCGCCGGCGTTTTTAAGGCCAAAAGGCATGACCTTATAACAAAATGTCCCCCAAGGCGTTGTGAATGCCGTTTTGAGTTGGTCTTCAGGATTGATACGAATTTGATTGTATCCTGAGAAACCGTCCATTAGGGAGAGCATTTCGTGACCTGTTGTAGCGTCTACCAATGCGTCGATGCTTGGCAAGGGGAAATCATCCTTAGGACTCGCTTTGTTTAGGTCTCGAAAGTCGGTGCATATGCGAATCCTCCCGTCGGGCTTCTTGATGGGAACCATGTTGGACAACCATGGCGGATAATCCACGCAGATGACAAATTGTGCATCCAACGGCTTTTGCAATTCGTCTTTGACCATCAAGGCCACTTGTTGGGTGCATCTTTCTTAGTTTTTGCTTTACGAGGCTTGATTTTCGGATCAAGCGTTAAGTTGTGCATGACTAGGCTGCGGGTCTAGTCCTGGCATATCTTTGTACGACCATGCAAAAACTTCCTTCTTTTCTTTAAGAAGGGCAATATAATCGGCTTGCTCTTCGGGGGAAAGGCTTACCCCCAGCTTGAGAATCCGTGGATTCATTGGATCTGTGCCGATGTCTACGTCAGTCGTCTCTTCGACTGACATGTGAGATCCGTCCTCCAACTGATGTGGAGTTGGGATTAAATGGATATCATCAGCTGAGTTAAGATCTACGTTTGGGACCTCGGGTCCCTCTTCAGCTTGAAAAATATCTTGAGTTGTCCTTGGGGTAAAATGAAGCATTTCATCGAAAGGCCAGTACTCTGATGGTGACAATGGTGAATTGACGTGATCCCAATCAATGGCATCCATGTTTAGATGCAATGACCGTGATGGATCGGTCGGATTGCGGATGGGTGTGGTCAAATCAATGGAGATCATGTGGATGGAATGAATTTGGTCTCCAGAACCACGGGTGTGATGACTTGATTCTTTTAGATGTTCCCTATACTCTGGATCTGGCTCTACGGGAACGAGGCACGAATGGATCCTCTCTAGGTGCAAATTCATCTCTATGTGTGAAAAGGAAGGCGGGGTCTTCCCTCGGCACTGCTGTCATGATGGGATCTCGAGGTGGACGATGCTCATCTTGAATTTGGAGCCATAGGCCTAACACTTGGTCCCACCTCGTTGGGTCTACGTGCCATTCATGTCCTAACCGTATACCCATTTGTCCCATTAGATCTTCATGAGTTAGAGCGCGGTGATGTCGTCGCGCATGTCTGAGATAGTCCATTTCAGTTTCGTCTTCTGAATCGCTTTCATAGATCCAAAATTGTTCATCCTCTTCAGCATCTGTTGCTTGCGACATTGAGGACTCTTCCTATTCCAGTGAATTAATCTGGTCCCATTGCGGTTGTTCCACTCTTAGTGGAGGGACCTGATTCTTTTGAGACTGTGTTATTTCATCTGGAACCTCTAAGGGGAACAGTTTCAAAAAAATGTCTGGAAGCCGTTGTTGTTCTCTTTGAGGATTGCTCTATGAACTTTCACCTCTCTCTAGCAAAGGAGAGGGATTATTGCTATTTCCAGGGGTGTTTGTAGACCATGGGAGATAATCCCCTAATGTGTATTCTGTGTTTGGATTGGCGTACGGGTCTTGTGCCAATCCCCCCTTGTTGCCTATTTCTAGGCCTTGCATATTTTCAACCAAGATGTCTAATGGTGGGGGATAGTTGAACCATACCCCTGACTTGTCATATGGCATCTGATATATTGGTTGGCAAAGGATCCGCATCCCTTGCTCATATCTCGCCTAGCCCATACCCATGCCAATTGCATTGTTCAAGATATTTTAGGGCAAATTCCGGGTTCGACAGATAATTGATGTTTTCGACAAAAGGCTCTTCATCTGTTTCCTTTTGTTCGCATGGTTCAGAACCATGATCAAGGCCCCCATACACAAAATTCGTTTGGTTCGGTGGGTAGCCTAGAGGGACGATTGTTCCAATGGGAAGGCGAGGTCTTCCCATGTCTTGTACTGACTCCAGTGTGGGGGTTGCCACAACATTTTGCACTAAGTATTCCCCCAGGCCTGTACTGGCCATTTCAATAGTGATTGTTGATGATTGGGTAGGAGGAAACGGTAGTCCTTCCTGAGTCCATTCCATGTTTGGTTGTTCAGGAATCTTGGTTTGTGTTATGTTGGGTGTTTCCTCTGTTGATATCGTTGAAATTGTGGGCAACCCCTCTTCTAGAGGCTTAACCTCTTCCATGATTTGCTTTCCCTTGTCCTTCTGTTGGGCCACGATAGGTGGCGTTGATGATGAAGGAGTAGGTGATGAAGTCTCACCTGGCTGGGATTTTGCCTTGTTGGCCACCAGTGGTGACTTGCGGTATCGGACCACTGTTTAGATGGATTTAATTGAAAATCCAAATGCGTTGATGGGAGGGTCGATTGAGGTATGAATTGTACCGCATTGCAATACTTGAAGGGCTCTAAGTCCATTGGGACTACATGTATTTGCCCTTCATAGGCATACTTCAAGCACTGGTGTGCGATCGAGGGGACACACTTCATGTCCTCCGATCCAAGGCCGCCCTAGCGAGTATATTATAAGCCATTTCGCCTTCCGGCACATGGCACGGTGTGGGTATTGACTTTTGTCCTACCGGTATAGGCAGAACAACCGTGCCGATTGTCGAGCAAATTGCATCGTTAAAAGCTCGCGAGTGTGTACGTGGAAGCGGTGATGTGAGAGGTTGGCAGTTTTAAATGTTTCAATTCTACAGTGGTTATAATGTTCTTTGGACGAGCCGGTATCTATCGGCACTCTCTTGTACGGGATCCCGTTGACCCGCGCGATAACGTGCGGGGGTGGATCCGGCATGTCATTTGATATCGTTTTGACCTCGTCTTCTCTGAATGTGATGACGGGCTCCGTACATTGTTTCACATGTCCCACGAAGGCGTTGAAAGAATTTGCTTCGTGGGGTTGTACTTCAATGGCTTTTAAAATGTCCATAAGAGCTTCTCTATGGGGAGCTGATTGTTGAATAAGCTCGTAGATGGACAGCCTAGCCGACGTGGTCCGCAAACTCTGCGTGAGTTTGGTTCGTATCGTGACCTCGGGTCTAGGCGGAGGTAACTGCATTGGGCGTTGTTGAGGCTGCGATGTCGACGGAACTTCCCTCGCAGCTACCTCGGGGGCAACTGTTGGGTATTTTCTGTTCCTTGTTACAATGCTAATCATTCCCACAAATCCTTGCGCGGGAAGATCTTGTCGCACCTCGTTAATCTGGAGCGGTTTTGTCTGTGCCTCGTGGGCAGGCAAGGGGTCCTTGAATACCCCCATTTGTTGGTTGTTTGGTGCGATGGGGTTGTCCACGACCAATGTTCGGTTGTCGATCAAATCCTGGACTAGTTCTTTGAATTTCCAGCACCCATTTAGGTCATGTCCTCTGCGCCTATGGAATCCGCAATACAATTCCTCCCTATACCCCCTAGGCTTGGGAATGTTAGGGTCAAAAATTTGGATTTACGCGAGAGTAACTAAATTTGCCATCGACAAGCGGTCAAATAAGGAGTCCCTATACTCTGCATACAGGGTGAATTGTCGCCTAGGGCAATGCTGCTGATACTGCTCCTGTCTTACGTTATCTCTTTCGTAAGCAGGAGGCACTGCACAGTAGTTAGCCTTTTGAGGCTGCGTTTCTTGCACGAGCGCGGGGACATTTATCGCAACTTGGTTGATTGCGGCATGTTGTGGTTGCGTTGTCCCAGTTTTAGTGGTTTTATTCCACTCTTTCTTCTTAGGCTTGGCAATTGCGCCTTCGCCTATCTTAATCTCTTCTATGACTATGGCTTGCGCCAAAGCTTCTTCTAAGCTGTCGTATTGTCGCGGTAACAATAGACCGGAGATTGATTTTAAGCAACTTTTTGCGAACATTTGCGTGAGGTCCGACATGGGAGGACGGTAGGGTAACTTAGAAAGCAAAGCTCTCCATCGGTTCCCGTACGCTGCCATTGTTTCCTCCTCAAATTGTTTAAGGCTAGCAAGATCACTAAGTGATGCCTTCTTCCTTGTGTTGAAGGTGAAACGTTCAAGAAACGCATCTACTAGCTGATCTAAGCTGCTTATGCTGTGTTTGGGCAGTTGTGTGAACCAATCCGAGGTAGGGCCTACGAATGTGGTTATGAATGTTCTAAGCAATAATGCGTCATTATCTTGGATGCCGAAGCATTGGCTTAGAAATCGTGTAACGTGTTCCTGTGCGTCCTCTTCACCTTTAAAAACTGCCAATTGAGGCAACTTGAAGTGTTCGGGGTAAAGAGGTGTAGGCACTGAGGGATGCATCGGATTATTGCGGAGTAGACGTAATGTGGGTTTTTGATGCCCAGCAGCTTTTGTCTCCACAGACTCCAAACGCTCCAATAGCGCTTGGTATGCATCGGAAGATTTTATTTCTTCCTCTCTTGTTCGCTCTTGTTGCAAGTTACGGTAAACTGGAGGCCTATGGAGGGGTGGCCGAATGGCATCCTTCCTGCCTTGATGGGGAGTTTCAATATATTCCTCTTCTGGTTCATACTCCTCATAAAATTCTTGAGGAGTCTCTGGGCGAAACCTGTGACCCTGATCAAGCTCTTGCTGAAGGTACCCATCATTGTTTCGGGGAGTTGCCTCCCTCTCGAATCTATGGGGTCTTGGAGGCAGAGCTTGACGAGGTCGTGGAGACCTGTCCTGCACCAACGGATTACGCCTCTCATACTGTTCAGCTCTTTGGATGCGAGGGGTTGGCCCCCTCTCAGGTATTTCATAGCGTAACTCATCCGCTTCGCGTTGCATGCGTTCTTTATCCAAGCGGTATTGATACTCTATCTCTTGCTGACTTTGTTTAAGCCGCATGATTTGGGCTTGACGGGTGGTATATCCGGCGACAGTTGGGTCAATTTGATCTACCCTATTTTGTTCAGAAGGTTCAAATGTTCCTCCTATGGGTTTACCTCGGTTTTGATGCTCTAAAATCTCAAGGGGTCGCTTCCCTCTGTCGAGGTAGGCGGTATGTGCTCGAGGTTCTGGCCTCAAGGGGTGATCATGATATCCTGCTGGTGCGGAAATGCAAGGTTCCCGCATTGTTTGTTGCCCTCGAGGAATGCGATGGTTTTCCTCATACTCCCTTTCACGGGTGTAAATGGGGTGGGCGGAGTTAGGTCGCCCTATGTAAGGAGCCCTGCGCTCCGGATTTGGTCTCTCTGTTCTGATGATAGGTAAAGAAGGGATGCCATATCCACGTTGCCCCTCTAAATGGACGGTGTGCCCGTTTAACGCTTCATCGCGCGGTGGCCACTCATGCCTAACTTCAAGAGGTGATTCTCTATTTATGTCAAGGTCTACATGTAAGGCATCTTCCCGAAAGGGGCTGCTTTGAATAGGCATACCCCACCGAGGATTCTGAATTGGATTCTTTTGTAGGTTAGACCTATAAGGCGGTATGACCAAATCCTCAGGACTGAAGTGAAGGCGACTTGTGCCTGCTTTTTGTGTACCTTCCGGAGCTTCTGCCCTTGATTGGGCTTGACTGCGGGTGTACACCATTGCGGTGCTTCTATGCTATCTAAATAAGTTTTTATCTCATTTTTATGATTTTTTTTTTTTTGTCTACACTAAGCAGAATTAAACACACACATTCACAAAACCGTGATTATCTCTTTTAAGGATTATTGGTGTGTCCTAAACTAGTTTAGTGCATTTTGATGTTTTGTTTTGTTTTTGTAGGTTTTGTAGAACGTTTAAATGCATCATGTAGGCTCTTATAACTCCAAAAAGGTCGCCCCTTCAATATACCAGCCAGGCCGATATACCAACCTCTCTATATACCCGCCCTTACGAGAGGGAGACTATAGGTACGTGAGAGCGAGAAGGTACGTGGTACGTAGGCGGTACGGAAGGGGGATTGTCCTGTTAATGGCACCTACCATAGAAAACTTATCCTCGCGCGCATGGGAATCACCCCGGCTACGCTCGGTCTGTCTTCGTCGGGATTTACGCCTAACAACGAGTTGACAATCGGGAAATGGATGCAAATCAAGCCAAGGTGGTGATGAAATCCACCAATGGTCTTGATCAAGGGCTGGGGTCTTACGACCAGCTCCTTGGTTTAAAATTATTTCGTGATGTGTGTGGGATTCGTTTTATTCAACAAAAATGAAACTAGCATACATGACTTTTCCTAATGCAATGCAGGATTAAATGAAAACAATTAAAGAAACAGAAACAGAAACAGAAAATTTAACAGAGATGATAAAAATCCCTACCTCTTCTCTGCCTGCTCCAGTTGCTTCTGAATTTCTGCTCTGAAAATCCACAGACAGGAATTCGTCCCTCTGGGAGACGAATTGCAGAACAGAATTCGTCCCTCCCAGAGACGAATTTGAATTCATCCCAGGGTCAGACGAATTGCAGAAAAGAATTCGTCCCTATCAGAGACGAATAGCAGTCTGCAACAAAAAAAATGTACCTATCAAGCACAAACACAAAACTTTGATCAGTTTCTATGATTTTAAAAACCAGGGAACAGGTCCCACCGTGATCGCCACTGAAAGCACGAGATTTCGGGCAAAGGAAACACTAAGTGCGATTGCATTCAAAATTAAGTACGCTTAAGTCCTAGAAATGTAAATTGCATGAAATGGAAAAGAAACACATTGGAAGAGACACAATCAAATAGAGAAAACACAGCCCTTTCATTAATATCCCTTGATCTCTGTTACAATGATGTCTCCTCCCTTTTCAGGGGCTAGGAGCGCAAATAGAGTTTGATTACAATCACTGAATGATTCCTCTTTCCGCGTGCCCACGATTGCAATGGGCGGGCCAAGATGATGCCGTCGCTGATGTCGATGAGTTCTTCACCTCTGCTGCTTCTCCTGCGAACAAAGAAACAACCAAGATGTCAGTAGCACCTGCTGCAAATGAAAAGCGTTTGCTCTCTAAAACTAACGAAATATGCATGTAAATATTTGCCTGAAACAGTAATTACAGTGAGTCCAAATGGCTTCAAAACTTGACAGAAGATAAGAAAAGTTACCAGAAGGCCACTGCCACTGAGACAGCTGGCCAATCTACCTTCAACTGGAATTCGTCCACAGGCAGGACGAATTCTGACTGCAATTCGTCCCTGGGTGGGACGAATTCTTGTGTGTTGAAGAAACCGACCTTCTTTGCTCCAATGTCGGATCCCGAGACCTGCAAAATGCCTGCAAACAGGGGGTTATGTAATTGGGGCCATTTTGGGACGACCCAGATGGTCGGATTCTCCCAATTTGGCCTCCACCCTCGGGAATTTGACCTCGACACCTGCAAGTCAGCGAAACGACAAAGCAACACAAAACATACTAGAATCGACCAAAAGTTACAAAATTGCAGCTATGGATTAATCAAACCTAATAACACAAAATGCAATCTAAAAAGTAATCTAAAATGCTCAAAAACTAAAAATAGGACTTGGGAGGTGCGGGGGTGCCCAAGTGGGCCTCCCACCGTTGGCACTTGATTTTGGAGCCAATCCACCAGGGATGGGCCCAAAACCTCTTAGGATTGGGGGGTCGGCGAATTGGTTGGTTCAGGTGTCCATGCGTTGGATTTGGGTAAGGTTCGAGCTTCCAAAGGCCACCCAACAACCTCCCTTGCAAAAGAGATTGGTGGATGTGGGAAGGTGAACCAAAAGGGATGCAAGTGGGTCTTCAACTCGGCAGCACTTCGTTGCTTGAAAACTCCTTCAACTTTGTATATTTTGGGTGAGAAAAGTCCCACCTTTTATAGACCCATGGGGTCTCTTTTGGGAGGGAAGCACAAATGCCATGTGTTGGCCATAGGCGCCATGTGGCAGTCTTGTCTTCCCATGAGGGAGGGGAGTCCTCCATTGACTTGAGCTTTGATAAATGCCTTTTGTGACAGTCTTCTAACGGCCCCTCTGTCCACCTACACACGCGTGCAAGGCGGGAGTCCTTAAGCGACTCGTTATGGGCTGCCACTTGGCACCATTTGCCTTTTTGCCCGTTAAGCTTAGAATTCGTCCCACCCAGGGACGGATTCAAAATTCGTCCTGGGGTGGGACGGATTCTATTTTGAATTCGTCCCTGGGTGAGACGAATACTGGGCAAAGTGTCCAAGTGTGCCAAATTGCTTCTTGACCTTACAAAATTGCTATGAAAGTGGTTAAGACCACTGTTTAATCTCTGAGGGCTGCCCTGGGGGCTGTGTTTGTCAAAGCGATCAGTGTTTGCAGTCACATAATCGGATTGGTGCTGTTTTGGTGTCTACACTAAACACTTGAATAGAGCTATGTTCATGTATGATGAAATAAAAAAGAAATATACATAGATATGTTCATAGTTATATTCATATACAATGAAGGCAAACAATATATATAACCATTACTCCTACCAACTTTAAATTTAAAGTTTTTATATTCCTTTAAATAAAAATAAATATTTTTTAAAATGTTATTATAAGTAATTGATATTACCTAGGTTGAATATTTAATTTTTTAGTAATAATTTTTATGCACATTCACTATAGGATTGTAGCCGGTCACATTACAAATAATGTTATATTCTTATAAATAAACTATATATAAACTTATAAATATAAAATATGATTAATTATACTGATATTTATTTTAAGTAAACAATAATTTATATATATATCAAATTTAATTTGGTATCTATATTAAATGACTTTAATAAAGAGTCAGAGAAAAATAATAAATGGACTCATATCTGGTTAAACCCTCGGCCTTTAAGGTTCCTAAGGCCCTGAAACAGGATAATTCGAATTCTGTGTAGATTTATTAAAAAATAAATAATTGAATATGTTGTAGTCAAGAGGAACAACACTTTAATAAATATATACATCATTTAATTATAATATTTTTTTTTTTGTTATGTATAATAATTTTTTAAAATATATATTTAAATAGTTTAGAGTGTTACCTATAAATGCCAGTCACAATCGGGATAGTAACGAGGTAATTATTGGACCGTTCAAAGGAGAACAATACAATATAAAAACGTGCCCCTTAATGGTAGGAGTGTTTATTTGATTTTCAATCAATCTGAAATTTGGTATATTTTTTTGAGTCATTGAAATTTGAAAAGTGGGAATGAGTTTTAATGTCTTTCATTTTAGTTTTCTTTTATATGTGAAATTTTGTTTGTTGATTAAATTTTTTTATAATTTTTAATTTGTTGAATTAAAAAGATGTTAAGGAATATGATTGTATAAGAAATTAGTACAAACCACTAATAAACATTAGATTGTTATTTTTGACATAATATTATATTAAATTTTTATAATATAAAGTAAACATTATTATAAATATAGAATAAGTAATTAATACTAAATAATATTATAAATAAAAGTTAATTTATAATTAGCAAGAAACCATGTAATCTTTAAAACAAGTTATAAATGTGCATAATTTATTTGATTTTATAAATATATTCTCACGTTAAAATCGCGTTGCTGTTTTCTTTTTAGTTTCCTATTCATAAAGTCGCGTCCACATTTAGTGCTACGCCATTTACCATGGCGTCGTTGCAATCTATTCGCCTCCATAATTTTCGTTGAAATCATAAAAATATATATTGTTCCATACGGAAACTTCTTAAATAACCCACTTATAAACATTTGATCCGAACAGCTCTTTTATTTTTTGAATAACAAATATTTTAAAAGGAAGAATAAGCAATATTCACTGCTGAAAATTTTAGTGAATGCTATTGTGTCCATATCCTTCGGTCCTCTACCTGAAGCAGACAACAATTATATATTCCCCATTCCGTAGGACCATCTCCTTAAAACTTGGTAATGTCTTAATGGTGCATGAAAAATATTGACTCCATTGTGATCTAAAATTATTTTATTTAAGAATAAATACCCCGTAAAATCAGTCAGCGTATACCATACCATCGAATCCAATTTTCTACCATTCATTCTGTATCTAAGGTAAAGCAACAATTATTATAGATTTCTCTATGCAGTAGGACCCACTCCTCTTTTATTTAATTTTGGGAATGTTTTACTCGATTTCAATGGTCTATGGTTGACCCCAAGTCAAGATTACATCTTATGCTTAAACCCCACATGCCTGTCATTCTAAGCTCCTCACTTTCATGCATTTGACTTGATGGTCTCTTGTTTTCATTGTACCATGGACTGTTCTGCTTTGTTGACTCTCTTGCCACAGCTTTTCTGGAAGCTTTGACTGGCTATAATATTCCACCTTCCTATTTCTTTTTCCCTCTGGAGTGCTTTTGTTTTTTTAAGTGGAGACCACCTAGAATTAAATGAGCCGTATTGACATAAAAAAACAATTTTTCCATGTTGTTGATGATAAGTTCACATCTGGATTCGTCACTCTAGTCTAGACCTAAGTTTACCAAATATCTATTCTCTTTGTGGATCCTTCCGGTTTTAGAAAATTCTTAGTCAAGCGGTCAATTGCATTAAAATTTTACATGGTTAAAACATAAAGTTAATGAAAGATTAGGCCAGTCCAGCCCAGATCTTTGACAAATGTGCGAGGATATTCGATAAGCCAAATATAATAAAAGGAGCTATAGAGCACTTAACAAGTGTGTGAACTGTGCTGGCCCAAAAGAGATAGAACTATGGCAGAGCTTAAAAGCCTTATTTAGGGTTTTGATTTATTTGCAGAAAATGAGATTCCTTCGCAGAAATCTGTCGAAGTTTTGGACTAATCGCTAACATAATCAGTCAAATGTGAAAGGAAGGCATTTGTACACGAGAGGTGGATGATAAGAACCTTAGGTTCCTCAGATTGAGATTGTTGTGATAGGAATAGAAGGATTGGAGAGTTGCTTTACAATTTCATAAGAGTGAGAGGATCTGAATATGTACCAAAGATGATTGTGGGTGTATGTCGCAGAAATTTTCACAGATGAAAAATTGTTCTGCTTGGTGTATTTGGAGTGTATAGACATTGATGCAGATGTAGAAAACATGAGTACAAGTAATGTCTTATCTGAATCTGGGTGGACCAAGTATTTGTATCAATCATCATGGAGTGCTTATAAAGATGGCACCCACTTTTCTATAGAGAACAAAATATGTAAAGAGGCATCGGGCATTACAGGCAATGAGGAGGAGGAAATTGACTCTTCCATGGCTTCAGATGCTTCATCTGGCCCGCAGCATCAGCGGGAGCTTATGCCTGTGCCTGATCATGAACAGGACCATCTTCAGACAGAAAATCTTGTGTCATGCGAAAGAAGAATAAGGCGTTTTCATAAGGATTTGGATTGTGTTGCATCTTCTTCCTCAACAGACCCAAAATCTAGAAAGAGCAAAATCAGAAGAGTAGATAAGGGCGAGGCTTCATTACTTCATGACACTGCAAGCTCCTCTTTCCGAAACTTAGAGGTATATTAATTCACACTTAATTTGGTTTGGTAGGCTACCAATATTGCACAAGCCTATTTGATATAGATTTTCGATTACTAAGTAATCAACGATGTGAGATTACAAAACATCTGGCATACTCTTTGAGCGTCATCACTAGGATAACTGAGGCAGAATACCTGGTCTTTCAGCATATATTTCATTTCAGACAAAATAGTAAAGTTTATAAGGTTATATGTGATATAGGATATTTTTTATAGAGGTTGTTATTAATATATATGATTAACTTTACTCATTGGATTTAAATATAGAACCTCATATATATACCGTGTTATGTGGCTGCATATCAATTGTTTGATGTCGCAGAGTGGGTCGTGGAAGGTGGAGTCAATTTACAAGCAAAGCAGGTCCAGAACGAACTGGCTGAAAGGCTTTGCTGATTTTGAGGTAAAGTGTCTATATACAGTATATTCCTTCAGGAAATGCTAAGAATTGAGTATGTAGTGTCATTAATCTATTTGGTATGTGGGTTTGTTTACACTCTAAACTTCTTGCACTAGAAGTAAGCAATAAACCCATTTTGTTTACAGGGAGAAGAGCTGGAATCCCTGGAGTCTTTCCTACCTGATGTCCAAGAAAGAGTATATATATACTGCATACCCCCATTTCAATTTGTACAAGTGATTTGGTAGTTGCATTTTATGGTTTCTCTCAGGTAGATCTGGTATGAATTTCCAATATATTTTTCTTCTGTTGAGATGGTGATCAGTTTTTGTCAAACATTTTTCCTTTATTTTGTTCTGCAGGTATATAGAGAAGAAGTTGAGACTTAATGCATTAGTTCTCTGGAACAAAGAATCCAGACAATGCATATGGCAATTGAACTTACTGAATTTAATAAAAAGTATAATAATAACGAATGACATCATATATGAGTCTAATTGCAGCTAGTAGGTATATTATGTGGCAGTACCTTTGGGTGGAGTGTGTGAAGAAGAAGAGAGCAGGACCTACAGAAGGTGAAGATAAACAAGACATTAGTTTGACGTATACGTCTGTAATGGGAGTGGATGTACGTAGAAACTATAATTGAAGATACTGGACTAGTTGGCAATGTCTGTTTTTGATGACAAGGTAGTAGTAAAATAATGAGTGAGAGACGCTCAGTGTAATGAGGTTTACATTTTTAAGTGATGAAAACACCCGGTATGCTTTCATATATATATATATATCATTCAAAGCTCCAAAAGCATGAAAAGCCTACTGCAATTTGTATCAACCATTGTTTATTATATAATGATAAAAGATTTTAAAGGGCATCAACCGTTGTTTATTAGATAATGATAAAAGATTTTAAAAGGCATCCAGGTGTCCGTGTGAAGTTTGATGTATGGAATTTTCTATTGCCCATATTCTGCCCTCTATTTGTGCAGTTTTTGAAGTAGATGCAAAATATAATTGCAGGCATAACAGATCACCCTTCCCACCCTTCAGGTGATTTAGGATAGTTTGTGTGTCTAATCGCATATTCTGCCTTTTATGTTTAGACTTTTTAAAGTAAAATGTAATATACAATTGTAAGCATAACAGATCACCTTTTCTACTTTTTGGATTTGAACATAGATAAGTTAGGTGTGTGATTGAATTATTGTCGTCCATATGAAGCTTTAATGTATGGATGTCTCTGTTGTACATGTCCTGCGCTCAATTGTGCGGAATTCTTATTTATTATCATTCTGTCCAGTATCTTCCACCTCGAATTAATTGTAGAACTCAAGTTCTTACAAACACTAACATAAGTGAAGTTAAATTAAAAATGATCACAAGAATCCATATGACATCACCACTGGGTTAAGTACTTTCTGTAAGAAAATGGAGCAGTAGGCCAAAGACGGGTATTACCCATGATGACATGTCTTATTCTATTTAATGATATCTACATGATTTTTAATATTGATGTTTTTATTTCAACTTACTATACTTCCACCTACACTATTGTGTCTCTTCCATATAATTTTTATTTTCTTTATATTTAAAATTATATTAAAATAAATCTAAATTAAAAATAATTATATATATTATTATTTTTATTCCATAATAAATTAACAAATTATTTTAAAAATTAAAAATATATATTAATAAACTTACACCTCAGATTAATAATAAAAAAGATCATAAATATTAGAAATAAAAGATAATAATTCATCTTAAAGAAATTTAAGCTCTAAGATTCATTAAATTTAAATTTAACAAAGATTACAAATATTTTGTCTTATAAATATAATATTTTAATATTACATGTTTTGAATATAATTTATTTACTAATTTCCTAAATAATCGATTAAAACCATACTATCCCGCAAGTACCATTAATTTGCTGTTATTGATCTATAATTGATCCACGTAAACGTATGGATAAAGGAAATTTCACCAGTCAAGTTGGACCAGTCGAATTGGACCTGACTCTAAATTTGTCGTGTTTCTGTTATCTATTATTGTCACCTGTCTTGTCGAAAACCTATTTAATGGACGAAAAGTCTACGAAACTTGTCATTCCAGTCTCCTAGCTTTCATACATTTGATTCATTGGACTTGGTTTTCATCATACCACGGACCCTTTGCCCTGTTGACACGGAACAACCTTTATGGAATTTTGACTAGCCATTATATTCCACAAAAACAGTTTACTATATCTTCTCTACTTTATGTAGTTGTGTTTTCGTATGTGATACTCCTACTGTGGAAAGAGCCGTATTCCTTATAAAACCAATCATTCAATGTTGATGTTAAGTTCACAGCTGCATTTTTGGCGTTTCGATCTATTCAGACCAAGTTTACTAAATGTCCAATCTCTCTGCTTTTATTAAAGTCTATATAGATTAAAAATTGACGTGGTTAAACCATAAATTATTATTGGACATCTGCAGAGAGCGTAAGATTGGACATGTCTAGCCAAGATCTTTGACAAATATGTAGGACGATACAAAACAGCACTTAAAAGATTGTGGTACTATTTTGGCCCCAAGGAGAAAAAACCATGGCAGATGTGAAAATCTCATCTTATGTAGGACTTTTATTTATTGGTGGAAATGAAATTGATTTTTTAATACTAATTCTAACTTAATGAGTCACCTGAACGTAAAGGTGTTCGTAGAGAAGATTGGATGATAAAAACCTCAGATTCTTGAGACTGTCGTAGAAGGATTAGATTTTTTTAACTGCAGGAGGATTAGAGAGTAGGTGAGTGGATGCCTTTTTTTGATTGATTGAAAGGGTTTTTAAAGGGTTCCTAAACCTTGCACAACAAAGAAAACAAATTAGCTGGAAAAGGCTCTGAAGGGGGCGGAAGGGAAACAACTAGAAAGGAGAGACCGGGGAGGCAGTTGGAAAAGCCCCTCCCAACAGAGACAACAGAGACCAGCAGAGAAGGTTACCACCTTGAGAGACCAAACCGAATACTCCCAAGGGGAGAACAGAAACTGCCAGGAAACAGAAAGACCAAACATCAAAAAAACCACACAGATACAACTTGCTCCGAAGAGGTTTCCTCTGTGTCGATGATTTGTTTAGGGAGTGTGGAAGATGTTCTGCAGGAACATATCGAGCTTGAAGAACATGCTGGACTTCCTGTTTTTGGCTGCAGAGTGGGCCAGTTCATGGACTATTATGACCCCATCAGTGATGAATCTACCTTTGACCAAGCTACCTTGGTAGTGGTCGATGATGGAGCGAAGGATCAGCTTTAATCAGTTCGCCATCACTTTGGCGGTGAGTTTGTATATAACACTGCACAGACTGATCGGCATGTAGTCCAAGAGGGGTTTGCAGTTGTTATATTTGAGCACTAAGACAATGAATGTCGAGTTTGCCTCTTTTGGCATTTTATTGGCTCTTTGAAAGAATTGGACAGCTTCAGTGACATCTTTGCCAACAATTTCCCAGAAGTGCTGGGAAAAGTGGGGAGAGAATCCGTCAGGCCCGAGGGCTTTGTCAAGTTTCATCGCAAACAAAGATGCTTTGATTTCTTCTTCCGTAAACCTATTTATTAACCTTTCATTGGATGCATTGGTTACCAAATTGGCGATGTTCTGAAGTAGTTGACTTGAGATGTGTGGGGGGCACTGCACAACAGGCCTAGGACCTCTTGAAAGTGTCTCACGACTTCCTGCCTAATTTCTTGGATGTCAGAAACTTTGGAGCCATCCTCCTTGGTTAATTCATTGATTTTATTAGTGCCTTTGTGTCTCATAGTGGAGGCGTGAAAGTATTTCATATTGGTATCTCCTTCTTTCAGCCACAGGTCCCTACAATTTTGTTTCCAGAAAGATTCCTCCTTTGCCAAAGTGTTGTGGAAGTTAGAAAGGAGGACTTTCTCTTCTTGATCAATCTCGGCTCTCTAGTCTCTGTCTTGGATCAACTTCTCAACTCTGCCCAACTCCTCCATCAAGAGTTTTTTTTTTTTCGGGAATAGATTCCCAAAGACCTCCCTATTCCAAGTTTTCAGCTTAAACTTGACAGCTTTGAGTTTTAAGAACAGATTTGTGAGGGGGTTGCTTTGAAAGTCCTGCTGCCACCATTCTGCAATGCGGATTGAAATATCCGGGTGGGTTAACCACATCTTTTCAAACCTGAAGGGAGTTTTGAGCACTTGCTGGGGGCGAGAGCAGTCTAGGACTATAGGATTGTGATCAGACCCGACTTTAGAGTGCGAGTTTGACGTCTCTAAAAAAGGGAATGAGTTCTTATGACATTAGAAGTTGGTGTGCTTTTTCACTCAAAAACCAAATTTTATTTTTTATTTTTGCATATTTATATACTAAAGGATAATATTAAGAGGATGTTATAGATTAAATATAATAGAAATTTTTATTTTATATATAAAAATTTAAAATTAAATTTAAAAAAATAGAATTATATTTTAATATAAATTAAATAAATAAACAGTGATTTTGTGCTTTCTCCTGTTATAAATTATGATAAATTTTCTTTGGATTGAGATGCTGGTCAACCATTGGTGGACCAATTTCCACTCTTTATTTTCTAGGCACGACGAGAAGACATTGTGGCTGTTCCAACTAGCTCGGAAATGCATAAGACCTAAGGTAGTTGCTTGATTTAATTTAATTTAATATATTAACAACAACATTTGATATCATATGTTAGTCTAATTGTAATTAGTTGGTATGTTAAGTGGCATCCAATGGGTGGAATATGTGTGGAAGAAGACTTAAAGACCTTTGGAAAGGCCTGATAATTATGATATGGGTTTGGCAAGTGCCCCTGTAATGGGAGTTGACAATATATATTTCTGGTGGTTTTAATAGATAGAATGGTTTTTACAGGAAAGTGCAGAAGTAAATAGAACCTTCTTCAGTTATTATAAAATAAAAATAAAGATTTTAAAGTGTAGGTGGTCTTTATAAAAAGAGGATTTCTATAAATATATTTTAATTTTTCATTTCTGTAAAATCCGTTATTTAATTTGCCCAGCACAAATTCAAATGATAATAAGCCACAAATTCAAATGATAATAAGCCAACAAAGTTGAAAGATATATTTTTTTAATAAAAAATATTATTAAATTCAAGTATGGCATTGTAAGAACTTCCATATTTCTTAACATTTAGCCAAAGTTACATTGAATAAATTCAAATGATAATAAGCAAGCAAACAAATAAATAAATAAATATTATTAAATTATGTATGGCATTGCAAGAAGCTTTTATACTTCTTAACATTTAGCCAAAGGAAATGAAGAATACATTGCATACTATTTCTTTGGCCATGTGTATGACTTCCACATTTTCTGTTACAACTTATTATACTTTCATATTGTTTTATGGTGAATTATATATATATAAATTATACCTTAATGTATATGTGAATGACTTTTATCATTGTTATTAATTTAATTTAATATATTTTTATTTTAATATATAATTATATGGAATAATGGAATAGTATTATAATTGTTTGATTTGGTTTTTTATTTAAACTTTGTATATTATAAAAATGATTATTAAATATATATTTTTTTTTTTTTGAAAAATGAAAAATATGTTATATTTATAGAAGTTGTATTACAAGGTAAATTAAGCTGAAGAGGCATCAAGGGAGAAAAAAATTCCTCCTCCAATCTCTTATGACTCAAAAATTATCCATAAAACATTACCATATGGATTATTAAATAATTTTAGTTTTACAATCTTTTTAATTAAATTGTAGAAATTATTATTCATTTAATTTTTTAGCATAATTATATTTAAATAAAATTAATAGTATAATTTCTTAGGAAGTATTTAGTGATGTTATTATAAGGAATGTCTTTGATGTTATCGTTTCTTAGGAAGTATTTAGTGATGATACTATAAGGAATGTCTTTGATGTTCTCATTGATGCATGTTATCCCTTAAACCTCAAGAACAATTGTGTTAAGTCTTATGTTTGGGTGTTGTGGGAGATTTCTTTTCTAACAAGATTTTTTATTTGAAAAATTTTATTCTCAATGTGATTATGCTTCAAGAATTAAAACATGCATTGGTTTTTTTACTTGATATTTCTTTGAACATGTTTTGAGACCAAGGTCCTATTTTTCATTGACGTTGAAAAAGGTGGTAGAGGTGTTATGCTAAGTATCTCTTATTGAATACATTGTTTTTCTATTAAGCATGAATAAGATCTATATCATAGCTTTATATGGATTAACACGTTAATTACAGAACTATTTGATTTTATTAATTTATGTTCCTATTATTGTTCTTAAGAGAGTTGCTTTATAGATATTGTTCTTACAATCACTTATTATTGTTAATTGGACCCTTAAAGGTGATTTTAATATTGTTGTTAGTTTAAAATATAAAAAATATCCCTCCAATCATCTTTTTCTATTGACAAGTTTAATTCTTGGCTCCTTTGTAGAAATTCTCTTAGCATTCTTGACCATATCCATGCTAAATAGACATTTTTTTAAACATTTATAGTTTTCTATGGAAAATTATGAAGTTGGTTTTGGAAGAATTTTGAAATTTTTGATAAGTTTTATATTTTGCCTCACCATCTTGATATCATGTTTAAAGAAAATATTCAAGTTTAATGTGAATATCTGTCTTCTATATAAGAGCACATTTCAATATTCATTCATGACTATTTCGGTAATAGTCTCAATTACTATAGAACCCCATTTTAAACATTATGTCTCTCAACTAAAATATTTCATTTGCATTAATTCTTTTTTCTTATCTAGGACGATGCTCCTTGACCCAAGGGACCTATTGGATACATCAAGTGGTGAAAATATGCTATTAAGTACTCATTTAATTTCTTATGGAAATTAAATTTGCATTATTTTCCCATCAATACATATTTTTGTAATATGTATTAAAAATATTTGATGCTTACTTGGCCCTTTCATCTATTAAGGACTAACAAAACTTATCTCTGATAACAATTAAAAGGAACAGAACATAGGCTAAATACTAATAAGATTACTAAAAATAAATTATAAAACTATCACTAAAGCTACAAATAGAATTGTGAACTCTAATGCACAACCAAATGTGATAAATGAGTAGATAGGATTTCCTAAAGGAAGGTTCATTTTAAATAATCTCATTTTTGCCTGAAAGTGCTTGTGTGGATTGTCCACAAGATAACTTTTATCAATATTGATTTTGATAAATATTCTAATAGATTTAGACAACCCTTTGTTTTGTAAATATTTTTATGGCTTGGCTTTAGGATGAGTGATTAGTAGGATCTCAATGCTTTTCATAGATGTTTTATCTAGAGATTTTCTAAATAATATTTGGAATCATTTTTTTTTCTAATAAAGGAATTATAGAGAAGATATAGAAGTTAGTATATGACAATCCTCTACTCAAAACGTTTACTCAAATATAATATAAGTAGCCCAACAAAAATTAAATTAGTTTTTATTTATTTACTTATTTTTGTTGTTTCTTATAAACCAATTACATTTTGGCTTAATTACAATTTTCATACAAACAACTCTTTTAGAGGAGACTCTACTTACATGTTAGTTATTTGGTAGCTAAGGTGAATTCCACACTAGACTCTACTTGCATGTTTGTTATTCCATAACTAAGGTGAATTCCAGATTATTAAAATGAAAAAAAAATTAACATTCTTAATAAAATATTTAATCTGTACATAATTACATGTAATTTATTTTTATTTTTTAATTTAATTGAAAAAAATATAAATCCTTTAATCTATTATTAATATTTATTTTATAACCTTTTTCTGATGAAAATCTATGGCATAATATATCAATTAGTAAAAACAAATTTCTAAATGACAAATCTAACGCTAACAAATGTTATAATTTTCTCAGATCAAAATTTATCACATCATATAAACATCACTCACCAATTAGTAAAGATAAATTCTTAAATGACAACTCAACACTAACAAAAGGGTCTAATTCTAGATCTGCCAGCAAACCTTCTCCAAACATTGAACCTTCGATCGTAAAATTTTACTCGTGGATCTATTTATGCACAATTCATTTAATTCAGCTAAACTCCATTTAATTCAGCTAAACTCCAGTCTAAATTTGACACTTTTGTATTATCATCTCTCTTCCAATTGTTTTTAATGCATGAAAGTCTGCTAAACGTGACAGGTGAACCTCATCTGACTTGTCGGACACAGGCTCCTACTGTAGTTAATACAGTCTCTTTTTCGTTGTTGACTCTCTTACCACTTTTCTTGAATCTTGACAGCTTACCATTTCCATCACCATAAAATTCCACATGAGAATCACAGCATGACTATTTCCATCATCATAAAATTCCACATGAGAGACATTGTACTTTATACATTTGTTTTCTTTAGCGGATGATAACATTTTATATGGATGGCGCCCTAAATTCTCAAACAAATCACTCGAAGTTGTAAATGCATGAATCCAATGACGTGTTTCTACAGGCGAGGTGGATGACAAGAACATCAGATTGAGATTGAGATCGAACAGGTGCATTGCAATTAGACAACAGTGAGGGGATCCGAATATGTAATAACGAAGTTTGTTGCAGACGCTTTGAACAAGTACAAATTATTTCTGTTTGGTGTATGTGCAGAGTGTAGACATTGGCGTAGATGTAGAGAATATGGGCCGTAGATGAGTTTGGATGGACAAAGGATGTGATAAAAAACAATTGTAAGTGGTTGCATAAGGTATGATGACTATGGTTCGAGTCCCATGAAGAAACTTCCAACGTTATCATAGAATATATTCGTTATAACTCATGTAGCTTTTTAATTTTTCCAACCAATCGAAATATTTCTCTAATTTTCTTATAAATTACCTTCTAAATTTCTCTAACATTATAAAATGAACCCCTTTTACCTTTATTTTTTAGATGAAGTTTTTTTTTTTACAGAATAAACACTGGAAATAAACACATGTTTTTTTTTTTTTAAATAAGATTTGTATATGTTGATTATATTGAAATTATTTTGTAAAAGGATAGGATTTTTTAAGTATATTTGAAGTTAAATAATACAAAGACGGAGATTATGATTTGATTAAATTATTTATGATTGTAATCCTTATCAATAATTTAATATTTTTAAAATATTTCATAAAAATTAATGTTATTTTTAATGCAATTCCCATTAACATTAATAATAACATGTAGTCTTCTTCAATAAAAATATTTTTTGATCTCTTTTTAATGTCAATTTTGATTCCTATAGTAAATTTCTTACCCTGTACATAGTTATTATAGTTAGGGAATTTGGACTTCACTATTTTGAAAAATAGTATTTAGGTAACTTTCCTTGGATTTTCTTCCAACTTACCATCAAAATTAATTTTGATGAATATAGATTCTATGCATTTCATTTTACTATAAATGAGCATAGATCATTTGTGTTAATTATGTTATAGGAAATGATCCTTACATGTATATTGAATTTCTACAACAAGAAAGCTATCATATTTTTTTTCACACTTGAGACTTTCCATGATAAACAGTGTGCCTATAAATATTCTATTGGAGAGGTAATATTTATTTTTGTAAATTCTATTGTTCCTTTTTATCTATAAATTTCAACAAATAATGGTCGGATGAATCCTCCACAAAAAAATCATATTCTTTAGGATTTAAATAAATAAAACTAATATTTTATCAAATCTTCAATTTTAATGGAATTATGTAATATATTATCATATTTTTTAAAATGTAGTCTCAATTGTATAATTAAAGGGACAAAAAGGAGTAGATGATCAACTAAAAGTCCTATGGTATCCTATTCTTTGCAACCTATCATCATCTATAAGAATTTACTTTGGACTACTACCAAATAAATATTGAGTCCATAAAGAGGGTCTCAACTAACCATACATTTTTCCAAAGTAAATCATTGGGAGTAGGAAATTCCCATTAATAAAATTTATTATATATCAATTTCAATGAATTTCAACCATATTTTGGTAGATTCTAAACCAATTTGCTCTTTTATATTAAAATGGATAAATAAAGTACAAAAATATCCTTCAAATATAATCCATAATTTGTTTAAGGTCCTCTCTCTCAACAAGGTTGCTAATAGAGGACATAATGGTCGGATGAATCCTCCACAAAAAAATCATATTCTTTAGGATTTAAATAAATAAAACTAATATTTTATCAAATCTTCAATTTTAATGGAATTATGTAATATATTATCATATTTTTTAAAATGTAGTCTCAATTGTATAATTAAAGGGACAAAAAAGGAGTAGATGATCAACTAAAAGTCCTATGGTATCCTATTATTTGCAACCTATCATCATCTATAAGAATTTACTTTGGACTACTACCAAATAAATATTGAGTCCATAAAGAGGGTCTCAACTAACCATACATTTTTCCAAAGTAAATCATTGGGAGTAGGAAATTCCCATTAATAAAATTTATTATATATCAATTTCAATGAATGTCAACCATATTTTGGTAGATTCTAAACCAATTCGCTCTTTTATATTAAAATGGATAAATAAAGTACAAAAATATCCTTCAAATATAATCCATAATTTGTTTAAGGTCCTCTCTCTCAACAAGGTTGCTAATAGAGGACATAATATGAAATTGTTGCTCACATCAATATAATTTTAGACTTTTAAACTTATATGACCTAAATAGTCTTAAACATGTAATTTCCATTTTTATTAAAAATAAGAGGATACGTCTTTGACCAATAATTAGACCAAAAATTTGTAGAATTCCCCTTGTATATTGACCACCTAACATGTTTCTTAACCAATTATAAACTGTCTAATATGAAGTTCCATGTTATAAAATAACTATGAAGAGTTTGTTTTCTTAACAATTATGTTGCAAAATAGAATGTATACCATTTTGAAGAAAAAAATTGTCCAACATTTTTTTTTTTAAAATAATCTCCTACAAAGTTTACCCCTTATTCTCAATTCATAAGTTTTCAAATATTGCAAGATAGGCCATCAATTATATTTTCCCTTACAAACCTTATCCCATATAGAAAGATGAAATCTATTTTTTTTATCACATTATTTTTAATAAAGTATGTTTGAATTTTGTCAAATTTAAAATCTATACCTACTAAAAATATTTAAAATAATATCATATTTTATTGTAACATATTCTTTGTGTGTTATATACTTTTAGCTCAACATAAGAACTTGCATTCCTAAACTTTCAAACATTATTTTATTCTATCCAATGTTGAATATTAAAGCACTTTGTTCATTTATTATCATACAAAGAATACTAGATATATTGAAAGAAATTTTATTACTTTAAAACTCAAAATATTCACAATAATTCATTGTAAATCTAAGACATTATCAATGAAAAATATCCTAAAGTTTTTAGTATTAACAAATTGTTTAGCAACCTTCACATAGGATGATAATATTGATTTAAATTCCATGGTCCTTTTTGTCTAAGAAGCATGAATAACATTAATAAATTTGAAATGATATCTCAAGTAACCATTTGTTATAACCTAAAAATTTTAAATTTTGCCTTCCATTTTAGCTTTTGATCAAGCTCTCCCTAAAACATGAATAAGAGTAATGAAGTGAGCAAAAAGTGGGTCACCTTGATGATGCCATAGGATTATTCTAAGTATCAAGTAGGGGATCCATTGATCCATTGATCAAAGAATATTTTAAAGTGTTATAAAAAAATTAATCTTTAAGGATCAACCTTTATCAAAATAATTATTTTAAAAAAATAGATAAAAGAGCATAAAAAAACCTCTTACCAAAGTTTTTGTAACAATCTTATAAATCATATTAGAAAAGGTTATTGGACAAACACTATTAAAATATTATCTCATATTTCTTAGGAAAAAATACAATAACTTTGATATTGATCTCATTTATTGTAGTCTTAATTTTTTCTATCTTCAACTATATCCAAAGTGTTACTCTTGAACCCATCCAAAAATTTTGAGAGAAAATTACAAGAAATATATTCAGGCTAGTACCTTATTAGGATAAAAGACAAAACTATATCTATTAATATTTAATAATATATTTCCATAATAATTGATAGAATATTTTATAAAATCTTAGCTTGGGTATCTTTATTTTTTCTAATTTCTAAAAGAATATCTTTAAAATAATTAATTGCTTTGTTTCTAATATTTCCTTCTTAATCAAGACTTCTTCCATATAGAGTTGAAATAATGCAAAGTTCATTTTACAGTAGCATAAAAGAATTTTGTATTTCTATCCCCTTTCTTAATCCATATTTTCGTAGAATTTTTGGCCTAATATAATTTTTTTAAATATAATATGATAATAAAAAAATATTATTATTCTTGTACATAATAATCTTAGCCCATTTTATTGATTTATAATATCTTATAAATTATTGTTGGACTATATTACATTATTTGGTACATTCTAATATAGCACCATGAGTACATCTTTAAATTAAGTGAGATTCTTAGAATAGAGTGCGAGTATTTACTTTATGTAATGTAATAATGTGAAGGAAATACACAAGTGTCTTTGTGCAAGTATTACGAAGGTATCTATGTATCTATGTAAGAGTGCATTTGAGGCTAAGAGTACTCAATAAAGTCACATTCCATTATATATGTATCTATGTGTGTAATGGACATAATATAAAGTGATAGTGAAAGACAAAAGTACTCAGAGTCACATTCCATTATATATTTATCTATGTGTTTAATAGACATAATATAAAGTGATAGTGTGTGGAAGTATGATGTATTGGAGATATTATCCTATTAATATACTATTTTGTTTACAGCAAGTATGTGGACGTAAGCAATAAGCAAATTTTGTTTACAGGGAGAAGAGCTGGAATCCCTAGAGTCTTTCCTACCCGATGTCCAAGAAAGAGTATATATATACTGCATACCCCCATTTCAAATTGTACAAGTGATTTGGTACTTGCATTTTATGGTTTCTCTCAGGCAATTCTGGTATGAATTTCCAGTATATTTTTCTTCAATTATTATCAAACGTTTTTCCTTTATTTTGTTCTGCAGGTATATAGAGAGGAAGCTTAGACTGCTGCAACTCAATGCATTAATTCTCTGGAACAAAGAATCCAGACAATGCATAAGGCAATTGAACTTACTGAATTTAATAAAAAATATAGTAATAACGAATGACATCATAAATTAGTCTAATTGCAACTAGTAGGTATATTATGCGGCAGTACCTTTGGGTGGAGTGTGTGAAGAAGAAGAGAGCAGGACCTACCGAAGGTGAAGATAAACAAAACATTAATTTGACGTATACGTCTGTAATGGGAGTGAATGTACGTAGAAACTATAATTGAGGACACTGGACTAGTTGGCAATGCCTGTTTTTGATGACAAGGTAGTAGTAAAATAATGACTGAGAGACGCTCATTGTAATGAGGTTTACATTTATAAAGGATGAAAACACCCGGTATGCTTTCATATATATCATTCAAATCTGCAAAACCATGGAAAAGCCTTCTGCAGTTTGTATCAACCATAGTTTGTTATATAATGATAAAATATTTTAAAGGGCATCAACCATTGTTTAATATATGATGATAAAAGATTTTAAAGGGCAAAATAATGAGTGAGAGACGCTCATTGTAATGAGGTTTACATTTTTAATGGTGAAAACACCCACTCCCTTGTGAAGATCTCGAGTGAGATTAGTCCTTCAATTTTTTTTTTTTGCTTATTACTCTAAGAATGTTTTCTGGGTAACCTTGTAATTCATTAGATTCCCAAATCTCTTTTCGAGGCACCTTACGACCTTTTGTTACGATTTAAATATAAAAAAATCATGCCTGGGAAAGTATTTATAGAGAACCTATACTAGGTTTCAACGAGTGTCCCTGTAGACGTTTCATTTTTTTTGTTTTCTCAAGGTGACCTGATATAAATAATATGTAAGAAATGCAGTATAACCATCAATTTTTGTAATTCGAAATGAAAGTTTAATAATATACCATTAAATATTATGCTCTTATATATATATATTTATGTATCAACCATACTTTGTTATATAATGAGCATCAACCATTGTTTATTATGATAAAAGATTTTAAAGGGTATCCAGGTGTCCGTTTGAAGTTTTGACGTATGGAATTTTTTACTGCCCATATTCTGCCTTCTATTTGTGCAGTTTTTGAAGTAGATGCAAAATATAATTACCGGCATAACAGACCACCCTTCCCACCTTTAGGTGATTTAGGATAATTTGTGTGTCTAATCGCATATTCTGCCTTTTCTACTTTTTGGATTTGAACATAGATAAGTTAGGTGTCTAATTGAATTATTGTCGTCCCTATGAAGCTTTGATGTATGGATGTCTCCGTTGTACCTGTCCTGCGCTCTATTGTGCGGACTTTTTATTTATTATCATTCTGTCCTGTATCTTCCCCCTTGAATTAATTGTAGAACTCATATTCTTACATACACGAAAATAAGTGAAGCTAAATTAGAAATGATAACAAGAATCCATATGACATCATACCTGGGTTAAGTACTTTCCTAACAAAATGTAAGCAGTTGGCCAAAGACGGGTATTACCCATGATCACATGTCTTATCCTATTTAATGACATCTACATGATTTTTAATATTATTGTTTTTATTTCAACTTACTATACTTCCATCTACGCTATTGTCTATCTTACATATAGTTTTTTATTTTATTTATAATTAAAATTATATTAAAACAAATCTAAATTAAAAAATAGTTATATATATTACTATTTTTGATTCGATAACAAATTAATAAATTATTTTCAAAATTAAAAAATATTTAAATTGAGAAAAGACATACACGTCAAATTAATAATAAAAAATAATAAATATTAAAAATAAAATATAATAATGCATCCTTAAAGAAATTTAAGCTCTAAGATTCATTAAATTTAAATTTAACAAAGACTACAAATATTTTATCTTATAAATATAATTTTTTAATATTGCATATTTTAGATATAATTTAATTATTAATTTCTTAAATAATCGATTAAAACCATACTATCCCACAAGTACCTTTAATTTGCTGTTATTGATCTATGATTGATCCACGTCAACACGTAAACGTATGGATAAAGGAAATTTCACTTAGTCTATTTTAGTTGGACCAGTCAAGTTGGACCTGACTCGAAATTTGTCGTGTTTTTGTTATCTGATATTGTCACCTGTCTTGTCGAAAACCTATTTAATGGACGAAAAATCTACGATACTTGTCATTCCAGCCTCCTAGCTTTCATACATTTGATTCATTGGACTTGATTTTTATCATACCGCGGACTCTTTGCCCTGTTGACACGCCACAACCTTTATGGAATCTTGACTAGCCATTATATTCCACAAAAACAGTTTACTATATCTTCTCTACTTTATGTAGTTGTGTTTTCGTATGTGATACTCCTACTGTGGAAAGAGCCGTATTCCTTATAAAACCAATCATTCAATGTTGATGTTAAGTTCACAGCTGCATTTTTGGCGTTTCGATCTATTCAGACCAAGTTTACTAAATGTCCAATCTCTCTGTTTTTATTAAAGTCTTTCAAATAGGTAAAAAATTGACGTGGTTAAACCATTATTGGACATCTGCAGAGAGCGTAAGATTGGACATGCCTAGCCAAGATCTTTGACGAATATGTAGGACGATACAAAAGACAAACAAAAAAAAGCTACACAGCACTTAAAAGATCGTGGTACTATTTTGGCCCCAAGGAGAAAAAACCATGGCAGATGTGAAAACCTCATCTTCTGTAGGACTTTGACTTATTGGTGGAGATGAAACTGATTTTTTAATACTAATCCTAACTTAATGAGTCACCTGAAGTTAAAGGTGTTCATAGAGAAGATTGGATGATAAAAAACTTAGATTCTTCATATTGAGACTGTCGTAGAAGGATTAGATTGTTGTAACTGCAGGAGGATTAGAGAGTTGGTTTGCTTTTTCACAGGAGTGAAGGGAATTAAATAGGTAAAAACCAAATTTTATTTTTTATTTTTGCATATTTATATATTAAAGGATAATATTAAGTGTATGTTATAGATTAAATATAACACATTTTTTATTTTATATATAAAAAAATTAAAATTAATCTAAAAAAAATAAAATTATATACAATATTTTAATATAAATTAATTAAATAAACAGTGCTCTTCTACTTTGCTGTTATAAATTAGGATATATTTTCTTTGTATTGAGATGCTGGTCAACCATTGGTGGACCAATTTCCACTCTTTATTTTCTAGGCGCGTGGAGAAGACGTTGGGGCTGTTCCAACTAGTTGGGCTATGCATAATACATAAGGTAGTAAACAGAGAAGTTACCCATAACACAAAAATGATAATAAGCCAACAGAGTTGAAAGATATATTTTTTAATTAAAAATATTAGCCAAAAAGCTACCATACTTCTTATCATGTAGCCAAATTCAAGGAAGAATACATTGGATAAATTCAAATAATAATAAGCCAACATATAAATTTTTTAATTAAAAATATTATTCAATTCAACTATGGCATTGCAAGAAGCTTTCATACTTCTTAACATTTAGCCAAAGATAAGGAAGGAATACATTGGATACTATTTCTCATTCGCTATGTGCATGACTTCCACATTTGCTGTTACAACTTATTATACTTTCTCATTGCTTTATGGTGAATTATATATAAAAAAAAAAATTTAATGTATTTGTGAATGACTTTTATCATTGTTATTAATTTAATTTATTATATTTTTATTTTAATATATATAATTATATGGAAATAAAATGGAATAGTATTATAATAGTTTGGTTTGATTTTTTATCTAAATTTTGTATATTATAAAAATGATTATTAAATAATTATTCTTTTGAAGATATGAAAAATATGTTATATTTACAGAAGTTGTATTACAAGATAAAATGAGTTGGACAGACATCAAGGGAGAAATAAAATCCTCCTCCAGTCTCTTCTAACTCAAAAATTACCCGCAATCTTCCTTTAGTCTCTTCTGGCTCAAAAATTACCTACAAAACATTACCATATAGATTAATAAATTATTTTAGTTTTATAATTTTTTAATTAAATTGTAGAAATTATTATTCATTTATTTTTTAGTATAATTTTGCAGAGTCTTTTATTAAGAGACAATATCACTGTCTTTAAATAAAATGAATATTATAATTTCTTAGGAGGTATTTGGTGATGTTATTATAAGGAATTTCTTTGATGTTCTCATTTCTTAGGAAGCATTTAGTGATGTTACTGTAAGGAATGTATTTGATGTACTCATTGATGCATGTCATCTCTTGAACCTGAAGAACAATCATGTCAAGTCTTATGTTTGGGTGTTGTGGAAGATTTCTTTTCTACCAAGATTTTTTATTTAAAAAAATATCATTTCTTGCCATTCATCCAATGTGATTATGCTTCAAGAATTAAAACATGTATTGGTTTTTTTACTTGATAATTATTTCAACATGATTTGAGACCAAGGTCTTATTTTTTAATTGATCTTGAAGAAGGTGGTAGAGGTGTTATGCTAAGTCTCCCTTATTGAATACATTATTTTTTTCTTAAGCATGAATAAGATCTATATCATAGCTGTATATGGATTAACACTTGTGTTAATTACAAAACTATTTGTTTTTATTAGTTTATGTTCCTATTATTGTTCTTAAGAGAGTTGATTTATAGAGCTTGTTCTTCAATTACCTATTATTGCTAATTGAACCCTTACAGGTGATTTTAATATTGTTGTTAGTTCAATATATATAAATTATCCCTCCAATCATCCTTTTTCTATTGACAAGTTTAATTCTTGGCTCCTTTGTAGAAATTTTCTTAGTATTGTTGACCAAAATCATGCTAAACATGTTTTTTTTAAACATTTGTAGTTTTCTATGGAAAAGTATGAAGTTGATTTTAGAAGAAATTTTGAAAATTTTGATAAGTTTTACATTTTGCCTCACCTTTTTTATATCATGTTTAAAGAAAATATTCAAGTTTAATGTGAATATTTGTATTCTATATAAGATCACTTTTCAATATTCATTCATGACTCTTTTGGCAAAAGTCTCAATTACTATAATACCCCATTTTAAACTTTAAGTCTCTCATCTAGAATATTTCATTTGCATTAATTTATTTTTCTTCTCTAGGATGATGCTCCTTGACCCAAGGGCCCTATTGGATATATCAAGTGGTGACAATATGCTATTAAGTACTCATTTACTTTCTTATGAAAATTTAATAAATTATTTTTCCATGAATACATATTTTTATATTATGTATTAAAAATATTTGATGTTCACTCGGCCTTTTCATCTATAAATGACTCACCAAACTTGTCTCTAAGAACAATTAAAATGGACCAACATAGGCTAAATACTAATAAGATTATTAAACATGAATTATAAAACTATCATTGAAGCTAAAAATAGAATCCTGAACTTTAATGCACAACCAAATATGAGAAATGAGTAGATAGGCTTTCCTAGAGGAAGGTTCATTTTAAATAATCTCATTCTTGCCTAAAAGTTCTTGTGTGGATTGTCCACAAGATAGCTTTTGTCAATATTGATTTTGATAAATATTATAAGGATGGCTTGGCTTTAGGATGAGTTATTAGTAGGATCTCAATGCTTTTCATAGATGTTTTATCTAGAGATTTTCTAAATAGTATTTGGACTCAATGTTTTTTCTATAGAACTTAGTAGATGACAATCCTCTACTTAAAATATTTACTCTATCTAATGTATCGTCATAAAAGTAAAAGATATAAGTAACCCTACAAGGATTAAATTAGTTAGTTTTTTTTTTTTTTAATTTATTTTTGTTGTTTCTTATAGACCAATTACATTTTGGCTTAATTATAAATGTCATACAAACAACCCTTCTAGAGGAGATTCTACTTACATGTTAGTTATTCCATATCTAAGGTGAATTCCAAATTATACATTTGGATGATTTTCTACTCTAAGATACTTTTTAGGTTGAACTTATCCACATAATAAAATTTAAACCAAACTTATACCCGAATTTTATAAGCATATTTTTTTAATTTTTGTAGATCTCATAAATATTATTAAAAATTGATCCATAAATTCTAAAGCTAATAAAATTTTACTTTATTAAAATGAATTCTATTATTAATATTTATTTTATAACTTTTGGGATGAGAATCTATGATTTATATATCGATTAGTAAAAATAAATTTCTAAATGACAACTCTAACGCTAACAAATGTTATAATTTTCTCATATCAAAATTTTTCACATCATATAAATATCACTCACCAATTAGTAAAGAAATATTTTTAAATGACAACTCTAACACTAACAAAAGGGTCTAATTCTAGGTCTGCCAGCAAACCTTCCCACAGTCTCTGTCCAAACATTGAACCTTAGATCGGGAAATTTTACTCGTGGACCAATTTATGCACAATCCATTTAGTTCAGTCCTTTTAATTCAGATAAACTCCAGTCTAAATTTGACAGTTTTGTATTATCATCTCTCTTCCAATTGTTTTTAAATCATGAAAGTCTGCTATACGTCCCATGTCAACCTCATCTGACTTGTCGGACACAGGCTCCTACTGTATTTAATACAGTCTCTTTTTCTTTGTTGACTCTCTTACCACTTTTCTTGAATCTTGACAGCTTACCATTTCATCATCATAAAATTCCACATGAGAATCTTCACAGCATGACTGTTTCCATCATCATAAAATTCCACATGAGAGACATTGTACTTTATACATTTGTTTTCTTTATCGGATGATAACATTTTGTATGGATGGCGCCCTAAATTCTCGAATAAATCACTCCAAGTTGTAAATGCATGAATCCAATGAGGTACTTCTACAGGCGGGGTTGATGACAAGAACATCAGATTGAGATTGAGATCGAACAGATGCATTGCAATTAGACAACAGTGAGGGGATCCGAATATGTAATAACGAAGTTTGTTGGAGACGCTTTGAACAAGTACAAATTATTTCTGTTTGGTGTATGTACAGAGTATAGACATTGGCGTAGATGTAGAGAATATGGGCCGTAGATGAGTTTGAATGAACAAAGGATGTGATCAACCATTGTAGGGTAAAACGATTGTAAGTGCTTGAATATGTATCTGTATGATGACTATGGTTCGAGTCCCATGGAGAAACTTCCAACATTATCATAGAATATATTCGTTATAATTAATGTAGGTTTTTTACTTTTCCAACCAATTGAAATATTTCTCTAATTTTCTTATGATTTACCTTCTAAATTTCTCTAACATTATTAAATGAACCCCTCTTACATTATAAAATGAACCCCTTTTAGCATTATTTTTTAGATGAATCTTTTTACAAAATTAACACTTGAAATAAACACCTCAATATTTAACATGTTTTTTTTTTTTTGGTTTAGTAAGATTTGTATATGTTCATTATATTGAAATTCTTCTATAAAAGGATACAAAGATTGAGATTAGGATTTGATTAAATTATTTATCATTATGATACTTATTAATAGGTTAATATTGAGGAGCGAGCGATGGTTTCGGCGATCGAAGACCGGAACCCTGAGAAGCAGGTTTCGCAGGAGGAAGAAGCCCGCAACGCCACGACGACGACAGGGTTTGACTGGAGTGCAGCTAAAAATGGAGCCTCCCACAACGACATTGAACGGGGAAAAAACCTCCCGATAAATTGGGCGGACCGAAAAAATCTTACGTAGAATGTTTGCAACAAAATCCTAGACTGCCCCCTAGCGGATCGATGGATTTCATTCTGCAAGGCAGCGATGTGTTGTGCCCTAAACACCTCATGGAAGATTATGCATCTCGCGATTCCTTCTCATTAGTGGGAAAGTTCGTAGGAGGGCGCCCAGACATGGATGCGATTCGACGGTGGGCTACTTCGAAATGGAAAGTTATGGGAAATTTGGGTCTTTCGACAATGACCAGAGGTTTTTTTATGATTCAGCTGAATACCCGGGAGGATGCAGAGCGTATTCTTTCCGGAGGTCCTTGGTTCTTCGGAAGACGAAGCCTGTTCCTCAAAAAATGGGAACCAAATTTTGACCCCGACTCTCAGAACATCAATTTCGCTCCCATTTGGGTCCGCCTCCCCAACCTCCCTGCACATTTTTTCTACGAGGATGCTCTCCGAGGTCTGGCTAGGGCTTTTGGAGATTTGGTAGCTATTGACCCAGCTACCCATGCCAGAACGCGCCTAACCCAGGCCCGCATCTGTGTAAATGTGAATCTGGAATCGCAACTTCCAGATCACCTCAATCTTATATACGAGGATTTCAGGCGAAGGCAACCGCTGATCTTCGAAAACAAACCTACTTTTTGTCCATATTGTCAGTCGCAAGGGCACCTCCCTTCTCAATGCCCTAAGCGCAGAAACCCTAATGAAGATTCCCAGCCAAGTGGGCGTCCGCAGCTAAGAACCAGTCAGAAGGAAACTAGCAGTCAATGGCAAGCCAGGAGGAATGCACAGCAGAACCAACCGCTTCAAGATCAAGCTCAAGCTCTCCAAAAGGCAAGTTCCTCTTTCACCACTGCTAATAAATTTGATTTACTTAAAGATTCTGGAACCAATGAGGTCTTTGAACAAGGTGAAATTCCTGTCCCTCCATCCCCAAAACATATCAATTCCCCTCCGGGGCCCCCTGACCCCATGCCCATTCAGAATATTCCATGTTCCCCCCTTCAGGAGCAGATCCCCAAGTCCAACAATGTCCCCCAGAGCCCATCACAAAAACCCCTCCGGTCGCCGTTATCCATAGCCCTGTACCAATCCCTTGAAGAGTCTGGCTTTTCGACTTCCCTATCCTCCTCTATCGATGTCAATTCTGATAGCGATCAGGCCGCCCCAGAATCCCCTGACCATCGAAGTCCCAAACAAACTCGCAGCTTCAGAAGGTCCCAAATGGATGTGGGAGCAGACAGAAAGAAAGGTAGGCCTTTCGACGCTGAACGCCGAAATCGGGACACAACCGAGGATATAGCAAATGGTACGCAGAGAACCCTGTTCCAAGAAAATGTCAGTTCTATCAAGGATGAAAACCAAAGACCCAAACCCCCTGCACAACAAGGCAAAGGGGGCAAGAAAACCTCCAAAAGTTCCAAATGAAAGTCCTCTCCTAGAATGCGAGAGGACTGAATGGGGCAGCCAAGCAGAGATTGGTTGCAGCCATGCGGAGAGATTACAACCCCACAATTTTTCTCATTCAAGAAACTAAATTGGACAATCAACTTTCGCCTAGGATAGCCAAAATCATCTGGAAAAATTGTGATTTTGTCTACTCCCTAGCTTCTGGCACTGCAGGTGGGCTCCTGTGCCTTTGGAACCCATCCGTAGTCGAGGGTAGATTTATTTCTGGTCATGACAGGCTGTCTAATATCCTGTTTCATGACCTCAGCTCCCAGACTTCTTGGATTATGTCCAACATCTATGCTCCCAATACTGCTTCGGGAAGAACGATGTTGTGGAACACCCTCACCCAGATGAGACAGGCCTTTGCCAATATTCCATGGGTTCTAGCAGGGGATTTTAACTCCCCTCTTCAATTCTATGACAAGAAGGGAGGAAATGCAGTTACTAACAGGGATATAAAGGACTTGAGATAGTTTGTTGATAGTAATGCCCTTATGGATGTTCCGATTCAAGGCCTCAGGTTCACTTGGAGTAACAGACGGATGGGAAACAATCTTATCCAAGAGCACCTTGATCGGGTGTTGCTCTCCCAAGAAGCCCTCCCCCTCTTCGGTGATGCCAGTCTACAGGCTCTCTCGAAGATTGGGTCTGATCACAGCCCGCTCCTCTTCGAGACTGGTAGCAAGCCTCAGTTCAAGACCCCTTTTTGGTTTGAATCCATGTGGACTCACCACCCGGATCTCAGAAATCGAATAGCAGAATGGTGGCAGGTAAGCTTTCCAGGGACAACCTCTAACCAGTTTATGCAGAAACTCAGATGGGTCAAAGAGAATCTCAAAGTCTGGAATAGAGAAACCTTCCAAAACATCTTTGAAACCAAGCAGAACATCAAAACCAGATTAGGGCAAATTGAGGATAGTTTTCAAAGAGGCCAGGGTGATGACAGTCTCAGAAGTGAAGAGAGGATACTGCTCTCTGAATACCACAACACCCTGAGTAAGGAAGAAACCTTTTGGCGCCAAAAGTCGAGACAACTCTGGCTCAGGGAAGGAGACTCCAACTCCAAGTTTTTTCACATATCCACTCTAAGGCACAGGGGCTGTAACAGGATTAAAAGCCTTACTAAGCAGGATGGGACCCTTATCTCTAATATCCACCACATCAGGGATGAAGTCGTCAGCCACTTTAAAGACCTCCTTGCCTCCCCCCCACTTCCTCCCCCATGGCCATGGATTCCCTGCTTGAGAACATTTCCAATACCATTCTCGATGAAACCAATGAGTTCCTCCTCAGCCCCCTATCCCACAAAGAAATCCACCAAGCCCTCTTCTCAATGCAGCCTGACAAAGCTCCCGGACCCGATGGCTTTTCCCCAAGGTTCTTCCAAACCTTCTGGGACATTGTGGGACCTGACCTGTGCCTGGCCATCTCTGACATGCAGAATTCTAGATCCATTCCCAGAGACATTAATTCCACTTTCCTGGTCCTCATCCCCAAGGGGTCCAATTCCCAGTCTCTGTCTGATTATCGGCCCATCAGTCTCTGCAATGTAATCTACAAAGTTTTGTCCAAAGCCCTGGCCAATAGATTCACTGGGATCCTTCCTACCATCATTGACCACTGCCAGGGAAGTACTGTCAAAGGCAGAAACATCTTGGATGGGGTTATCACCATCCATGAGCTGATCCACTCTGCCTACAATGCTAACTCTGCTTCCTTCTTTCTGAAACTTGATATGAATAAGGCCTTTGACCGAGTGAATCGAGAATTTCTGTTCAAAATCCTCCTCAAATTTGGTTTCCATGAATCTTGGGTAAATCTGATTTCTAATTGTGTCTCTTCTTCTTGGTTCTCGGTCCTGGTGAATGGGTCCGTTGTCGGATATTTTCCTAGCACCAAGGGGCTAAGACAGGGGGACCCTCTTTCCCCCATCCTCTTTATCATCCTGGCGGAGAGTCTCAGCATAACCATTAAGAATGCTTGTCACAGAAACTTGATTTCTGGTATCAAGGCAGCCTCAGGTTTAAATCCCATCACCCACCAACAATTTGTGGATGACACCTTGCTGACAACTAAAGCTTCAGTCTCTGAAGCCAAAAACATCAAGGGTATTCTCAATCTGTATGAGGAAGCAGCTGGGCAAAAGATCAACTACACCAAAAGTAAGCTTCATTTCATCAGCACCCCTGCTAGACGACAGGCCAAGATTGCGAGCATATTGGGGTGCTCCATTGCTGATTTTCCAACATCTTATCTGGGCCTACCCATGTTCAAGGGGAGGCCTCAACAAAAAATGTGGAACAATGTCACTGACAAGATTCATAAGAAGTTGGCAGGATGGAAGGGGGCCCTACTCTCCAGTGCAGGCAAAGCGACTTTGGTCAAGTCGGTCCTACAGAGCATCCCCACCTACTTTTTGTCAGTGTTCAAAATCCCTGCTGTGGTAGGAGAAGCTATTGAAAAACTCCAAAAATAGTTCCTGTGGTCGGGTAATGCTAATCACAAGAAGTTTCACTTAGTAGCCTGGAACAAAGTCTGCTCTCCTAAAGACATGGGAGGTCTGGGATTGTGACGTATAACCATCACAAATCAAGCCCTCCTGGCTAAGCAGGCTTGGAAGGTGGTTACAAATGCTAAAACAGAGTGGGTGACCATTGTCAAAAGGAAATACCTGCAACAACACTCATTCCTTGAAACAGAGACCCCTTGCTATGGGTCCCACTTTTGGAAATCCATCAGCCACACTAAGCAGCTGGTTCAACAGGGATCTTGGTGGCAACTAGGAGATGGTAAGACCATCAATTTTTGGGAAGATGCATGGGCCAGAAAAGAACCACTCATCAGTGATCCCAACTTAGCCCCCATTAAGCACCTCATCGATAGGAAGTATGGAGCTCATGTTGTCGATTTCATCACTTCTGACCAAGGATCCCGTGGTTGGAAAAAGGTTCAGTTTAGAATTAAGAATGATGTGATTAACAAAGGCCTCGCCACTCTCATGGACATCTTCAAAGCTAACTTCATACCCCAGACCCTGAAGGAGGATGAACGTTGTTGGAAGGGGTCGAGTGATGGGGAATTCATGATCAAAACTGCTGCCCAGATGTTAGAAAACACTTTTATTGGCACCAAGAAAGATGACAGCCAGACTCTAGCCAAGAGTGTGTGGCTCAAGCTGTTGATCCCAAAAGTGGCACATTTTTGCTGGCTTGCTGCTCATAACAAAATTTTGACCACTGACAACTTGATTCGTAGAGGAATTATAGTCCCCAATAGGTGCTACCTCTGTACTAAAGCTTGGGAATCCACACAACATCTCCTCCTGGACTGCCCCTTTGCCGATAATGTGTTATCCATTTTGATCAACAAATTCCAGGTCTGCTGGACCCGACCCAAGACTATTGCTGAAATGTTCATTCAATGGCCAGGAATTTTCAAAAACTCTAGACTTCGATTCCTATGGAGTTCCATGCTTCACCATGCGGTCTGGAAAATTTGGTTGGAACGTAATAACCGCATATTCAAAGAGGATACCAAGAATCCGGAAGATGTTGTCAACAGAGCACTATCCCTAGCTATCAAAAATAGTAGTCTGATTTCGTGCGAAGAGGTTCCCAACTATGGGTTGGAATCCCTTCTTTTTGCTTCCCTTAAGATTCCCACAGACTGTAGCAGAATCCAGAAGACTGGTAACTCCCGAACCCTGGCTAAATGGACCCCTCCCCCGCAGGGATGGCTCAAAGTCAACTTTGATGGTGCTTCAAAGGGAAATCCAGGGAGAGCTGGGGCAGGAGGTGTCATCAGAGACCACACAGGAAGCATAATCAAAGCATTCTCAAAAAATTTGGGGACCCAAACCAATAATTATGCAGAAGCTAGAGCCCTATGGAGGAGCATCATGGAAAGTAGAACCTTTCCCAAGCCAATCATCTTTGAAGGTGACTCATCTGTGATTATTGGCCACATTACCAACAACAACTCAGGGGGGAAGAACATTCAGAATATAATTCAGGAGTGCCAATTACTCCTCAACAACAACCCCCAAAGTCAGATCAACCATGTTCTTAGGGAAGCCAACAAAGTGGCTGACATTCTCGCTAACAAAGTTGTTAATCAGTCAAACTTGATCGTCTGGGAAGAAGATTTCCCTCAAGAAGTTATCTCCCAAGCGAATCAGGATGTGGAAAGCTGACTCTCTGTTAATCAGGATGACGCTGCTCGACAGAAAAAGAACAAGAAATCCCAGTAACCTGAGAGGATGTCGGATAGACAGGTGGACTGTCTGGTGTATGTCCTTCAGCTGTATCTTTTTGTTTTGTGTCCCTTATCTTAAGGGTTGTCTTTCGAATATAAGATATGTTGTATGTGGTGGAATTGTATTTGGTAAGCTGGTTTTTGGTTGTTGCCAATGGAGGCCTCAGGTGTCTCATTTTGCTACTGATGTAATAGGGACGGGACCCTTCAACCCGTAAAGCAATAAAATATTTTTTACCTACCAAAAAAATTTAATATATTAATATTTTTAAAATGTTTTATAAAAATTAATGTTCTTTTTAGTGCAATTCGTACATCTATTTTTATTGTAACATTAATAATAATATGTAGTCTTCTTCAATAAAAATATTGTTTAGAATTTTTCAGTAATGATTTTGATTCTTTGATCTCTTTTTAATGTCAATTTTGATTCCTATAGTAAATTCCTTACCATGTACATAGTTATCATAAGTGAGGGAATTTGGACTTCACTATTTTGAAAAATAGTGTTTAACTAACTTTCCTTGGATTTTCTTCCAACTCACCATTAAAATTAATTTTTATGAATATAGATTCTATGCATTCCATTTTACTGTAAATGAGCATAGATCATTTGTGTTAATTTTTTTATAGGAAATTATCCTTACATGCATATTCAATTTCTACAACAAGAAGGCTACCATTTCCTTTTTCACACTTGAGACTTATCATGATAAACAATGTGCCTATAAATATTCTATTGGAGAGGTAATATTTATTTTTGCAAATTCTATCATTCCTTTATACATATATAAATTTCAACAAATAATGGTAGTATGAATCCTCCACAAAAAAATATATTCTTTAGACTTTAAATAAATAAAACTAAAATTTTATCAAATCTTCAATTTTTATGGAGTTATGTAATATATTATAAATGGTAGTCTCAATTGTATAATTTAAGGGATAAAATAGGAGTAAATGATCAATGAAAATTCCTATGGTATCCTATTCTTTGCAACCTCTCATCTATAAGAATTTACTTTGGACTACTACCATTGAGACCATAAGGTTTTTTGCGGAATGGATACCCCTGCCTCCTTGGGTCTTACCTAAAAGTGGCATCCCTTTTGGGATGTTTTCCACAAATTAAAAAAAAAATATTGAGTCCATAAGGAGGGTCTCAATTGACCACAAATTCTTCCAAGGTAAATCACTAGGAGTAGGAAATTACCATTAATCCAATTTATTATATATCAACTTCAATATGTGTCAACCACATTTTGGTAGATTCTAAACCAATTCACTCTTTCATATTAAAATCGTTAAATAAAGTACTAAAATATCCTTTAAACACCATCTACATTTTTTGAAGGTCCTCTCCCTCAACTAGGTTGCTAATAGAGGAAATAATACAAAATTGTTGCTCACTGTAGACACCAAAACAACACCAATCTGATTATGTGACTGCAAACACTGATCGCTTTGATACACACAGCCCCAAGGGCAGCCTCCAGAGGTTAAATAGTGGTCCTAACCACTCTCATAGCATTTTTGGAAGGTCAAAAATCATTTTGGCACCTTCAGGCACTTTGCTCAATATTCGTTCCACCCAGGGATGAATTCTAATTTGGATTTGCCTCACCCTGTGACGAATTCACAATTTGCTCCAAGGTGGGGCAAATTGTAGGTTTGACGAGAAAAAAGTCAAATCTTGAAAAATGGTAGCTCGGATCTGCAACTTAACACCTCCTTCATTTCATGGGAACATGGGTGAGCATTTTTGAGAAATTAGAGGCTATTACAAGGGTAGTCATGAAGCCCCTAATCAGGGAGGAATCTTCCCTCCCATGGAAGGGCATGGCTGCCATGTGGTGCCTCTGCATGCTCATCCCAAGAGACCTCTAGGTCTATAAATTGATGAGTTTCCTCATCCCAAAATATAGAGATAAGGAGCATTTTAGAGCAACGAAGTGCTACCATTTTTATTTACACGCCTCACACCTTTTGGATTTACGCCTTTCACATCCTTGATCTCCTTTAGAGGGGAGGTCATTGGGTGACTATTGGGAGGACGAATATGGATCCCAAAACCTACAATTTTGTCACAATATTCCACCAAATTTGCCGACAATACCACACAAGAGGTTTTGGACCCATCCCAAGTGGATTGGTGCCGAAATCAGGCCCCAAATGACGGGCGGCCTGCCCCATGGGCGCCCCCCTCCCACACTACCACAATCCTAATCGCCCCCTTTCAAAACGATGGGAATTCCATGGCAAACTTGTTTTATTTAATTTTTGCATTTAGTTCTATTATTCTTAGATAGGTTGTCATTTGAATTTTGTCTCGTTTTGAACACGTTTGACCATATTTCTATCTTTGCTCGCTTCTACTAACTTGCAGGTAGCATCATAAAATTCATGCTAATAGAGGCCAAATTGGGAAAATATGACCATCTGGGTCTTTCCAAAATTCCCCCAATTAGCTAACCCCAAGTTTGTAAGTCTTTTGGAGCTTCCTAGGTAGGACATTGGGATAGTGCCTTTTCAGCATTTTGTTGCAGGTGAATTTGTCCCACCCCGGAGCGAATTCAAATCGGTGAAGAATTTCATGATTGTTATTTTTGTAGTGCCCTCCTGATGATGTCCTGATGCCCCTTTCAAATTTCCATAGAATTTGGATTCATTTTAGTTATAGATTAATTTATTTTTCTCATTCTCTTATCTTAGGCTTGGGGATTGCATGTTTTGTTTCATCTGCAGGTGCTACTAACTATTTCTTGTTCCCTTGAATGTAGGATCAGAACATTGGAATAGTATAAAGGAATAAAAATTCGTAAACACAAGTGGCGACGACGCTCTGGTTCACCCATCTTACATGTGGGCACGCGGAGGAAGGAAAGGCACCCATGGATGTAACAAGAACGCATGCTTAAACGCTCCTAGCCCTTGGAAAGGAAGGATGCACATTGTAACCGAGTTTGAAACATATCAATAAAAAGGGCTGTATTATTTATTCATTTGTGTTTCATTTCGATTCACTCATGCCTTTCTCTCTTTTCATGCACTTTCAAATTCCTAGGATTTAGCATTGAGTTTGGTTTTTTTTGTTTGCATTTCGTATTTGCTTTCCTTTTTGCTTCCGTATCCTCATGCTTTCAGTGGCGATCACGTTGGGACTCTGTCCTCTACCATTTTGGATCAGAAATTTAATCAAAATTTACCTTGCTTGTAGGTATCTTTTTTTTGGAATGCAGGACTACTGTTCGTTCCAGTCTGTGGCGAACACTGAACTGTAATTCATCTCACCCAAGGACGAAATGGAATGCGCCCCACCCTGGGAGGAATACAGTCCTGTAATTCATTCTAGCTAGGGATGAATTCTAGTATATGAACTTTCTAGGCATAAACATAGGACCGACAGATGCGGTCAAATAAGAGGTAAGGATTCCGTGTTTTCTCTGTCATTTTTTGTTTTTAGTGTTTCTATTTTTTGGGTTATTTGTTTGCTTAGGGAAAGTTTTTCTTTTTGTTGTTTGCTTGTTTCCTTTTGAAAAATAAAAATAACCCCACACACCATGTGGCAACTTAAAAACCAAGGCACTGGTCGTAAAACCCCAGCCCTTGATCAAGACCAATGATGGATCACCACCTTGGCTTGAATTTTGCATCCATTACCCCGATCGCAACTGTTGCTAGACGTAAATCCTGACGAAAGCTGATCAAGTGTAGCTGGGGTGATTCCTAGTGCATGAGGATAAGTCTTCTATGGTAGGTGTCATAAACAGGGCGATTCCCCTTTCGTACCGCCTATGTTCCACGTACCATCTGCTCTCACGTACCTATAGTTTCCCTCACATAAGGGCGGGTATATAGAGAGGTTGGTATATTGGCCTGGCAATGGTATATCAAAGGGGCGACCAATTTTGGGAGTCATAAGAGCCCTCATTTTGCATTTAAATGTTCTTTAAAAACCTTCAAAATTAAACACAAAAAGAAAAAAAAACAAAAAAAAAAATCAAAACACACTAAACTAGGTTTAGGACACACTCTCAATCTTTAAACGAGATAATCACTGTTTGTGTATGTGTGTGCTCTTTTTTTTTTGTTTAGTGTAGCATAAAAAATCATAAAAGAGATAAAAATCTACATAGATTGTAGGAAAGCACCACCATGGTGTACACACGTAGCCAAGCCCAATCAAGGGTGGAAGCTGCAAAAAGTGTACAAGGGAGCACAAGTCACCTCCGCTACAGCACCAAGGACGTGGTCATACCGCCTTGGTGGCCTGACCCGCAAGAGAGTCCACATTAGTCCATGTCAAGATGGAACTATAGGGACACCCCTTTGAGGGACACGCCCATTCATCATAGCCCCTTTCAGGAGGAGTCCTTACACATGGCACTCAACATAGACAAGAAATCTCCCTTAGAAGCTCGATATGAGTGGCCACCGTGTGATGAAGCACTAGAGCAGCATAGTTTCCATGAGGAGAGGCCACATGATGATGGCCTCCCCCCTTTGCCCCCCATCACTGTTAGAACCAATAGACAAAATCCAAAGCGTAAGGCTCTTCAAATCGGGCGAGCTAACTCTGCCCACCCCTTTCACACATATGAAAGGGAGCTTGAGGAATATGATTACATTCCTTGAGAGCAATATATAGCGTGGGGGCCATGCGCTTCCGCACTAGCTAGATACCATGATCACCCACTGAGGCCGGAGCCTCGAGTAAATGCCGCCAACCTCGACAGAGGGAAGTAAACTATTGAGATCTCGAATCATCGAGACCATGGTAAGTGCATAGGAGAGGCATCCAGGCCTCCTAGGCTCAGGATGGCAGAGCAAATTTACCTGGAAGTTGCCAGACATGCCACTCGCCAAGCGTAGATCATGCGACTTGAGCAAGACCAGCAACAACTAGAGCATTTATATCACCTTAGCAAAGAGTGCATTAGGCACCAAACAAATGAGTTGCTACATAACCCGATGCTTGAGAGGGTTCCAACCCCGCACACCCAAAGAGCAGAACCATATGAGAGGCATAATCCCTTGGTGCAAGATAGGTCTTCATGACCTTACCAAGTGCTACCTCCGAGACCCCCTAGACCTGAGCGGGAGGTGACTCCCTAGAACAATGATGGGTACCCTCCGCGGGGACCCACCCAGGGTCATAGGTCTCACCTAGAGACTCCTCAAGAAGCTTATGAGGAATATGAGCAAGAAGATGAGTGGGCTAAAATGCCCTACCTAGGCGAAGGAGTTGCCATCCGACCACCCCTTCATAGGCCTCAAGTCTCCCACAACCCACAACGGGAGCAAACTAAAGAGGAAGAAATTAAATCCTTAGATGCATATAAAGTGTTGCTAGAGCATTTGGAGTCTGTGGAGACCAAAAATTTTGGGCCCCAAAAGCCCACTTTACGCCAGCTCCATAGTCATCCTGTGCATCCATCAGTGCCAGCACCTCCTTAACCTGAGCACTTTAAGCTGCTTCAATTGGAAACCTTTAGAGGTGAGGAGGATGCTCAAGAGCATGTGACAAGGTTCCTGAGCCAATGCTTCAGCATTCAGGACAATGATGCTTTGTTATTGAGAACATTCATAACCACATTCATAGGCCCTACCTCAGATTGGTTTACTCAGTTACCAAAGCACAACATTAACAATTTAGATCAGTTAGTGGATGCATTCCTCGAATGCTTTGCCTTCAATACCAAGAAGAAGGCATCACTAAGTGACTTAGCCAGCCTTAGGTAGTATGAGGAGGAGACCATGGTGGCCTACGGGAACCGGTGGAGGACATTGCTCTCAAAGCTGCCCTACCTCCCTCCTATGTCCGACCTCACTCAGATGTTCTCCAAAAGTTATTTGAGATTGATCTCTGTGCTATTGTAGCTGCAGTAATATGCCACCCTAGAAGAAGCTCTAGCACAAGCTAGAATTATTGAAGAGATCAAAATACAAGATGCCGAGATAGCCAAGCCTAAGAAAAAATAGTGGACTAAAAACACTAAAGTTGGGACCACGCAACAAAAACCCGCTATGGTTAACCAAGTTGCAATCAACGTCCCTAAACCTGTGCAAGCAACTCAACCTCAAAAGGCTAATTATCAGGCAGTGCCTCCCAACAACTATGATAAAGAAAATTAGAGGCAAGAATAGGGTCAGCAGCGTCGCCCTAGGTGACAATTCACACCCTACATAGAGTCCAGGGACTCCTTGTTTGACCGCTTGTTAGTGATAAACCTGATCAACCTGCAAGAGGTTCATACTAATGATCCCAATGTGCCCAAGCCTAAGGGGTATAGAGAGGACTTGTACTACAGGTTCCATAGGTGGTAGGGACATGACCTAAATGCCTATTGGAAATTTAAGGGCTTGGTGCAAGACCCAATTGATAACAAGACCCTAGCGGTGGATAATCCTGTTGCACCAAGCAATCAACAAATGGAGGTCTTCAAAGACCCCTTGCCTACTCATGCTTCATAGGCAAAGACCCTACAAGTTAACGAGGTCACACAGAACTGCCCCATGTAGGGATATGTAGGGATGATCAGTATAGTGACTCGAAACAGGAGGTATCCGAGCACGAATGCTCCTACAACAACTACAGGAGAGGTGCCCACAACATCGCAACCACAACAACACCTTGCACAACCTCCTCCACCTAAGTCGATGGCCACACTTTGGACCAAACTAACTCAGATTTTGAGGACCACCTTAGCTAGGCTCTCCATATACGATCTTATACAACAATCTACGCCCCATTGAGAAGCTCTAATGGATATTTTGAAAGCCATCGAGTTGTAGCCCCACAAGACAAATTCTTTCAAAAACTTCATGGGACATGTAAAACAATGCACTGAGCCGATCGTCACATTTCGAGAAGACAAATTGAGATCAATGACTGATGACATGGCGGATCCACCCCTGCACGTTATCACATGGGTCAATGGGATCCCATATAAGAGGGTGTTGATAGACACTGGCTCGTCCAGCAACATCATCACAACTATGGCTCTCAAGCATCTAAAGTTGCCTGTATCTCACATCATAGCTTCCACCTACATTCTGTGAGCATTCAATCACGTAATCTGCTCGACAGTTGGCATAATAGTCCTACCAATCCAAGTGGGACAAAAGACCATACCCACATTGTGCCATGTATTGGAAGGTGAAATGGCCTACAACATCTTGTAGGGCCGATCGTGGATTAGGAACATGAAGTGTGTCCCTTCGATAGCTCACCAATGTTTAAAATATACATTTGAAGGGGAGGTGCATGTAGTCCCGACGGACTTTGAACCCTTCAAATATTGTAATGCGGTGTAGCTGATGCCACAATTGACCCTGCCATCGACGCATTTGGATTTCTAGTTAAACCCATCTAAACAGGGTCCAATTTTTTAGGCATCCCCGTTAACAAGTTCTTCAAAATCCCAACCAGGTTCATCTTCATCGTCTGGTCCTCCACCAACGACGTCATCTATGGGTGCCAAACAGAAGGAAAAAGGGAAGAAACCCCTAGAAGAGGCAAAACCTTTGGAAGAGAAACTGCCATCATTATCAACTATCTCTACTGAGGAGATGCCTAGATGGATGGAAGTCGAGGCTTCTAGCCCACTCGACATGGAGTGGACTCAAGGAGAACTTCCATTCCCTCCCCCTCAACTACCAACGATCACCATTGAAATGGCCAATACGGGCCTGGGGGAGTATCTAGTGTAGAATATTATAGCAACACCCGCACTAGAGTCCATGCAGGACATGGGGAGACCTCGCCTTCCCATTGGCACTATTGTTCCCCTAGGCTACCCACCAAACCAGACAAATTTTGTGTATGGGGGCCTTGATCATGGCATTGCACCATGCATGCAAGAGGATGAAGATGAAGAGAATTTTGCTAAAAATGTCAACTATTTGTCTAACCCAAACTTTGCTCTGAGATACCTTGGCCAATGCAATTGGCACGGATATGGGTTAGGACGATATGAGCAAGGCATACGTGTTCTTTGCCAACCAAGATACCAAATGCCATACGACAAGTCAGGAGTAGGGTTCAACCACCCCCTCCCCTTGGACATCTTGGTGGAGAACATGCAAGGCCTAGGGATAGGCAACAAGGGGGGATTGGCATCAGATCCATATGCCAACCCTAACACCACATATACATTGAGGGATTATCTCCCATTATGGAAATCAACCTTGTTGGCTCTAGCAATCCCTTCCCTTCGCTCGAGAGAGGAGAAAGCTCGAGAGCTCATTTTTAGGGAGGGTCTAGACAATGGCAAGAAGGGTCCTCAAAAGACGAATTGGAATATGAGGTAGCACCATGGGACCCCTTCAAATCAGATAGCAATCACTCATAGGTGATCCCCATGGATGATTATCAAGAAAGCCTCTTGACAATGTTCCCCTTGGATGCTCCCATCGAGCAAGCACCGCTCCAAGGAAATCAAGTTCCCCCGTAGAGAGCGAAACAACCTAGGTGGGGCCAGATCAATTTGCTTGAGCAAGGCGAGCCTTTAATGCCATAAACAATCGGAGCCAATGAAGGCCTTTGGATCTTCGATAGTGATTATGAAGATGAAATAGAAATGACATATCTTAATCACATGCGATAGATGCAGCATCGATACCCCTTGGAGATTAATGACTTGTTCAAACAATTAAACATAAGGCTTGGGCATGAGTGGTACGTAGACCCAACGTGGTGGGACCAAGTGTTGGACCCGCTACTTTGGGCATACGAAGTGTACCTACCACCTAGAGACCCTATAGTGCCATCAGTGCCGAGGGTAGACCCTGTCTTCTTATCCGCACATAGGGCCGATCCATTCGTGCCCATCCCTCTAGAGCCAGATCCAAGGCATAGAGAGCATCTAGGATGTCCGAGCAACCACACCCATGGTAATGGAGACCAAAATCATTCCATCAACATGATCTCCATTGAATTAACCACCCCCATCCATAATTCGATCGATCTAACATAGTTATTGTCTCTAGACATAGATGCCATCGACCGGGATCGCATCAATTCCCCTCCATCCCCATCCGAGTACTACCCTTTCGATGAAATGCTTCATCTTACCCCTAGGCCAACTCAGGATATCTTCCATGCTGAAGAGGGACCCGAGGTTCCTAACGATGATCTAAACTCAGCAAATGATATCCACTTGATCCCAACTCCACATCAGTTGGAAGACGGATCCCACATGTCGATTGAGGAGACGACTGACGTAGACATCGGCTCAGATCCAATGAATCCATAGATCATCAAGTTGGGGGTAATTTTATCCCTTGAAGAGCAAGTCGACTACATTGCCATTCTCAAAGAGAAGAAGGAGGTTTTTGCATGGTCATACAGAGACATGTCGAGACTAGACCCACAGCTAGTCACGCATAATCTAACGCTTGATCCGATAGTCAAGCCAGTTAAGCAAAAACTAAGCAAGATGCACCCAACAGTGGCCTTAATGGTCAAAGATGAATTGCAAAAGCTTTTGGATGCATAGTTTGTCATCTGTGTGGATTATCCGCCATGGTTGTCCAACATGGTGCCCGTCAAAAATCCTGACGGGAGGATTCGCATATGCACTAATTTTTGAGATCTAAACAAAGTGAGTCCTAAGGATGATTTTCCCTTGCCGAGCATCGACACATTGGTAGACACTACAACGGGTCACAAAATGCTTTCCCTCATGGATGGTTTCTCGGGATACAATAAAATTTGTATCAATCCCGAGGACCAGCTAAAAATGACGTTCACAACACCTTGGGGAAAATTTTGTTATAAGGTCATGCCTTTTGGCCTTAAAAATTCTAGCGCCACCTACCAACGTGCCATTATGTACATATTCCATGATTACATGCACAAGACTTTGGAATATTACATGGATGATTTTTTGGCCAAATCTCTTTTGCGCCCAGATCATCTCGGTGATTTAAGCAAGATCCTCGATCACCTCATGGAGCATAAAGTTAGAATGAATCCCAAGAAGTGAGTTTTTGGTATCACATCTGGAAAGCTCTTGGGTTTCATAGTCTTAAAATGATGCATATAGGTGGACCCAAACAAAGTCAAGGCAATCCTTTAAATGGTTCTCCCAACTACCATCAAGCATCTCAAAAGCCTACAGGGAAAGGTCGCATTGATCAAGCGCTTCATAGCACAGCTATCTGACAAGTGCTGACCAATGAACAAGTTTTTGCACAAGGGGGTAGCATTTCACTGGGATGACGAGTGCCAGTCAACATCCGATGACATTAAACAATACTTGGCTTCACCGCCAGTATTGGCACCACCTAGACCAGGAGTGTCGTTCTACTTATACATCTTAGCTACTGAGGTGGCATTGGGAGCCATGTTAGCCCAGAAGAATGAACTTCACAGAGAACAGGCTACTTACTATCTTAGCCGCACCCTGGTTAGCTATGAACTTAACTATGCATACGTTGAAAAACTCTACTTGGCAGTGGTGTTTGCTACCAAAAAGCTACGCCATTACATGCTGAGCAACAAGACGTATGTTGTGTCTAAGGAGAATCCATTATGGTACATGATGAGTCATACTTATCATAGTAGTCGCACGGCGAAATGGATCATGTTGTTGACAAAATTTGACATAGATTTTATCGGACATAAATCCATAAAAGGTTAGGTCATAGCCGATCAACTAGCAGAGGCTCCTCTCAAAGATGACCAGCCTCTGACTATAGAACTACCCGATGATGGGGTCTTCCATTTCTCAGAATCACCAGATTATGATGAGCCTGAGTCACAGGATGACATAACCCTATTTTTTGATGGTTCTAAATGTGAGAAAGGTGGTGGCATAGGAATAGTATTCTTCACACCGTAGGGTGCTCCAATGCCCCTGTCATTTAAATTAAATTTCCCATGCACCAACAATAATGCAAAGTATGAAGCCTTGCTCATAGGTCTTCAGACATCAATCACCATGAAAATTAAACGATTGAATATCTTTGGTGATTCTCTGTTAATTATCAACCAAGTCAAAGGTGTATTCCAATGCAAATGCCCAGTTCTGTAGGCCTACAAAGCCCTTGTGGACAAATTCCTGGCAAAGCTTGAATGGTACGACATCGAGGCACTCCCTCGACCATCGAACCATTTTGCGGACACTATGGCCTCTTTGGGGTCGCTAATCCCGTAAGACCTTTTTGGTGATATGACAACCATTCAAGTAAAAACACTATCGCAATCAACGATGGAGCGAGAAAGCTCTGATTTAATGCCAGGAATCCACTTGATCTAGATTGAGCTATCCATGGATAGGTTCTCTCGAATCCGTGATCATTTGAATCATGCCAACTGGGGGTCCTTGTTCTCCCCTACTCCCATTAATAGCAACACCATGCTATTCTTACAAGCTCTCTCCCGCTCAGCGTTTGCTAGGGATGAACTTCAAGAGGGATTGGCTATTCAGACTGTCAAGGTTTTCGATCAGCAGGATTGGTATGCACCCGTCAGGGACTACCTCAAGTTAGGTAATCTCCCGCTTGGATTGACGCATGCCGCAAAATGAGCACTCAAGCAAAAAGCAACAAAGTATGTCTTGTTAGGAGACATTTTGTACCATCACAACTATGAAGGAATCCTCCTTCATTGCTTAGACCAACAGGAGTCTGCTTGGGCAATCACCCAAGCACATGACGGTACATGCGATGGCCACTTCAGCAATATTGCCATCGCAAAGCACATCCTTCGTATGGGCTATTATTGGCCATCTTTAGAGAGATATTATTACGCATATGTGCGAAAGTGCATGAAGTGTCAACATCATGCCAATTTGACACACATACCTTCCTAGGCCTTGTAGTCGATCTAGTCGGCTTGGCCATTTTCGTAGTGGGGCTTAGATCTCATCGGAAAGATCTCCCCTATGTCATCCAACCATCACACGTTTATCATAACGACCACAGAGTATTTCACCAAGTGGGTGGAAGCAGTTTCGCTAACCTCTACGACTGGACCCCACATTGTGGAGTTCATTTTGCATAACATCATATGTCATTTTGGTATTCCATCCAAGATAATCTCGGATAATGGGACGTCATTCAAGAAAAAATATGTGCATGCTTTGACCACAAAGTACAAAATTCAGCATAATTTTTTGACACCCTATTATCCGTAGGCAAATGGGCAAGCAAAAGCGTCAAACAAAATGCTAGTTGCTATCCTTAAAAATATAGTCGCAGATAGTCATAAGGATTGGCACATCCAAATCCCACTTGCCCTATGGGATTATCGCACTAGCATTCGGATGCCCACCGGGGCAACTCTGTTTTTGCTCGTGTATGGCTCCGAGGTAGTCATGCCTTTTGAGTTGTATATTCCCTCCCTGTGCATATCAATGCAAGAGTTCATCGATGATGACACTACGTGGCAGGCCCGGTTAGACCAGCTTACATTGCTTGATGAATGATGCGTTAATGCTCTCAAGCATTTACATATCTATCAAGAGTGACTTAAGAAAGCATACAACATGAAAATTCACCTGAGGGACTTTCAGGTTGGTGACTTGGTCTTGAAATAGAACCAACAGAACTCTAGTGTGTCATCCCATCTAAGGGACAAGTTCACGGAAAATTGGTTAGGTCCCTATGTAATTGATAGCAAAATAGGACCTGGAACATACCGACTAGCCTCTCTTGATGGAATCAAGGAACTAGAACCCTTGAACATCAGTCACTTGTGGCCATTCCATATTTAAAGGAGCCATAGCCCACCCAAAAGGCTCCAAGGATTCCCATAATCGCTTGGTCAACCCAAAAGGCCCCAAATATTCCCATAATCGCTTGGTCAACCCAAAAAGCTCCAAGGATTTCCATAATCGCTTGGTCAACCCAAAAGGCTCCAAGGATTCCCATAATCCCTTGGTCAACCCAAAAGGCTCCAAGGATTCCCATAATCGCTTGGTCAACCCAAAAGGCTCCAAGGATTCCCATAATCGCTTGGTCAACCCAAAAGGCTCCAAGGATTCCCATAATCGCTTGGTCAACCCAAAAGGCTCCAAGGATTCCCATAATCGCTTGGTCAAAAACAAGAAAAATTCAAAAACAATAAAATCATCACAAATAACAAAAATTTGCATCTCATTTCCATGCATACGCAAAATAATCATAACAGTACATAGATCTTTTGCATCTCATCTGCATACTCACAAACATCAATCCCTCAAAAATACAAAAATATATAGCTGCATACATTGCATATTTGTGGTCATACAGGTCAAAGCACCATAGACTGTCATTACTTGGCAAAAACCATCATCTTCTACATTTTTTTGCTTTATCAATAGCTCATCGCCTATAACCACCATTCACGTTATTTTTCCTTATCATAGTCAGTTGTTTTCTAATGTATCGAGAGTTTTCATCATTCAGTCGTCATTAGCTTTTTAGCCACATACTGTACCAAGTCAGACAGATTTTATGAAGGTAGAATTCTACTTGGATCACACCTTGTTATGTAGCATCCCGACACAAGTTAAAACATATAACAAAATTCCCAAGTTGTGTGAATGAAAGATGAACCCTGCAAAGCAATCCAGGTCACCATAAGCGAAACAACTATCTTGCTCATCCCCCTGTGTGAATGACCCCAAAGAATGCTGAGAGTTGGCAAAAGGACAAGCATCCTCCCTACCCAATTCCCCAAGAATCCCAAGTTCTCAAAAGGTTGCAAAACATCAGAACAATTTGCAAAATTCAAAACTCCAAAATTTGATATCCCAAAGTGCACACATCAAAAGGCACAAACAATAGTGATTCTCGTCAGTCCATATCCTAATCCCTTGCTCAAAAGAAAAATTAATACAAAAATAAATAATGATTTTTATCACTACAAAAGAGCAAGTATCCCAACACAATTGAAGAAAATAAGGGAGTTGAACTTGAATCCCTGGAACTCTCAGCATTTTGATAGGTCATGAGGCAAACCTCAGTATCGGTTTGGTTGATAGCCTATTGGTCACTGGTGGTAAACCTCCCGCATGACAATATATCTGCCACATTAACTTGTGCACAGATCAATTTTTGCATGTGGATGAGCTAGCTTATGGTATCCTAAGATAGCACCGTAGATTAATCTGACTAAATACAACAAAGGAGTTAGTGGAGCTAATCAGGTGATCCTCAGTATAGGTTTGGTTGATAGCCTATCTGGCACCGGCGGTATCCTGACCAACACCACATAAATGAACTCAATTGCACACACAGGGATGTGAAATAACTTGGTCCAAAATAAGTCAGATTCATACTTTGTTCAAAAAGTCTTGTGAGATAAAGTATAGTCATGGCTAGTTAGTTAAAACATCTGAGTCTCAGAAAACCTTAACTACATTCAAAACCAACTTGCTATATTTTAGTCTTGCCATACCAAAAAAAAAAAACATGTATGCCTACAAAGCTATTCACCGTAGCAATCGCCTAGGACAAAAATCCATAAAGTTCTAAACAGTCTATGGTGCGACTACCAAACATCACAAATTCAATTCATCCATTCCATTTGCATATCATTACAAACATTCACATTTTAGCACCACATATGCATTCATCACTATAACTTAACATGAATACATCCATATTCATAAATCATCATGCATAAAATCAAATCATCACATGCGCATAAACAAAATAAAGTCTATATATATATATATATATCATCAAAAATGCTCGCAGGATACAAAGAATCGGTCCTTTGACCCCGCAACAAAATCCAAAATCTCAAATCCCCCAAGCCTAAGGCATCGGCCACCATGATCATGCAGGATCGGTGCGACGGGAACTACCCCCCGTGGTGTGGGTCCTATGGGACCCATCAGGGTGGCTGCTGCTAGCCCCCGCATCATGCCTACTATAGCCTCCATCATCCAATCGCCTGTGATGAGATGATGCTGACTGCTCAGTATCACTGCCCCTCATCCGACATGACGACCCACCTCCCAAGGTCTCAGGTAACCGCCCACTGAGGCAGATAATATCTCCCTCCATATCCATCCAATGCTAAGACCAATATGCCTCCCACCACAACCATTCTGCTTCCCATCGATGGTGGTAAGCTACTACATCATCACGTTGCACTAGCTGTGTCCGTAAGAGATCCCTCTCCTGTGTAGTGTTGGTGTCCCCATCCCCTCGATAATGTGCAATGAATGCACTCTCCCACTTTTCCAGATGAGCCCATAGGACATCCATCTCCTGCAAAGCTTCTCCCAACTCATCATTTTGCCTCTGTAGTAGCTTTGCCAATTGCACAATCTCTATGCGTAGCCCGAACTCTGTGTCCTTTGCTTTCGCCTGAGGCGTAGGCATATCTGGAACAACAGCCTACTTTGACTCCCACTGATCTGTGATGTCCTACATTTTTGGCTGATCCAAAACCCCCACATCCTCATCCTCAAACTCCACCATATCTGCATCCTCTTGAGGAGTTCCCCAAGCATCTCCTGGTTCCTCGACACCCTCCCTGCCCATGGCTACTACCTTTGCACCTCCCAGTGGCCCCTCTCCCTGCCATCACCGCAGTACCCACCATTGTTCGTACAATGTGGTAGTCCTGACATCATCCACATTTGGGACTTTGATCATTGCATCTGAATCCTTGCCTAGTGGTACGATGACTGGTCGATCCAAAGTCCTCTCATCCCCCTAGTGTTGATATACCACGGGCTCACCAGGAAATCCTTGGCACACCCCAAACTATCGTGTCACCTGGCTGTAAGGGAATAACTCATGCTCGGTCCCTTTGTACCTATTAGAGCCACTCTCTAGCCTCTAGGTAGGATGGACAGTCCCGATAAGGGTGCCAAGACACCTCCCCTAGAGTAAGCCCAACGAAGGCATCGACATAGTACCCTACGACACCTACCCACCGTCGACTTTGTCCCTGCTCCTTAGACCGTCGCCATAGATCTGCATAACCGATATCCTTATCTACCATCTCTACCTGTGTCATCCATGATAACTCCCATAGTATTTCCACTGCTATGTGCTGCCAACCCCAGCTCTGCAGCAGATAGCTACAGTTGATCCCCTTCCACCTCTGGCAGTGGACCTCATATAGCTGCCCATAGAGCTACACCAACAACGTCTTTCCACATATCATGATCAAAGGCTCCTGCGTCAAACACTCCACTAGCTGACAGACCACATGTAGTAGGTTCCATGGGAACCTCACACCTGATGAGTTAGGTAGCAGCATGTTGGAAATGAGGCCCATAAGCAATGCATGCCTCACTCCCAACACCCCATTCTCAAACCACAATCGAACCATAATCTCACCCATATGGCAGTCAACCTCTGCCATCTCCACTGGACCATCCACCCCCAACTCCTCATGCTTGAAACATCGTATCAGAACTGCTATCGACTGATATTGTGGCATCGTCTTGATCGACAGTCCGTCTATCGGAATTCGTAGAAGTCGATAAACATCATCCAAGGTCATTGTCATCTCCCCTATTGGGAGATGGAAGGTGTTGATTCGAGGATCCCATAGGTTGATCAGGGCCATCATATAGGCCTAATCCCTAACCATAGGCTCCAAATGAGCCACCTGCTTAAGCCCAAGGGCATCAAGCCACTCCCAGTCAGCCACAGTCAGCACTCCCCGTGCTTTCGCAAAAGCAGTAGGTACACGATACCGGCTCTTCACAACCTACAAAAGAAAAAAACACAAAAACATTAAATTTAAAAAAAAAAATCACCTAGGTTTTAATTACGTTTTCCACTCAGTTTTAAGCTAAGTCTTGGTTTGTGTTCAGCTCAATTTTAGGGTTTCAATTTTAATTTTGAAAAGCAACATAACAAAGAAAATTAAACAAATCACTTGCAGTTTTAAAACATATAACCAAAGCAATAACGCTAAGGAGCACTTACTGGTCTTGCTTCGGCTTTGTTGCTTGATTTGGTTTGCGCACTCATGATTTTGGGAGAAATTCAACAGTGCTTCGCTTCGCAGAATTGACCTCCTCCTCCTCAGAGCTCCCAATCGCCAGAAAAAATAAGTGTAAATGAGCCCAAAACCTAGTTTTGGCCTTTAAATAGGATTTTCAGCCTGTAATCGTTCCTCCTTGGAATGAGCACTCTGGTTAGCACTCATTCCACCCTAGGATGAATACTACATAGGAATTCATCCCACCCTGGAATGAATTCAGCACACAAATTTCAAAAAAAAAAAATGCACAAAAATGCACCAAAAGCAGCAATAAACCTATCCAATGAGAGTGCTTTTGCACTTGACATTCTAGGCATGTAAAATAGACATCGGGGTCACAAATCCTCACTATCCTACTCCATAAGAAGGATACCATAGCTGAAATGCTCCTTGGGAAGGTAGATCTTCAAGAATTTCATCCCCAGAAGGGTCAAAACCCACCCAAAAATAGCAATAGAGTTTCCGAATGAAGAAGCCTTCGTGCCTGACATTATTGGCATCCAAAATAGACGTCGGGGTTATAAATCATCACCATCCTACTCCATGAGAAGATGATTTTTTTATAATTTTAGCTCCAGAATGACGTCACCAAAAGGGTTAACACCCAACAAAAATAGGTCTAAATGTCAAAAAATTGCACACACAATTCAAAGATAAATCTCTGACGGCACCCTTACCTAAGTCATCTTGCATCAAGAAACTCATTGCTTTTCTCATGCAGGTAATTCCCTCATCGATTCATCGCTTGAGGGGGTCGTCACACTTAGTCACCAATCAACAAAAACACACCCAATCAAGGAAATGGCATGCATTCAAAGGATCATTGACAAAGACAATCATGCTCCTACTTGGGGCAGCAAACAAGCAATAATCACAAGTTGATCAAATCACTTGGCATTCATGAATCGTGAATTCAAGGTTCTCATAGACAAAAGGTTGCACCCTTTGCCTATTCATTACTGATTAATGTCCAAGTTCAAGTAACACCTCACTGAACAAGGTTAACACTTGAATGAAGTTCCTTAGCTTTTCAGAGGCAATGATTCAAGAATGCATGCCCTTTCCATACTTGGGGCATCAAAATTTGGTTAGGTTACTAAGAAACCCTAATAATTAGTGCTTTGGTTATCTATTTTTGCTCGGTGCTGCGCCATGCACAGTGCATCCCAAAAAGGGGCATATGTAGACACCAAAATAGCACCAATCCGATTATGTGACTGCAAACACTAATCGCTTTGACACACACAGCCCCAAGGGCAGCCCCCAAAGGTTAAACAGTGGTCCTAACCACTCTCACAACAATTTTGGAAGGTCAAAAATCATTTTGGCACCTTCAGGCACTTTGCTCAATATCAGTTCCACCCAAGGACGAATTCTAATTAGGATTCGTCCCACCTTGGTATGAATTCACAATTCACTCCAGGGTTGGGCGAATTGCAGGTTTGATGGGAAAAAAGTCAAATCTTGACAAATGGCAGCTCGGATCCACCACATAATTCCTCCTTCATTTCATGGGAGCATGGGTGAGAGTTTTTGAGCATTAGAGGCTATTACAGGGGCAGTCATGAAGCCCCTAATCAAGGAGGGATATTTCCTCCCCTGGAAAGGCATGGCTACCATGTGGCACCTTTGCATGCTCATCCCAAGAGACCTCCAGGTCTATAAATTGATGAGTTTCCTCATCCTAAAATACATAGAGAAGGAGCATTTTAGAGCAACGAAGTGCTGCTATTTTTATTTACATGCCTCACACCTTTCAGATTTATGCCTTTCACATCCTTGATCTCCTTTAGAGGGGAGGTCATTGGGTGACTATTGGGAGGATGAATCTATAGCCCAAAACCTGAAATTTGGTCACAATATTCCACCAAATTTGCTAAAAATACCACACAATAGGTTTTGGACCCATCCCAAGTGGATTGGTGCCGAAATCAGGCCCTAAACGGTGGGCGGCCTGCCCCATGGGTGCCCCCTCCCACACTGCCACAATCTTAATTGCCCCATTTCATAACGATGGGAATTCCATGGTAGACTTGTTTTATTTCATTTTTGCATTAAGTTCTATGATGCTTAGATAGGTTGTCGTTTGAACTTCATCTCGTTTTGAACAAGTTTGACCATATTTCTATCTTTGCTTGCTTCTACTAACTTGCAGGTAGCATCATCAAATTCCAAATAATGTAGGCCAAATTGGGAAAATCTGACCATTTGGGTCTTCCCAAAATTCCCCCAATTAGCTAACCCCAAGTTTGTAGGTCTTTTGGAGCTTCCTAGGTAGGACATTGGGATAGTACCTTTTTGGCATTTTGTTGTAGGTGAATTCGTCCCACCCCGAAGTGAATTCAAATTGATGAGGAATTTCTCGACTATTCTTTATGCTGTGCCCTCCTGATGATGTCCTGATGCCCCTGTCAAATTTCTAGAGCATTTGGATTCATTTTAGTTACATTTTAATTCATTTTTCTCATTCTCTTATCGTAGGCTTGGGGATTGCATGTTTTGTTTCATCTGTAGGTGCTACTAACTATTTCTTGTTCCCTTGAATGTAGGATCAGAAAATTGGAGGAGAAGCAAGGAATCAACATTCACAAACACAAGCAGTGGCAACGCTCTGGTCTGCCCATCTTACATGTGGGCACGCGAAAGAAGGAAAGGCACCCATGGATGTAACAAGAATGCATGCTTAAATGCTCCTAGCCCTTGGAAAGGAAGGATGTGCATTTTAATCAAGTTTGAAACATATCAATAAAAAGGGCTATCTTATTTATTCACTTGTGTTTCGTTTCAATTTGCTCATGCCTTTCTCTCTTTTCATGCACTTTCAAATTCCTAGAATTTAGTGTTGAGTTTGGTTTTTTTTGTTTGCATTTCGTATTCACTTTCCTTTTTGCTTCCGTATCCTCATGCTTTCACTCACATCAATATAATTTTAGACTTTCAAACTGTAGACACCAAAATAGCACCAATCCAAATATGTGAGTGCAAACACTGATCACATTGACACACACAACCCCCAGAGGTTAAATAGTGGTCCTAACCACTCTCATAGTAGTTTTGGAAGGTCAAGAGTTGATTTGGCACCTTTAGGAACTCATATCCATACTCGTTCAACTTAGGGATGATTACAAACTGGTATTTGCCTCACCCAGGGATGATTAGCAGTATTCGCTCTAGGGTGGGGCGAATAGCAGGTTTGACGGGCAAAAAGTCAAATCTTGACAAATGGCAGCTCAGATCCGCAACTTAATTCTTCCTTCATTGCATGGGAGGGTGAGTGAGTGTTTTCAAGCATTAGAGGCAGTTACAAGGACAGCCATGAAGCCCCTAATCAGGGAGGAATCTCCTTCCCCCTTGGAAGGCATGATTGCCAAGTGGCGCCTCTGCATGCTCATCCAAAGAGACCATCATGTCTATAAAATGGTGAGTGTTCTCACCCCAAAATATAGAGAGAAGGAGAATTTTGAAGCAATGTAGTGTTGTCATTTTACTTTCACACCCACACCCTTTTGAGTTGTGCCTTTCACATCCTTGATCTCTTTTGAAAAGGAGGTCATAGGGTGGTTATTGGAAGCGTAAATCCAAAACAAAAACCTAACATTTGGCCACAATATCCCATAAAAGTTTTTTAAAATACCCCACAAGAGGTTTTGGACCGATCCCAAGTGGATTGGTGTCGAAATCAGGCCAAAAATGGTGGGCGGCATGCCCCTAGGCACCCCCCCCACACTACTACAGTCCTAATCGCCTATCCCCAGAGTGATTGGAAATATGTGGTATATTTCCTTTCTATTATTTTTGCATTTAATTCTATGCTGCTTAGATAGGTTGTCATTCAAATTTCACATCGTTCTGAGCATTTTTGATCATGTTTCTATTATTTCTTGCTTTTGCTAACATGCAGGTAGCATCATCAACTTCCCATTGATAGAGGCCAAATTGGGAAAATATGACCACCTGGGTCTTCCCAAAATACCCCCAATTATCTAATACCCAAATTTGTAGGTGATTTGGAGCTTCCCGAATATGACATTTGGGACAGTGCCTTTTGACATTTTTTTGCAGGTCTATTCGTCTCGCCCCAGAGTGAATACAAATCTGTGGTGAATTTTCTAACTGTTCCATTTGCAGTGTTTTCCTTGTGATGTTTTGATGCCCCTATCAAATTTTTAGTTCATTTGGATCTATTTTAGTTATCGTTTTATTTATATCTTGCATGCACTAATCGAAGGCGGAGGGATTGCATGTTTTATTTCATCTACAGGTGCTATTGACTATTTCTTGTTTCTTTGAATGCAGGATCTAGACATTAGAGGAGTAGCAAGGAGTCAAGACTCATCAACGCAAGCGGCGGTGATGTTTGGTCCACCCATTTTACATGTCGCCATGCGAAAGAAGGAATAGCATCCATGGGTGTAACAAGAACACATATTTAATGCTCCTAGCCCTTAGAAGGGGAGGAGGTGAATTGTGACCCAATTATGAAACATATCAATAAAAAGGGTTGTCTTCCTTATTGGATTTTTGTTTTGTTTCGATTCGTTCATGCTTTCCCTCCTTTCATGCACTTTCAATTCATAGGATTTAGCATTAAGTTTAGTTCCGTTTGCATCACACTTGGAGTTTCCTTTTTGCTTCTGTATCCTCATGCTTTCAGTGGTGATCATGGTGAGATGCTTGTCCTTTATTTTTAATATCAGAAATATGATCAAAACTTAATTGTTTTTGCTTGCAGGTACCAAGTTTTCAAACGCTGGACTATTGTTTGTTCTAGCCTTTGGCGAATACAGAACTAGAATTTGTCTTACCCAGGGATGAATGGGCATTTGCCCCACCCTATGATGAATACAGTCCCATAATTCATCCCTCCCTGGGATGAATAGCTGTTTGTGTAGTTTTAGGATAGAAACTCAGAACTGGTAGATTTGGGCAGAGAAGAGGTCAGGGTCTTGAACTCTTTCTATCATTTTCTGTTTTATGTTTTCTATTTTTTTGGCTCTTTGCTTGCTTAATAAAGGTTGTACTGCATGTTTATTTTCTTTCATGCAAAATAAAAAGAACCCCACACATCATGTGGCAACATAAACACCAAGGAGCTAGTCGTAAAACCCCAGCCCTTGATCAAGACCAACGGTGGATTTCATCACCACCTTGGCTTGAATTTTGCATTCATAACCCCGATTACTACTTTTGCTAGACATAAATCCTGATGAAAGTTGATCGAGTGTGGTTGGGGTGATTCCCAGTGCATGAGGATAAGTCTTCTCTGGTAGGTGTCAAAAATAGGGTGATTCCCCATCCATACCACCTACGTTCCATGTACCATCTTCTCTCACATACCAACAGTTTTCCTCATGTAAGGGTGGGTATATAGAGAGGTTGGTATATCGACCTGGCAATGGTATATCGAAGGGGTGACCATTTTTGGGAGTCATAAGAGCTATCATATTGCATTTAAATTTCCTTTACAAAAGCTTTCAAAACAAAATTAGAACACACTAAACCAGGTTTAGGGCACACCTTTAATATTTAAATGAGATAATCATCGCTTTGTGTGTGTGATCTTTTCTATTTAGTGTAGCGTAAAAATCATAAAAAGAAATAAAAATCTACACATCTTATAGGAAAGCACCACCATGGTGTACACCCATAGACAAGCCCAATCAAGGGCAAAAGCTGTGGAGAGTGTACAAGGGGGCACAAGTCACCTCTACTATAGCCCCAAGGACTTGGTCATACCACCTTGGTGGCCTAACCCACAAGAGAGTCCACATCGTGCCATTTTAGAATGGGACTATAGAGGCACCCCTTTGAGGGACATGCCCGTCCATCATAGCCCCTTTCAGGAGGAGTCCTTACACGTGGCCCTCAATATAAATGGGAAGGCTCCATTAGAAGCTCGGTATGAGTGGCCACCGTGCGATGAAGTGCTAGAATAGCATAGGGTCCATGAGGAGAGGCCGCATGATTATGTCATCCCTCCTTTACCCCCCATCATTATTAGGAATAATAATCCAAATCCATAGCACAAGGCTCTTCAAGCAGGGCAAGCCAATTCTGCCCGCCCTTTTCACATATACAAAAGGGAGCATGAGGAAGACCATTACATTCCTCAAGAGCAATACACAGTGCAGTAGCAATGCGCCTCCACACCTGCTATCTACTAGAATCACCTATCGAGGCCAGAGCCTCGAGTGAATGCTGCCAACCTCAATAGAGGGAAGTGACCTATAGAGATCTCAAATCATCACGACAGAGATAAATGTGTAGGAGAGGCATCTAGGCCTCCCAGACTCAAGGTGGTAGAACAAATCAACCTGGCAGTCGCCAGACATGTCGCCCACCAAGCACAGATCACGCAGCTTGAGCAAGACCAACAATAGCTAGAACATCTATATCGCCTTAGCAAAGAGTGCATTAGGCACCAAACAGATGAGCTACTCCATAACACGGTTCTTGAGAGGGTTCCAACCCCTCACTCCCAAAGAGTAGAATTGTATGAGAGGTGCAACCCCTTGGTGCGAGATAGGTCCCCGTGACCTTACCAAGTGTTGCCTCCGAGACCTCCTAGACATGAGCAGGAGACCACTCCCAGGAACAACGATGGGCACCCCCCGTGGGGACCCACCCATGGTTATAGGTCTTGTCCTAAAACTCCTCAATAGGACTATGAGGAGTATGAGCAAGAAGAAGAGCAGGCCGAAATTCCCTACCAAGGTGGAGGGGCTGCTATCCGGCCACCCCTCCATAGGCCTCAAGTTTCCCACAACCCACAATGAGAGCAAACTAAAGAGGAAGAGATTAAATATTTCGATGCATATAAAGCATTGCTAGAGTGTTTGGAGTCTATGGAAACCAAGACTTCTAGGCCTCAAAAGCCCATGTTATGCCAACTCCACAGTCATCCTGTGCATCCGTCAGTGTCTGCACCCCCTTACCCTGAACACTTTAAGCTGCCTCAGTTGGCAATATTTAGAGGTGACGAGGATGCCCAAGAGCATGTGACTAGATTCTTGAGCCAATACTTTGGCATTCAGGATAATGATGCTTTGTTGTTAAGAACATTTATCACCACATTCGTAGGCCCTACCTCAGATTGATTTACTCAATTTCCAAAGCACAACATTAACAACTTAGATCATATAGTGGATGCGTTCCTCAAATGCTTCACCTTCAACACCAATAAGAAGGCGTCACTAAGTGACCTAGCCAGTCTCAGGCAGTATGAGAAAGAAACCATGGTGACCTATGGAAATCGGTGGAGGAATCTACTTTCTAAGCTACCCTACCTCCATCCTATGTTCAAACTCACACAAATGTTCTCAAAGAGCTGTTTGAGATTGATATCTATGCTATTGTAGCTACAACAATATGCCACCTTAGAGGAAGCTCTGGCACAAGCCAGAATCATTGAAGAGATCAAGATTCAGGATGGTGAGATAGCCAAGCCGAAGAAGGAAGAATGGTCTAAGAACACCAAAATAAGGACCACACAACAGAAACCCACTGCAGTCAATCAGGTTGCTATCAACGTCCCTAAGCCTACACAAGCAACATAGCCCCAAAAGGCTAACTATTAGGCGGTGCCTCTTAACAGTTATGACCGAGAAAATTAGAGGCAAGAACAAAATTAGTCATGTCACCCTAGGCAGTAATTCACACCTTACATAGAGTCCAAAGACTCCTTGTTTGACCGCTTGTTAGCAACAAACTTGATCAACCTACCTGAGATTCAACCCATAGATCCCAATACACCAAAACCTAAGGGCTACAGGGAAGATTTGTACTATATGTTCCATAGGCGAAAGGGACATGACCTTAACGCATGTTGGATGTTTAAGGCTTAGTGCAAGACCTAATAGATAACAAGATATTAGTGGTGTATAATCCTATGGCACTAAGCAACCAACAAATGGAGGTCTTTAAGGATCCCTTGCCTTCCCATGATGCATAGGCAAAGACCCTACAAGTCAATGAGGTAACATAGAATTGCCCCATGCAGGGGTATGTAGGGTTGATCAGTATAGTGACTCAGAACAGGAGGTATCCGAGCACAACTGCCCTGCGTCAACTACAGGTGAGGTGCCAACAACATCACAACCACAATACGAGCTCATATACGAGCTTGAGGACCATGTCGGCTAGGCTCTCCATATACGAGCTCATACAACAATCAACGCCCCATCGGGAGGCTCTAATGGAGATATTGAAAACCATCGAGTTACAACCCCACGAAGCAAATTCCTTCAACAAATTTATAGGACATGTGAAATGATGCACGGATCAAGTCATCACATTTCAAGAAGACAAAGTAAAATCAGTGGCTAATGACATGGTGGATCCACCCTTGCATGTTATCATGCGGGTCAATGGGATTTTGTATAAGAGGGTGTTGGTAGACACTGGCTCGTCCAATAATATCATCACAACAATGACATTGAAACATTTGAAGTTGCCAACATCTCACATCATGACTTCCACCTACACTATGTGAGCATTCAATGATGCGATATGCTCGACAGTTGGCATAATTGTCCTACCCATCCAGGTGGGACAAAAGACTATACCTACATTGTGCCATATTTTGAAATGTGAGATAGCCTATAACATCTTGCTGGGTCGGCCATGGATCAGGGACATGAAGTGTGTCCCTTCGATAGCTCATCAGTGTTTAAATTATACATTTAAAGGAGAGTTGCATGTAGTCCCGATGAACTTAGAACCCTTCAAGTATTGCAATGTGGTGCAGCTGATGCAGTAATTGACCCTTCCATCAACGCATTTGGATTTTCAATTGAATCCATCTAGACAGGGTTTGATTCCATAGGCATCCCTGTTGACAAGTCCATCAAAACCACATCTGGGTCTATCTTCATCGGCTGGTCCTTCACCAACAACACCACCTACAGTAGCCACACAGAAGGACAAGGGGAAGAAACCCCTAGAAGAGGCACCGCCATCAGTATCAACTATCTCTACTGAGGATATGCCTAGTAGAATGGAATTCGAGGCTCCTAGTTCACCCGACATGGAGTGGACTCCGGAAGAACTTTCGTTCCCTCCCCCTCAATCACCAACAATCACCATTGAAATGGCCAATACGGGCCTGGGGGAGTATTTGGTGTGGAATATTGTAGCAACACCCACACTAGAGTCCATGCAGGACATGGGGAGACCTCGCCTCCCCATCGGTACTATTTTTCCTCTAGGCTACCCTTCAAACCAGACAAACTTTGTGTATGGAGGCCTTGATCATGGTACTGAGCCATGCATGCAAGAGGACGAAGATGAAGAGCCCTTTGCAGAAGATGTCAATTATTTGTCCAACCCAGATTTTGCTTTGAGATATCTTGGCCAATGCAATTGGCATGGATATGGGTTAGGAAAATATGAGCAAGGAGTGCCTGTTCTTTGCCAACCAAGATATCAGATGCCATACAACAAGTCAGGAGTAGGGTTCAACCACCCCTTGCCCCTGGACATCTTGGTAGAGAACATGCAAGGCCTAGGGATAGGCAACAAGGGTGGATTGGCATTAGATCCCTATGCCAATCCTAATACAACATATACATTGGAAGATTATCTCCCATGGTCGACCACCAACCTTGTTAGCCTCAACAACCCTTTCCCTTCGCTCGAGAGAGGAGAAAGTTCGAGAGCTCACCTACAAAGGGGATATAGACAAGGTCAGGAAGGATCTTCAGAAGACGATTTAGAATATGAGGTAGCACCATGGGATCCCTTCGAATCAAATAGCAATCACTCACAAGTGACCCCCATGGATGATTATCAGGAAAGCCTCTTGGCAATGTTCCCTTTGGCGGCTCCCATCGAGCAAGTGCCACCAAAAGACAATCAGGCCCCATCGTGGAGAGCGGAACAACCCCAATGGGGCCAGATCAATTTGCTCAAGCATGACGAGCCTCTAATGTCACAAATGGTTGTTGGATCCAATGAAGGCCTTTGGATCTCCAAAAGTGATTATGAAGATGAAACTGAGATGGCATATCTCAATCACATGTGACAGATGCAGCAACAATACCCCTTGGAGATTAACGACATATTTGAACAACTAAACATAGTGCCAGGGCATGAGTGGCATGTAAACCCAGCATAGTGGGAACAAGTGTTGAATCTACCACTTTGGGCATACAAAGAACACCTTCCGCCCAGAGACCCTATAGAAACATCAGTGTCGAGGATAGACCCTATCTTCCTATCCACACATAGGGCCGATCCATTCATGCCAATACCTCAAGAGCCAGATCCGGAGGGCAAAAAACATCTAGAATGTTCGAGTCACCACCCATGGTAATGGAGACCAAAATCATTTCATCAACATGATCTCCATTGACTTAACCACCCCCATCCATAACCCGATCGATCCAGCATAGTCATTGTATCTAGACATAGATGCCATAGACTGGGATCATGTCAATTCACCACCATCCACATCAGAGTACTGGACTTTCGGTGAAATGCTTCATTTCACCCCAAGGCCAACTCAGGATATCTTCCATGTTGAAGAGGAACCCGAGGTTCCTAAAGATGATCTAAACTCAGCAAATGATATCCATTTGATCCCAACTCCACACCAGTTGGAGGATGGATCCCACATGTCGATCGAGGAGACGACTGACGTAGACATCGGCTCTGATCCAATGAATCCACAGATTATCAAGCTGGGGATAAGCTTATCCCCCGAAGAGCAAGCCGACTACATTACCCTTCTCAAAGAGAAGGAGGTTTTTGCATGGTCCTACAGAGACATGCCGGGGCTATATCCGTAGCTAGTCATGCATAATCTAACGCTTGATCCGACGATCAAGCCAGTTAAGCAAAAACTACGTAAGATGCACCCAACAGTGGCCTTAATGGTCAAAGATGAATTACAAAAGATGTTGGATGCACATTTTGTCATCTGCGTGGATTACCCACCATGGTTGTCCAACATGGTGCCCGTCAAAAAGCTCGATGGGAGGATTCGCATATGCACTGATTTTTGAGATCTAAACAAAGCGAGTCCCAAGGATGATTTCCCCTTGCCAAGCATCGATGCATTGGTAGATGCTACAGTAGGTCACGAAATGCTTTCCCTCATGGATGGTTTCTTGGGATACAATAATATTCATATCAATCTCGAGGACCAACTAAAAATGGCGTTCACAACGCCTTGGGGGACATTTTGTTATAAGGTCATGCCTTTTGGCCTTAAAAATGCTGGTGCCACCTACCAACGTGCCATGACATACATCTTCCATGATTACATGCATAAAACTTTGGAAGATTACATGGATGATTTGTTGGCCAAATATCTTTTGTGCCCAGATCATCTCGATGACTTAAGCAAGATCCTCGATCGCCTCATGGAACATAAAGTCAGACTGAATCCCAAGAAGTGTGTATTTGGCGTCACATCTGGAAAACTCTTGGGTTTCATAGTCTCAAAGCGAGGCATCGAGGTGGACCCAAACAAAGTCAAGGCAATCCTTGAAATGCTCCCCCCAACTACCATTAAGCAACTCAGAAGCCTATAGGGAAAGGTCGCGTCAATCAAGCGCTTCATAGCATAGCTATCTGACAAGTGCCGACCCATGAATAAATTATTGCATAAAGGGGTAGCATTTCACTGGGATGACGAGTGCCAGTTAGCCTTTGATGACATTAAACAATACTTGGCTTCACCGCTAGTATTGGCACCACCTAGACCAGGAGTGTCATTCTACTTATACATCTCAGCCTCCGAGGTGGCACTGGGTGTCATCCTAGGCCAAAAAAATGAACTTCACAAAGAATAGGCTACTTACTATCTTAGCCGCACCCTGGTCAGTTATGAACTTAACTATGCATACATTGAGAAACTCTGCTTGTCAGTGGTGTTTGCTACCAAAAAGCTACGCCACTACATGCTGAGCAACACTACGTATGTTGTGTCTAAGGAGAATCCATTGCGGTACATGATGAGTCGTACTTATCATAGTAGCCGCACGGCAAAATGGATCATGTTGTTGACAAAATTTGACATAGAGTTTATTGGACAAAAATCCATCAAAGGTCAAGTCATAGCCGATCAACTAGCAGAGGCTCCTCTCGAAGATGATCAACCTCTGACCATAGAACTACCCGATGATGGGGTCTTCCATGTCTCAGAATCACCATATTCTGATGAGCCTGAGTCATAGGCCGACATAACCCTATTTTTTGATGGTTCTAAATGTGAGCAAGGTGGTGGCGTGGGAATCATATTCTTTACACCGCAAGGGGCTCCAATGCCTCTATCATTTAAATTAAACTTCCCATGCACCAACAACAATGCCGAATATGAAGCCTTGCTCATAGGTCTTCAGACAACAATCACCATGAACATCAAATGATTGAACATCTTTGGTGATTCGTTGTTAATTGTCAACCAAGTCAAAGGGGTATTCCAATGTAAATGCCTAGTTCTGCAAGCCTACAAAGCCCTTGTGGACAAATTCTTGGCAAAGCTTGAATGGTATGACATCGAGGCACTCCCTCGGTCATCGAATCATTTTGTGGACACTATGGCCTCCTTGGGGTCATTAATCCTGCAAGACATTTCTGGTGATATGACAACCATTCAAGTACAAACACTATCGCAATCCACGATGGAGCGTGCAAGCTCTGACTTGATGCTAAGAATCCACTTGATCTAGATTGAACCATCCCCGAACATGTTCTCTCGAATCCACGATTGTCTAAACCATGCCAACTGGGGGTCCTTGTTCTCCCCTACTCCCCTTAATAGCAACACAATGCTATTCTTACAAGTTCTTTCCCATTCAACTTTTGCTAGGGATGAACTTCAAGAGGGAGTGGCTATTCATACCATCGAGGTTTTTGATCAGCAGGATTGGTATTCACCCATAAGGGACTACCTCAAGTTAGGTAATCTCCCACTTGGATTGACGCATGCTGCAAAATGATCATTCAAATAGAAAGTAGCTAAACATGTCTTGTTAGGAGACATTTTGTACCATCATAGCTATGAAGGAATCCTCCTTCGTTGCTTGGACCAGTAGGAGTCCACTTGGGCGATCGCCCAAGCGCACGATGGTACGTGCGGTGGCCACTTCAGTGGTATGGCCATCACAAAGTGCATTCTCTGCATGGGCTATTATTGGCCATCTTTAGAGCGATATTGTTGCGCATATGTAAGGAAGTGCATGAAATGTCAACACCATGCTAATTTGACACACGTACCTTCCTAGGCCTTGCAATCGATCCAATCGGCTTGGCCATTTTTGCAGTGGGGCTTAGATCTAATCGAAAAGATATCCCCTGCATCGTCAGGTCATCACACATTTATCATAACGGCCATAGAGTACTTCACCAAGTGGGTGGAAGCAATCTTTCTTACCTCTACGACTGGACCCCACATTGTGGAGTTCATTTTACATAACATCATATGTCATTTTGGTATTCCATCCAAGATAATTTTGGATAATGGGACGTCATTCAAGAACAAAGACGTGCGTGCTTTGACCACAAAGTACAAAATTCAGTATAGTTTTTTGACACCCTATTATCCGCAGGCAAATGGGCAAGCAGAGGCATCAAACAAAATGCTAGTTGCCATCCTCAAAAAGATAGTCGCAGACAGTCATAAGGATTGGCACATTCAGATCCCACTTGCCCTGTGGGCTTATCGCACTAGCATTTGGATGCCCACTGGGGCAACTCCATTTTTGTTGGTGTATGGTCTCGAGGCAGTCATGCCTCTCGAGTTGGAAATTCCTTCCCTGCATATATCAATGCAAGAGTTCATCGATGATGACACTGCATGGTAGGCCCGGTTAGACCAGCTTACGTTGCTCGATGAATGACGCGTTAATGCTCTCGAGCATTTACGTATCTATCAAGAGCGACTGAAGAAAGCATACAACATGAAAGTTCACCTGAGGGACTTTCAAGTTGGTGACTTGGTCTTAAAAGAGAACCAACAAAACTCTAACTTGTCGCCCCATCTAAGGGACAAGTTCGTGGCAAACTGGTTAGGTCCCTATGTAATTGATAGTAAAATAGGACCTGGAACATACCGGCTAGCCTCTCTTGATGGAATCAAGGAACTAGAACCCTTGAACATCAGTCATTTATGGCCATTCCATATCTAAAAGAGCCATAGCCCAAAAAGCTCCAAGGATTCCCATAATCGCTTGGTCAATCCCAAAATGCTCCAAGGATTCCCACAATCGCTTGGTCAACCCCAAAATGCCCCAAAGGTGCCCATTATCCCTTTGGTCAAACCAAAAGGCTCCAAGGATTCCTACAATCGCTTGGTCAATCCCAAAATGCTCCAAGGATTCCCATAATCGCTTGGTCAATCCCAAAAGGCTCCAAGGATTCCCATAATCGCTTTGGTCAAACCAAAGGCTCCAAGGATTCCTATAATCACTTGGTCAATCCCAAAATGCTCCAAGGATTCCCATAATCGCTTGGTCAATCCCAAAAAGCTCCAAGGATTCCTATAATCGCTTGGTCAATCCCAAAATGCTCAAAGGATTCCCATAATCGCTTGGTCAAACCCAAATGCTCCAAGGATTCCTATAATCGCTTGGTCAATCCCAAAATGCTCCAAGGATTCCCATAATCGCTTGGTCAAACCAAAAGCTCCAAGGATTCCCATAATCACTTGGTCAATCCCAAAATGCTCCAAGGATTCCTATAATCGCTTGGTCAATCCCAAAAAGCTCCAAGGATTCCCACAATCGCTTGGTCAAAAATAAGAAAATTCAAAAACAATAAAATCATCAAAAATAACAAAAAATTGCATCTCATTTCCATGCATGCTCAAAATCATCACAACAATAAAGAGCTCTTTTTGCATCTCACCTCCATACCCACAAAAAAAAAAAATCAATCCCTCAAAAACACAATAATATATAATTGCATTAGGCATCACATCCATACATTGCATATTTGTGGTCATACAGGTCAAAGGCACCATAGACTGTAATTACTCCGCCAATCCATCTTGTTCCACATTTCTCCATTTTTGTAAACAGTCCATCAAAAATAAACGCCATTCACATCATTTCACCATATCATAGTCAGTTGTCTTCTAATGTATCTAGAATTTTTGTCATTCAGCTATCATTAGCTTTCTAGCCAAGTACTATACAAATTCAGACAAATTTTACAAAGGTAGAGTTCTACTTGGATCACACCTTGTTACGTAGCATCCCAACACAAATTAAAACACATAAAAATTCCCAAGTTGTGTGAATGAAAGATGAAACCTACAAAGCAATCCAGGTCACCATAAGCGAAATGGTTATCTTGCTCATCCCCCTGTGCGAATGACCCCAAGAATGCTGAGAGTTGGCAAAAGGACAAGCATCTTCCCTACCCAATTCCCCAAGAATCCCAAGTTCTCAAAAAGTTGCAAACATCATAAAATTTTGCAAAAGTCAAAACTCCAAAAATTTGACATCACCACCAAAGTGCATACATCAAAAGGCACATACAATAGTGATTCTCATCACTCAAAATTCAAATCCCTTGCTAAAAATAAAAATAAAAATAACAAAACAAAAATAAATAGTGATTTTTATCACTATATAAGAGCAAGTATCCCAATATAATTGAAGAAAAGAAGGGAGTCAAACTTGAATCCCTGGAACTCTCAGCATTCAGAAGGTCATGAAGTAAACCTCAGTATCGGTTTGGTGGATAGCCTATCGGTCACTTGGTGGTAAACCTCCCGCATGACGATATATCTATCACATTAACTCATGTACGGATCAATGTTTGCATGTGGATGAGCTAGCTTATGGTATCCTAGATAGCACCACAGATTAATCTGACTAAATACAACAAAGGAAGTTAGTGGAGCTAATTAGGTGATCCTCAGTACAGGTTTGGTTGACAACCTATCTGGCACTGGCGGTATCCTGACAAATACCACATAAACGAACTCAATTGCACACATAGGGATGTGAAATAACTTGGTCAAAGACAAGTCCGATTCATACCTTGTTCAAAAGTCTTGTAAGATAACAGTATAGTCATGGCTAGTTAGTTAAAACATTTGAGTCTCAGAAAACCTTAAAATACATTTTAAACCAACTAATATCTTTCATCCTTGCATTGCCATCAAAAAATACAAAAAATAACATGTATACATAAAAAGTCATTTACCACAGCAATCGCCTAGGACAAAAAGCCATAAAGTTCTAAACAGTCTATGGTGCCCTCGCCAAACAACACAAATTCAATTCATCCATTACATTTGCATATCCTAAAAATTAGAAACATTTGCATTCATCATAACATATGCATCCATCAACATCAATTAACATGCATACATACACATTCAACAATCATTGAGCATAACATCAAATGCCGACATGTGTATAAATAAAATAAAGTCATTTGTATATATATCATCAAAAATACACCAAAAAAAGCAATAAACTTGTCCGAGGAGAGTGCTTTCACACTTGACATTCCGGGCATGCAAAACTGACGTTGGAGTCACAAATTGGCACTATCCTACTCCCTAAGAAGGCTACCATAGCCGGACCGCTCCATGGGAAGACATATTTTTGCCAATTTCAGCTCCAAAGCGTGTCACAAAAAGGGTTAGCACCCACCAAAAATAGGTCTAAATGTCAGAAAACTGCACACACATTCAACGATAAACATCTGAAGGCACCCTTACACAAGTCATCTTGGGTCAAGCGACTCATCGCTTTTCTCATGTCGATCATTCCCTCATCGATTTGTCGCTTGAGGGGGTAGTCACACTTAGTCACCAATCAACAAATACACACCCAATCAAGGAAATGGCATGCATTCAAAGAATCATTGACAAAGACAATCACGCCCCTGCTTGGGGCAACAAACAAGCAATAATCACAAGCTGATCAAACACTTGGCATTCGTGAATCATGAACTCAAGGTTCCCATAGAAAAAAGGTTGCGCCCTTTGCCTATTCATGACTGATCAATGTCCAAGATCAAGTAACACCTCACCGAAAAAGGTTAACACTTGAATTGAGTTCCTTTGCTCGTCAGAAGCAAGGATTCAAGAATGCATGCCCTTTCCATACTTGGGGCATCAAAAGTTGGTTAGGTTACTGAGAAACCCTAATCATTAGTGCTTTGGTTATCTATTTTTGCTCAGCACTGCGCCACGCATAGTGCTTCCCAAAAAGGGGCATCTGTAGACACCAAAACAGCACCAATCCGATTATGTGACTACAAACACTGATCGCATTGACACACATAGCCCCCAGAGGTTAAACAGTGGTCCTAACCACTCTCACAATAGTTTTGGAAGGTCAGGAGTCAATTTGGCACCTTCAGGCACTCTGCTCCATACTCGATCCACCCAGGGATGATTAGCAGTATTTTCTCTAGGGTGGGGCGAATAGCAGGTTTGATGGGAAAAAGTCAAATCTTGACAAATGGTAGCTCAGATCCACCACTTAACTCTTCCTTCATTGCATGGGAGTGTGAGTGAGCATTTTCGAGCATTAGAGGCAGTTACAAGGGCAGTCATGAAGCCCCTAATCAGGGAGGAATCTCCTTCCCCCTTGGAAGGCATGATTGCCAAGTGGCGCCTTTGCATGCTCATCCAAAGAGACCATCAAGTCTATAAAATGGTGAGTCTTCTCACCCCAAAAGATAGAGAGAAGGAGCATTTTGGAGCAATGAAGTGCTATCATTTTACTTTCACACCCACACCCTTTTGAGTTGTGCCTTTCACATCCTTGATCTATTTTGAAAAGGAGGTCATAGGGTGGTTATTGGAAGCACAAATCCGGAACCAAAACCTAACATTTGGCCACAATATCCCATCAAATTTGTCGACAATACCCCACAAGAGGTTTTGGACCCATCCCAAGTGGATTGGTGCCAAAAATGGGCCCCAAACGGTGGGCGGCCTGCCCCCGGGCGCCCCCCACACTACTACAGTCCTAATCGCCCTGCCCTAGAGCGATTGGAAATATGTGGCAGATTTCCTTTCTATTATTTTTGCATTTAATTCTATGCTGCTTAGATAGGTTGTCATTCAAATTTCACATCGTTCTGAGCATTTTTTATCATGTTTCTATTATTTCTCGCTTTTGCTAACATGCAGGTAGCATCATCAAATTCCCATTGATAGAGGCCAAATTGGGAAAATCTGACCATCTGGGTCTTCCCAAAATACCCCCAATTAGCTAATCCCCAACTTTGCAGGTGATTTGGAGCTTCCCGGATGTGACATTTGGGACAGTGCCTTTTGACATTTTGTTGCAGGTCTATTCGTCCCGCCTCGGAGCGAATACAAATATGTGGTGAATTTTTTGACTGTTCCATTTGCAGTGTTTTCCTTGTGATGTTTTGATGCCCCTGTCAAATTTTTAGTTCATTTGGATCTATTTTAGTTATCGTTTTATTTATATCTTGCATGCACTAATCGAAGGCATGGGGATTGCATGTTTTATTTCATCTATAGGTGCTACTGACTATTTCTTATTTCTTTGAACGCAGGATCTGGACATTAGAGGAGCAGCAAGGAGTCAAGACTCATCAACGCAAGCGGCGGTGATGTTTGGTCCGCCCATTTTACATGTGGGCACGCGGAAGAAGGAATAGCATCCATGGGTGTAACAAGAACACATATTTAACGCTCCTAGCCCTTAGAATGGGAGGAGGCGAATTGTAACCGAGTTCTAAAACATATCAATAAAAAGGGTTGTCTTCCTTATTGGATTTTTGTTTCATTTCGATTCGTTCATGCTTTCCCTCCTTTCATGCACTTTCAATTCATAGGATTTAGCGTTAAGTTTAGTTCCGTTTGCATCGCACTTGGAGTTTCCTTTTTGCTTCCATATCCTCGTGCTTTCACAAACTTATATGACCTAAATATTCTTAAACATGTGATTTCCATTTTGATTAAAAACAAGAGGATAAGTCTTAGAGACTGACCACCTAATATGTTTCTTAACCAATTATAAACTATCTAATATGAAGTTCCATGTTATAAAATAACTATGTAAAGTTTATTTTATTCACAATTATGTTGCAAAATAGAATGTATACCATTATGAAGAAAAAAATTGTCCAACATTTTTTTTAAAAATAATCTCCTACTATGTTTTACCCCTTATTCCCAATTCATAAGTTTTCAAATATTTCAAGACATTCAATCCAATATTATTTCACTTAAAAATATTATACCACATAGAAAGATGAAATCTATTTTTTTATCACATTATTTCTAAGAAAATATGATTAAATTTTGTCAAATTTAAAATCTATACCTACCAAAAATATTTAAAATAATATCATATTAGACTGTAACATATTCTTTATGAGTTATATCCTTTTAGCTCAAGATAAGAACTTGCATTCCTAAACTTTCAAACATTATTTTATTCTATCCAATGTTGAATCTTAAAGCACTTTGTTCATTTATTATCATACAAAGAATACTCGATATATTGAAAGAAATTTTCTTACTTTAGAACTCAAAATATCCACAATAATTTATTGTAAATATAAAGGCATTATCGATAAAAAAATATCCTAAAGTTTTTAGTATTAAGAAATTGTTTAGCAACCTTCACATAGAATGATAATATTGATTTAAATTCTATGGTTCTTTTGGCTAAGGATAAGGATGAATTTATATCAATATTGATAATATTGATTTAAATTCTATGGTTATTTTGGCTATGGTTCTATGGTTCTTATGGTTCTATTGATTTAAATTATATGGTTCTTTTGGCATAGCATCAATAAATTGGAAATGAAATCTCAAGCGACCATTTGTTATAACCTAAACACTTTTAATTTTGCCTTCCATGTTTAGTTTTTGATAAATTTCTCCCTAATACCTGAATAAGTGTAATAAAGGGAGGAGATAGTGGGTCACCTTGATGAGGCAATAGGATGATTCTAAGTATAAAGTAGGGGATCAATTGATTAAAGAATATTTTGAAGTGTTATAAAAATTTAATCTTTGACAATCAACCTTTATCAATATATTTATTTAAAAAAAGAAGATAAAAAAGCATAATAAAAACTTTTGTATGTGTTGTTCATGTTTAATTTAACAAATAATAGTTTTTTCATGAAATAAGATAATGTATGACATCTTATTGAATAATTATACCAAAAACGATTTTCCTATCATGAAAAAAAAAATTCTTGCATATGAATAATGTATTGTATAATTTTATAAAATATATTTACCAAAGTTTTTGAAACAATCTTATAAATCATATTAGAAAAGGTTATTAGACAAAAACTATTAAAATACTTTCTCATATTTATTAGGAACCAAAGCAATAACTTTGATATTGATCTCATTTATTGTAGTCTTAATTTTTTTTAGCTTATTCAACTATATCCAAGGTGTTACTCTTGAATCCATCCCAACATTTTGAGAGAAAATTACAAGAAATATATTTAGGCTAGTACCTTATTAGGAATGAAAGAAAAAACTATATCTATTAATCTTTAATACTATCTTTCCATAATAATTGATGGAATATTTTATAAAATCTTAGCTTGGGTATCTTTATTTTTTCTAATTTCTAATAGACTATGTTTAATATAATAAATTGCTTTGTTTCAAATATTTTTATATTAATCAAGACTTCTTCCATATAGAGTTGAAATAATGCAAAGTTCATTTTATAGTAGCATAAAATAATTTAGTATTTCTATCCCCTTTCTTAATCCATATTTCCCTAGATTTTTTGGTCTAATTTAATTATTTTTAATATAATATGATAATAATATTATTCTTTTACATAATAATCTTAGCCCATTATATTGATTTACAATATCTTATAAATTATTGTTTGACTATATTACATTATTTGGTACATGCTAATGTACCACCATGAGTAAATCTTTAGATTAAGAGAGTGTCATAGAATAGAGTGTGAGTATTTACTTTATGTAATGTAATAATGTGAAGGAAATACACAGGTGTATTTTAGTTAAGTGTGCAAGTATTATGAGTGTAGATGTGCACATGTGTCCTTAGAGTAGGAAAGTGAAGAGTCTCAAGAAGAGTGAAGGCCAAGAATACTCAATATAAAGAGTCACATTCCATTATATATGTATCTATGTGTGTGTGTAATAGACATAATATAGAGTGATAGTGTGTGGAAGTATGATGTATTCGAAATATTATTCTATTAAGATACTATTTTCATGAGCATTTATTAATGGAATTTTTATGAGTTGTTGCAAAAGTTATTTATGAGTTTTATATGTTTAGAATATTACCATTGACTTATATTTCTTACAACAACTTTATTTTAGATATTGTGGTTATTTTTATTTAAGTATTAAGAATCAAAAGCTAACAGTGGTATCAAAGCCACAAGAGTGATTGATAGGAGATAGAGAGAGCCAAAGGAGATATTTTGAAAAGATAGTGGAGATTCTATTTATAGAATTTTAAAATTGTAACTTGGCTAGAGTCTTTTCATAGAGTTGTAGAAAAGCTTGTTAAGTCTAAGAATCAACATATATTTCTTTCCACTGGATCGACAGATAACTAATGAAGTTTATTGATTTTAGAATTATGGATATTTGGATGTAATTAGTTGTTATTGTCTAAGTTTTTATTGTATATAATTAGTTCTCAAAAGTTCAAAATCTTCCTACAACAAATAGAGAAGAATTCAATATTTGGTTTCTTGAAATTCTATATGCTTTCCTTGTGCAACGATTATTTTTGAGTTGTAGTAAAATAGTATACATTGAATATCAAGGAGGTCCAAGAAAGAGGTTGCATTGAAGATTGAATATTGATGATCGAGGAGACCCAATAAAGACATCCCCATTAAATATTTAAGACTACAAATTGAAGGCTAATGAGACCCAAGAAAGAGGTCCCCATAGTAGATTGAGGGAGGAAGAGATAAAGAGGTCAGAGAAGCTCTATTTAAGATTGAATAAAGAGGAGACTTGAGATAAAAAGTCCTCATTTTAAAATTGAGAAAGGAGATAGAATATTGAAGAATTTAAAAATCCAAGATAAGAGGTTTCAAGAAAATTTGGAAGGAGCAAGAAGAAGGCTAGATAAACCTATTGAGAAAGTTGAAGTGGCCATTGGAGAATATTTGAAGAAATTTTAAGGTATAATATTACAATAAATTTTTTTTGAAAAGAGGTAATCACATCAAATTTAGAAAATTTGTTGTCATTCAACAACAAGTCAAAAAGGATTTGTGAAACTGATTTAAGGAGAATATTTTTGGTATGAATTTTCCCAAATTTTAGAAAGTATTTTTGAATATTTCAATACATTCATATTATTTAAGAAGAGACCAACAAATAGATCAAATTAAAATATAGAATTTAGCAAGAGCTAAGGAGGAGAAAGAGGGTAGAAGAGACCACTAAATTGAGAAGTTTGATGATAGTCATTAAGATTTTGAAGTATGATTTGTAAAGAAGAAGTTTGCTATATTTTGAGGTAGAAGTTGAAGGGTCACATGATAACAAATTTAAAGTGACATAGAGCTACAAATTAGAGAAAATTTGGGCATATTTTGTAGTGCCTTTGTGTAGCAATTGAAGAAAAAATGGATAGCAAAGCGATGGAATATGTGGTAGTAGTTGACGATACAAATTGGAAATATTTTGGATAGCAAGAAGGCTGATTTCAAATAGCATACTTCAAAGAAGGTGGAAGTTGTTTTTTGAGTAGAAAAGTAAAAGGAACTGGGGCTACAAAATTTGTAAATTTGAGACAGTAAAAAGGTGAATAAAATCACCAACGAGATCAGCTACAAAAGGAGGCAAATGATATTCATAATATTGTGTTAGAATTTCATAATAGATATGCAAAGCATTAAAAGAGATGAAGAGAAGAGTAGAACTGATTGATTTATTCCAAGGATCAACTCTGTGTAAATAGCAAAATTGATCATTGAGAGCCATTGGATGACAACAACTCATCATACCTAATGAAGACACCACTGAGAGTTCTCCTGACACATGGAGGAGTGAAAACTCAAGTGTCTATCCTAGTGGAACTTAAGATAATATTCTCTTATTCTAACTCCCCCCCTTAAGTGATACTAAGGGTGAATTGTTCAAATGAGTTATGGCAACAAGGTTTGCTGAGGTACTCATGTACAAAGACTTATTTTTGAATAGATGGTAAAACCCAATGGGAAAAAACCATAAATCAAAAGGAATTTAGAGGCTTGTATTCATATGGTGAAGATTATCCTCCTAATACAATAGATAGTTGGTGAAAAAACCCATGTGGAAAAATCCAACTATGAGTAGAAGAGAGGTATGTCTTCGTATGGTGAAGATTGTCCTCTTTATGCAAGAAAGAAAGATGAGTCTCAACAAATTGGCCTGATTAGGTACTTATTTACATAATATAGTTGGTGAAAAAACCCTTGTGGGAAAAACCAACTATGAGAGGCATGTCTTCATATGGCAAAGATTGTCCTCTTAATACAAGAAAGAAATATGAGTCCCAACAACTTGGCCTGATTAGGTACTCATTTACATAATATTGTTGGTGAAAAAACCCGTGTGGGAAAAAACCAACAATTAGAGGTATATTTTCATATGGCGAAGATTTTCCTCTTATTACAAGAATGAAATATGAGTCCTGACAACTTTGGCCTGATTAGGTACTCATATACAATATATAGTTGGTGAAAAAACCCTTGTGGGGAAAACGAAGTATTAGAAGAAGGGAGGCTTGTCTTCGTATGGTGAAGAATATCCTCATAAATCCATTCAATGCAGCTGAATAACTCCAACCTTATCTCTCAAATGAAGGTAATGTAGAGAAGGAAATGACTTGGTGAAGATATCTACAATTTGTTCCTCATTTGGAATATATTCCAAGCGTATGTCCCCATTCTGAATATGTTTTCTTATGAAGTGCATGTGTATCTCAATATGCTTGGTTCGCTGATGTTCAACTAGATTATGTGCAATATGAATTGTGCTCTTTTTGTCACACCAAAGAGTTATAGTATGGTCATGTGTGAAACCAAAATTTTGGCCTCTTTTGCCTACACAGACTTTTTTTGTTCTTTAGGATGCTCTTTAAGAAGTTGTGGTACTTCCTTTATTTATTGCTTTGATTTTTAAAATGGAACCTTGAATGGATCTAATATCTTAGGATCCACATGCATATGGTTTCTTACTAGAATGGTTTAAAACTAATATAGACTCGTCTTATGTAGTATCCTACATCATCAAATTGTGATATGTCTCCCAAAGCATATTAACTTGGATCTTTTTGCTCTTTCTACCTGTTGAGTGTTAATTTGTCATATTACAAATAATAACACGCAACTTAGAGTCTCGAACAAAAGACTCTTTCTTGCAAAGAAATAATTTATTTTATTTTCCTTCCTTTTATTATTTCTCCAAGCTTCTTTGTGAAACAACTTTTACGTATATAAAAATGAATTTCAATTTAATACATACAACTGATATATCCTAGAATAACTCAAATCCTGCAGATAGCTGTTAACAAGGAGCCTTTGTTGATTCTCAATGAACTTTATAATCTTGAATTGTTTGATTAATAAAAAATAAACAAAAATCCTTTTGATGTTCTAATATTCCCAATTTATTCTAAGGTTAACCTGTTCGTTTTATCTCTATTCAATAGTTCTGGTATTTCAATGTTAGTCTCTGACATGAAATTAAGCATATAAAGGAATAAAACAGAAACTGTTATTTTTGAGTCAGTTGGAAAATAATGAAGGATATTAAAATGGTTAACGATCTCCTCTCTGCAAAATCCCAAGTTAAGATATGAAGTCCCCAAAACAACCCAACCGATCAGATCTGTACTAACACACAATCTAATCAGATTAGATGCAAGACTCTAAGGAAAATAATATAACTGCATCATTCTACCATTCACCTATCATAACCAATCCCATGGCGTAAACGAAATAGATACAAGACAAAATGATGCAACGGAAATATTGACAGTAAAACAATAGTTTTGGCTTCGATCTCCTTTTAATTTTACACACAAAAGTCGTGTTACCAAAGAAAAATCCTTTATTTCAATAAATAATGCTTTTTGTTATAGTCTCCAGCCCCGTATCCATCTACATTTCTACTATTTAACCTTTCTGTCATGCGTTCTCGACTGTTCCATGACGCTTCATTTCGACTCCCGGGACCCTTCGCTTCAATTCCCGCCTTTTGGTATTCTAACATTTGCGTGCATTCGTAACGCTCGATCTCTATGGCCAGTAATTGTTGTTATGAAACGTTACTCTAGTTCTGTCATTTCCACCACGTGTCCTGCGTCTCCTGCACCTTTCGTAATGCTTTCCCATGGAAATCCCGACAGAATTTGCATTTGGCCTCTTCCGTTTCCTAGCCGCGATAACGCGACATGTCGTGAAATCGTGACATGTCGCGATATCGCGACATGTTCTTGGTCCGTACGCCCGTAGTAGCTCATTGTAGCGATATCGCTACCGACTTTGCTTTGCCTTCTTTTCAAAAAGTGGTAGCGATATCGCTACCACTTTGGTTCCGAGCCTTCCTTCGATGAAGTGGTAGCGATATCGCTACCACTTTGGTTCCGAGCCTTCCTTCGATGAAGTGGTAGCGATATCGCTACCACTTTTTGTATCAAGCCTTTGTTTCGCAAAGTGGTAGCGATATCGCTACCACCTTGCTTTCACGCCTTTTGCTTTGTAAAGTGGTAGTGATATCGCTACCACTCTTCTTTCACGCCTTTGCTTCACGAAGTGGTAGCGATTCGCTACCACCTTTCTTTTGGCAACTTGTAGCGAAATCGCTACCATTCTCAACTTTCCGTACGCTTCCAAAAAACGCGTCGCGATTCGCAACACCTCTCTTCTTTGCTGTCGACACGTCGCGATTTCGTGACAGATTTCAATTTTTTGCAGCGATGGAGAGACAGGTCGCGATTTCGTGACCCTTTCAACACTTAGGCATTTTTCTTCTTTTCTTCATTTTTAGCATCCGGGTCTTTGAGATCTTCCCTAAAACCTGCAAAAACAAAGGTGGGTCCCCACTTTTGGGGTGTGTTGTGGATGAACCACAACAAATGGAGACTTCTATCTGTCAAATGCTCTTGAGCATTTTAGTAAGAACCCAACCTAACACAAATCACAAATTTGAAAACATGGGTTAGCCCATAATCAATATAACTAATGCCCAAAATCAGAAGTACATGAATTATTAGAATCATCAAGTACTAGCTCGGTGTGTGCAATGAATTCCTTTCCTTATCATTTGAATTTGATCCACATTCCATCATCGGTTTTGCATGAATGCATATGCGAAATTGTGAATGATTTGTGTATCCTACTGAATATGCCATGAGAAAATGTATAGTCACTCTTGTAGTATTATGTGCAAACATTCAAGACTGCCAAACCCTCTAAGGATCCACTAGTGAACGGTTCATTATATCCCAAAGTTGGTTATGAGTCCCTACTATCTTGAACCCATGTGCAAGTGGATGTGAAATCAGAAATTTGGGGAATCAGATTCCCAACCAACCGAGATGAGAGTTTAACCCTATCCTTACTATTCTGATTTAGAATTCTTTACCTCACTTTGAGCAAAATAACTAAACCAATTATGGAAGAAATGGTCATGCTAGTCTAACCCTCTATACAATCAGTGGTCTTATTTTTTAGGCAAGACATGATGCCATGCATGGGCCTATCTAACCCCATAATCCAAAACTTATCTTCATTTCTTTGTACCTTGGGGATGACTACCCATCCCTTGCGAGAGGACAAGTAGTACGATCCTTACAATCCAATATAAGGATGAGATGGGAAAAATTTATTTATTTTACTTCTTGGACCTTGGGGATGACTACCCATCCTGGTTAGGGACAAATAGTACGATCCTTACAACCCAAGATTTTAAATGTAAATGGAAAATATTAATCTTGTTACTTAGACCTTGGGGATGACTACCCATCCTTTGCGAAGGACAAATAGTACGATCCTTACAATCTAAGACTTAATACAAAATGAAACATAAGAGCTTTGGGGAATCGGATTCTCAACCAACCGAGATGAGAATTTATGCCCTATCCTTACTACTCCATGTGGGTCCAATCAAAGCTTTGGGGAATTAGATTCTCAACCAACCGAGATGAGAATTTAACCCTATCCTTACTACTATGATTTTAGGCTTTAAGCTCTATGGAAGTGGTCAAAACCACTATTTTTAGGATCATGTTGCATAATAGGATAGACATGAAAACCATTTTTGCCCAACCTTTTCCTCCAAGTTAGGTTTTGATCATTTTGCTCAAGATCCCTTTTAATGTATGAAACGTGCTTGGTCTTAGATACTTCAAGACTCAGTTTCCAACCTTAGGATTTACTTAGATTTATGTTATAACATAACCCTAGGAGGATTCAACATACTCAAATGAATTGCACCTAAGATGCATATGCCACTACGGTGAAATGTATGAAAAGTGAGATGGAACATGAATGCATTATTTCTTGAATTGCAAATGAGATGATTTGTCATGCAAAACTGACTTTTTCATGCATCACAAGCTTCAAATGATCTAAATTAACTGTTTGTATTACATGTGGAGCTTTTACAACATGATTCCAATGTTTCATATTCTCCCAATCTTAGGCATGCGTTCAACATCAAGCTTTTATTCCCTTTTTTTTTTTTTTTTTTTAAGGCAATGAAAAGGAAATCAAAGGAACACCACCGCCTAAATGTCCAACCTGCACACAAATGCAAAAACCCAACATTAATACAAGAAAAACCTGAAATAAAAAATGAATACATACTAACATATCAAATCTGCACATCAAGAAATTAAATTACAGAATTGACACAAAACTAGATATCTCCTGAAACACACACTTAAGTATCAAATCTGCACACAAAGAAACAGATCATAACATTAATACAAAGCTTAGACATGTCAAAAAAAAAAAATAATACACACCTAAACATGAAAAATGAAAGCAAGAAATTACAGCATTATTACATATAATACAAAGCCCAGCCACCTCATGCTTGAAAGTAATGCTTCAAGTGCAACCCATTGATAGGTAGTGCCAAATCCTTTCCATCCAAGGTTTTTAGTCTAAAAATATTTTCCCCTATGATCTCTAAAATCTGGTAGGGACCTAACCAAAGGTAATCAAATTTATCATGTTCCCCCTTCTTCTCATGTCTTTTGTCCCATAACAGCACTAAATCTGAAATTTTAAACGCCTTGGCCTTAGACCTTTTGTCAAACAATATTTTTACAATGTCTTGGTGTTTACTAAAATGAAGCATAGCTTCATCCCTTTTTTTATCCAAGCGCATTAATTGCGTTAGTCTAGACTCAAGTTTATCATTAGTTCCAAAATAATCTTTCATGAAGTGCAGCGTTTGTAATCTGAGATTTGCAGGAAAAATGGGATCTTGTCCATAAACCAGATGGTAAGGAGATGTCCCTATTGCTTCTTTGACTCTGATTCTGTCAGCCCAAAGGGCCAACTTAAGCTTATTGTGCCAGTCCTGCGGATTCCTTTCCAACAATTTTTTTATGACAGTCAACAGATTCTTATTGGATGACTCGGCCAATCCGTTACCTTGAGGGTAATAATTGGAGAAGAAATTTAAACTCACGCTGTTATCAAATGCCCAATTAGCAAACTCTAGAGAGGAAAATGCTGAACCATTATCACTTACGATGGAGTTAGGCATCCCGAATCTAGTGACAATGTTATCTTCTAAAAATTTAATGACCACCTCTGCAGTGGCATTCTTTGTGGGGATAGCTTCGGTCCATCTCGTGCAATAATCCATAGCCGTCAGAATATATTTGTGAGCATCGGATGAATTGGGGCTGATAATCCCAATAAAATCTAGGCCCCATTGCGCGAAAGGTCTGGACTCGATTACGGACTGTAAAGGCATGGAAGCGTTTCTGTCTCTATTGGCTGTAGTTTGACATATGTGACATGACCTCACATGAGAATGGGCATCCTTGAATAGTTGAGGCCAATAATAACCAGCTCTAAGGATTTGATGGGCTGTGGCATTAGCAGACCCATGCCCTGTCCCATGTTTACCATGAAACTCTTCGAGTATTCGCACTGCCTCCTCTTGATCAACGCAACGAAGGTAAATACCTTCATGGTTCTTTCTGTATAATGTGCCAGATCTAACTAGAAAATTAGCAGACTTCAAACGCAAGGCTCTGCACTGAGTAGCATTCAAAAATTATGGACACCTACCATTTAGTAGATAGTACACCACATTTGCATACCACTCCTCCTTGGTTACATCAGCGACTTCATAATGTTGACAAGGAATTGCGAGATCCTGTTCTGCGATTGCCTTAGCTAACCCTTGCCCCCGCACTATCTTCATCGATTGAATCTCCAGATAAAATTCCTACAAATTTGAAACCCACTTACCACACTTCTCACCTAATTCATTCTAAACAAACATGGCTTTGACAGCAGGATCTGGGACGATAGCAAAGACCCTACTATGGACTATGTAGTGCCTGAATTTTTTTACAGTCTTAACCAGCGCATACATTTGCTTGTCTAGGGTATCTCAGCTTCGCATCTTTGAGAGGACTACTCAGGAAAGCAATGGGATTTTCAATGCTGCCTTCACTCTTATGAGTTAAAACACTCGCAAAGGAGTGATCTGAAGCAAATGTGTAGATATAGAAAGGCTTCGTATAATCGGGACTCACCAAAACCGAGGCTTTAGAAATCGCATCCTTGATATTATCAAAATCCTCTATCCTTTCATCTGTCCAAATGATCTGGACCTCTTTCTTTAGCATGTCGTTCAAAGGTCCTGCTATCTCTGCAAAATCTGCGATAAATTTTTTGACAAAATTGATCTTTCCAAAAAATGATCTCAACCCCTTCTTGCTATTGGGACGAGGAATTTGCTGTATGGCTTCTATTCTCTCAGGGTCAATGGAAATTCCATCCTTAGATATTATATGCCCCAACAGTTTTCCTTCTGTTACCCCAAAGATGCACTTCTTTGGGTTGAGAGATATACCATGTTCCCTGCATCTTTGAAAGACTTTCTTAAGATCCCTGACATGGTTTTCCCTGTTCTTAGAAAATACAGGAATGTCATCGACGTAAACCATGATGCACTTACCAATAAGCCCTTTAAAAGCAAAATCCATAGCTCACTGGAAAGTGGCACCTGCGTTCAATAGTCTGAAGGGCATTCTCCTGTATGCAAAGGTGCCCCATTTTGTCATAAAAGCAGTCTTCATCCTATCACTAGGATGGATCACAACCTGATTATATCTCGAATAACCATCCAGGAATGACATCATCTCCGACCCATTTACCTTTTGGAGTATTTCATCGATGGTGGGTAACGGGTAGTTGTCCTTTTGGGATGCCTTATTGAGATTTCTGAAATCAATGCACAACCTTATTTCTCCACTCTTTTTCCTCACAGGGACTAGGTTAGCAACCCACGTGGAATGCCTAACGGGAAATATGATCTTAGCTTCTAACGATCGCTTCACCTCTTTCTCTATCAAGGGTTCTAATAATGGATTAACTCTCCTTTGTCTTTGCACGAAGGGCTTGGACTACGGCTTCAGTGGAATCGTGTGCATTATGACATTCTGATCATAGGCTTTCAACTCCTTATAACTCCAAGCAATGCAATCTATGTATTCTTTTAATGCATTTGCTATGGAATCCTTCTCCTGCTTGGTACATGCTTTTGCTATGAATACCTCCCGGGGATTTTTTGCACTTCCAATGTTAACCAAATCATAGGCCTCTCCAGGAGATGGAACCCTTTTACCTTTTCTTGGTTTGCATCCGATATCAAATATTTTTTCTAATGAAGCTATCTCATCAGGCATCCTGTTGTTTTTTATAGGATTTTTATCTTTCGAAACTACCTCCTCTACGTCCCTTTCTTCTTCATCTATGTACTTCTTTTCAAATATACCAGAATTAGTGACAAAATGAAATATGTGTCTTTCACTATCAAATACTTGGAAGTTCCTAACATTATCTGGTATCGAGGGACAAGGGACCAAATCTATAGAGAACTTCTTGCATTTCTTATGGTCCACTGGCTTCAACATACTTGCTGCTACAGCTAGGGAGTCTGCCAGACAATTGCCCTTTCTCGAGATCAGAGAAATGTTAAAGGCATCAAACTCATCTATTAAATCTCTGACCCTAGTTCGGTAAAGCCTGAGCCGCCTGTCCTTGCATATGTATTGTCCCCTCACTTGTTTCACCACCAGTTCCGAATCACCAAGGACTTTGATATATTTAATTTTCTTCCGAATGGCCAGCTGTAGTCCAAGAATCAAAGCCTCATATTCTACCATATTGTTGGTGGCAGGGAACTGTAGTCTGTATGCAGCGAATATAGGCTCCTGGTCCGAACATGACAATTCAACACCGGCTCCTGCTCCTTGTCTGGACCTAGATCCATAAAATATTAAGGTCCAAATGTCTTGATGTCCTTAAGTAAAGTTGCGCCCAATCCTTTCATCATGGGTATTTTCGAGTGCTTCTATGTCCAAACAGTATGCTCCCAACTCAGCTTCAATGTACTGGATCTCGTTCGGCTTGTTGTAATCTGTGATCATCTCTTTGAGTCGGGGTTCACTGTCAATTCAAATTTGATTGGCCAATCCCCTCCAATGCAGCCACATGTGTGAAGAGTCTGTCACAATGTAACCGTTTAGGTTCTTACTCCAATATCTTCCCAATACCATGCCATATTTGATAGGAATATTGAGCACCAATATGTCTATGCGCTGTTGAACTCTAGGTTCTGAATTGACTTGAATATGCACATCACCCAGCTCTCCTACTGCCTCCATGGTTGACCTGTCCAACTGCACCACCCTGCTCCTAGAAGGCTTTGGTGTAAGTCCCAATATTTTATAGATTTCTAAGGGCATGATAGTAGCCGAGGCCCCTGAGTCTATTAAACAATTGTGCAAGTTTTTACCTGCAATTCTAATGGTTACCAAAAAGGGAGGTATATCTCGTTTTTCTTTTTGTACAACCACTTGGGACTCAACACTTTTAGCTTCATGAACTTGTGCAAATGGATTTAATCCTTTTGGTGAACTCACTTCTTGGCCTAATAATCGGTCCATGTCATACATCGATACATTGGCCCTATTCTTCTTCATATCTTCCACCAAATCATAAGTGAGATTTTCTGGATTTAGCAAGTTTTGCATCATCTTAGACTTTTTGACCTTCGATGGAGGAGGGGGATTGACATCTCCTTTAGGGTCAGGATGGAGTAATTGATTATTAGGAGGAGCAGAGGAAGTTTTGGGCTCTTTAGAACTCCTAGTGTAATATTTGTGATTTGCTTTCCCAAAATGTTTGTTTGCATGAACTTCCAAAGCTTCTTCATCTTCACTTCCAAAAAATTCTACATCCTCCTCTTCTTCACTTTCATGGGAATGTATGACCTCCATTAGCATAGACTCCGGTTTCACGTGGCCACAGTGCGGGCAATCATTATCACAAGATCCTGCATCTCCACAGTCTTTCAAAATGTCTACCTGGTTGGCAACGGGATTGGGTACCCGCCCGTTGTTAGGCTGCGTGTTATACATTCCTTTTCCTCTATGATTGTGAGGTCGGTTATGGCCCATGGCCTGATAAAATTTTTTATTGACATTCCCCACTGTTACCAACACCTTGGCCAACGTTTCTTTCATATTTTCTATGGCTGCTTCGGACCCTTGTGGTTGAGGCACTGCAATTGCAGGTCCAGTTGTGTTGGCTGCATTAGCCACCTCTGGGTCGGGTACAATGGCTTGGGTTTGGGCAGGTGGATTCCATCCTGGATTCCCATTTTGAATGGCTTGAGTTTGGGCAGGTGGATTCCATCCTGGATTCCCATTTTGAATGTCTTGAGTTTGGGCAGGTGGATTCCATCCTGGATTCACACTTTGAATGGGAGTGATTTTTGGATAAGTCATTGAGCTTGGCATGTTAATTGGAGCAAACCTTGACATGGTCAACAGATTATTGCCCATATCGAACCCATGCAAACCCATCGAGTTATTTTGAATCAAACTCTATGTTTGAACAGCGGTATTCAGATAACCTGACAATGGCGTAACTTGGGTGGGTGTTTGGAAGTTGTTCAACATCGAGCCTGTGGTGCTACTACACGGTTCATCATGGCAAATTTGTTGTATGGGCCATATTGTCCCATCCCAGTCAATTGAGACAATCCTGCGCTTGGCAGGTTCATCTGTTGTTCGAGAGTCATTGTTTCGCATAAGCCAAAGGAAGGGTTGTAACCTGAGGGTTCCTTCTAGTCAACAAATATGTTAAAGGATCTAAGGCTCGAAGTATAGCTGCAAGGCAATTGCAGGGTCTACCGTAAAGTGACGAGTCACATTCGTATATAGCTTTTGAAATCTCTGATTGAACGTTCGAATGGGTTCATTGGTTTGTCTTTTGCAAGATACGAAGAAATTGTATGTCATGGAGGGATCTACTAACTGTCTGAATTGACCTATGAACGCAATTTCTAGCTGGGCCCATGAAGTTATGGACCCTGCTGGTAAATTTTGATACCATTCGTTAGTAATGTGGTCTATACTAGCAGGGAAAACTCGATAGGCAACATCCTCGTGAGTAACCCCCTGCCTAAACATGTAATATTTATAGATTTGGACATGATCTTCTGTTGTTGTTGGACCATCATGAATGAATTTGGGTAATCCCCTTTCAATGTTTCTAGGAAAGTCATGGACTGCCCTGGGAATATCTAAAGGGGAACTCTGAGCACCATACCAAAGGGCAGGTGGCTTTTGTTGTTGTTGTTGTTGGGCCATGTTATTCAAAGGTGTCAACCTTGTGGGAACAATTGGAACTCCTGGAACTATGGAGACAGATACAACTGGTGTTACTATCCCACTTGAACTTAAGGGTTCAGGCCCACTAGAGGTACTTGAGTCCAAAGAAATCCCTAACTCAAGTATACTGGGTGGTATTTCAACTTCTAATGTTTTGTTTTTTGGCCTCCTAGCAGTGGGAGAAAGGCTTTGGAAGATAGTTTCCCCTGTGGTTTTAGACCTAGTAGCAATGTACTCAGGTTGGGCCAGCTTGGAAACTCTAGGACTCTAAAATATTTCTCAACTCTGCTGCCAGATAAAATGTCTAAATGTTACACCTGCAAGCACAATAGGTGGAAACAAAACTACCCACGTTAATTGTTAGAACAAATCAAAATTGCAAAGCAATACAGAAGGCCCTCCTTCTAGTGCCAAAATGTTGAGTGTTAATTTGTCATATTACAAATAATAACACGCAACTTAGAGTCTCGAACAAAAGACTCTTTCTTGCAAAGAAATAATTTATTTTGTTTTCCTTCCTTTTATTATTTCTCCAAGCTTCTTTGTGAAACAACTTTTACGTATATAAAAATGAATTTCAATTTAATACATACAACCGATATATCCCAGAATAACTCAAATCCTGCAGATAGTCTGTTAACAAGGGGCCTTTGTTGATTCTCAATGAACTTTATAATCTTGACTTGTTTGATTAATCAAAAATAAACAAAAATCCTTTTGATGTTCTAATATTCACAATTTATTCTAAGGTTAACCTGTTCGTTTTATCTCTATTCAATAGTTCTGTTATTTCAATGTTAGTCTCTGACATGAAATTAAGCATATCAAGGAATAAAACAGAAACTGTTATTTTTGAGTCAGCTGGAAAATAATGAAGGATATTAAAATGGTTAACGATCTCCTCCCTACAAAATCCCAAGTTAAGAGATGAAGTCCCCAAAACAACCCAACCGATCAGATCTGTACTAACACACAATCTAATCAGATCAGATGCAAGACTCTAAGGAAAATAATATAACTACATCATTCTACCATTCACCTATCGTAACCCATCCCATGGCGTAAATGAAATAGATACAAGACAAAATTATGCAACGGAAAGATTGACAGTAAAACAATAGTTTTGGCTTCGATCTCCTTTTGATTTTACACACAAAAGTCGTGTTACCAAAGAAAAATCCTTTATTTCAATAAATAATGCTTTTTGTTATAGTCTCCAGCCCCGTATCCATCTACATTTTTGCTATTTAACCTTTCTGTCACGCGTTCTCGGCTGTTCCATGACGCTTCGTTTCGACTCCGGGACCCTTCGCTTCAATTCCTGCCTTTTGGTATTCTAACCTTTGCGTGCATTCGTAACGCTCGATCTCTGCGACCAGTAACTATTGTTATGAAACGTTACTCTGGTTTTGTCATTTCCGCCACGTGTCCTGCGTCTCCTGCACCTTTCGTAACGCTTTCCCGCGGAAATCCCGATAGAATTTGCATTTGGCCTCTTCTGTTTCCTAGCCGCGATAACGCGACATATCACGAAATTGGACATGTTCTTGGTCCGTACGCTCGTAGTAGCTCGTTGTAGAGATATCGCTACCAACTTTGCTTTGCCTTCTTTTCAAAAAGTGATAGCGATATCGCTACCACTTTGGTTCCGAGCCTTCCTTCGATGAAGTGGTAGCGATATCGCTACCACTTTGGTTTCGAGCCTTCCTTCGATGAAGTGGTAGCGATATCGCTACCACTTTTTGTCTCGAGCCTTTGTTTCGCAAAGTGGTAGCGATATCGCTACCACCTTGCTTTCACGCCTTTTGCTTTGTAAAGTGGTAGCGATATCACTACCACTCTTCTTTCACGCCTTTGCTTCACGAAGTGGTAGCGATTCGCTACCACCTTTCTTTCGGCAACTTGTAGCGAAATCGCTACCATTCTCAACTTTCCGTACGCTTCCAAAAAATGCGTCGCGATTCGCAACACCTCTTTTCTTTGCTGTCGACACGTCGCGATTTCACGACAGATTTCAATTTTTCGCAGCGATGGAGAGACAGGTCGCGATTTCGCGACATGTCACGATATCGCGACATGTCACGATTTCGCGACCCTTTCAAAACTTAGGCATTTTTCTTCTTTTCTTCATTTTTAGCATCCGGGTCTTTGAGATCTTCCCTAAAACCTGCAAAAACAAAGGTGGGTTCCCACTTTTGGGGTGTTTTGTGGATGAACCACAACACTACCTTTTTAGTTATAATTTTCTATATTTGATGTTGGTGCAATATACAAGAGTTTTCACTATGTGGATCATTATAGATTCAGAATTGATAATTTACTTTTTATGCTAAAATAGATTGATTATTTTCTTGGTTAAAGTATACCATGTTAGGTTTTTTGTTAGTGCCATTAGAAGAGGCTCCTTGATCTTTTGTCATATACAAGAATCTATTTGGCTGGAAATTTCTTTAAACATCTCTTATCTTCATAGTGGTGATTTCACTAGTTAAATTCTTCAATGCCATCATGATTTATTTCATATCAATTAGTTTTTGAGGTTTATGGGAATGCAATGTAGGTATGGTAGGGGGTGTTAGTAACATTGGTATTGGAGGTTTCACTAGTAATTCTAGATATTTTATTGTGGAAATTGGAGCTATATCTAGCAGATGCATAATTGTGACTGGAGATTGTGTTTCCTATATTGACTATGGAATTTCTAGAAAATACAAAATTACACTTCTGGGAGGAAGCTTACCTATAGCAATTAGCATATTATCTAGAGTTATAGTAACTTGATAAATCTAAAAAAAAAATCAACACATAATATTGTATATCAGTAAGCCTATATCCATATTGAAGGAACAAAAATAGTAGTACAATGCCTAGGGATTTGTTAAATTAATACATTATAAAAATATTTTCCAAGTTCTGTTAAATCTAATGTTGAATTCCATTATTATTTCTTGAGGATGTTTTTGTATGGTAGTGAAGCAGGTAAATAATGAAAATGTGTTTTCTAGCTTATCAAACTCTTGGACTAGTCTATCAACAACTTGAGCCCATGAATGGATACTTCCATACTAAAGGGTTTGATACCATTATAATACCTTGAATTTTAATAGTACCAACATCCTTATGATAATATATTCCTTCTAAATATTATGGATAGTAGCTAAGAAAGCTATGTCTTGACAATGCTCATATATTGTCTTTCTATTACCATCATATGTTGGCTCCTTAGTTTTTACAAGTGTACATGTTGTATGATTGAATATAGAGAAATTGAAAGTCCCTTAAACATTTATTTAAAGGCCAATGTATCAGGATAATTCCTATGTGATGTTTGTCTATAGAAAAAACAAAATTCCATCATACATCTATTCAAAAGAAAATTCACCTACAGAAGTCCCATATGACATTCGTCTTTGAACAAGGTAGAAGACCTTTAGAAATTTATTTAAAGGAAAAAATATTAGCCAAAATCCTCTATAATATTTTATAGGGGTAATGTTTTCATTATTGGGCAAATCTATAAATTCCTTTCTAAACATTTCTTTTAAGGAAAATCTATTTACAAGTTTCAAATAATTCATAAAATACTCCTTGGAAATTTGTTTGAGGGTATCAAAAATAATATTTTATCTATATCATAGATAAAGTATCATTGTGCAAACCTTATATATATATCATAGCTAAAGTCCCCCAGCATAAATCTTTTATTTCTATCGTATCTAAAATTCCCTTGGGAAAATATTTTATCTATATCATAGCAAAAAATCCAAATCCTTTTATTTATATATATTATACAATAGCAATGCCTCATAACATTATCTAATATCCCCTAACATGTCTTCTATACAATAAATAAAGTCCCTTCAAATGAATATCTATCTTTATGGTAACAATGCATTATAATATTACTTAATGTCCCTTTAAACACATCTATTTTATACCATATCTTGTACTATAACAATGGTTTATAATAGTATAAAAAAAACCTTTCAACAGATCATTTTAAACTTTTAATCACACATTTTACCTTTACATCCAAAATCTAAATCTATTATCTATCCTAATCAGGACACTACGTGTTTCACTCAACTATATTTATCAAGCCATCTATTTTAGAATTTTAATCACACATTTCATAATTACATCCAAAATCTAAAGGTATTATCTACACTACATGTTTCACTCAACTATATTTATAAAGTCGTCTATATTTATAACATCATCATCAAACATAACTTAAAATTATATCATTGATCATCACATACAGTAATCATGCACCGTCACATAAAAAATATTCATCATATAAGTTTGACACAAATCATAATAAATGTCCATGTATATTATATATAAATTATTATATATTTTTTTTGATAAATACATACTTACTTTCATATACAGTTTAAACCTTAGATTTTTTAAAAAAGAACCAAAACCTAAACGGTTACACTATCCCCTGGAACTATTATCATATATACATATTCCTACCCTAAATAGTGGTGGCATCCTCGTAGGCTGCTATAACTATCAAGAACCCTTAATATGTCCATGCTATCCTAATCCAGTGAAAAATTAGGCCAGTCCAGCCAAGATCTTTGACAAATGTGTGAGGATCGATAAGAAAAATATAATAAAAGGAGCTATAGAACACTTAACAAGAGTGTGAACTGTGTTGGCCCAAAAGAGATAGAACTATGGTAGATCTTAAAAGCCTTATAATGTCAAAGGGTTTTGATTTATTTGGAGAAAATGAGATTCCTTCGTAGAAATATGTCGAATTTTTGGACTAATCGCTAACATAATTAGTCAAATGTGAAAGGAAAGCATTTGTACACAAGAGGTGGATGATAAGAACCTTAGGTTCCTCAGATTGAGATTGTTGTGATAGGAATAGAACGATTGGAGAGTTGCTTTACAATTTTATAAGAGTGAGAGGATCTGAATATGTACCAAAGATGATTGTGGGTGTATGTCGCCGAAATTTTCACAGATGAAAAATTGTTCTGCTTGGTGTATTTGGAGTGTATAGACATTGATGCAGATGTAGAAAACATGAGTACAAGTAATGTCTTATCTGAATCTGGGTGGACCAAGCATTTGTATCAATCATCATGGAATGCTTATAAAGATTGCACCCACTTTGCTATAGAGAACACAAGATGTATGGAGGCATCGGGCATTATAGGCAATGAGAGGAGGAAATTGACTCTTCCATGGCTTCAGATGCTTCATCTGGCCCGCGGTAGCAGTGGGAGGTTATGCCTGTGGCTGATAATGAACAAGACCATCTTCAGTCAGAAAATCATGTGTCATGTGAAAGAAGAATAAGACGTTTTCATCAGGATTTGGATTGTGTTGCATCTTCTTCCTCAAAAGACCAAAAAGCTAGAAAGAGCAAAATAAGAAGAGTAGATAAGGGCGAGGCTTCATTGCTTCATGACACTGCAAACCCCTCTTTTCGAGACTTGGAGGTATATTAAATCACACTTAATTTGGTTTGGTGGGGTACCAATATTGCACAAGCCCATTTGATATAGATTTTGGATTATCGATTAATCAACGATGTGAGATTAGAAAACATTTGGCATACTCTTTGAGCGTCATCACTAGGATAACTCATGCAGTATACCTGGTATTTTAACATATATTTCATTTCAGACAAAATAGTAAAATTTATAAGGTTATATGTGATATAAGGAATTTTTTTTAGAGGTTGTTATAAAATATATACGATTAACTTTACTCATCGGATTTAATTATTGAACCTCATACTGTGTTATGTGTCTGCATGCATTATATCAATTGTTTGATGTCGCAGAGTGGGTCGTGGAAGGTGGAGTCAATTTCAAAGCATAGCAGGTCCAGAACGAAGCGGCTGAATGGCTTTGCTGATGATGAGGTAAAGTGTCTATATACAGTATATTCCTTCAGGAAATGCTAAGAATTGAGTAAGTAGTGTCATTAATCTATTTGGTATGTGGGTTTTTTTTACACTCTAACCTCTTGGACTACAAGTAAGCAATAAGAATTTTTTTTTACAGGGAGAAGAGCTGGAGTCCCTAGAGTCTTTCCTATCTGATATCCAAGAAAGAGTATATATATACAGCATACCCCCCATTTCAATTTATACTAGTGAATTAGTTGTTGCATTTTATGGTTTCTCTCAAGTAGAGCTGGTATAAATTCCCAATATATTTTTCCTCTGTTGAGATGGTGATCAATTTTTGTCAATCATTTTTCCTTTATTTTGTTCTGCAGGTATGCAGAGAAGAAGTTGAGAATTGAGACTGCTGCAACTTAATGCATTAGTTCTCTAGAACAAAGAATCTGGACAATGCATAAGGCAATTGACCTTACAGAATTTAATAAAAAGTATAATAATAACAAATGACATCATAAATGAGTCTAATTGCACCTAGTAGGTATATTATGTGGTAGTACCTTTAGTGGAGTGTGTGAAGAAGAAATGAACTATTGAGCAAGGTGCAGTGATAGTATTGTCATTGTTGTCAACACACTCAGATGGACAGGTTGATGCAGTGGACAGTTGTTTGTTCGGAGTATGTACAGTGATGTTCAATGATTATGAATATGTTTTTGATGTTCAGGTTAATTTATTACAGGTTGTTCATGCAAATTTGCAAAAGTTGAAAAAATCGTCAAGAAGTTGTCAAAAAATTGCAAAAGTCATCACGGGTGCAGTTGGATAAGATGGATCAATTTGGAACATGCTAGCATGTCAGGAAATAGTAGAAAACAGTGTTGGAGTTTTCATTATAGTGTTTGGATTGATCGGTTATGTTTTGGTATCTTGGTGGATGATTTAGCAAGTGGTTGTACTGGCCAAAAAAGGGTAGTTTTGTGATAAGCACTGCGAGCAAACCGAGAAGAATTTGATAGTGAAATTTTAACTAGATGTGGTCGTTATATTCAATAACATGTGTTCCAAATTTCCACCAAAATGGAGAAATGAGGGGAATGTTAAAAGCATTGCAAGACTGTCACAAAAAAGTTCTTTTTGAAAAAAGTGTGTCAGTAGCAGTTTTTGTCGAGGTGGTATAGGTGAACCGTAAGGATTTATGCAAATATATTTGGACTGGATGTATTTAGTATTGTAGATATTCTACGTTTTAAATTTTAGATAAAACAAAGTTACGAGGTGAGAGTTATGATTGTTGCAAAAATGGTACAGGTCACTTTTATGTCAATTTGTTCGACTTGTGCAAAATCCTTCAGTTGGCCATTTCGACCTTGTAGAGTCACTAGAGCTTCGATTTCAGTGTTGTTACACCTTTAAGACATAAAATAGAGCATCTTTAATTTTTGGTTTGAGGTGTCACATGGCTCCGAAGTAAGAGAATGAGTAAGGTGTCAATTCTTTGCATGTGACATGTTTGATGAAATGCCTTCTCAAAAAAAAAAAAAAAAGGAAGCTATATTGTTTTAAGAAGCTTCATTAGAGAAAATATTTTGAAAATTGAAAAGGGAAAAATAATGCAAGTGTGTGCTTTTTAAGTGACAAGGGATTTTATTGAAAAGTGGGGACTTTATTTTGTGAAGAGAGAAGTGTGTGTGGAGAAAAATAAAGAGTGAAAATCTGTGATTTTTGGAGAGTGGTGAGAAACCTCACTTCAGTATTTTGAGAATAAATTTATCATATGATATCCATTTTGGCTAAAATTTTTAAATGAGTTCATAGACAAAGTGCTACAGAATACCTAGAAAGCGTTTAACAATTGGTAGAACAAGCTAAGATAACAATCAGTTTTATTTGTGAGAAGAGAAGATTCAAATTCTGAGTAATGTCAAGAGAGGGATGTTATACTGGATGAAAAAGAAAGTTTTATATTTTGAGCTTAAAAACCATAGAGGGTTTTGGTTTCAATGAAAACATTCATATATGTCATTTTATTATCAATATAAAAATTAAGTGGGTGCTTGGTAGAGGGGTTGGTGCTCCTTTTTGTTGGTGTAGATAAATCAAGGGTTGGTGCTCCTTTTTGTTGGTGCAGATAAATCAGGGGTTGGTGCTCCTTCGAGTGGGTGCTAGTAAATTGATTATAAAATTGGTTCTTTGTAAAGGTTGGATTTGAATGGGAGTCCAAACAGTCATTTTTAAGGATGTAGCTGAATCGGTGAGCCTCCGTACATCTTGTGTTGTGTGATGTTCTCTTGTTATACTTACTTTATTTGGTTTTATGTTTTCATTGTTTTGGGTTTGAGTGTTGAATATTTAAGTTTTAAATAGCTATACTGATTCACCCCCCCTCTCAATGTCATTATGAAACTAAAAATTGGTATCAGAGCGAGGTTCTTGAACAAGCTTAATCAACTAAGGTGATCTTGGAAGTGACACAATAGAAGGTGGTGAAGCCCTAATGGAGTAAAGAGAATCGAACACTCACTCCACTCTCACACTTCCCCACCCCTCTCCCTCGACAACCGGGCGCTTATAACAGACCTCTTAAGATTTCTTAGAGAAAAACTCTCTTTAATAACCCCCTAAAAGCTTTATTCTCTTTTAAACCCCTCTATAAGCATCAGGTTGAGTGCTGGCTTTGGGCCCCCCAAGTTTATAAGCATTTCAAAGGGGGCAAAGCGTGTTGTTGTTAATACGTATCCCCTTTTTTAATAGTTCTCATCAAACAAAACACCATTGTTTGATAGAACTAATTACGTATTTTGGAGACTTAAGATGTAGAAATATCTTTGTGCTTTGGGATACGACATTTGGGATTCAGTAGATAGTGAATACACAATACCCACCAGTTCTCCAACTGATGTTGTCGATAAGAAATTATTTGAGAATGACTTAAAAGCAAAGAATGCTATCATGTTTGGATTAGTGGATAGTGAATTTGTAAATATTATGGGTTGTAAAATGATAAATGAAATATGGAACAAACTAAAGAGCATTTATGAAGGAGACGTTAAGATCAAGGAGGCCAAGTGACAAACATATCAATCTCAGTTCAAAGCATTAAAGATGAATGATGATGAGAATATAGAGGCATATATGCTGAGAGTTAATCAAGTCATTAATATGAGTAGAGGACTCGATAAGGAAATCAAAGATTATGTCATCGTGAAAAAGGTATTAAGATCCCTTCCCCAAAGATTTGATTCTAAATTTTCAGCTATATAAAAATCTAAAGATCTAAATTCTTTTAGTATGGATGAGATGCATGGTTACTTGACTACATATGAGATGAGAATAGGAAAATCTAAACCCACAGATAAAGAAGCTTCTTTTAAAGCCCATAAAAATATGAAAGAAAAATAAGAATCAGATTAAGAAAAGACATCAGATGAAATGGAAGCAAACTTTGTTCAAAAACTAAAAAGGGGAAAAGAAAAATACAGAAGAAATTTACCATTTAAATATTTCAACTATGGAGGCATTGGGTATTTTGCAGCTAAATTTCCACTTAATGATAAGAACATAAGTGATGAAGGATCACACAAAGAAAGAAGTGACTGGAAGAAAAAAACAAATTTCAAAAAAGGCAACTTCAAGAAGAAAAGTTTCATCTCCAAGAATGTGATTTCATCAGAAGATAGCTCTAGTGAGGATTCTGAAAAGGAAATAGGTGAAGCTCTTTTCATGGCACTCAAAGAAGAAAAACCAGAAGAAAAAAACAAGAATGTGATGAAGAAGAAATTGATGTAGAAGTGAATTTGAAAGAGGAACTAATTACAGCTATAGATGAATTGAAGATAGAAAGAAAAAAAATAAGAAAATTTCAAGAAAGCTTGAGGATGAAAATGAAATCATAACAAATTTAAAAGTATAGATAGAATAATCCAAGAAAATCTACGAATATCTTGAAGTGCAAATAACCATGAAAATAGATTATTGCAGCAAGATAGAAGAAGAGATTGTTGGTTTAAGAATGCAACTAGAAGAGATGAATAAAAAAAGTAGTTGTTATCACAAACATGAAGAAAGTTCTATGAAGTTGGATAAGATCATAAATAACCAAAATACTACAGGCATCAAATTTGTTTTGGATTTTGATGAAAGAGAATCATCAAATGGATCAAAGGCCATAAATGAAAAATCCACAAAGAATGAAGAGAAGAAACAGGTTGATCAAGCAAAAATGAATAATGCAAAGGAAAGCAATAATGCAAGGCACAAAAAGATAATTGACAATGATGGCTTCACCAATGTCACACATCAAAGAAGAAGAAGATTTATGGCTCCTACGACAACATGGTGTAGACACCAAAACAGCACCAATCCGATTATGTGACTGCAAACACTGATTGCTTTGACAAACACGGGCAGCCCTCAGAGGTCAAACAGTGGTCATAACCACTTTCATAGCAATTTTGTAAGGTCAAAAGGCAATTTGGCACCTTCGGACAACCTGCTCCAAATTCGTCCCACCCTGGGACGAATTCAAATTGGAATCCGTCTCACCCAGGGACGAATTCTGAATTCGTCTCTGGTAGGGACGAATTCTAGGTTTAACGGGCAAAAAGAAGAATGGCGCCAAGTGGCAGCCCGGAGACGATCGGTTGATGACTCCTGCCTCGCACGCGTGTGTGGGTGGACAGATAGGCCGTTAGAGGACTGTCACAAGGGCAATTATGAAAGCCCAAGTCATGGAGGACTCCCCTCCCTCATGGGAAGACTTGACTGCCACATGGCACCTATGACCAACACATGGCGCTTATGCTTCCCTCTCAAAAGAGACCCCATGGGTCTATAAAAGGTGGGACTTTTCTCACCCAAAAGGAGAGATTGGAGGCGATTCTAAGCAACGAAGTGTTGTCCGATTGAATACCCACTTGCATCTTTTTGATTCACCTTCTCACATCCACTAATCTCTTTCGCAAGGGAGGTTATTGGGTGGCTTTTGGAAGCGTGGATCCAACCCAAATCCAACATTTGACCACCTTACACCACCAATTTGCAGACATCCCAATCCTAAGAGGTTTTGGGCCCATCCCTAGTGGATTGGCGCCAAGATCAAGTGCCAACGGTGGGAGGCCCACTTGGGCACCCCCGCACTTTCTAAGTTTTATTCCAAAAGCATTCTAGATTATTGTTTCAGGTTGCATCTCATGTTATTCTATTTGGTTAACTCATAGCTTCAATTTCATAACATTTTGATCAGATTTTATCATGCCTTTTGTCGCTTTGTTGTCCTACTAACTTGCAGGTGGCGATATCAAATTCCCGAGGATAGAGGCCAAATTGGGAGAATCCGACCATCTGGGTCATCCCAAAATGGCCCCAATTACATAACCCCTCTATTTGCAGGTGTTTTGGAGGTCTCGGGATTCGACATTGGAGCAGCATCAGTTCGGCTTTTCCAACACAGTAGAATTCGTCCCACCCAGGGACGAATTGCAGTCAGAATTCGTCCTGCCCAGGGACGAATTCCAGGTGAAGGTAGATTGGCCGACTGTCTCAGTGGCAATGGCCTTCTGGTAATATCTTCTGTCTTCTGTCAGGTTTTCAGGTCATTTGGACTCACTTTACTCACTGTTTTAGACAAATGTTTATATGCATCTTTTGGCGATTTTAGAGAACAAACACTTCTTATTTGCAGCAGGTGCTACTGACATCTTCGTTGTTTCTTTGTTCGTAGGAGGAGCAGCAGAGGTCAAGGACTCATCAACATCAGCGGCGGCATCATCTTGGCCCGCCCATCTCAAGTGTGGGCACGTGGAAAGAGGAACCTTAAGTCTTGATTGTAATCAAATTCTTTTAACGCTCCTAGCCCCTGAAAAGGGAGGAGGCGTCTTTGTAACAGAGATCAAGAGAGTTTAATGAAAGGGCTGTGTTTTCTCCATTTGCTTGTATCTCATTTCAATGCGTCTCTTTCATTTCATGCATTCTACATTTCTAGGACTTAAGCGTATTTGATTTTGAATGCATCGCAATTAGTGTTTCCTTCGCCCGGAATCTCGTGCTTTCTGTGGCGATCACGGTGGGACCCTCGTTCCCTGGTTTTTAAGATCACGAAACCGATTAAATTTTTGTGTTTTGTGCTTGACAGGTACATTTTTTTGTTGCAGACTGTTATTCGTCTCTGATCGTGACGAATTCTTTACTGTAATTCGTCTGACCCTGAGACGAATTCAAATTCGTCTCTAGCAGGGACGAATTATGTTCTGAAATTCGTCTCACAGAGGGACGAATTCCTTCCAGTGGATTTTTTAGAGAAAAATTTCAGAAGCAACCGGTCCAGGCAGAGAAGAGGTAGGGATTTTTATAATCTCTGTTAAATTTTTTGTTTATGTTTCTGTTTCTTTGATTGTTTTCATTTTATCCTGCATTGCTTAGGGAAAGTCATTTATGCTTGTTTCATTTTCGTTAAATAAAATGAATCCCACACACTTCACGCAATAACTTTAAACCAAGGAGCTGGTCGTAAGACCCTAGCCCTTGAGCAAGACCAACGGTGGGTTCATCACCACCTTGGCTTAGCTTTGCATCCATTTCCTCGATTGTCACTGTTGTTAGGCGTAAATCCTGATGAAAGCTGACCGAGTGTCACTGGGGTGATTCCCATGCGCGCGAGGATAAGTCTTCTATGGTAGGTGTCATTAACAGGACAATCCCCCTTTCGTACCGCCTACGTACCATGTACCTTCCGCTCTCACGTACCTATAGTCTCCCTCTCGTAAGGGCGGGTATATAGAGAGGTTGGTATATCGGCCTGGTTGGTATATTGAAGGGGCGACCATTTTGGGAGTTATATGAGCCTTCATTATGCATTTAAACGTTCTTCAAAAACATTCAAAAAACAAAACAAAACATCAAAATGCACTAAACCAGTTTAGGACACACCATTAATCCTTAAAAGAGATAATCACGTTTGTGTATGTGTGTGTTCATTTCTGCTTAGTGTAACAAAAAGAAAAATCATCATAAACAAAAGATAAAAATCTACGCATTTTGTCATTTTCTCCAAAAGCTCCAAGGATTCCTGCAATCGCTTGGTCATCCCCAAAAGGCCCCAAAGGTGTCCATGAACCCTTTGGTCAACCCAAAAGCACCCCAAATGTGCCCATAAGTGATGCAGGAGCATCCAACAAAATATGGGAAATCTTATATTTTTCCCTAAATTTTAGTGCATCTTGTCGGGGCCATAACTTCTCAACCGTAGCTCCGATTGACTTGAAATTTTACAGGGAGTTAGTTGGGATAATTTTAAACAAATACGATTCCCTAGAATCCTATTTGCCCAAAAAAGTCAGTTTTCGGGGCCAAATTCCATCATCTAGTGCCCCGAAATTAGGTTCTAAAATTGCGTGCCCAATTTTTTACACTTTTTGAGCTGTTCGGATGTCAATATCTCCTAATGTATTTAGAGTTAGGACTTGAAACTTCATTTTTGTCTTATCTACTATAATAGGGATGCGCACACCAATTTTGGGCCCCATTTGACTCATTTTCAATTTTAGGGTTTTTTAGAGAGACATCGCCATGGTGCTCACCCGTAGCCAAGCCCAATCAAGGGCGGAAGCTGTGGGGAAGGTACCCAAGGAGGCACGAGTCACCTTCGCTTACAATCCCAAGGACTTGGTCATACCACCTTATCGGTCCGGCCTACAAAATAATCCATGTCAGAATCCTCGGTGGGGTATGCCCATTCAAAATAGCCCCTTTTGGGAAGACGCTTTACATGTAGACCTTGATGTAAACAGAGAATCACCTTTTGAGGTTAGACATGAGTGGCCACAGCGTGATGAAGTGCTAGAGAGGCACACTGTCCATTTGGAGGGACAACGTGGATATGGCGTCCCTTCTTTACCTCCCATTTCGGGACAGAAAGACAAAATCCAGAGCGCAGGGCTCCTTACACAGGGCGAGCTAACTCCGCTCGCCCCTTTCAAACCAATGAAAGGGAGTACGAGGAAAGCCATCGCATTCCTCGAGGACAACAAATAGCGTGGGAACCTTGCATTTCCACCCTTGCTAGGTATCATGATCATACATCGAGGCCAGAGCCTCGAGTAAATGTCGCCTACCTCGACAGAGGGAAGCGACCCATTGAAATTTTAGATCATCAAGATCGAGGCAAACACATAGGAGAAACATTCCAACCTCCTGAGCAAAATAGGGTAGACCAAATTGACCCGATAGTCGCCAGACATGCCACCCGTCAAGCCCAAATCATGCGGCTTAAACAAAGTCATCAGGAGATAGAGTATCGACACCGCTTGGATAGAGAGCGCATGCAACGCGAAGCGGATGAGTTACGCTATGAACTACCTGAGAGGGGGCCAACCCCTCGCACCCAAAGAGCCAAAAAATATGAGAGGCATAATCCGTTGGTGCAGGACAGGTCTCCACGACCTCGTCAAGCTTTGCCTCCGAGACCTTATAGACCCGAGAGGGAAGCCACTCCCCGAAACAATGATGGGTACCTTCAGCAAGGACCCAATCAGGGTTATAGGTCTCGCCCAGAGACTCCTCAAGAATTTTATGAGGAGTATGAACCAAAAATAGAACATGCTGAAACTCCCCATCAAGGCAGGAGGGCTGCCATTCGGCCACCCCTCCATAGGCCTCCAGTCTCCCATAACTTACAACGGGAGCAAACAAGAGAGGAAGAAATAAAATCTTTCGATGCATACAAAGCGCTATTAGAGCGTTTAGAGTCTGTGGAGACAAAAGCTGCTGGGCATCAAAAACCCACATTACGTCAACTCCGCAGTCATCCGGTGCATCCCTCAGTGCCCACACCTCTTTACCCCGAACATTTCAAGTTGCCTCAATTGGCAATCTTTAAAGGTGAAGAGGACGCACAAGAACATGTAACAAGATTTCTAAGCCAATGCTTCGGCATCCAAGATAATGATGCATTGTTGCTTAGAACATTCATAACCACATTCGTAGGCCCTGCCTCGGATTGGTTCACACAATTACCCAAACACAACATAAGCAACCTAGATCAATTAGTAGATGCGTTTCTTGAACGCTTTGCCTTCAACACAAGGAAGAAGGCATCACTGAGTGATCTGGCTAGCCTCGGGCAATTTGAGGAAGAAACAATGGCAGCATACGGGAATCGATGGAGAGCTTTGCTTTCTAAGTTACCCTACCGTCCCCCTATGTCTGATCTCACATAGATGTTCACAAAAAGTTGCTTGAAATCGATCTCTGGGCTATTGCAGCTGTAGCAATACGCCAGCTTAGAAGAAGCTTTGGCACAAGCCAGAGTTATAGAAGAGATCAAAATAGGCGAAGGCGCAATCGCCAAGCCTAAAAAGAAAGAGTGGAATAAAACCACTAAGACCGGGACAACGCAATCACAACACGCTGCGGTTAACCAAGTTGCGATAAATGTTCCCGCGCCTATGCAAGAAATGCAGCCCCAAAAGGCTAATTACAAGGCAGTGCCTCCTGGTTATGAAAGAGATAATAGAAGGCAGGAGCAGAATCAGCAGCGTCGCCCTAGGCGACAATTCACCCCTTACACGGAGTCCAGGGACTCCCTATTTGACCGCTTGTCAATGGCAAATTTAGTCACTCTCCCATAAATCCAAACTATAGACCCTAACGCTCCTAAGCCTAGGGGATACAGAGAGGAATTGTATTGTAGATTCCATAGGCGCAGAGGACACGACTTGAATGGATGCTGGAAATTCAAAGAATTAATCCAAGATTTGATCGACAATAGAACATTGGCCGTGGACAACCCCATAGCGCCAAATAATCAACAAATGGGGGTATTCAAGGACCCTTTGCCTGCCCACGAAGCACAGGCAAAACCTCTCCAGATTAACGAGGTGCGACAGAATCTTCCCATGCAAGGATTTGTGGGAATGATTAGTATAGTGACAAGGAACAAAAAGTACCCAACAGTTGCCCCCGAGGTAGCTACGAGGGAAGTTTCGACAACATCGCAGCCTCAACAACGCCCAACGCGGTTGCCTCCGCCTAGACCCGAGGTCACGATACGGACCAAACTCACGCAGAGTTTGCGGACCACATCGGCTAGGCTGTCCATTTACGAGCTTATTCAACAATCAGCACCCCATAGGGAAGCTCTTATGGACATTTTAAAAGCCATCGAATTACAGCCTCACGAAGCAAATTCTTTCAACAACTTCGTGGGACATGTGAAACGATGTACGGAGCCGGTCATCACCTTCAGAGAAGATGAAGTCAAAACAATATCGAATGACATGGCAGATCCACCCATGCACGTTATCGCGCGGGTCAACGGGATCCCGTACAAGAGAGTGTTGGTAGATACTGGCTCATCCAGTAACATCATTACCACTGCAGCCTTAAAACATTTGAAGCTACCAGCCTCTCACATCACAGCCTCCACGTACACACTGCGAGCTTTCAACGATGCAATATGCTCGACAGTCGGCACCGTTGTTCTGCCTGTCCAGGTAGGACAAAAGACAATACCTACATTGTGCCATGTGTTGGAAGGCGAGATGGCTTATAATATACTGCTAGGGCGGCCTTGGATCAGGGACATGAAGTGTGTCCCTTCGATCGCTCACCAGTGCTTAAAGTATGCTTTTGAAGGAGAAATACATGTAGTCCCAATGGACTTAGAGCCCTTCAAGTATTGCAATGCGGTACAATTCATGCCTCAATCGACCCTCCCTTCAACGCATTTGGATTTCCAGTTAAATCCATCTAAACAGGGTCCAATACCGCAGGCACCACTGGTGACCAAATCAACAAAATCCCAGCCAGGTGAGTCTTCATCATCTGCTCCTTCATTATCAATGCCACTTGCCATGGCCAAACAGAAGGACAAGGGAAAACAGATCATGGAAGAGGCTAAGCCCTTAGAAGAAGGGTTGCCCACAATTTCAACGGTATCAACAGAAGAAACACCTCACACAAAGAAGCGGAGACTCCTAAAATACCGAACATGGAATGGACTCAGGAAGGACTCCCATTTCCTCCCACCCAATCATCAACAATCACTGTCGAAATGGCCAATACGGGCCTGGGGGAGTATTTAGTGCAAAATGTTGTGGCAACCCCCGCATTGGAGTCAGTACAAGACATGGGGAGACCTCGCCTTCCCATAGGGACAGTTGTTCCTCTAGGCTACCCACCAAACCAGAAAAATTTTGTGTATGGGGGCCTTGATCATGGTCTTGAACCATGCAAACAAAAGGAAGCAGACGAAGAGCCTTTTGTTGAAAACATCAACTATCTGTCAAACCCAGACTTTGCCCTAAAATATCTCGACCAATGCAATTGGCATGGATACGGGCTAGGCAGATATGAGCAAGGGATGCGTGTCCTTTGCCAACCAAGATATCAGATGCCATATGATAAGTCAGGAGTAGGGTTCAACCACCCCCTGCCCTTAGACATCTTGGTCAAAAATATGCAAGGCCTAGAAATAGGCAACAAGGGGGGATTGGCACCAGATCTTTATGCCAACCCAAATACAGAATATACATTGGGAGATTACCTCCCATGGTCAACAAACACCCTTGGCAACATCAGTAATCCCTCTCCTTTGCTAGAGAGAGGTGAGAGTTCGGAGATTAATCCTCAAAGAGAACATCAACGGCTTCCAGACATCTTTTTGAAGCTATTCCCCTTAGAGGTTCCAGCTGAACCAACACAGTGTCAAGAGAATCAGGTCCCTCCACCAAGAGTGGAACAACCACAATGGGACCAGATTAACTTGCTGGAACAAGGAGAGCCCTCAACGTCGCAAGCAATAGTTGCTGAAGAGAATGAACATTTTTGGGTCTCCGAAAGTGATTCAGAAGATGAGACTGAGATGGACTATCTCAGACATGCGCGATGGCATCACCGCCCTTTAACTCATGAAGATCTAATGGGACAGATGGGCATACTACTAGGGCATGAATGGTGGGTAGACCCAGCAAGGTGGGACCAAGTATTGGATCCATGGCTCCAAATCCACGATGAGCACCATCCACCCCGAGATCCTATCATGACATCAGTACCAAGGGAAGACCCCGTCTTCCTATCAACACATAGGGCCGATCCGTTCATGCCCGTCCCTACAGAACCGGATCCAGAGCATAGGGAGCATCCAGAAGAATCGAGTTATCACACCCACGGTAATGGAGACCAAATTCATTCCATCCACATGATCTCCATTGATTTGACCGCACCCATCCGCAATCCGGCCGATCCAGCACGGTCATTGCATCTAGACATAGATGCCATCGACTGGGATCACGTCAATTCACCTTTATCACCATCAGAGTACTGGCCTTTCGGTGAAATGCCTCATTTGACCCCAAGGACAACTCAAGATATTTTTCAGGCTGAAGAGGGACCCGAGGTTCCAAACGCAGATTTAAACTCAGCCAATGATATCCATTTGATCCCGACTCCACATCAGTTGGAGGAAGGATCCCACATGTCAGTCGAGGAAACGACTGACGTAGACATCGGCTTAGACCCAATGAATCCATAGATTCTCAAGCTGGGGGTAAGTCTTTCCCCCGAAGAGCAAGCCGACTACATTGCCCTTCTCAAAGAGAAGAAGGAGGTTTTTGCATGGTCATACCGAGACATGCCGGGACTAGACCCGCAGCTAGTCACGCATAATTTAACGCTTGATCCGACAATCAAGCCCGTAAAGCAAAAACTATGAAAGATGCACCCAACAGTGGCCTTGATGGTCAAAGATGAATTGCAAAAGTTGTTGGATGCACAGTTTGTCATCTACGTGGATTATCCGCCATGGCTGTCCAACATGGTTCCCGTCAAGAAGCCCGACGGGAGGATTCGCATATGCACCAATTTTTGAGACCTAAACAAAGCGAGTCCTAAGGATGATTTCCCCTTGCCCAGCATCGACGCATTGGTAGACGCTACAGCAGGTCACGAAATGCTCTCCCTAATGGATGGTTTCTCAGGATACAATCAAATTCGTATCAATCCTGAAGACCAACTCAAAACGGCATTCACAATGCCTTGGGGGACATTTTGTTATAAGGTCATGCCTTTTGGCCTTAAAAATGTCTGGCGCTACCTACCAACGTGCCATGACGTATATCTTCCATGATTACATGCACAAAACTTTGGAAGATTACATGGATGATTTGTTAGCCAAGTCTCTTTTGCGCTCAGATCATCTCGGTGACTTAAGCAAGATTCTCGATCGCCTCATAGAGCATAAGGTCAGACTGAATCCCAAGAAGTGCGTATTTGGCGTCACATCTGGAAAACTCTTGGGTTTTATAGTCTCAAAATGAGGCATCGAAGTGGACCCAAAGAAAGTCAAGGCAATCCTTGAAATGGCTCCCCCAACCACTATCAAGCAGCTCAGAAGTCTGCAAGGAAAGGTCGCATCGATTAAACGCTTCATAGCGCAATTATCTGACAAATGCCGACCCATGAACAAATTATTGCACAAGGGGGTTACATTTCACTAGGATGACGAGTGCCAGTTAGCCTTTGACGAAATCAAACAATACTTGGCTTCGCCACCAGTATTGGCACCACCTAGACCAGGAGTGCCATTCTACTTATACATCTCATCTACTGAGGTGGCACTGGGCGCCATGCTAGCCCAAAAGAATGAACTTCACAAAGAACAGGCTACTTACTATCTTAGCCGCACCCTGGTCAGTTATGAACTTAACTATGCATACGTTGAGAAACTCCGCTTGGCAGTGGTGTTTGCTACCAAAAAGCTACGCCACTACATGCTGAGCAACACTACGTATGTTGTGTCTAAGGAGAATCCATTGCGATACATGATGAGTCGTACTTATCATAGTAGTCGCACGGCGAAATGGATCATGTTGTTGACGAAATTTGACATAGAGTTTATTGGACAAAAATCTATCAAAGGACAAGTCATAGCCGATCAACTAGCAGAGGCTCCTCTTGAAGACGATCAGCCTCTGGTCATAGAACTACCCGATGATGGGGTCTTCCATGTCTCGGAATCGCCGGATTCTCGATGAGCCTGAGTCACAGGCCGACATAACCCTATTCTTCGATGGTTCTAAATGCGAGCAAGGTGGTGGCACGGGAATTGTATTCTTCACACCGCAGGGTGCTCCAATGCCCTTGTCATTTAAATTAAACTTCCAGTGCACCAACAATAATGCAGAATATGAAGCCTTGCTCCTAGGTCTTTAGACAGCAATCGCCATGAACATCAAATGACTGAACATCTTTGGTGATTCACTGTTAATAGTCAATCAAGTCAAAGGGGTATATCAATGCAAATGCCCAGTTCTGAAGGCCTATAAAGCCCTTGTGGACAAATTCCTGGAAAAACTTGAGTGGTATGACATCGAGGCACTCCCTCGATCATCGAATCATTTTGCGGACACAATGGCCTCCTTGGGGTCACTAATCCCGCAAGACCTTTCCGGTGATATGACAACCATTCAAGTCAAAACCTTATCGCAATCCACGATGGAGCGCGCAAGCTCAGACTTGACGCCAGGAATCCACATGATCCAGATTGAACCATCTTCGGATAAGTTCTTTCGAATCCGAGATCGTCTGAGACGTGCCAAGCTGGGGTCCTTGTTTTCCCCCACTCCCACTAATAGCAACACAACGCTATTCTTACAAGTTCTATCCCATTCAACATTTGTTAGGGAAGAACTTCAAAAGGGATTGGTTGTTCATACTGTCGAGGTTTTCGATCAACAAGACTGGTATTTACCCATTAGAGACTACCTCAAGTTAGGTAATCTTCCCTTTGGATTGACGCACATCGCAAAACGAACATTCAAGCAAAAAGCGGCTAAGTATGTCTTGATAGGAGACATTTTGTATCGTCGCAGCTATGACGGAATTCTTCTTCGTTGTTTGGACCAACAAGAGTCCACTTGGGCAGTCGCCCAAGCGCACGACGGTACATGTGGTGGCCACTTTAGTGGTATGGCCATTGCAAAGCGCATTCTTCGCATGGGATATTATTGGCCATATTTAGAGCGAGATTGTTGCGCATATGTCAAGAAGTGCGTGAAATGTCAACATCATGCCAATTTGATGCATGTACCTTCCCAGGCCTTGTAGGCAGTCCAATCTGCTTGGCCATTTTCGCAATGGGGCTTCGATCTAATTGGAAAGATCTCCCCTGCATCATCAGGCCGTCACACGTTTATCATAACGGCCACAGAGTATTTTACTAAATGGGTGGAAGCAATTCCGTTAACCTCTACGACAGGACCCCGCATTGTGGAGTTCATCTTGCATAACATCATATGTCGTTTTGGTATTCCATCCAAAATAATCTCGGATAATGGGCCATCATTCAAGAACAAAGACGTGCGTGCTTTGACCACAAAGTACAAAATTCAGCACAACTTTTCAACACCCTATTATCCGCAAGCAAATGGGCAAGCAGAGGCGTCAAACAAAACGCTAGTCGCCATCCTTAAAAATATGGTCGCAGACAGTCATAAGGATTGGCACATCCAAATCCCACTTGCCCTTTGGGCTTATCGCACTAGCATTCGGACGCCAACTGGGGCAACTCCATTTTCACTGGTGTATGGCTCAGAGGCGGTAATGCCTCTCGAGTTGGAAATTCCTTCCCTACACATATCAATGCAGGAGTTCATCGATGATGACACTGCGCGGCGAGCCCGGTTAGACCAACTTACGTTGCTTGACGAACGACGCGTTAATGCTCTCGAGCACTTACGTATCTACCAAGAGCGGCTTAAGAAAGCTTACAACATGAAAGTTCACCTAAGGGACTTTCGGGTTGGTGATTTGGTTTTGAAGGAAAACCAACAGAACTCTAATTTGCCGTCCCACCTAAGGGACAAGTTCACGGCAAATTGGTTAGGTCCATATGTCATTGATAGAAAAATAGGACCCGGGACGTACCGGCTAGCTTCTCTTGACGGTATCAAGGAAACAGAACCCTTGAATATCAGTCATTTGCGACCATTTTATATCTAAGAGAGCCATATCCCAAAAATGCTCCAAGGATTATCGCAATCACTTGGTCAAAACCCAAAAAGCTCCAAGGATTATCGCAATCACTTGGTCAAAACCCAAAAAGCTCCAAGGATTATCGCAATCACTTGGTCAAAACCCAAAAAGCTCCAAGGATTATCGCAATCACTTGGTCAAACCAAAAAAGCTCCAAGGATTATCGCAATCACTTGGTCAAAACCCAAAAAGCTCCAAGGATTATCGCAATCACTTGGTCAAACCCAAAAAGCTCCAAGGATTATCGCAATCACTTGGTCAAAACCCAAAAAGCTCCAAGGATTATCGCAATCACTTGGTCAAATCAAAAATGCTCCAAGGATTATCGCAATCACTTGGTCACCCAAAAAGCTCCAAGGATTATCACAATCACTTGGTCAAAACATCAAAAGCTCCAAGGATTATCGCAATCACTTGGTCAACCCAAAAAGCTCCAAGGATTATCGCAATCACTTGGTCACCCCAAAAGCCCCAAGGATTATCGCAATCACTTGGTCACCAAAATGCTCCAAGGATGTCCACAATCACTTGGTAAAAAATAAAAAATAATCAAAAACAACAAAAATTTGCATCTCATTTCTAGGCATACTCAAACTCATCAATAGAGAGCTCTTCTCGCACCTCATATTCATATTCACAAAAATCAATCCATCAAAAATACAAAAATATGTAGCTGCATTAAGCATTGCATCCATACATTGCATATTTGTGGTCGTACAGGTCAAAGGCACCATAGGCTGTAATTGCTCTGCTAGTCCATCTTGTTCCACACTGTTCCATTTTACAAAAACAACGAAAACACCATGCATTGCTTTTTACCACACTAGAGTCAGTGGTCTTTTAATGTATCAAGAGTTTTCGTGATTCAGTCATCATTTTCCTCTTTAGCCATGTAATGTATCAAGTCAAACAGATTTTACGAAGGTAGAGTTAAACTTGAAATACACCTTGTTACGTAACATCCCAACACAAATAAAAACACATAAAACAATTCCTAAGTTGTGTGAACGAAAGATGAAACCTGCACAGTAATCCAGGTCACCAAAAGCGAAACGGTTATCTTGCTCATCCCCCTGTGCGAATGACCCCAAGAATGCTGAGAGTTGGCAAAAGGACAAGCATCCTCCCTACCCAATTCCCTAAGAATCCCTAGTTCTCAATAGTTGCAAAACATCAAAAATTTGCAAAACGTCAAAAATCAAATATTTGACATCATACGAGTGCACACATCAAACGGCACAAACGATAGTGATTTTCATCACTCCATATCCCCAATCCCTTGCTCAAAAGAAAAACAAATCAAAATAAACAGTGATCTTATCACTACAAACGAGCAAGTATCCCAATACAATTGAAGAAAAGAAGGGAGTTGAACTTGAATCCCTGGAACTCTCAGCATTCTAACAGGTCATGAGGCAAGCCTCAGTACCGGTTTGGTTGATAGCCTATCGATAACTGGCGGTAAAATTCTCGCATGACGATATATCTATCACATTAACTTGCGTATAGATCAATGTTTGCATGTGGATGAGCTAGCTTATGGCATCCTGGATAACACCGCAGATTAATCTAACTGAATACAACAAAGGAGTTAGTGGAGCTAATTAGGTGATCCTCAGTACGGGTTCGGTTGAAAGCCCATCCGGCATCGGCGGTATCCTGACAAATACCACATAAATGAACTCAATTGCACACACAGGGATGTGAAATAGCTCGGTCAAAAACAAGTTCGATTCATACCTTGTTCAAAAGTCTTGTAAGACAAAGTACAGTCGTGGCTAGTGAGTTAAAACCGTCTGAGTCTCAGAAAACCTTAGCTACATTTCTAAACCAACTGCGCTACTTCTCATTCTTACAATACCATCAAAAAATACACAAAAAAAGAAAAAAACCATAGCTACATATACAACGTCATGCAATCGCATAAAAACAAAAATAAAAAGCATCCTAAAACAGTCTATGGTGCCATAGCCAAAAATCACAAATTCCATTCATCCATTTTGCATATCACATAAGAATAAAAAACATTTGCATTCATCATTTGCATAAGCATTCATCAAAATAAATAAACATGCATAGTCATTAGCCATCATGAATAAACATCAGATCATCACATGTACATAACCAAAATAAAACCGGTATATATATATATATATATCGTCAAAAAAAATGCCCGCAGGCTACAAAACTGGTCCTCAGACCCAGCAATCATATCCAAAAACCCAACCTAAGGCGTCGACCACCATGATCACGTAGGATCGGTGTGACGGGAACTACCCCCCGTGGTGTGGGTCCTATGGGACCCTGTAGGGCGGCTACTACTAGCCCCCGCATCACGCCTGCTACCACCTCCCTCATCTAATCGCCTACGACGAGATGATGTTGACTGCTCAGTCGCACTATCCCTCGTCCGGTGCAAAGATCCACTTCCCGAGGGCTCAGGTAGCCGCCCACCAAGGCGGATGACCTCCCTCTCCAAGTCTAGCCGGTGCCTACACCATTCTGCCTCTCATCGATGATAGTACGATACTGCATCATCATGCTATGCCAAAACCCTATCTCGCTCTGCTAGCTGGGCCCGCAGGAGATCCCTCTCCCGTAGCGCATCCCCCAGATCTAGATCCCGCATCCACAGTAGCTCTGTCAGTCACGCATTTTCAGTGCATATCTCAGACTCCATCTCCTCTGTATCTGCATGACGAACAGGACCCTCTCGGAACAGTAGCTGGCTCTGGCTCCCACTGCTCCTCCACATCCTGCATGTCCGGCTGATCCGGAGCACCAAAATCAACATCCTCATTCCCCACATCCACCATGTCCGCATCATCCAACGGACCTCCCCAATCATCCCCTGCTGCCTCAGCACCCTCCACTGCCGCCTCTATGCCTCCTAGTGGCCCCTCCCCTCTCCATCGTCGTAGCACCCACCACGAGTCATACTCAGTGGTAGTCCCGACGTCATCTACGTTCGGGACGTCAATCACCGCATCTGACTCCTCGCCCAATGGCATGGTGATCGGTGGATCTAGAGCCCTCTCATCACCCCGATGCCGATAGACCACGGGCTCACCAGGAAACCCCTGGCGCACCCCAAACTGTCGTGTAACCCGACTATATGAGAAAAACTCATGCTCGGTCCCGTGTCGCCCAATCAACCACCGCTCCCTGCGTACCCATCGGAGCCACTCTCCAGCCTCCGACCAGGCTGGACAGTCCCGATAAGGGCGCCAAACCACCTCCCCTAGAGTGAGCCGAGAGAAGGCATCAGTATAGTGCTCTACAGCACCTGCCCATCGTCGACTCTGCCCCTGCTCCGCAGACCGCCGCCACAAAACTGCATAGCCTATCTCCACATCATCCATCGTCGCCCGAGTCATCCATGGTAACCCGGTCGGCCTCTCAACTGCTATGTGCTGCCAACCCCAGCACTGCAGCAGATAACTGTAGCTGACCCCCTTCCGCTGCCGACAGCGGACCCCATACAGCTCCCCGTAGAGCTGTGCCAACAATGTCTGTTCCATTCTCAAAATCAGCGGTGCCTCTATCGGGCACTCTACCAACTGCCACACCAAATCCAGCAGGTTCCACGGGAACCTCGCACCTGATGAATCAGGTAGAAGCATGTTAGAAATGAGGCCCATCAAGAATGCGTGCCTCACTCCTAACACCCCCCTCTCCTACCACTAGCCAACCAAAATCCCGCCAGCCTGGCAGTCCACCTCGGCTGTCTCCACTGGGTTCGTTACACCCAGCCGCCCCCCATGCCCAAAGCATCTCGTAAGTACAGCAGTCCGCTGATCACGCGGCGATGTCCTAATGGGCAGTCCATCTATCGAATCCGAAGCAACCGATAGACATCCTCCAAAGTCACAGTCATCTCCCCTGTCGGGAGATGGAACGTGTTGGTCCGTGGATCCCAAAGTTTGATCGGGGCCGTCGGATAGGCCTCGATCCGGGACCACGAGCTCCGGTCGAGACACTCGCTTGAGCCCAAGGGCATCAAGCCATTCCCAATCATCATCAGTCAGTGCACCCCGCGCCTCAGTAAAAGCAGTAGGAACACGGTACCGGCTCCTAACCTGCAAAAGAAAATAATTCAACAAAAAAAATTAAAAATCATGGAAAAGAACTGTACAGAAAAAACAAGCACAAAAATTCAAATAAAAAAAAAAAAAAAAAAATTTTGTTCAAGGGATCAAAAAAAGTTCAACACATTAATTCAAAAACAACATAAAAAAATACAAAAAAACACAAATAATATGTCTTAGGGTTTTTACGTTCCGTGATCCTAGGGTTTAGTCAAGAAAAATTCTTTACCTAGGTTTTACATTACGTTTAATTGTACAGTAAAACTCAGTTGTCTTCAATCCAATTTCAGGGTTTAAGTTTTAAAACATATTTTGAAAAACATCATCACAAAAACAATTAAATAAAACAAGTGCAATTTTAAACAAAAATAAACTCTAGGAGGCACTTACAAGTTTCGCCTCGGCTCCGCCGCTCGAACCAGTTTGTGCACTCATGATGGCAGAGAGAATTCCAGCAGCGCTTCGCTTCGTAGAATTACCTCCTCCTCCCAGAGCTCCAAAATCGCAAGAAAAAAAATGACACAAATGAGCCCAAATTCAAGTTTTGGCCCTTAAATAGACCTCTGAGCTGGAATTCATCCTTGACTGGGACGAGCGCTCTGGTTAGCGCTCGTCCCACCCAGGGACGAATTCTACAGCTGGAATTCGTCCCACCCAGGGACGAATTCAGGCCAGAACTTCAAAAACATCAAAAAATGATAAAAAATGCACTAAAAACAGACAATAAATTTGCTCGATAGGAGTGCTACTGCACCTGACATCCAGCGCATACAAAATAGACATTGGAGTCACAAATTATCACTATCCTACTCCCTAAGAAGGCTACCATAGCCGGACCGCTCCACGGGAAGATGGATTTCCGATAATTTAATCCCCAAATGGTGTCACAAAAAACAACAAAAAACACAGCAATAAGCATTGCCGGACACAAGTGCTCTTGCACTTAACCTCTAGGCAAAGAAATTCGATGTCGGGGTTCAAATTGTCACTCTCCTACTTCCCCAAGAAGGCTACCATAGCCGGACCGCTCCACGGGAAGATGGGTTTTTGATGATTTCACCCCATTATGGCATCACCAAAAGGGTTAACACCCAACCAAAAACAGGTCCAAATGTTGGAAAAATTGCACATTCTTAAATGGTAAAACATCTAAAGGCACCCTTGCACAAGTCATCTTGGGTCAAGCGACTCGTCGCTTTTCTCATGAAGGTCATTCCCTCATCGATTCGTCGCTTGAGGGGGTAGTCACACTTAGTCACCAATCAACAATCACACACCCAATTAAGGAAAACGACATGCATTCAAAGAATCATTGACAAAGACAATTACGCTCCTGCTTGGGGCAGTAAAAAAGCAACAATCAAATCAATCAAACACTTGGCATTTCGTGAATCATGAACACAAGGTTCCCCCGAGGATAAAAGGTTGCGCACTTTGCCTAATCATGACTGATCAATGTCCAAGCTCAAGTCACACCTCACCAAAACAGGTTAACACTTGAAATCAAACTCCTTAGCTCGTCAGAAGCAAGGATTCAAGAATGCATGCCCTTTCCATGCTTGGGGCATCAAAAGTTGGTTAGGTTACCAAGAAACCCTAATCATTAGTGCTTTGGTTATCTATTTTTGCTCGACGCTACGCTATGCACAGCGCATCCCAAAAAGGGGCATCTGTAGACACCAAAACAGCACCAATCCGATTATGTGACTACAAACACTGATCGCTTTGACAAACACAGCCCCCAGGGCAGCCCTCAGAGGTCAAACAGTGGTCGTAACCACTTTTATAGCAATTTTGTAAGGTCAGAAAGCAGTTTGGCACATTCAGGCACCCTGCTCCAAATTCGTCCCACCCCGGGACGAATTCAAATTGGAATCCGTCTCACCAAGGGACGAATTCTAAATTCGTCCCTGGGTAGGGACGAATTCTAGGTTTAACGGGCAAAAAGAAGAATGGCGCCAAGTGGCAGCCCGGAGACGATCGATTGATGACTCCCGCCTCGCACGCGTGTGTGGGTGGACGGATAGGTCGTTAGAGGACTGTCACAAGGGCAATTATGAAAGCCCAAGTCATGGAGGACTCCCCTCCCTCATGGGAAGACTTGACTGCCACATGGCACCTATGACCAACACATGGCGCTTATGCTTCCCTCTCAAAAGAGACCCCATGGGTCTATAAAAGGTGGGACTTTTCTCACCCAAATAGAGATATTGGAGGCGATTCTAAGCAACGAAGTGTTGTCCAATTGAATACCCACTTGCATCCTTTTGATTCACCTTCTCACATCCACTAATATCTTTTGCAAGAGAGGTTATTGGGTGGCTTTTGGAAGCGTGGATCCAACCCAAATCCAACATTTGACCACCTTACACCACCAATTTGTAGACATCCCAATCCTAAGAGGTTTTGGGCCCATCCCTAGTGGATTGGCGCCAAGATCAAGTGCCAACGGTGGGAGGCCCACTTGGGCACCCCCGCACTTTCTAAGTTTTATTCCAAAAGCATTCTAGATTATTGTTTCAGGTTGCATATTGTATTCGACTCAGCTTCAATTTCATAACATTTTGATCAGATTTTATCATGCCTTTTGTCGCTTTGTTGTCCTACTAACTTGCAGGTGGCGATATCGAATTCCCGAGGATAGAGGCCAAATTGGGAGAATCCGACCATCTGGGTCGTCCCAAAATGGCCCCAATTACATAACCCCCTCGTTTGCAGGTGTTTTGGAGGTCTCGGGAGTCGACATTGGAGCGGTGTCAGTTCGGCTTTTCCAACACAGTAGAATTCGTCCCACCCAGGGACGAATTGCAGTCAGAATTCGTCCTGCCCAGGGACGAATTCTAGGTGAAGGCATATTGGCCGACTGTCTCAGTGGCAATGGCCTTCTGGTAATATCTTCTATCTTCTGTTTGGTTTTCAGGTCGTTTGGACTCACTTTATTCACTGTTTTAGACAAATATTTATATGCATCTTTTGGCGATTTTAGAGAACAAACACTTCTTATTTGCAGCAGGTGCTACTGACATCTTTGTTGTTTCTTTGTTCACAGGAGGAGCATCAGAGGTTAAGGACTCATCAACATCAGCGGCGGCATCGTCTTGGCCCGCCCATATCAAGTGTGGGCACGCGGAAAGAGGAACCTTAAGTCTTGATTGTAATCAAATTCTTTTAACGCTCCTAGCCCCTGAAAAGGGAGGAGGCGTCTTTGTAACAGAGATCAAGATATTTTAATGAAAGGGTTGTGTTTTCTCCATTTGCTTGTATCTCATTTCAATGCGTCTCTTTCATTTCATGCATTCTACATTTCTAGGACTTAAGCGTATTTGATTTTGAATGCATCGCAATTAGTGTTTCCTTCGCTCGAAATCTCGTGCTTTCACATGGCAAAGACCACCATCCAGGTTCAATCATATCTTTTTTGGTTACTATTTTAAATGTAATGGTTATGGACATAAGATCTCAGATTGTAAGTACAATGTAGGACTAAGGAATTTTATCAATAGAAATGTTTTTTCACCTTTGATGGATTATGCAGTAGAATGTTATAACTGTCATAATTTTGGGCATATTACAAAAAATTGTCGAAGTACATTTGCATCAAATCAATTTCAAGGAAGAAAATTTTAGCCAAATGGAATAAGACAAAATAAAAAATTTCTCGAAAAACATGCACAAGCTACTGAAAAAGAAAATCCAAAACAAGAGCCCAAAATTGTAATCAAACCTAAGTGGAAAGAAAAAGAGTGACCTAAGGAAGAAAATAAATCCTTGATCATACAAATGACATTTAAAGCACAGAATAAATCCGCACCATGGATACTTGATAGTGGATGCTCCAGTCATATGACAGGTGACAAACAAAAATTTGAGAAGTTACAGCAATATGAAGGTGGTTCAGTAAAGTTTAGAAACAATGATGGAGCTAAGATAGTTGGCAAAGGTTCAGTTAAGATTAGTGACAAAAAAATTAGGTCAAAAGAAGTCTTGTTTGTGGTTGGTCTGAAGCATAACTTGTTGAGCGTAAGTTAGATTTGTGATAGAGGTCATGAAGTGATATTTAAGAAGCAAGGTTGTGAAGTCAGAAAGGCAAACAAAGGGAAGTTGATAGCAACTGGATCAAGGACATATGAAAACATGTACACTCTCTAAAATACTTTAGAAGGAGCTTGCTTTATTGGACATGAAGAAGAGAATTGGTTGTGGCACAAGAGACTCAGTCATATTAGTTTTGACAATCTAGTAAAAATTAGCCGAAAGAAAGCAGTGAGAGATATTCCCACCATTGGCAAACCATCAAATAACATTTGTGCTTCATGTCAAAAGGAGAAGCAAACTAGAGTCTCGTTTAAAACAAAAGAGTACTACACAAGTAAACCTTTGGAACTAGTATATACTAATTTATGTGGACCCATGAGAACACAAAGCATAAACGATGACAAATATTTCATATTGTGTATAGATGACTATTCTAGGATGACATGGGTACTATTTTTGAAGCATAAATCAAAAGCTTTTGAGATGTTCAAGGTTTTCAAAAACCAATTTGAGAATTAAACAGGAAAAAATATTAAATGTTTAAGGTCAGATAGAGGAGGAGAGTTCATTTTAGAGGATTTCATAAAGTATTATGAAAAATATGGCATTAGGAGATAGTTTTCAGCAGCCAGGACACCTCAACAGAATGGTGTGGTAGAAATAAAGAACAAGATAGTGAAAAAAATGGCATGGCCTATGTTGACTGAGAGAAAAGTAGCATACATATTTTGGAAAGAGGTAGTTCATACTATAGTATACATCCAAAATAGGTGCATGTTTAGGACGCATGAAAGCAAAACTCCTTATGAGTTGTGGTTCGGTAAAAATGCAACAACAAGATACTTTAAAGTTTTTGGCAGCAAGTGTTACATTAAAAGAATAAAAGAAAACCTTTGTAATTTTGAACATATAGCGAATGAAGGTATTTTTACTGGCTATTCATCAAAAATCAAATCTTACAAATGCTACAGCAAGAGACTAAGGAAAATTGTGGATAGTGTCGATGTTAATGTTGATGAAGGAAGGGAACGAGTAATTAGCTATGAAGAAAACTACCCAATGTATGAAGAGGTCATTGAAGGAGATAAGGAAAAGGAAACAAAAAAGAAACAAAAAAATGACTCAAAGGATTCAAACAGTGATTCAGAAGTGGAAGAAAACAAGAAATTCAAAACAGACAGCTGGCAAAAAGATCATCTTAGAGAGCAAATAATTGGAGACCCCACAGTTGGTGTTCAGATAAGAATAAGATTAGTAAATAACTACTTTTTATTATCCAACATTGAGCCCAAAATTGTTGTTGATGCAAGCAAAGATGAAATTTGGGTAAAGGCAATATATGAAAAATTAGATCAGATCGAGAAAAACAAAACTTGGGAGTTAGTACCAAGACCTGCAAATAATAATGTAATTGGTACTAAATGGGTCTTTCGGAAAAAATTGAATGAATATGGATAGGTAGTCAAGAACAAAGCAAGATTGGTATGCAAAGGCTATGCACAAGTTGAAGGTATTGACTTAGAGGAAACCTTTGCACCTGTGGCCAGACTAGAGGCAATTAGAATGTTTCTGGCTTTAGCAGTTTACAAGAATTTCAAAGTTTATCAAAAGGATGTGAAATCAACATTTTTGAATGTGAAACTTGAAGAAGAGGTTTATATTGAGTAGCCAGATGGTTTCCAACATGGTGATGATCCCAAATTGGTTTGCAAGTTGAAGAAAGCATTATATGGATTAAAATAGGCACCCCGAGCATGGTATGTAAGGCTAGACAATTATATTACTCAGCAAGGGTTCAAGAAAGGTATGGTGGATAATAATTTGTATGTCAAAATAGAAAATGGTCATCATATTGTTCTTTTTTTATATGTAGATGATATCATATTTGGCAGCAACAAAGATGAGTTGTGTAAATATTTAGCAAATAAGATGTAGAAAGAATTTGAAATGTTAATGATTGGTGAACTTTCGTATTTCCTCGGATTGCAAGTTAATCAAAAGGAGAAGGGCATATTTATTTCTCAAATTAAATATGTGAAAGAGATGTTGAAAAAATTCACAATGGAGTATTGTAATCCAGTTAGCACTCCCATAATGACAGGTTGCAAGTTGAACAAGGATGACAAATCTCCACATGCTGATCAAACTATGTATAGGTCTATTATTGGGAGCTTATTGTACTTGATAGCTACTAGACTAGATATTTTGCAGGCAATATGCATGGTAGCATGATTTCAGGCTAGTCCCAAGGAGACTCATGTGATAGTAGTGAAGATAATTCTTCGGTACCTCAAGGGTACTATGGAGTATGGGTTATGGTATCCAAAAGGTAAGTACTTCACCCTTATTACGTATTCATATGCAGATTGGGTAAGATGTGTAGATGATATGAAGAGTACCAGTGGAGGTGCATTCTATCTTGGAGACAGGTTGACCGTGTGGCATAGTAAGAAATAGGAGTCAGTCTCCTTATCCATAATAAAGGCAAAATACATTGCAGTGACAATGTGTTGTATGTAGGTGTTATGGATGAAACAAACTCTGAAGGATCTTGGCATTAATTTGAGTGAGCTGATTTCAGTTAAGTGTGATAACACCAGTGCCATTAACATCTCAAATAATTCGGTTATGCATTCTCGCATAAAAAATATTGTTATTCGATATCATTTTTTGAAGGAGAAAGTTGCGAAAGGTGAGGTTAAGTTGGATTTTGTTCCAACAACAGAGCAAGTAGTGGATATCTTCACCAAACCATTGCCCAAGGAAGTATTTGAGTACCTTCACAAGAAATTGGGAGTTGTCACACTTCCCAAGAATTGACTAGCTATTGGGGCCACATTCTTAGGGGGGCATTTGTGTATTTGTTTATCTTTTTACTCATGTTTGTGAATTTTGCTAAGTGTAATAATTTTTGCTTGAGAATGTTGTGCATGGATTCAGGGGGAGTTTTCAGTAGCCATTTGGTCTTGTTGTCAAAGGGGGAGAAGAGTTACAGGAAATTGTGCGTGTGTTGCCAAAAATTCCAAAGGGGGAGATTGTTGAGCAAGGTGCAACGATAGTATTGTCATTGTTGTCAACACACTCAGATGGACATGTTGATATAGTGGACAGTTGTTTAGAGGTTGTTCAAAGTATGTACAGTGATTTTAAATGCTTATGAGGATGTTTTTTATGTTCAGGTGATGTTGTTATAGGTTGTGCAAATTTGGAAACATTGAAAAAATCATCAGGAAGTTGTCAAAAATTTGCAAAAGTCATCACGGGCGTAGTTGGACAATATGGATCTATTTGGAACATGCCAGCATGTCAGGAAATAGTCCAGAATAGTGTTGGAGGTGTCATCATAGTGTTTGGATTTATCGATGATGTTTTCGGTATCTTGGAGGATGATTTGGCAACTGGTTGTATAGGCCAAAAAATGGTAGTTTGGTCAGAAGCACTACGAGTAATTCGAGAATAATTTGATAGCAAAATTTGAACTAGAGGTGGTCCTTATCTTCAAGAACATGTATTCCAAATTTCCACAAAAATGGAGAAACGAGGCGAATGTTACAAGCGTTTCAAGACTATCACAAAAACACTCTTTTTGGAAAAAGTGTGTCAACAGCAGTTTTCGTGGAGGTGGTACAAGCGAACCGTAAGGAGTTATGTAGCGAGATTCAGACTAGATGTATTTAGCATTGTAGATATTCTATGTTTCAAATTTTAGAGAATACAAAGTTATGAGGTGAGAGTTATGATTGTTGCAAAAATGGTACAGGTCACTTTTATGTCAATTTGTTCCAATTGTGCAAAATCTTTCAGTTGGTCGTTTCGACCTTGTAGAGTCTCCAGAGTTTTGTGAGTTTTGTTTTTAGTGTTGTTACACCTTCAAGGCATCAAATAGAGCATCTTTAGTTTTTGGTTTGAGGTGTCACGTGGCTCCAAAGTAAGATAACGAGTAAAGTCTCAATTCTTTGCATGTGACGTGTTCTACAAAATGCCTTCTCAAAATAAAAAAAGGAAGTTATATTGTTTTAAGAAACTTCATTAAAAAAAATATTTTGAAAATTGAAAAGGGAAAAAGAATGCAAGTGTGTGTTTTTTAAGTGAAAGGGATTTTATTGAAAAGTGGAGACTTTATTTTGTGAAGAGAGAAGTGTGTGTAGAGAAAAATAAAGAGTGAAAATCCGTGATTTTTGGAGAGTGGTGAAAAACACCACTTTAGTATTTTGGGCATAACTTTCTTATATGATATCCATTTTAGCTGAAATTTTGAGAGGAGTTCGAAGGCAAAGTTTTGCACAATACCCAGAAAGCTTTTAGCAATTGAAAAAATGAGCTAAGAGAACAATCAGTTTTTTTGGTGAGAAGAGAAGATTCAAATTCTGAGTAATGTCGAGAGAGGGATGTTATACTGGGTGAAATCAAAAGTTTTAGATTTTGAGCTTACAAAGCATAGAGGGTTCTGGTTTCAATGAAGACATTCATATATGTCATTTTATTATCAATATCAAAATCAAGTGGGTGCTTGGTAGAGGGGTTGGTGCTCCTTCGAGTGGGTGTTGGCAAACTGTTTGTAAAGTTGGTGTTTTGCAAATGCTGGATTTAGATGGGTGTCCAAACAGTCATTTTCAGGGATGTGGCCAAATCGGAGAAATGGTACATCTTGTGTTATGTGGTGTTCTCTTGTTATACTTGTTTTATTTGGTTTTATGTTTTCATTGTTTTGGCTTTGAGTGTTGAATATTTAAATTTTAAAGAGCTACACTGATCATCCCTCTCAGTGTCATTGTGAGATTAACATGAACAAGACCTACAGAAGGTGAAGATAAACAAAACATTAGTTTAACGTATGCGTCTGTAATGGGAGTGGATGTATGTAAAAACTGTAACTGGACTAGTTGGCAATGTCTGTTTTTGATGACAAGGTAGTAGTAAAGTAATGAGTGAGAGACGTTCATTGAAATGAGGTTTACATTTTTAAATGATGAAAACGCCCGGTATGCTTTTATATATACATATATATCATTCAAAGTTGCAAAAGCATGGAAAAGCCTTGCGCAGTTTGTATCAGTCATAGCCATTGTTTATTATCTAATGATAAAATATTTTTAAAGGGCATCCAGGTGTCCGTGTGAAGTTTTCTTGTATGAAATTTTGTATTGTCCATATTTTGCCCTCTATTTGTGCAGCTTTTTGAAGTAGATGCAAAATATAATTGCAGGCATAACAGATGATTTAGGATAATTTGTGTGTCTAATCGCATATTCTGCCTTTTATGTGTAGACTTTTTAAAGTAAAATATATTATACAATTGTAAGCATAACATATCCCGTTTTCTACTTTTTGGATTTGGACATAGATAAGTTAGGTGTGTGATTGAATTATTGTCGTCCATATGAAGCTTTGATGTATGGATGTCTCTGTTGTACATGTCCTGTGCTCAATTGTGCGGACTTCTTATTTGTTATCATTCTGTCCTGTATCTTCCACCTCCACCTTGAATTAATTGTAGAACTCAAGTTCTTCCATACACGAACATAAGTGAAGTTAAATAAAAAATGATCACAAGAATCCATATGACATCACCACTGGGTTAAGTACTTTGTGTAAGAAAATGTAGCAGTAGGCCAAAGACGGGTATTACCATTGATTACATGTCTTATCCTATTTAATGACATCTACATGATTTTTAATATTGATGTTTTTATTTCAACTTACTATACTTCCGCCTACACTATTGTCTCTCTTGCATGTTATTTTTTATTTTATTTATATTTAAAATTGTATTAAAACAAATCTAAATTTAAAAAATAGTTATATATATTACTATTTTTTATTAGATAATAAATTAATAAATTATTTTAAAAATATATATATTAAGAATAAACTTACACCTAAGATTAATAGTAAAAAGATAATAAATATTAGAAATAAAAGATAATAATGCATCCTTAATCAAATTACAAGCTCTAAGATTCATTAAATTTAAATTTAAATTTAAGAAAGATTACAAATATTTTATCTTATAAATATACTATTTTAATAATACATATTTTAAATATAATTTATTTATTAATTTCTTAAATAACGGATTAAAACAATACTATTCCACAAGTACCTTTAATTTGATGTTATTGATTTATGATTGATCGACGTCAACACGTAAACGTATGGATAAAGGAAATTTCACTTAGTCTATTTTAGTTGGACCAGTCAAGATGGACCTGGCTCTAAATTTGTCGTATTTGTGTTATCTGTTATTGTCACCTGTCTTGTCGCAAACCTATTTAATGGACGAAAAGTCTACGAAACTTGTCACTCCAGCTTCCTAGCTTTCATACATTTGATTCATCATACCACGGACTCTTTGCCCTGTTGACACGCTACAGCCTTTATGGACTCTTGACTAGCCATTATATTCCAACAAATAGTTTACTACATGGAATCTTGACTAGCCATTACATTCCACACAAACAGATTACTATATCTTCTATAGTTTTTGTTTCTCTGTTTTCGTCTGTGATAACTCCTACTGTGGAAAGGGCCGTTTTCCTTATAAAACCAATCTTTCAATGTTGATGTTAAGTTCAGAGCTGCATTTTTGACGTTTCGATCTATTCAGACCAAGTTTACTAAATGTCCCATCTCTCTGTTTTTATTAAAGTCTTCCACAAATAGGTTAAAAATTGACGTGGTTATACCATAAATTATTATTGGACATCTGCAGACAGCGTAAGATTGGATGTGAAAACCTCAACACCTGAAGGTAAAGGTGTTTATAGAGAAGATCGGATGATAAAAACCTCAGATTCTTCAGATTGAGACTGCGCAGAAGGATTAGATTGTTGTCACTGCAGGAGGATTAGAGAGTTGGTTTGCTTTTTCACAAGAGTGAAGGGATTTAAATAGGTAAAAACCGAATTTTATTTTTTATTTTTTGCATATTTATATATTTATATATTAAAGGATAATATTAAGTGTATGTTATGGATTAAATATAACATAATTTTTTATTTTATATATAAAAAATTAAAATTAAATTAAAAAATTTAGAATTATATTCCATATTTTAATATTAATTAATTAAATAAACAGTGCTCTTGTGCTTTGTCTGGTTTGCTGTTATAAATTATGATATATTTTCATTGTATTGAGATGCTGGTCGACCATTGGTGAACCAATTTCCACTCTTTATTTTCTAGGCACGTGGAGAAGACGTTGGGGCTGTTCCAACTAGTTGCGCAATGCATAAGACATAAGGTAGTTGATTTTATTTTATTTCATTAAATATATTAACAACAACATTTGATATCATATGTTAGTCTAGTTGTAATTAGTTGGTATGTTAAGTCAGGTGGCGTCCGTTTTTGGGTGGGATATGTGTGGAAGAAGACATCAAGACCTTTGGAAAGGCCTGATAATTATGGTTGTAATGGGGGTTGACAATATATGTTTCTGGTGGTTTTAATAGATAGAATGGTTTTTACAGGGAATTGCAGAAGTATAGATTATAAAATAAAAATAAAGATTTTAAAGTTTAGGTGTATTTTATGGATTTTTTTTATTATATATAAAAAAAAAAAAAATTATAAATATATTTTAAATTTTTATTTGTGTGAAATCCATTTAATTTTAGAACAAAATTTTTAAGTTTATCATAACACAAATTCAAATAATAATAAGCCAACATAGTTGAAAGATATATTTTTTTAATTAAAAATATTATTATATTCAAGTATGACATTGCAAGAAGCTTCAATACTTCATACTTCTTATCATTTAGCCAAATTCAAGGAAGAATACATTGGATAAATTCAAATGATAATAAGTCAACATATATATATTTTTTAATTAAAATTATTATTCAATTCAATTATGGCATTGGAAAAATCTTCCATGCTTCTTAACATTTAGCCAAAGGCAAAGACGGAATACATTGGATACTATTTCTCAATTGCCATGTGCATGACTTCCACATTTGTTGTTACAACTTATTATACTTTCACATTGTTTTATGGTGAATTATATATAAAAATCATTTCTTAATGTATTTGTGAATGACTTTTATCATTGTTATTAATTTAATTTATTATATTTTTATTTTAATATATATAATTATATGGAATTAAAATGGAATAGTATTATAATAGTTTGGTTTAGTTTCTTATCTAAATTTTGTATATTAAAAAAAATTATTATTAAATAATTGATATAAAAAATGCGTTATATTTACAAAAGTTGTATTACAAGATAAAATAAGCTGGACAGGCATCAAGGGAGAAAGAAAATCCTCTTCCAGTATCTTCTGACTCAAACATTACCCAAAATCCTCCTTTAGTCTCTTCTGACTCAAAAACTACCCACAAAACATTGCCATATAGATTATTAAATAATTTTAGTTTTATAAATTTTTTAATTAAATCGTAGAAATTATTACTCATTTATTTTTTAGTATAATTTTGCCGAATCTTTTATTAAGAGACAATATCACTATCTTTAAATAAAATGAATATTATAATTTCTTAGGAGGTATTTAGTTATTTTATTATAAGGAATGTCTTTGATGTTCTCATTTCTCAAGAAGTATTTAGTGATGTTACTGTAAGGAATGTCTTTGATGTTCTCATTGATGCATGTCATCCCTTGAACCTCAAGAAAAATTGTGTCAAGTCTTATGTTTGGGTGTTGTGGGGGATTTCTTTTCTACCAAGATTTTTTGTTTAAAAAAATATCATTTGTTGCCATTCATCCAATGTGATTATGCTTCAAGAATTAAAACATGTATTGGTTTTTTTACTTATATTTATTTCAACATGATTTGAGACCAAGGTCTTATTTTTTCATTGATCTTGAAGAAGGTGGTAGAGGTGTTATGCTAAGTCTCCCTTCTTGAATACATTATTTTGTTCTTAAGCATGAATAATATCTATATCATAGGTGTATATGGACTAACACTTGTGTTAATTACAAAACTATTTATTTTTATTAGTTTATGTTCCTAGTATTTTCTTAAGAGAGTTGCTTTATAGATCTTGTTCTTCAACAAATTCTTATTTCTAATTGAACCTTTATAGGTGATTTTAATATTTTTGTTAGTTTAATATATAAAAATTAGCCCTCCAATCATCCTTTTTCTATTGACAAATTTAATTCTTGGCTCCTTTGTAGAAATTCTCTTAGTATTGTTGACCATAATCATGCTAAACATGTATTTTTTAAACATTTATAGTTTTCTATGGAAAAGTATGAAGTTGGTTTTGGAAGAAATTTTAAATTTTTTGATAAGTTTTACATTTTGCCTCACCTTCTTAATATCCTATTTAAAGAAAATATTCAGGTTTAATGTGAATATTTGTCTTCTATATAAGAGCACTTTTCAATATTCATTCATGACTCTTTTGGTAATAGTCTCAATTACTATAATACCCCCTTTTAAACATTATGTCTCTCATCTAGAATATTTCATTTGCATTAATTTCATTTTCTTCTCTAGGATGATGCTCCTTGACCCAAGGGCCCTATTGGATATATCAAGTGGTGAGAATATGCTATTAAGTACTCATTTACTTTTTTTATGGAAATTTAATAAATTATTTTCCATGAATACATACTTTTATATTATGTATTAAAAATATTTGATGCTCACTTGGTCCTTTTATCTAAAAAGGACTCATCAAACTTCTCTCTAAGAACAATTAAAATGGACCAACATAGGCTAAATACTCATAATATTATTAAACTTGAATTATAAAACTATCATTGAAGCTACAAATAGAATCGTGAACTCTAATGTACAACCAAATGTTGAGAAATGACTAGATAGGCTTTCCTAGAGGAAGATTCATTTTAAATAATCTCATTCTTGCCTAAAAGTTCTTGTGTGGATTATCCACAAGATAACTTTTATCAAGACTGATTTTGATAAATATTATAATAGATTTGACAACCCTTCATTTTGTAAATATTTTGATGGCTTGGCTTTAGGATAAGTTATTAGTAGGATCTCAATGCTTTTCATGGATGTTTTATCTAGAGATTTTCTAAATAGTATTTGGACTCAATGTTTTTTCTATAGAACTTAGTAGATGGCAATCCTCTACTGAAAATGTTTACTCTATCTAATGTATTGCCATAAAAGTAAAAGATATAAATAGCCTGACAAGGATCAAATTAGTTAGTTTTCTTTTTCTTTTTCTTATAGACCAATTACATTTTGGCTTAATTATAAATGTCATACAAACAACCCTTCCATAGGAGATTCTACTTACATGTTAGTTGTTCCATATCTAAGGTGAATTCCATATTATACTGTTAGATGATTTTTAGTTAGATGGCAATCCTCTACTGAAAATGTTTACTCTATCTAATGTATTGCCATAAAAGTAAAAGATATAAATAGCCCGACAAGGATCAAATTAGTTAGTTTTTTTTTTTTTTTCTTATAGACCAATTACATTTTGGCTTAATTATAAATGTCATACAAACAACCCTTCCATAGGAGATTCTACTTACATGTTAGTTGTTCCATATCTAAAGTGAATTCCATATTATATAGTTAGATGATTTTCTACTCCAAGCTACTTTATAGGTTGAACTTATCCACATAATAAAATTTGAACCAAAGTTATAGTTATACCATAGAATGAATTTTTTCAAGCATTTTTTTAGTTTTTGTAGATCTCATAAATATTATTAGAAGTTGATCTATAAATTCTAAAGCTAATAAAAAATTACTTTATTAAAATGAATAAAAGTTTTAATATATTTTTAATTTAATTTAATTTTGAATCTATAATCTATTATTAATTAGTAAAAATAATTTTTTTAATTTATTTTGTAGATCTGTAATTATTATGTACTTTAATTTTTTTAATTTAATTTTATAGATCTGTAATTATTATGTACTTTAATTTTTTAAATTTAATTTAAAAAATAAAGCCTCTAATCTATTATTAATCTTTATTTTATAATTTTTCGGATAAAAATCTATGACATCATATATCAATTAGTAAAAATAAATTTCTAAATGACAACTCTAACGCTAACAAATGTTATAATTTTCTCAGATCAAAATTTTTCACATCATATAAAATGACAACTCTAACACTAACAAAAGGGTCTAATTCTAGGTCTGCCAGCAAACCTTCGCAGTCTCTCCAAACTTTGAACCTTAGATCGGGAAATTTTACTCGTGGACCTATTTATGCACAATTCAATTAATTCAGTCCATTTAATTAAGATAAACTCCGGTCTAAATTTGACAACTTTTATATTATCATCTCTCTTTCAATTGTTTTTAAATCATGAAAGTTTGCTAAACGTGACATGTCAACCTCATCTGACTTGTCGGAAACAGGCTCCTACTGTAGTTAATACAGTCTCTTTTTCTTTGTTGACTCTCTTACCACTTTTCTTGAATCTTGACAGCTTGCCATTTCCATCATCATAAAATTCCACATATGAGAGACATTGTACTTTATACATTTGTTTTCTTTAGCGGATGATAACATTTTGTATGGATGGCGCCCTAAATTCTCAAACAAATCACTCCAAGTTGTAAATGCATGAATCCAATGAGGTGTTTCTACAGGCGAGGCGGATGACAAGAACATCAGATTGAGACTGAGATCGAACAGATGCATTGCAATTAGACAACAGTGAGGGGATCCGAATATGTAATAACGAAGTTTGTTGCAGACGCTTTGAACAAGTACAAATTATTTCTGTTTGGTGTATGTGCAGAGTATAGACATTGGCGTAGATGTAGAGAATATGGGCCGTAGATGAGTTTGGATGAACAAAGGATGTGATCAACCATCGTAGGGTAAAACGATTGTAAGTGGTTGAATATGTATCGGTATGATGACCATGGTTCGAGTCCCATGGAGAAACTTCCAACCTTATCATAGAATATATTCGTTAGCTTTTTTATTTTTCCAACCAATCGAAATATTTCTCTAATTTTCTTATCATTTACCTTATAAATTTCTCTAACATTATAAAACGAACCCCCTTTTACATTATAAAATGAACCCCTTTTAGCTTTATTTTTATAGATGAAGCTTTTTACAAAATTAACACTCGAAATAAACACCTCACATGTTTTTTTTGTTTAGTAAGATTTGTATACGTTGATTATATTGAAATTCTTCTATAAAAGGATACGAAGATTGAGATTATGATTTGATTAAATTATTTATCATTATAATTTTTATTAATAGATTAATATTTTAAAAATGTTTCATAAAAATTAATGTTTTATTTAATGTAATTCTTACATTTATTTTTACTGTAACATTAATAATAATATGTAGTTTTCTTCAATAAAAATATTGTTTAAAATTTTTCAATAATGACTTTGATTTTTTCATCTATTTTTATTGTCAATTTTGATTCCTATAGTAAATTCCTTACCATGTACATGGTTATCATAAGTGAGGGAATTTGGAGTTCACTATTTTGAAAAATAGTGTGTAGCTAACTTTCCTTGGATTTTTTTCCAACTCACCATTAAAATTAAATTTGATTAATATAGATTCTATACATTCCATTTTATTGTAAATGAGCATAGATTATTTGTGTTAATTCTATTATAGGAAATGATCCTTACATGCATATTCAATTTCTACAACAAGAAGGCTATCATCTTTTTTTACACACTTGAGACTTTTCATGATAAACAGTGTGCCTATAAATATTCTATTGGAGAGGTAATATTTATTTTTGCAAATTCTATCATTCCTTTATATCTATAAATTTCAATAAATAATGGTAGGATGAATCCTACACAAAAAACATATTCTTTAGGATTTAAATAAATAAAACTAATATTTGATCAAATATTCAATTTTGATGGAGTTATAATATATTATCATATTTTTTAAAAGGTAGTCTCAATTGTATAATCAAATGTATAAAATAGGAATAAATGATCAATGGAAATTCCTATGGTATCCTATTCTTTGCAACCTCTCATCTATAAGAAATTACTTTGGACTACTACCAAATAAATATTGAGGCCATACAGAGGGTCTCAATTGACCATAAATTCTTCCAAGGTAAATCATTGAGAGTAGGAAATTCCTATTAATCCAATTTATTATATATCAACTTCAATAAGTGTCAACCATATTTTGGTAGATTCTAAACCAATTCACTCTTTCATGTAAAATGGTAAAATAAAGTACTAAAATATCCTTTAAACATCATCCACATTTTTTTTAAGGTCCTCTCCCTCAACTAGGTTGCTAATAAGGAAATAATATGAAATTGTAATATAATTTTAGACTTTCAAACTTATATGACCTAAATAGTCTTAAACATGTGATTTCCATTTTGATTAAAAATAAGAGGATAAGTCTTTGACCAATAATTAGACCAAAAATTTGTAGAATCTCTGTTAGAGACTGACCACCTAATATGTTTATTAGCCAATTATAAACTATCCAATATGAAGTTCCATGTTATAAAAGAACTATGCAAAGTTTATTTTCTTCACAATTATGTTGCAAAATAGAATGTATACCATTTTGAAGAAAAATATTGTCCAACATTTTTTTATTTTTAAATACTCTCCTACTAAGTTTTACCCCTTATTCCCAATTCATAAGTTTTCAAATATTGCAAGACAGACCATCCAATATTCTTTCGCTTACAAAACTTATCCCACATATAAAGATGAAATATAATTTTTTATCACATTATTTCTAAGAAAATATGTTTAAATTTTGTCAAATTTAAGATCTATACCTACGAAAAATATTTAAAACAATATCATATTAGATTGTAACATATTTTTTATGAGTTATATCCTTTTAGCTCAAGATAATAACTTGCATTCCTAAAATTTCAAACATTATTTTATTCTATCCAATATTGAATCTGAAAGCACTTTGTTCATTTATAATCATACAAAGAATACTAGATATATTGAAAGAATTTTTCTTACTTTAAAACTCAAAATATCCACAATAATTCATTGTAAATCTAAGGCATTATCAATGAAAAATATCCTAAAGTTTTTATTATTAACAAATTGTTTTGGAACCTTCACATAGAATGATAATATTGATTTAAATTCTATGGTTATTTTGGCTAAAGAGAAGCATGAATAACATCAATAAATTGGAATTAAAATCTCAAGAGACTATTTGTGTAGACACCAAAACAGCACCAATCCGATTATGTGACAACAAGCGTTGATCGCATTGACACAAACAGCCCCTAGGGCAGCCCCTAGAGGTTAAACAGTGGTCCTAACCACTTCCAAAAGTAGTTTTGGAGGTCAGAGGTCAATTTGGCACCTTTTTGGCACCTTGCTCTCTGCTCGTCCCACCCAGGGATGAATACAAACTGGCATTCGTCCCACCCAGGGATGAATATCAGCATTCACCCCAGGGTGAGGCGAATAGCAAGTTTGACTAGCAAAAAGTCAAACCTCGACAAGTCCGCCAGTTAACTGAGGCTTCAAGCCATGCAATTGCGAGGAATAGCTTTAAATCAAGAAGAGAGACTTATGTCATGCATGTCTTTATTTTAGAGACCTCATGCAAGGAGACTCTAAATCAGGGAATTATCTTTTCTCTCAAAATAGGACAATCAACTCAAGTGGCGCCCTCGCATGCGCATTCCAAACAAAGAGACCCTAGGTCTATAAATTGGTGAGTTTTCTCACCCAAAAGATATACAGAGAAGGAGCATTTGAGCAATGAAGTGCTGCCAATTTACATACCTACTTGCGATTTGTGCCTTTCACATCCTTAATCTCTCATTCGAAAGGGAGGTTATTGGGTGATTATTGGAAGCACGAATCCGGACCCAAAACCTGATATTTGGCCACAATATTCCACAAAATTTGTTGACAACACCCCATAAGAAGTTTTGGACCCATCCCAAGTGGATTGGTGTCAAAAAAGAGTCCCAAACGGTGGGCGTTCTGCCCCCGGGTGCCCCCCAAGCTGTCACAACCCTAATCGCCCCACCCCAGAATGATTAGAAATATATGATAGATTTCTCTAATTTTTCTTTTGCATCTTATTCTAGGTCTATTAAATAGGCTGTAGTTTAAATTTCACTTCATTCTGAGCAATTTTGACCAGGTTTTTATCATTTCTTGCCTTTACTAACTTGCAGATGGCACCAGAAAAATCTGGGTGATAGAGGCCAAATTGGAGAAATCTGACCTTCTGGGTCTTCCCAAAACACCCCCAATTAGCTAACCCCAACTTTGCAGGTCATTTGGAGCTTTCTGGATAGGACATTGAAGAGGGTGCTTTCTGACAAGTTATTGCAGGTCTATTCGTCCCACCCTGGAGCGAATACAAATATGTGAGGAATTTCTAGACTTTTCCTTTTGTAGTGGCCTCCTGGTAACATATTTATGCTTCTATTAAAATTTTAGGTCGATCTGAGGTCATTTGGTTATCATTTTAATATTTTCATGCATATACTGACAGTAGGCCTTGGGAAATACATGTTTTATTTTGTCTGCAGGTGCTACTAATATTTTCTGTTTCTTTGAACATAGGTTTCCAACATCAGAGGAGCAGGAAGGAGTCAAAAATCATATACACAAGTGGCGGTGATGTTTTGGTCCGCCCATCTTACATGTGGGCACGCGGAAGAAGGATTGCTATCCATGGATGTGATGAGAAACATATCTGACGCTCCTATCCCTTAAAAAAGGAAGGAGACATATTGTAACATGACTTTGAAAGCATATCAATAAAGAGGACCCTATTCCATATTGCTTTTATCTTGTGTCGATTCGCTCATGTTCTTTCCTTTTATGCATTTTTCAATACATAGGCTTTTGGCATTAAGTTTGGTTTTAGACGCATCGTATTTGGCATATTCCTTTTTGTTTCCGTATCCTCGTGCTTTCAGTGGCGATCACGGTGGGACCTCTATCCCTTGATTTTTAAGATTAAACTTCTGATTAAAGTTGCTTGTTTTTTGCTTACAGGTACCAAGTTTTCAAATGCTGGACTATTTCAGAGCAGAAATTTAGAGACATCCGATTTGGGCAGAGAAGAGGTAGAGGTCTTAAACACCTTCTATCAAAATTTTGCTTTTTGTTCTCTGGTTATTTGCTTGCATAGGAGAGTTTGAATGCTTGTTTGCTTCATTTATGCAACTTAAAAAGAACCCCACACACCACGTGGTAAGTTAAAACAACAAGGAGTTGGTCGTAAAACCCCAACCCTTGAGCAAGACCAACGGTGGATTTCATCACCACCTTGGCTTGAGATATTGCATACATTACCCCGATCGTGACTATTGCTAGACGTAAATCCTGATGAAAGCTGACCAAGTGTAGCTGGGGTGATTCCCAATGCATGAGGATAAGTCTTCTATGGTAGGTGTCATAAACAGAGTGATTCCCCTTCCGTACCGCCTATGTTCCATGTACCATCTGCTCTCACGTACCAATAGTCTCCCTCACATAAGGGCGGGTATATAGAGAGGTTGGTATATCGGTCTGGCAATGGTATATCGAAGGGGAGACCATTTTTTGGGAGTCATAAGAGCCGTCATTTTGCATTTAAATGTTCTTTCCACAAGCTTTCAAAACGAACATTAAAAACACATTGAACCAGGTTTAGGGCACACTTTTAATCGTTAAATGAGATAATCATTGTTTTGTGTGTGTGATATTTCCTGTTTAGTGTAGCATAAGAAATCCTAAAAAAAGATAAAAATCTACGCATCTTTAGGTAAGCATCACCATGGTGTACACTCGTAGCCGAGCCCAATCATGGGCAAGCGCTACAGAAAGTGCACCAAGGGGGACAAGTCGCCTCCGATATAGTCCTGAGGACTTGGTCATCCCACCTTGGCGGCCTGACACACAAGATAGTCCACATCATGCCATAACAGAATAGGACTATAGAGGCACCTCTTTGAGGGGCACCCCCACTCAGCATAGGTCCTTTCAAGAAGAGAACCTACACGTAGCACTCAACATAGACAGGAGACCTCCCTTAGATGCTCATTATGAGTGGCCTAGTGATGAAGTGTTAGAACAACAGAGGGTCCAGAAGGAGGGGCCACATGATTTTGTCATCCCTCCTCTACCCCAGATTACTATTAGAAACACTAGACCAAATCTAGAGTATCAGGCTTTCCAGACAGGGCAAGACAATTATGCCCGCACCTTGCATGCATATGAAAGGGAGTATGAGGAAGACTACCATGTTCCTCAAGAGTAGTACACAACATGGGAGCGATGTACCTCCGTGCCTGCCATGTATCAGGATCACCCATTGAGGCCAGAACCTCGGGTTAATGCAGCTAACCTCGACAGAGGAAAGCAACCCATAGGGGTCTCGGATCACCACGACCGAGATAGACATGTAGGAGAGGCATCTAGGCTTCCTAAACATGAGACGGTGGAACAAAGTGACTTGGCATTTGCCAGACATGCCACCCGCCAAGCGCAAATCACGCAGCTCAGGCAAGATCAACAATAGTTAGAGCATCTGTATCACCTTAACAAAGAGTGCATTCAATGTTAGACAATCGAATTGCTTCATAACAATGTGCCTAAGAAGGTCCCAACCCCTCGCACGCATAAAGTAGAAGTGTATGAGAGGCATAACCCCTTGGTACGAGACAGGTCTACGTGACCTTATCAAGTATTGCCTCCGAGACCTCCTAGACCTGAGCGGGAGGCCACTCCCCGAAACAATGATGGGCACCCTCCGCGGGCACCCACCCATGTGTATAGGTCTCGGCTAGGCACTCCTCAAGAAGCCTATGAGGAGTATGAACAAGAAGAAGAGCGGGCTGAAATGCTCTACCAAGGTAGAGGGGTGCTATCCGACTACCCCTCCATAGGCCTCAAGTTCCCCGCAACCCACAATGGGAGAAAACTAAGGAGGAAGAGATCAAATCCTTCGATGCATATAAAGCGCTGCTAGAGTGCTTAGAGTCTATGGAGATCAAGACTTTTGGGCCCCAAAAGCCCACTTTATGCCAACTCCATAGTCATCCTGTGCATCCGTCAGTGCCAGCACCTCCATACCCTAAACACTTTAAACTACCCCAGTTGGCACTCTTTAGAGGGGAGGAGGATGCCCAAGAGCATGTGACTAGATTCCTAAGCTAGTGCTTTGGTATTCAGGACAACGATGCTTTGTTACTAAGAACATTTATAACCACATTCGTAGGCCCTACCTCGGATTGGTTCACTCAATTACCAAAACATAGCATCAGTAACTTGGATCAGCTAGTGGACGCGTTCCTCGAACGCTTCACCTTCAACACTAAGAAAAAGGCATCATTAAGTGACCTAGCTAGCCTCAGGAAGTATGAGGAAGAAACCATGGTGGCATATGGGAACCGGTGGAGGACGTTGCTTTCAAAGCTGCCTTACCTCCCTCCCATGTCAGACCTGACCCAAATGTTCTCAAAAAGTTGTTTGAGATCGATCTTCATGCTATTGCAACTGTAGCAATATGCCAATTTAGAGGAAGCTCTGGCGCAAGCTAGAATCATTGAGGAGATCAAGATATAGGATGGTGAGATCACCAAACCTAAGAAGAAAGAATGGACCAAGAACACTAAAATAGGGACCATGCAACCGAAACCCGCTATGGTTAATCAGGTTGCTATCAATGTCCCTAAGCCTGCACAAGCAACACAACCTCAAAAGGCTAACTATCAAGTGGTGCCTCCTAACAACTATGAGAGAGAAAACCAAAGGCAGGAACAAAATCAGAAGCGTCACCCTAGGCGACAATTTACTCCTTACATAGAGTCCAGGGGACTCTCTGTTTGACCGCTTGTCGACGGTGAACTTGATCAACCTTCTAGAGATTCAAACTATAGACCCCAATGCACCGAAGCCTAAGGGGTATCGAGAGGACTTGTACTATAGGTTCCACAGGCGTAAGGGACATGATCTTAATGCATGTTGGAAGTTCAAAGGTTTGGTACAAGACCTAATCGACAACAAGACATTGGCAGTGGACAACCCCGTAGCGCCAAACAACCAACATATGGGAGTCTTCAGAGACCCCTTGCCTACCCATGAGGCATAGGAAAAACCCCTTCAAGTCAATGAGGTGCAACAGAATTGCCCCATGTAGGGGTATGTAGGGATGATAAGCATAGTGACTAGGAACAAGAGATATCCAGGAGTTGCCCCCATGACAGCCACAAGAGAGGTTCCATCGACGTCACAAACTCAACAACACCCTACGCAACTTCCCCCACCTAGACCAGTGGCCACGATTTGGACTAGACTTACCCAAAGTCTAAGGACCACGTCGGCTAGGCTCTCCATATACGAGCTCATTCAACAATCAGTGCCCCATCGAGAGGCTCTAATGGAGATTTTAAAGGCCATCGAGTTGCAGCCCCATGAAGCAAACTCTTTCAACAACTTTGTGGGACATGTAAAACAATGTACAAAACCAGTCATCACCTTTAGAGAAGATGAATTGAAAATAGTGACTGGTGATGTGGCGGATCCACCCCTGCACGTTATTGCATGGGTCAACGGGATTCCATATAAGAGGGTGTTGGTGGACACTGGCTCGTCTAGTAATATCATCACTACAGTAGCACTGAAACATTTGAAGTTGCCAGCATCTCACATCGTGGCCTCCACTTATACACTGTGAGCATTCAATGATGCAATCTGCTCGAAGGGCACAATTGTCCTACCTATCCAAGTGGGACAAAAGACTATTCATACATTGTGCCACATCTTGGAAGGTGAGATGGCTTATAATATCTTATTGGGCTGGCCTTGGATCAGGGACATGAAGTGTGTCCCTTCAATAGCTCATCAGTGCCTAAAGTATACATTTGAAGGATAGGTGCATGTAGTCTCGGTAGACTTGGAGCCCTTCAAATACTACAATACAGTGCAATTCATGCCGCAATCGACTCTTCCATCAACACATTTGGATTTTTAGTTGAATCCATCTCAACAGGGTCCGATTCCGTAGGCATCTCCATTGATTAATTCATCGAGTCCTCAGCCGGGTCCATCTTCCTCCACTAGTCCTTCAACAATGATGCCACCTACGGTGGCCACATCCAAGGACAAGGGAAAGAAACCCCTAGAAGAGGAACCACCCCTAGTCTCAACCATCTCTATCGAAGAGATGCCTAGCAGAATGGAAGTCGAGATGCCTAGTTCACCCCACATGGAGTGGACTCAGGAAGGACTCCCATTCGCTCCCCCTCAACCGCCAACGATCACCGTTGAGATGGCCAACATGGGCCTGGGGGAGTATCTAGTGAGGAACATTGTAGCAACGCCCACACTTGAGTCCATGCAGGACATGGGGAGGCCTCGACTCCCCATCGGCTCTATGGTTCCTTTAGGCTACCCACCCAATCAGACAAACTTTGTTTATGGGGGCCTGGATAATGGCATTGAAACTTGTATGCAAGAAGACGAAGATGAAGAGCCCTTTGCAGAGGACGTTAACTATTTGTCCAACCCAGACTTCGCATTGAGATATCTTGGCCAATGCAATTGGCATGGATATGGGTTGGGCAGGTATGAGCAAGGAGTGCGTGTTCTTTGCCAACCGAGATATCAAATGTCGTATGACAAGTCAGGAGTAGGGTTCAACCACCCCTTGCCCCTAGACATCTTGGTGGAGAACATGCAAGGCCTAGGGATAGGCAACAAGGATGGGTTGGCATTAGATCCATATGCCAATCCTAACACAACATATACATTGGGAGATTATCTCCCATTGCTAACAACCAACCTTGTTGACCATAACAACCCTTTCCCTTCGGTCGAACAGGGAGAAAATTCAAGGACTCCCCTACAAGAGGGATATGGACAAGACCAAGAAGGGTCTTCAGAAGATGAGTCGGAGTATGAGGTAGCACCTTGGGATCCTTTTGAGTCTGATAGCAATCATTCACAAGTATATCCCATGGATGATGATCAGGAGAGCTTCCTGACAATGTTCCCTTTGGATGCTCCAATTGAGCATATGCCACCTCAAGAGAATCAGGTCCCCCCATAGAGAGCGGAACAACCTCGATGGGACCACATTAATTTGCTCGAACAAGATGAGCCTCATATGTCGCAAACCGCTGTTGGAGCCAACGAAGGCCTTTGGATCTCTGACAGTGATTACGAAGATGAAACCGAGATGGCTTATCTCAATCATATGCGACAACAACAATATCCCTTGGATATAGATGACATGTTTGAACAGTTACACATAGGGCCAAGGCATAGGTGGCACCTAAACCAAGCATAGTTATAGCAATTACTGCACCCGCCACTCTAGGTACACAGAGAGCATCTTCCGCCTAGAGACCCTATAAAACCATCAGTGCCTAGGGTGGACCCTATCTGCGTATCCATGCATAGAGCCGATCCATTTGTGCCAGTACCCACAGAGCTAGATCCGGAGCACAAAGATCATCTAGGATGTCCGAGTTACAACACCCACGGTAATGGAGACCACAATCATTTCATCAACATGATCTCCATTGACCTAACCACCCCCATCCATGATCCAACCGACCCGACATGGTCATTGTATCTAGACCTAGATGCTATAGACTGGGATCACGCTGACACACCGCCATCCCCATCAGAGTACTAGCCTTATGGTGGGATGTTCCATTTCACCCCAGGACAGACTCAGGATGTCTTCCATGCTTGAAGAGGAACCTGATGTTCCGAACGATGATCTAAATTTGGCAAATGATATCCACTTGATCCCAACTCCACACCAGTTGGAGGACGGGTCCCACATGTCGATCGAGGAGACGACTGACGTAGACATCGGCTCAGATCCAATGAATTTGCAAATCATCAAGCTAGGGGTAAGTCTATCCCTCGAAGAGCAAGCCGACTACATTGCCCTTCTCAAAGAGAAGAAGGAGGTTTTTGCATGGTCATACAAAGACATGCCGGGACTAGACCCGCAACTAGTCATGCATAATCTAATGCTTGATCCGACAGTCAAGCCAATAAAGCAAAAACTACGTAAGATGCACCCAACAGTGGCCTTAATGGTCAAAGATGAGCTACAAAAGTTGTTGGATGCATAGTTTGTCATCTGCGTGGATTACCCGCCATGGTTGTCTAACATGGTTCCCATCAAAAATCTTGATGGGAGGATTCGCATATGCACCAATTTTTGAGATCTAAACAAAGTGAGTCCTAAGGATGATTTTCCCTTGTCGAGCATCGACGCATTGGTAGATGCTACAGTGGGCCATGAAATGCTTTCCCTCATGGATGGTTTCTCAGGATACAATCAAATTCGTATCAATCCCGAGGACCAACTAAAAATGGTGTTCACAATGCCTTGGGGGACATTTTGCTATAAGGTCATGCCTTTTGGCCTTAAAAATATTGGCGCCACCTACCAACGTGCCATGACGTACATCTTCCATGATTACATGCACAAAAATTTGGAAGATTACATGGATGATTTGTTGGCCAAATCTCTTTTGTGCCCAGATCATCTCGATGACTTAAGCAAGATCCTCGATCACCTCATGGAGCATAAAGTCAGACTAAACCCCAAGAAGTGCGTATTTGGCATCACATCTGGAAAGCTCTTGGGTTACATAGTCTCTAAATGAGGAATCGAGGTAGACCCACACAAAGTCAAGGCAATCCTTGAAATGCTTCCCCCAACTACCATCAAGCAGCTTAGAAGTCTGCAGGGAAAGGTCGCGTCAATCAAGCGCTTCATAGCACAGTTATCTGACAAGTGTCGACCCATGAATAAATTATTGCACAAGGGGGTAACATTTCACTGGGATGACGAGTGCCAGTCAACCTTTGATGACATTAAACAATACTTGGCTTCGCTACCAGTATTGGCACCACCTAGACCAGGAGTGTCATTCTACTTATACATCTCAACTATCGAGGTGGCACTGGGCGCCATGCTATCCCAGAAAAATGAACTACACAAAGAATAGGCTACTTACTATCTTAGCCGCACCCTGGTCAGTTATGAACTTAACTATGCATACGTTGAGAAGCTCTGCTTGGCAGTGGTGTTTGCTACCAAAAAGCTATGCCACTACATGCTCAACAATACGACGTATGTTGTGTCTAAGGAGAATCCATTGCGATACATGATGAGTCATACTTATCATAGTAGCCGCACGGCAAAATGGATCATGTTGTTGATGGAGTTTGACATAGAATTCATTGGATAGAAATCCATAAAAGGTCAAGTCATCACCGATCAACTGGCAGAGGCTCCTCTTGAAGACGATCAGCCTCTGACCGTAGAACTACCTGATGATGGGGTTTTTCATGTTTCAGAATCGCCAGATTCTGATGAGCCTGAGTCACAGGCTGACATGACCTTATTCTTTGATGGTTCTAAATGTGAGCAAGGAGGTGGTGCGAGAATTGTATTCTTCACTCCACAAGGGGCTCCAATGCCTCTGTCATTTAAATTAGACTTCTCGTGCACCAACAACAATGCAGAATACGAAGCCTTGCTCATAGGTCTTCAGACAACAATCACCATGAACATCAAACGTTTAAACATCTTTGGTGATTCATTGTTAATTGTCAATCAAGTAAAGGGGATATTCCAATGTAAATGTCCAGTTTTGCAGGCCTACAAAGCCCTTGTGGACAAATTCCTGGCACAACTTGAATGGTATGACATCGAGGCACTCCCTCGATCATCGAATCATTTTGTGGATACTATGGCCTCCTTGGGGTCACTAATCCCGCAAGACCCTTTCGGTGAGATGACCACCATTCAGGTTAAAACATTATCGCAATCCATGATGGAGCGTGCAAGCTCTGACCTAACGCCAAGAATCCACCTGATCCAGATTGAACCATCTCAGGATAGGTTCTCTCGAATCCATGATTGTCTGACTCGAGCCAACTGGGGGTCCTTGTTCTCCCGAACCCTCTTAATAGCAACACAACGCTATTTTTACAAGTTCTTTCCCGCTCAACTTTTGCTAGGGATGAACTTCAAGAGGGATTGGTCGTTCATACCATCGAGGTTTCTGATCAGCAGGATTGGTACACACCCATAAGGGATTACCTCAAGTTAGGTAACCTCCCCCTTGGATTGACACAAGCCATGAAAAGATCATTTAAATAGAAAGTGGCAAAACATGTCTTGTTAGGAGACATTTTGTATCATCGAAGCTATGAAGGAATCCTCCTCCATTGCTTGGACCAGCAAGAGTCCGCTTGGGTGATCACCCAAGCACACGATGGTACATGTGGTGGCCACTTCAGCGGTATGGCCATCGCAAAGTGCATTCTTTGCATGGGCTATTATTGGCCATATTTAGAGTGAGATTGTTGTGCATATGTAAAGAAGTGCGTGAAGTGTCAACACCATGCTAATTTGACACACGTGCCTTCTCAGGCCTTGCAATCGATCCAATCGGCTTGGCATTTTTCATAGTGGGGCTTCGATCTAATCAAAAAGATCTCCCCTGTGTCGTCCGGTCATCACACGTTCATCATAATGGCCACAGAGTACTTCACCAAGTGGGTGGAAGCAATTTCGCTAACCTCTACGACTGGATCCCGCATTGCAGAGTTTATTTTGCATAACATCATATGTCATTTTGGTATTCCATCCAAGATCCTATCGGATAATGGGATGTCATTCAAGAACAAATATGTGCGTGCTTTGACCACAAAGTACAAAATTCAGCATAGTTTTTCAACACCCTATTATCCGCAGGCAAATGGGCAAGCAGAGGCGTCGAACAAAATGCTAGTCGCCATCCTCAAAAAGACCATCGTAGATAGTCATAAGGATTGGCACATTCAAATCCCGCTTGCCCTATGGGCTTATCGCACTAGCATTCGGACGCCCACTGGGGCAACTCCATTTTTTCGGTGTATGGCTCCGAGGCAGTCATGCCTCTTGAGTTGGAAATCCCTTCCCTGTGCATTTCAATGCAAGAGTTCATCGATGATGACACTGCGTGGTAGGCCCGGTTAGACCAACTGATGTTGCTCGATGAACGACGCGTCAATGCTCTCGAGCATTTGCGTATCTATCAAGAGTGACTTAAGAAAGCATACAACATGAAGGTCCACTTAAGGGAATTTTAGGTTGGTGACTTGGTCTTAAAAGAGAACCAACAGAATTCTAATTTTCCATCTCATCTAAGAGACAAGTTCATGGCAAACTGGTTAGGTCCTTATGTGATTGACAGTAGAATAGGACCTGGAACATACCGACTCACCTCTCTTGAAGGAATCAAGGAGCTAGAACCCTTGAACATCAGTCATTTGAGGCCATTCCACATCTAGAGAGCCATAGTCCAACCAAATGCTCCAAGGATTTTCGTAATCGCTTGGTCAACCCAAAATGCTCCAAAGGTATCCATAAACCCTTTGGTCAAACCAAAAGCTCCAAGGATTCCCACCCCCAAACCCCCAAAGATTCTCACAATCGCTTGGTCAACCCCAAAAATGCTCCAAAGGTATCCATAAACCCTTTGGTCAAACACCAAAAGCTCCAAGGGTTACCATAACCGCTTGGTCAAAATAAATATTCAAAAAACAAACAAAAACAATAAAATCATCAAAAATAACAAAAAAAAATTGCATTTCAATTCCATGCATACTCATAAAAATCAAAATACAAAAATATAGGTTGCATTAGGCATCACATCCATACATTGCATATTTGCTAGGTCATACAAGTCAAAAGCACCATAGACTGTCATTACTTGGCAATTCCATCATTTTCCACATCAAATCCATTTTATAAATGCATACATCCAGAATAACACCATCATCATTTTTAGCATAGTCAGTTGTCTCCTAATGTATATAGGGTTTTCGTCATTCAGTTGTCTTTAAATTTCTAGCCAAAAATTGTACAAAGTTAAACAGATTTTACAAGGGAAAGTTTTACTTGGATCACGCCTCGTTACGTAACATCCCTACACAAGTTAAAACACATAAAATAATTCCTAAGTTGTGTGAATGCAAGAGAAACCTACAAAGCAGTCTAGGGTACCATAGGTGAAAGATTAGTCTGTTCATCCCCCTGTGTGAATGGTTTAAGAGTGCTGAGAATTGACAAAAGGATGAGCTCTTCCCCATCAATTCCCCCTAATAAACAGTGGTTTTCACCACTACCAAAAATCCCAATCACCGTTGGTCCCCAAAGTTGTAAGGATTCATACTACACGTCCCTGCCAAGGATGGGTAGTCATCCCCAAGGCCTCAAAGGATCGATGCCATTCAAAAACAAAATTCCCACAAGCCATCATCCGAACCATCTCCAATCACCTTTGGTCTCAAAGTTGTAAGGATTCGTACTACACGTCCCTGAACAGGATGGGTAGTCATCCCCAAGGCCTAAAAGATCAATGCCCTTACTTCATAATCTCCATCATCCCCTTTGGTTCTCCAAGTCGTAAGGATTCATACTACACGTCCCTGCACAGGATGGGTAGTCATCCCCAAGGCCAAAAGGATCAATGTCATTCCCAAGCTCAACCTTACAAAGTTCAAAATCCAAAATCAAATAATAGTGGTTATCACCACTATTCAAAATCCTTGCTCAAAAAGAAAAACAAAAAGAAAAATAAACAGTGATTTTCATCACTATGTAGACGAGCAAGTATCCTAAACCATTGAGCAAATAAACAAAACCTGAACTTGAATCCCTGGAATTCTCAACATTCGAAAACCATCTAGGTGATCCTCATTACGGGTTTGGTGGATAGCCTACCTGGCAATGGCGGTATCCTAACCGCATGACGATATGTCTGTCGCATTAGCTTTGCGTGTGTGCAGACCAATGTTTGCATGTGGATGAGCTAGCTTATGGTACCTTAGATTGTCTCATGGATTAATCTTACTAAATACAACAATGGAGTTAGTGGAGCTAATTAGGTGATCCTCAGTACAAGTTTGGTTGATAGCCTATCTGGCACTGGCGGTATCCTGACAAATACCACATAAATGAACTCAATTGCACACACAAGGATGTGAAATAACTTGGTTAAATTCAAGTCGGATTTATACCTTGTTCAAAAGTCTTGCGAGATAAATGTACAATCTTGGCTAGTTAGTTAAAATATCTGAATCTCAGAAAAGCTTAACTACATTTTAAAAACAACTGGTACATTTCATTCCATACATCACCATCAAAAAATATGCAAAATACAAACAACAAAGTTTTCACATGCAAAGTCATTCCACAAAGTCATCCCATAAGTACAACAAGCCAGTCAAATCTTGAATAGTCTATGGTGCCATCGACAAGTTATCAACAACTCATTTCATTCATTCCATATGCATACATCATATAAATTAGAAACATCGCATTCATAATAGCATATGCATACATCAATGTAAATACATGTGCATCAAAACAAACCATGAAAAGTGCATAAACACCAAAAAAAGAGTCATCTGTATATATATCATCAAAAATGCCCGTAGGCTACAATGAACCGGTCCTCTGACCTCGCAACAAAAGCCAAAAGCTCAAAAACCCCTAAGCCTAGGGCGTCGGCCACCATGATCACGCAGGATCGGTGCGACGGGAACTACCCCCATGGTGTGGGTCCTATGGGACCTCTCAGGGCGACTGCTGCTCGCCCCTGCATCATGCCCACTAGTGCCCCCCTCATCTAGCCGCCTGTGACGAGATGATGTTGACTGCTCAGTATCATTGTCTCTCATCCGACGTGAAGAGCCACCTCTAGGGGGCTCAGGTAACCACCCACCGAGGCGGATAATCTCTCCCTCCATATCCATCCGATGCCAAAACCACTCTACCTCCCACCGATGATAATAAGCTACTGCATCATCGCACTACGCCAATGTCTTCTCCTTCTCCGCCAGCTGCGCCCATAGGAGATCCCTCTCCCGTGCAGCATTGGTGTCCCCATCCCCTCGATGGTATGCAGCAAATGCGTTCTCCCGCTCCACCAGCTGAGTCCGTAGGAGATCCCTCTCCTACAAAGCCTCTCCTAGCTCCTCATCTCATCTTCATAGCAGGTCCTCCAATCATGCTATCTCAGCGCAATGCCTTGCCTCCACATCCTTCGAACCTGCCTGAGGCCTCGATGAATCCGGGACAATAGCCTGCTCTAGCTCCCACTGCTCCGGGACGTCCTACATCTTCGGCTGATCCGGCACCCCAAACTCCCCTCCAACATCCTCAACCTCCACCAAGTCTGCATCATCCAATGGAACTCCCCAGCCCTCTCCTGGTGCCTCTGCACCCTCATCCCCTACTGCACCCCCTAGAGGCCCCTCACCTCGCCATCACCGCAAAGTCCACCACTGCTCATACTCGATGGTCATCCCGACGTCATCCACATCCAGGATGTCAATCATTGTATCTGCATCCTCACCCAATGGCGCAATGACTGGCCAAGCTAGAGTCCTCTCGTCTCCCCGATGTCGATAGACCACGGGCTCACCAGGCAACCCCTGGCGCACTCCAAACTATCGTGTAACCTGGCCATATGGGAAGAACTCCTGCTCAGTCCCATGATGCCCAATCAGCCATCGCCCCCTCTATACCTACTGGAGCCACTCTCCAGCCTCAGGCTAGGCTAGACAGTCCCGGTAGGGGCGCCAGAACACCTCCCCTAGAGTAAGCCGAGTGAAGGCATCGGCATAGTGCCCTACGACACCTGCCCATCACCGAATCTATCCCTACTCCTCAGACCTCCACCATAATGCCCCGTATCTGATATCCCGGTCTATCATCTCCGCTCGAGTCATCCAGGGCAACCCCATCGGCCTCTCCACCACTATGTGCTGCCAAGCCCAACACTGCAACAAGTAGCTGCAACTAATCCCCTTTCGCTTTCGATAATGGACCTCATACAACTCATCATAGAGCTATGCCAATAGAGTCTATCCCCATCTCATGATCATAGGTGCATCCGTAGGACACTCCACCAACATGAACACCACCTCTAGCAGGTTCCATGGGAACCTCACACCCGAAGAGTCGGGGAGCAGCATGTTGGAAATGAGGCCCATAAGTAATGCGTGCCTCACTCCCAACACACCCCTCTCTAGCCACCATCGAACCAGTATGCCACCAATATGGCAGTCACCCTCTGCCCTCTCCACTGGGCTGTCCACCCCCATCTCCTCTCCATGCCCAAAATAGCGTATCAGCACTACTGTCCTCTGATCCCGAGGCATCGTCCAGATCGGTAGTCCATCTATTGGAATCCGAAGAATTCGATAGACATCCTCCAAGGTCACCGTCATCTCCCCTATTGGGAGATGGAAGGTGTTGGTCCGAGGGATCCCACAAGTTGATAAGGGCCGTCAGATAGGCCCGATCCCCGACCACCGGCTCCAGCCGAGTCACCTGCTTGAGCCCAAGGGCGTCAAGCCAGTCCCAGTCAGCCAAAGTCAGTGCTGCACGTGCTTCAATGAAAACTGTGGGCACACGGTACCGGCTCTTCACAACCTGCAAAAGAAAACAACATAAAAACATTAAAACAATGAAAAATTGTACAACAATAACATGAATATACAACAATGCATCAAAATGTATAGCCAAAAACATAACAAAATTCAAAAAAATAATTTTTCAGTTCTAGGGTTTTAACTCTACACTGATAAATTCAACAAAAACATAACAATTCAAAATAATTTGTCAGTCCTAGGGTTTTAATTCTAACTAATAAATTAAATAAACATAACAAAAAATTAAAAAATAATTTGTCAGTCCTAGGGTTTTTTAACTCTAACTGATAAATTAAAAAAACAAACAAAAACATTCACAAATCATTTGTCAGTTCTAGGGTTTTTAACTCTAACTGATAAATAAAAAAACAAACAAAAACATTCACAAATAATTTCTCAGATCTAGGGTTTTTAACTCCAAACTGGTAAATTAAAAACACAAAAACACAAACCACAACAAATAACTAGGGTTAAAGCTACATTTTTACGCTCAGTTTTACCCTACGTTTCTAACCTAAGTTTTGATCTTGGTTCAATTCGGGTTCAGCGAAGTTTTTAAGTTATGTTCTAAACTAAGTTTTTTAGCTCAGTTTTAAACTAACTTTTGATCTTTGTTTAACTAGGGTTATACTAAGTTTTAAACTAAGTGTTAATTTTGATAGACTAGGGTTTCATTTTTAACTTTAAACAACAAAATAAACAAAAGAACAAGAAATAAGCAAATTGTGGTTTTCAAATTGCAACACAAAACAATAAAGAGGAAGGGCACTCACTGGTCTCACTTCAGCTTCACCGTTGGATGATCCGGTGCATGAACTCATGGTCACAGGAAAAGTTTGGTAGCGCTTCGCTTCGCAGAATTGACCTCCTCCTCCTCAGAGCTCCAAATCGCCAAGAAAAACAAATGCAAATGAGCCCAAAACTCAGTTTTGGCCTTTAAATAGGCTTTTGAGCCTATACTCATCCCTCCCTGGGACGAATACTAAATAGGAATTCATCCCACCCAGGGACGAATACAGAGCAAAAATTTCAAAAATAGCAAAAACTGCACAAAATGGCACAAAAACAAGCAAGAAAAGTGTCCAATGAGAGTGCTTTGGCACTTGACAATTCGGGCATGCAAAATAGATGTCGGGGTCACAAATCCTCACTATCCTATTCCCTAAGAAGGCTACCATAGCCGGACCGCTCCACGGGAGATGAATTTTTGAGAATTTCATCCCCAAACGACGTCACCAAAAGGGTCAAAACCCAACCAAAAATAGCAATAACATTGCCGAACGAAGGTGCCTTTGTGCTTGACATTCTTGGCATCCAAAATAGATATTGGGGTTACAAATTGTCACTATCCTACTCCCTAATAAGGCTACCATATCCGGACCGCTCCACGAGAGGATGGATTCTTGACAATTTTAGCTCCAAAATGCGTCACAAAAAGGGTTCACACCCACCAAAAATAGGTCAGAATGTTCAGAAAACTGCTTTAGCATTCAATGGTAAACAATTGAAGGCACCCTTACCTAAGTCATCTTGGGTCAAGCGACTCATCGCTTTTCTCATGTCGGTCATTCCCTCATCGATTCGTCGCTTGAGGGGGTAGTCACACTTAGTCACCAATCAACAAAAACATACCCAATCAAGGAAATGACACGCATTCAAAGGATCATTGACAAAGACAATCATGCCCTTGCTTGGGGCAGCAAACAAGCAATTATCACAAGCTGATCAAACACTTGGCATTCATGAATCATGAACTCAAGGTTCCCACAGACAAAAGGTTGCGCCCTTTGCCTATTCATGACTGATCAATGTCCAAGCTCAAGTAACACCTCACCGAAAAAGGTTAACACTTGAATTAAGTTCCTTAGCTCGTCAGAAGCAAGGATTCAAGAATGCGTGCCCTTTCCATACTTGGGGCATCAAGAGTTGGTTAGGTTACTGAGAAACCCTAATCATTAGTGCTTTAGGTATCTATTTTTGCTCAGCGTTGCGCCTTGCATAGCGCTTCCCAAAAAGGGGCATCTGTAGACACCAAAATAGCACCAATCCGATTATGTGACGACAAGCGCTGATCGCATTGACACAAACAACCCCTAGGGCAGCCCCCAGAGGTTAAACAGTGGTCCTAACCACTTCCAAAAGTAGTTTTGGAGGTCAGAGGTCAATTTGGCACCTTTTTGGCACCTTGCTCTCTACTCGTCCCACCCTGGGATGAATACAAACTGGCATTCGTCCCACCCAGGGATGAATATCAGCATTCGCCCCGGGGTGAGGCGAATAGCAAGTTTGACTGGGAAAAAGTCAAACCTCGACAAGTCCGCCAGTTAACTGAGGCTTCAGGCCATGCAATTGCGAGGAATAGCTTTAAATCAAGAAGAGAGACTTCTGTCATGCATGTCTTTATTTTAGAGACCTCATGCAAGGAGACTCTAAATTAGGGAATTATCTTTTCTCTCAAAATAGGACAATCAACTCAAGTGGCGCCCTCGCATGCGCATTCCAAACAAAGAGACCCTAGGTCTATAAATTGGTGAGTTTTCTCACCCAAAAGATATACAGAGAAGGAGCATTTGAGCAATGAAGTGCTGCCAATTTACATACCTACTTGCGATTTGTGCCTTTCACATCCTTAATCTCTCATTCGAAAGGGAGGTTATTGGGTGATTATTGGAAGCACGAATCTGGACCCAAAACCCGATATTTGGCCACAATATTCCACAAAATTTGTCGACAACACCCCATAAGAAGTTTTGGACCCATCCCAAGTGGATTGGTGCCGAAAAAGAGTCCCAAACGGTGGGCGTTCTGCCCCTAGCCCCAAGCTGTCATAGCCCTAATCGCCCCACCCCAGAATGATTAGAAATCTATGATAGATTTCTCTAATTTTTCTTTTGCATCTTATTCTAGGTCTGTTAAATAGGCTGTAGTTTAAATTTCACTTCATTCTGAGCAATTTTGACCAAGTTTTTATCATTTCCCGCCTTTACTAACTTGCAGATGGCACCAGAAAAATTTGGGTGATAGAGGCCAAATTGGAGAAATCTGACCTTCTGGGTCTTCCCAAAACACCCCCAATTAGCTAACCCCAACTTTGTAGGTCATTTGGAGCTTTTTGGATAGGACATTGAAGAGGGTGCTTTCTGACAAGTTATTGCAGGTCTATTCGTCCCACCCTGGAGCGAATACAAATATGTGAGGAATTTCTAGACTGTTCCTTTTGCAGTGGCCTCCTGGTAACATATTTATGCTTTTGTTAAAATTTTAGGTCGATCTGAGGTCATTTGGTTATCGTTTTAATATTTTCATGCATATACTGACAGTAGGCCTTGGGAAATACATGTTTTATTCTGTCTGCAGGTGCTACTAATATTTTCTATTTCTTTGAATGCAGGTTTCTAACATCAGAGGAGCAGGAAGGAGTCAAAAATCATATACACAAGCGGCGGTGATGTTTTGGTCCGCCCATCTTACATGTGGGCACGCGGAAGAAGGATTGCTATCCATGGATGTGATGAGAAACATATTTGATGCTCCTATCCCCTAAAAAAGGAAGGAGACGTATTGTAACATGACTTTGAAAGCATATCAATAAAGAGGACCCTATTCCATATTGCTTTTATCTTGTGTCAATTCGCTCATGTTCTTTCCTTTTATGCATTTTTCAATACATAGGCTTTTAGCGTTAAGTTTGGTTTTAGACGCATCGTGCTTGGCATATTCCTTTTTGTTTCCGTATCCTCGTGCTTTCAATTTGTTATAACCTAAAAAAAATTAATTTTACCTTTCATTTTAACTTTTGATAAAGCTCTCCCTAATACCTGAATAAGAGTAATGAAGGGAGAAGATAGTGGGTCACCTTAAGGAGGCAATAGGATGATTCGAAGTATCAAGTAGAGGATCCATTGATCAAAGAATATTTTGAAGTGTTATAAAAATTTAATCTTTGAGGATCAACCTTTATCAAAATATTTATTTAAAAAAAATAGATTAAAAAGCATAACAAAAACTTGCATATGTGTTGTTCATGTTTAATTTAACAAATAATGGTTTTTTTATGAAATAAGTTAATGTATGACATCTTATTGAATATTTATACCACAAACGATTTTCCTATCATGAAAAAAAAATCTTTCTTGCATAAAAATAATGTATTGTATAATTTTATTAAATATATTTACCAAATTTTTTGAAACAATCTTATAAATCATATTAGAAAAGGTTATTGGACAAAAATTATTAAAATATTTTCTCATATTTCTTAGGAACCAAAGCAATAACTTTGATATTGATCTCATTTATTGTAGTCTTAATTTTTTTTTTAGCTTATTCAACTATATCCAAGGTGTTACTCTTGAGTCCATCCCAACATTTTGAGAGAAAAATACAAGAAATATATTTAGGCTAGTACCTTATTAGGAATGAAAGACAAAACTATATCTATTAATATTTAATACTATCTTTCCATAATAATTGATGGAATATTTTATAAAAATCCTAGCTTGGGTATCTTTATTTTTTCTAATTTCTAATATAATATATTTAAGATAATCAATTGATTTGTTTCAAATATTTTTATCCTAATCAAGACTTCTTCCATATAGAGTTGAAATAATGCAAAGGTCGTTTTACAGTAGCATAAAAGAATTTGATATTTCTATCCGCTTTCTTAATCCATATTTCCCTAGATTTTTGGGCCTAATATAATTTTTTTAAATATAATATGTGTAGACACCAAAACAGCACCAATCTGATTATGTGACCTGCAAACACTGATCGTTTTGACACACACAGCCCCCAAGGCAGCCCTCAGAGGTTAAACAGTGGTCCTAACAACTTTTGCAACAATTTTGGAAGGTCAGAAATCAATTTGGAACCTTCAGGCACTTTGCTCAGTATTTGTCCCACCCTGGGACAAATTCAATTTGGGATCCGCCTCACCCAGGGACGAATTCTGAATTCGCTTTGGGGTAGGATGAATTCCAGGTTCAATGGGCAAAAAGAGAAATTGTGCCAAATTGCGGCTAAGGATAGTCCATTAATGCCTCCTGCATTGCATGCACGTGTAGGTGAGTAGAGTGGGCGTTAGAGGACTATCACAAGGGCATTCATGGAAGCCCAAGTCAGGGAGGAGTCTCCTCCCTCTTGGGAAGGCATGGTCACCACACAGCACTCATGCATGCCCCTCCAAAGAGACCCCCTGGGTCTATAAAATGGTGAACTTTATCACCCAAAAGAGGACAGGTTGGAAGCATTTTCAAGCAACGAAGTGCTGCCAAATTTGATACTACATTTTTACCTTTTTGATTCACTTCTTCCACATCCTTGATCTCTTTCGCAAGAGAGGTCATTGGGTGGTTATTGGAAGTGTGAATCCGGATCCAAAACCCAAAATTTGACCACATTGATCTACCAATTCATCGACAACCCATTATAAGAGATTTTGGGCCCATCCCAAGTGGATTGGTGCCGAAATCAGGTTCCAACGGTGGGCGGCCCGCCCGGGCGCCCCGCATTGATGCGAGCCTAATATTATTTTTTAAGAACGATTGGGGATTCATGGCAGATTGTTCTTTTGTCACTTGTTTATCTTGCATTCCATTTTATGTTGTTTTAAATAGTTTGTAATTTTGATTTCATAATTCTTTGATCAAATCTTATCATGTTTTGTCGCTTTTGTTGTCCTCACTAACTTGTAGTTGGCAACGTCAAATTACCATTTATGGAGGTCAAATTGGGAAAATCCGACCATCTGGGTCATCCCAAAATGCCCCCAATTAGCTAACCCCTAAGTTTGCAAGTCGTTTGGAGCTCCCGAGACCCGACATTTGGGCAACATCACTTCGGCGTTTTGTCGTAGGAGAATTCATCCTACCCCACGACGAATTACAGTCAAATTTGTCCTGCCAAGGAATGAATTCAAATCGACGATGAATTTTCTGACTATTCTGATGGCAGTGGCCCTTTGGTAATGTTCCTTTGTCTCTGTCAAATTTGCAGGTTGTTTAGAATCCATTTAGTTATCGCTGTAATCAATCTTTCGCATGCATCTTTCATTATTTTTAGAAAACAAACATTTCATCTTGTGCCACAGGTGCTACTAACAATTTTGTTGTTTCTTTGAATGCAGGAGGAGTAGCAAGGATCAAGGATTCATTCACACTAGCGGCAACACATTGGCCCACCCATTTTACATGTGGGCATGCGAAAGAGAGATGACTTTCCATTGATGTGACCAAGAAACAAGTTTGATGCTCCTCTCCCCTAAAAAGGGAGGATTGGTGCCAAAATCAGGTTCCAACGGTGGGCAACCCGCCCGGGCGCCTCACATTGATGCGAGCCTAATCTTATTTTTTTAAGAACGATTGGGGATTCGTGGTAGATTGTTCTTTTGTCACTTGTTTATATTGCATTCCATGTTATGCTATTTAAATAGTTTGTAATTTTGATTTCATAATGCTTTGATCGAATCTTATCATGTTTTGTCGCTTTTGTTGTCCTCACTAACTTGCAGGTGGCAACATCAAATTCTCGTTGATGGAGGTCAAATTGGGAAAATCTGACCATCTGGGTTGTCCCAAAATGCCCCCAATTAGCTAACCCCTAATTTTGTAGGTCGTTTGGAGCTTCCGAGACCCAACATTTGGGCAGCATCACTTTGGCATTTTGTCGTAGAAGAATTCGTCTTACCCCAGGATGAATTACAGTCAAATTCGTCCCACCCAGGAGCAAATTCAAATCGATGGCCAATTTCCTGACTATTTTGATGGCAGTGGCCCTCTGGTAACGTTCCCTGGTTCCTGTTAGATTTGCAGACTATTTTGATTCAGTTTACTTATCCTTTTATTCAGTTTCATGCATGCATCTTTCATTGTTTTTTTAGAGAACAAATGTTTCATCTTTGCAACGGGTGCTACTAACAATTTTGTTGTTTCTTTGAATGCAGGAGAAGCAGTAAGGATCAAAGACTTGTTCACACCAGTGGCGGCAACACTTTGGCCCACCCATTTTGCATGTGGGCACGCGGAAGGAGGATCACTAGTCACCATTGTAACCAAAACATGTTAACGCTCCTAGCCCCTAAAAATGTGGGAGACGTCTTTGTAACCGATATTGAGAGAGTATAAATAAAAAGGGGTTGTGCTTTATGTACTTCTTTCATTTCGTCTCAATTCATCTCTTTTACCTATTTCATGCATTTCAAAATTCTAGGATTAAAGCGTTACATTTCGTTTTGCATTGCATAGCTTTAGTGTTCCTTTTCAACTTCCAGAATCTCGTGCTTTCAATATGATAATAAAAATATATTATTATTCTTTTACATAATAATCTTAGCCCATTCTATTGATTTAAAATATATTATAAATTATTGTTAGACTATAATACAATATTTGGTGCATGCTAATGTACCACCATGAGTACATCTTTAGATTAAGAGAGTGTCCTAGAATAGAGTGTGAGTATTTACTTTATGTAATGTAATAATGTGAAGGAAATACACAAGTGTCTTTTAGTTAAGTGTGCAAGTATTATGAGTGTAGATGTGCACGTGTGTCCTTAGAGTAGGAAAGTGAAGAGTCTCAAGAAGAGTGAAGGCCAAGAGTAATCAATATAAAGAGTCACATTCCATTATATATGTATCTATGTGTGTGTAATAGATATAATATAGAGTGATAGTGTGTGGAAGTATGATGTATTTGAAATATTATTCTATTAAGAAACTATTTTCATGAACATTTATTAATGGAATTGTTATGAGTTATTGCAAAAATTATTTATGAGTTTTGTATGTTTAGAATATTACCACTGACTTTTATTTCTTACAAATTTATTTTAGATATTGTGGTTATTTTTATTTAAGTATAAAGCATCAAAAGCTAATAGTGGTATCAGATTCACAAGAGATATTGATAGGAGATAGAGAGAGCCAAAGGAGAGATTGAGAAAAGATAGGGAGATTCTATTTATAGAATTTTAAAGTTGTAACTTGGCTAGAGACTTTTCATAGGGTTTTATAAAATCTTGTGAAGTCTAAGAATCAACATAGATTTATTTCCACTAGAATGACAAATAACTAATGAAGGTTATTGATTTTAAAATTATGGAGATTTGAATGTAATTGGTTGTTATTTTATATGTTTTTATTTTAGATAATTAGTTCTCAAAATTTTAAAAGCTTCTTACAAAAAATAGAGAAGAATTCAATCTTTGGTTTATTGAAATTCTATATGCTTTCCTTGTGTAACGATTAGTTATGAGTTGTAGTAAAAGAGTATACATTGAAGATCAAGGAGGTCTAAGAAAGAGGTTGCATTGAAGATTGAATATTGATGATTGAGGAGACCCAATAAAAACATCCCCATTAAATGTTAAAGACTACAAATTGAAGACTAATGAGACCCAAGAAAGAGATCCCCATAGTATATTGAGGGAAGAAGATAGAAAGAGGTCAGAGAAGCTCTATTTAAAATTGAAGAAAGAGAAGACTTGAGATAAGAATTCCTCATTACAAATATGATAAAGGAGATATAATCTTGAAGAATTTAAAAATATAAGAGAAGAGGTTTCAAGCAAATTTGGAAGGAGCAAGAAGAAGACTAGAGAAACCTATTGAGAAAGTTTAAGAAGTGGCCATTGGAGAATATTTGAAGAAATTATAAGGTAGAATATTACAAGAAGATACTTTTGAAAAGAGGTAATCACATTAAATTTATAAAAATTGTTGTCATACAACAACAAGCCAAAAAGGATTTGTGAAACAAATTCGAGGAGAAGATTTTTGGTAAGAATTTTTTCAAATTTGATAAAGTATTTTTGAATATTTCAATACATTCATATTATTTAATAAGAGGCCAAAAAATAGATCAAATTCAACTATAGAATTTAGCAAGAGCTAAGGAGGAGAAAGAGGGTAGAAGAGACCACTAAATTGAGAAGTTTGAAGATAGTAATTAATATTTTGAAGTATGATTTGTAAAGAGGAAGTTTGATATATTTTGAGGTAGAAGTTGAAGGGTCACATGATACAAATTGAAAGTGGCAAAGAGATAAAAATTAGAGACAATTTGGTCAAATTTTGTAGTGCCTTTGTGTACCAATTGAAGAAAAATTGGATAGCAAAGTGATGGATTATTTGGTAGTAATTGACGCTACAAATTGCAAAGATTTTGGATAGCAAGAAGGTTGATTTCAAATATCATACTTAAAAGAAGTTGGAAATTATTTTGGAGTAGAAAAGTAAAATGAAGTGGAGCTACAAAATTTGTAAATTTGAGACAGCAAAAAGGTGAATAAAATCACCAACGAGATTATCTACAAAAGGAGGCAAACGAGATTTGTAATATTATGTTAGAATTTAACAATAGATATGCAAAGCATTACAAGAGAATAAGAGAAGAGTAGAACTGATTGATTTATTCCAAGGATCAACTCTGTATAAATAGCAAAGTTGATCATTAAGAGTCATTGGATTACAAAAACTCATCATATATGATGAAGACACCACTGAGAGTTCTCTTGACACATGGAGGAGTGGAAACTCAAGTGTCTATCCTAGTGGAACTTAAGAGAATATTCTCTTATTCTAAAACCCTCCCTTAAGTAACACTAGGGGTGAATCGTATAAATGAGTCCTGGAAACAAGGCTTGTTGAGGTACTCATCTACAAAGACTTCTTTTTGAATATATGGTAAAATCCAATGGGAAAAAACCATCAATCAAGAGGAAGTTAGAGGCTTGTTTTCGTATGGCAAATATTGTCCTCCTAATACAATAGATAGTTGGTGAAAAAAATTGTGTGGGAAAAACCAACTATGAGAAGAAGAGATGCATGTCCTCGTATGGGGAATATTGTCCTATTTATGAAATAAAGAAAGATGAGTCCCAATAAATTGGCCTTATTAGGTACTCATTTACATAATATAGTTGGTGAAAACACCCCAGTGGGAAAAAATGAACTATGAGAGGCATGTCTTCATATGGCAAAGATTGTCATCTTAATACAAGAAAGAAAGACGAGTCCCAACAACTTGACCTGATTAGGTATTCATTTACATAATATTGTTGGTGCAAAAACCCCTATGGGAAAAAACAAACAATTATAGGTATGTCTTCGTATGGCGAAGATTTTCCTCTTATTACAAGAAATAAATATGAGTCCCGATAACTTTGGCCTGATTAGGTACTCATATACAATAAATAGTTGGTGAAAAAACCCTTGTGGGAAAAAACCAACTATTAGAAGCGAGAGAGGATTGTCCTCATATGGCGAAGATTTTCCTCATAAATCCATTCAATGCGGCTGATAAATCCAATCTTATCTCTCAAATGAAGGTAACGTGGAGAAGGAAATGACTTTGTGAAGATATCTACAATTTGCAAGTGTATGTCCCCATTCTGAATATGTTGTCTTATGAAGTGCATGTGTATCTCAATGTGCTTGGTTTGCTAATGTTCAACTAGATTGCGTGCAATATGAATTGTGCTCTAATTTTCACACCAAAGAGTTATAGGATGTTCATGTGTGAAACCAAAATTTTGACCTCTTTTGCCCACACAATTTTTTTGTTGTTGTTTAGGATGCTGTGGTACTTCCTTTTTTATTGCTTTGATTTTTAAGATGGAACCTTGAATGGGTCTAATATCTTAGCATCCACATGCATATGGTTTCTTACTAGACTAGTTCAAAACTAATATAGACTCCTCTTCTGTAGGATCCTACATCATCAAATTGTGATATGTCTCCCAAAGCATATTAACTTGGGTCTTTTTGCTATTTCTACCTTTTTAGTTATAATTTTCTATATTTGATATTGGTGCAATATACAAGAGTTTTCACTATGTGGATCATTATAGGTTGAGCATTGATAATTTACTTTTTATGCTATAATAGATTGATCATTTTCTTGGTTATAGTATACTATGTTAGATTTTTTGTTAGTGCCATTAGAGGAGGCTCCTTGATCTTTTGTCATATACAGGAATCTATTTGGCTAGAAATTTATTTAAACATCTCTTCTTTTCATAGTGGTGAATTCAGTAGTTAAATTCTTCAATTCCATCATGATTTCCTTCATATAAATTGGTTCTTGAGGTTTATGGGAAGGCAATGTAGGTATGGTAGGGGTTGTTAGTAACATTGGTCTTGGAGGTTTCACTAGTAATTCTAGATATTTTATTGTGGGAATTGGAGCTATATCTAGCAGATGCATAATTGTGACTAGAGATTGTGTTTCCTATATTGACTATGGGATTTCTAGAAAATACAAAATTACACTTTTGGGAGGAAGCTTACCTATAGCAATTAGCATATTCTCTAAAGTTATAGTAGCTTGATAAATCTAAAAAAAAAATCAACACATAATATTGTATATCAGTAAGCCTAGATCCATATTGAAGGCACAAAAATAGTAATACAATGCCTAGGGACTTGTTAAATTAATACAATATAAAAATATTTTCCAAGTTCTGTTAAATCTAATGTTGAATTCCATTATTATTTCTTGAGGATGTCTTTGTATGGTAGTGAAGTAGGTCAATAATGAAAATGTGTTTTCTAGCTTATCAAACTCTTGGACTAGTCTATCAACAAGTTGAGCCCATGAATGGATACTTCCATACTAAAGGGTTTGATACCATTATAGTACCTTAACTTTTAATAGTACCAAAATTCTTATGATAATATATTCCTTCTAAATATTATGGATAGCAGCTAAGGAAGCTATGTCTCGATAATGCTCATATATTGTCTTTCTATTACCATCATATGTTGGCTCCTTAGTTTTTACAAGTGTACATGTTGTATGATTGAATATAGAAAAACTGAAAGCCCCTTAAACATTTACTTAAATGCCAATATATCAGGATAATTCCTATGTGATGTTTGTCTATAGAAAAAAGAAAAGTCCATCATACATCTATTTAAAAGAAAATTCACCTATAGAAGTCCCATATGACATTTGTCTTTGAACAAGTTAGAAGACCTTTAGAAATTTATTTAAAGGAAAAAATATTAGCCAAAATCCTCTATAATATTTTATAGGGGCAATGTTTTCATTATTGGGAAAATCTATAAATTCCTTTCTAAACATTTTTTTTAAGGAAAATCTATTTACAGGTTTCAAATAGTTCACAAAATACTCCTTGGACATTTTTTTGAGTGTACCAAAAATAATCTTTTATCTATATCATAGATAAAGTATCATTGTGCAAACCTTTTATATATATCATAGCTAAAGTCCCCAAAAAAAATATTTTATTTCTATCATATCTAAAATTTCCTTGGGAAAATATTTTATCTATATCATAACAAAAAATCCAAATCCTTTTATTTGTATATATTGTACAATAACAATGCCTCATGAAATTATCTAATATCTCCCTAACATGTCTTCAATCTATATCATAAATAAAATCCATTCAAATGAATATTTATCTATATGATAACAATACATTATAATATTATTTAATATCCATTTGAACACATCTATTTTATACCATATCTTGTACTATAACAATGATTTATAATAATATTAAAAGACCCTTTCAACATATCATTTTAAAATTTTAATCACACATTTAATCTTTTATATCCAAAATCTAGAGCTATTATCTATCTTAATCGGGACACTACCTTATTCATTCAACTATATTTATAAAGTCATCTATTTTAGACTTTTAATCACACATTTCATCTTTACATCCAAAATCTAAAGCTATTATCTATCCTAATCATGACACTACGTGTTTCACTCAACTATATTTATAAAGTCATCTATATTTATAACATTCATCATCAAACATAACTTAAAATTATATCATTGATCATTACATACAATAATCATAATCATCATCACATAAAAAATATTTATATTTTGACACAAATCATAATAAATTTTCATATATATTATATTTTTTTTATGAATATACACTTATCTCTACTTACAATTTAAACCTTAAATCTTTTGAAAAAATATAAATCTAAACCGTTACACTATCCCTGAAACTATTATATATATATATATATACCTATTCCTACCCTAGGTAGTGGTGGCATCCTCTTAGGCTGCTATAACTATCATGTCAAGAACCATGAATATGTCCATGCTATCCTAATCCAGCGAAATATTAGGCCAGTCCAGATCTTTGACAAATGTGTGAGGATAGATAAGACAAATATAACTAAAGGAGCTATAGAGCACTTAACAAGAGTGTGAACTCTGTTGGCCGAAAAGAGATACAACTATGGTAGAGCTTAAAAGCCTTATAATGTCCAAGGGTTTTGATTTACTTGAGAAAATGAGATTCCTTCGCAGAAATCTGTCGAATTTTTGGACTAATCGCTAACATAATCAGTCAAATGTGAAAAGAAGGCATTTGTACACGAGAGGTGGATGATAAGAACCTTAGGTTTCTCAGATTGTGATTGTTGTGATAGGAATAGAAGGATTGGAGAGTTGCTTTACAATTTCATAAGAGTGAGAGGATCTGAATATGTACCAAAGATGATTGTGGATGTATGTGGCACAAATTTTCACAGATGAAAAATTGTTCTGCTTGGTGTATTGGAGTGTATAGACATTGATACAGATGTACAAAACATGAGTAGTAGTAATGTCTTATCTGAATCTGGGTGGACCAAGTATTTGTATCAATCATCATGGAGTGCTTATAAAGATGGCACCCACTTTGCTATAGAGAACACAAGATGTATGGAGGCATCGGGCATTACAGGCAATGAGGAGGAGGAAATTGACTCTTCCATGGCTTCAGATGCTTCATCTGGCCCGTGGAAGCAGCGGGAGGTTATGCCCGTGGCTGATCATGAACAAGACCATCTTCAGACAGAAAATCATGTGTCATGTGAAAGAAGAATAAGACGTTTTCATCAGGATTTGGATTGTGTTGCATCTTCTTCCTCAACAGACCAAAAAGCTAGAAAGAGCAAAATCAGAAGAGTAGATAAGGGCGAGGCTTCATTGCTTCATGACACTGCAAACTCCTCTTTCCGAGACTTAGAGGTATATTAAATCACACTTAATTTGGTTTGGTAGGCTACCAATATTGCACAAGCCCATTTGATATAGATTTTCGACTACCGATTAATCAACGACGTGAGATTAGAGAACATTTGACATACTCTTTGAGCGTCATCACTAGGATAACTCACGCACTATACCTGGTCTTTTAACATATATTTCATTTCAGACAAAATAGTAAAATTTATAAGGTTATATGTGATATAGGGAATTTTTTTTAGAGGTTGTTATAAAATATATATGATTAACTTTACTCATCGGATTTAATTATTAAACCTCATAGATACTGTGTTAAGTGGCTGCATGCATTATATCAATTGTTTGATGTCGCAGAGTGGGTCGTGGAAGGTGGAGTCAATTTCAAAGCAAAGCAGGTCCAGAACGAACCAGCTGAAAGGCTTTGCTGATGTTGAGGTAAAGTGTTTATATACAGTATAGTCCTTCAGGAAATGCTAAGAATTGAGTAAGTAGTGTCATTAATCTATTTGGTATGTGGGTTTGTTTACACTCTAACCTCTTGGACTACAAGTAAGCAATAAAAAAAATTTGTTTACAGGGAGAAGAGCTGGAATCCCTAGAGTCTTTCCTACCTGATGTCCAAGAAATAGTATATATATACTGCATACCCCCCATTTGAATTTATACTAGTGATTTGGTAGTTGCATTTTATGGTTTCTCTCAGGTAGATCTGGTATGAATTTCCAATATATTTTTCCTCTGTTGAGATGGTGATCAGTTTTTGTCAATCGTTTTTCCTTTATTTTGTTCTGCAGGTATGTAGAGAAGAAGTTGAGAGTTGAAACTTCTGCAACTTAATGCATTAGTTCTCTAGAACAAAGAATCCGGACAATGCATAAGGCAATTGAGCTTACTGAATTTAATAAAATGTATAATAATAACAATTGACATCATAAATGAGTCTAATTGCAACTAGTAGGTATATTATGCGGCAGTACCTTTGGGTTGAGTGTGTGAAGAAGAAAAGAGCAGGACCTACAGAAGGTGAAGAAAAACAAAACATTAGTTTGACGTATACGTCTGTAATGGGAGTGGATGTATGTAGAAACTATAACTCGACTAGTTGGCAATGTCTGTTTTTGATGACAAGGTAGTAGTAAAATAATGAGTGAGAAACGTTCATTGAGTTTTACATTTTTAAATGATGAAAACGCCCGGTAAAAGCATATATATCATTCAAAGCTGCAAAAGCATGGAGAAGCCTTCTGCAGTTTGTATCAGCCATTGTTTATTATCTAATGAAAAAAGATTTTAAAGGGCATACAGGCGTCCGTGTGAACTTTTCATATATGGAATTTTGTAGTGTCCATATTCTGCCCTCTATTTGTGCAGTTTTTGAAGTAGATGCATAATATAATTGCAGGCATAACAGATCACCCTTCCCACCCTTGAGGTGGTTTAGGATAATGTGTGTGTCTAATCGCAAATTCTGCCTTTTATGTGTAGACTTTTTAAACTAAAATGTAATATACAATTGTAAGCATAACAGATCACCTTTTCTACTTTTTGGATTTGAACGTAGATAACTTAGGTGTGTAATTGAATTATTGTCGTCCATATGAAGCTTTGATGTATGGATGTCTCTGTTGTACATGTCCTGCGCTCTATTGTGCGGACTTCTTATTTATTATCATTCTGTCCTGTATCTTCTACCTTGAATTAACTGTAGAACTCAAATTCTTACATACACGAACATAAGTGAAGTTAAATTAGAAATGACCACAAGTATCCAGATGTAGCAGTAGGTCAAAGACGGGTATTACTCATGATGGCTATGTCTTATCCTATTTACATCTACATGATTTTTAATATTGTTGTTTTTATTTCAACATACTATACTTCCTCCTGCACTATTGTCTCTCTTACATATATTTCTTTTATTTTATTTATAATTAAAAATATATTAAAATAAATGTAAATTAAAAATAGTTATATATATTACTATATATATTTTGAATTTAGGATGCCACTGCAAATTCGGGCAGGTTTTTATGGCGGCCATCTTTTATGTTTGTCTTAGAAATCGCACATATGGCGGCCATCTCTTCTGTTTGTTTTAAAAATCGTACATAGGTCTTCGTGCAGTCTCTTCCTATAATCAATATATTTTTATTTTTATTCAATAACAAATTAATAAATTATTTTAAAAATTAAAAACAAATATATATATTTTTTTGTGAATAAGCTTACACCCCAAATTAATAAAAAATAATAATAAATATTAAAAATAAAAGATAATAATGCATCCTTAAACAAATTACAAGCTCTAAGATTCATTAAATTTAAATTTAACAAAGATTACAAATATTTTATCTTATAAATAGAGTATTTTTATTAATGCATTTTTAAATATAATTTATTTATTAATTTCTTAAATAATCGATTAAAACCATACTTTTTGGTGTTATTGATCTATGATTGATCCACGTCGACATGTAAACGTATGGATAAAGGAACTTTCACGTAGTCTATTTTAGTTGGACCAGTCAAGTTGGACTTGACTCTAACTTTGTCGTGTTTCTGTTATCGGTTATTGTCACCTGTCTTGTCGCAAACCTATTTAATGGACGAAAAGTCTACGAAACTTGTCATTTCAGCCAGGCTTGGAATTTATAAAAAATATTACCTGTTAACAAGAATTTTTATGATGGTTAAATATTTTTATTGACTTTCAAATTGCGATTCAAAATTTTATTCACCCAATTTTTTTTACTGACTTTCAATTAAAATTTTAAATTTTATTTACTTTTTTAAAAGGCCACATAGGTTAAATTTATTGACTGAATGATGGCTAAAATGATGATGAAATTCTTGCAAGCATGTGAAGCCCAAGTCCCATGTTTTCTCCTTTATCCTGGTTGCTGCACAACTGGTGACTACCCATGTCATAAATTTGAAAACCCAACTGGTATTTCTTCTAACTTCACTCTTGCTGTTACGCATGCTAACAAGAATTTATTACAGCATAAATAAAATTTAAAGTGAGGTACATTATCATGCGCCCAGAAGGAGCCGTTAAGACCATTACAACATAAATAAAATTTAGAGTGAAGTATATTATCATACGCCCAGAAGGAGCCGTTAAACTGACGCATCGAAAGTCACAGACAGACTATAAGTTTAAAACAATGTGAAATGGTCACCTAACGCCTATGAAACCTGCCACTTATTACCAGTGACCAAGTGATAAATATAAATTTAAACTATTATTAGAAGACGTTATAACATCATTCCTCATTAGACAAGACGTTATATCTGAAATTGAGTAGTGCATCATATGGTCTAAGTTACAATCATTAGACAAGACGTTATATCTGAAATTGAATAGTGCATCATATGGTCTAAGTTACAATCACTAGCAGAATCTCCCGGACGTAATTTACCATCATTCCTCATTAGACAAGACGTTATATCTGAAATTGAGTAGTGCATCATATGGTCTAAGTTACAATCATTAGACAAGACGTTATATCTGAAATTGAATACTGCATCATATGGTCTAAGTTACAATCACTAGCAGAATCTCCCGGACGTAATTTACCACTCACCCACTGGTTGAACAGTAATTTATGAAGGAAAAAATTAAATCTAATTTTAATAGACGCTAAGAAAAATCTACGGGTTTTATATATTTATTTGTAAAATTTATGGTTTTTAAGAAAAATAACAAGTACAAATCTATGGTTCTTATAAAATTAAAACCAAATTTTACGATTTCAAATGCAAAATAATATTATATACCCGTCAAATTCCAGACCTGATTCCAGCTTCCTAGCTTTCATACATTTGATTCATTGGACTTACTATATCTTCTGTACTTTATGTAGTTCTTTTTAATTATTGGCTCCTTGGTAGAATTTCTTTTAGTATTGTTGATCATATTAATGCTAAACATACCTTTTATAAAAATTTGTAGTTTTCTATGGAAAAGTATGAAGTTGGTTTAGGAAGAAATTTTGAAATTTTTGATAAGTTTTACATTTTGTCTCACCTTTTTGATATCATGTTTAAAGAAAATATGCAAGTTTAATGTGAATATTTATCTTTTATATTTGACTCTTTCAGTAATAGTCTCAATTACTATAGTACTCCCTTTTAAACTTAATGTCTCTCATCTAAAATATTTCATTTTCATTAATTCCCTTTTCTTCTCTAGGATGTTGTTCCTTGACCCAAAGGCCATATTGGATATATCAAGTGGTGAAAATATGATATTAAGTACTCATTTAATTTCTTATGAAAATTTAATAAATGATTTTCCCATGAATACATATTTTTGTAATATGTATAAAAAATATTTGATGCTTACTTGAGGCTTTCATCTATTCAGGACTCACCAAACTTGTCTATAAGAACAATTAAAAGTGGCACAATATAGGCTAGGTACTAATAAGATTATTAAACATGAATTATAAAACTATTATTGAAGCTAAAAATAGAATCATGAACTCTATTGCATAACCAATTATGAGAAATGAGTAGATAGGTTTTCCTAAAGGAAGTTTCATTTTAAATAATCTCATTCTTGCCTAAAAGTGTTTGTGTGGATTGTCCACAAAATAAATTTTATCAAGATTGATGTTGATAAATATTATAAAACATTTAGACAACCCTTCATTTTGTAAATATTTTTATGGCTTGGCTTTAGGATGAGAATGATTAGTAGGATCTCAATGCTTTTCATTAATGTTTTATCTAGAGCTTTTCTAAATAGTATTTGGATTCAATGTTTTTTTCTAACAAAAAAAATATAGAGAAGATATAGAACTTAATAGATGACAATCCTTTACTCAAAATTTTTACTCCTATATAAAGTATCATCATAAATAATATAAGTAGCCCTAAAAAGATTAAATTAGTTTGATTTTTCTTTAGTTTGCTTTTTTGTTTCTTATAGATCAATTACATTTTGGATTAATTATAAATGTCATACAAACAAATATTCTAGAGGAGACTCTACTTATATGTTAGTTATTGCATAACTAAGGTGAATTCTATGATTTTATACTATAGGATCCTTTTATAGGTTGAACTTATCCAAATAGTAAAATTTGAACCAAACCTATGCCATAGGATGAAATTTTTCAAACATATTCTTTTAGTTTTTATAAATCTTATAAATATTACTAAAAATTGATCCATAAATTCTAAGGCTAAAAAAAATTACTTTATTTTATTTTATTTTTAATTTACATGGTGAAATCGATAGCCGCCACAAATACGGGCAGGTTTTCTGTAATATATGACAACCACAGTATTATGTGTTGTCCGCCTCTAAATCTGTCACATAGTTCTTCATGTAGTTAGTCCCTATAACCACCATGCCATAGTTATTTTAAAGCTTTTACGCCATTGAAAGCACCAAGAAAGGGACAAGCGTTCAGTCCAACAAGACCCGAGATTTGAACCTTAGACCTCCACCCTTAGGGTTCGGTGGAACCAATTGGTACCTTAAAAATTTACTTTATTAAAATAATTTTTTTTTAATATTCTTAATAAAAGCCTCTACAATATTATTAATATTTATTTTTTAACTTTTGGGATGAAAATCTATGGCATCATATATCAATCAGTAAAAATAAATTTCACAACTCTAACGCTAACAAATGTTATAACTTTCTCAAATCAAAATTTATCGCATCATATAAATATCACTCACCAATTAGTAAAGATAAATTTCTAAATGACAACTCTAACACTAACAAAAGGGTCTAATTCTAGGTCTGCCAGCAAACCTTCCCACAGTCCCCCTCTCTCCAAACTTTGAACCTTCGATCGGAAAATTTTACTCGTGGATCTATTTATGCACAATTCGTTTAATTTAGCTAAACTCCACTCTAAATTTGACATTTTTGTATTATCATCTCCCTTCCAATTGTTTTTAATGGATAAAAGTCAACCTCATCTGACTTGTCGGACGCAGGCTCCTACTGTAGTTAATACAGCCTCTTTTTCTTTGTTGACTCTCTTACTACTTTTCTTGAATCTTGACAGCTTACCATTTCCATCCTCATAAAATTCCACATGAAAATCTTCACAGCTTGACTGTTTCCATCATCATAAAATTCCACATGAGAGACATTGTACTTTATATATTTGTTTTCTTTAGATTGAGATTGAGAACGAACAGGTGCATTGCAATTAGACAACAGTGAGGGGACCCGAATATGTAATAACGAAGTTTGTTGCAGACGCTTTGAACAAGTACAAATTATTTCTGTTTGGTGTATGTGCAGAGTATAGACATTGGCGTAGATGTAGAGAATATGGGCCGTAGATGAGTTTGGATGAACAAAGGATGTGATCAACCATCGGAGGGTAAAACGATTGTAAGTGCTTGAATATGTATCGGTATGATGATTATGGTTCGAGTCCCAGGAAGAAACTTCCAACGTTAACATAGAATATTAACATAGAATATATTCGTTATAACTAATGTAGCTTTTTAATTTTTCCAACCAATCGAGATATTTCTCTGAGTTTCTTCTAATTTACCTTCTAAATTTCTCTAAAATAATAAAATGAACCCCTTTTAGCTTTAATTTTTTTTAGATGAAGCTTTTTACAAGATTAACACTCGAAATAAACACCGTTTTTTTTTTTTTTAATAATAAGATATGTAGTTGTTGATTATATTGAAATTATTCCTATAAAAGATAAAAAAAAATTCAGTACATTTGAAGTTAATTAATACAAAGATTGAGATTATGATTTGATTAAATTATTTTTTTAGTGTAATCCTTATCAATAGGTTAATATTTTTAAAATGTTTTATAAAAAATTACATCATTTTTAATGCAATTCTTACATATATATTTTTTAATTTGTGGCAAACATCCCAAAAAGGATGCTACTTTCGGGTAAGACCCAAGGAAGCAGGGGTATCCATTCTGCTAAAAATGCCTAGGACTCGGACTTGGCCTACCACCTTTGACATACTCAAGGAGCAAACAAACACACAAAACGAATTTAAAAATAAGTAAATAACAACAAAAAATAATAGAATAAAATAAAAAACATGCTCCTTGAGTGTGTCAAAAAAAAAAAGCACAACCAAACATGCACAATAAGATAAAATAAATCACAACACAAACCACAAAGAAAAACACAAGAACCATACAACAAAACACAAACAAGACAAAAACAACAGAACACTACAAAGACATAACCCAAAAAAAACATGAAAAATAAACATAACCAAAACCTAAAAATTTTAAAAAGTAAAATAAAAATAAAAATAAAAAATAACCAACAACAGACAATAAACAAAAACAAAAAAACATAGAAAAAATTGACACATAAAAACACAAATTAACACAAACAAAGAGAAATCCAAGAACAAGAACAAAAAAACACAAAACAACAAGTATGAGGGTGGCCATAACAAGTAGGAAGAGCTTCCCTAATTTGAGAAGCCCACCATCTAGGAGGGTGGCCAAAAAAAGTAAGATTACCTTTGTCCAAAGCCCAATTAGCTAAAGTATCATCACTCTTGTTATGATCTCTGACCACATGATTGTAATCAACTTTGAAAAATCACATCTGGATTAATTAAATATTCTCAATAATTCTTTTTATTCTCCAATCCACCTTATGATTCTTAGAAGGAGTCTTCAAGAGATTAATCATAAGTTGAGAGTCAGACTCAACTAACACCTTTTCCTAACCAACCTTAGTAGAATCTTAAAGGCCTTTGAGGATACCATACCCCTAAGCAAGTTTATTGGAAAGAATACCCAAATTCTTAGTAAAAGTAAACACTAGGGAGCCATATGAAAGTCTACCAATTCTTCCCACACTTGCTTTTCCAGGGTTCCCTCTAGAGGCTTCATCAGTATTAACTTTTCCAAAATCCTTAGGAGGAGGTTGTCAATTTCTTGTCCTATCCATATTACTAATACTCACATTCCCTTTAAGTTGGTTGCCCTTAGAAGATTTGTTCTTCAATATTTGCATCATTTGATCCCATATTTGGTGGGAGTTTTGGCCGTGATAAGGAGTTGATGGACTGATTCAACTAAGTTGGATATGGTCTTTTTCCAAATATAGTGCATATCCTTCCTATCTTGATTAAAAATTTGGTTGTTCCTTTCATTCTAAATATTCCAAAGAAGAATGGTAGAAACCATCCAAACTAACTGCCTAATAAAATGATCAACACCCTCTTGATTAGGCCAATCCCTCCAAATTTGTTCAAAAGTAAAAAAATTGGACCACTATAAGCCAAGTAGAGTGGCCATTGTCCTCCATAGCTCATAGGCTAAACTACACTCAATAAAAATATGGTTGAGATTTTATACATTCTCTTCACACATTTCACATCTAAAAGGGTCATGAAAACTACGCTTCATAAGTTGCTCACCAGTAAGTACCCTACGATGCAATAAAATCCAATTAAAGAACCTCACCTTAGGCCAGAGCTTTTGAGCCCACAATCGAGAAAATATGTCAGAAGAATGGTTTGGATTATTATGGAATAAGGTAAAATAACCTTGAGCAACTGAATACTCACCCTTAGTAGTGTTGTTCAATCCAAAACAATCTTTTTCATGGGACCAAGAGAGGGATCTCATATGAAGGATGCCTTGGATATCTTGTCTTTTCCTTTCTAGGATTTGAATAGGCCAGTCCTCAATAGGGATCCAATATCTACCAACCTTTGAATTACTAGTATGGTACCAACAATAATTAGCCACCTTTATCTAGTTAGCTCGGTGAAGCTCCTCCATCCAAGGCCTCCAATCGGGAAATTGAGTTATCAAAGTCTTGTGACCATCCCAAGAATCTGTCCAAAAATTTGTCTATTGACCATTATGAATGATCCAAAATATTTTTTCTTTATCAAATCTTCTCCAGTTTTAAGAACTACTAAAATGGGAGAACCTTTGGTAGGAAGTTGATAGCAAACCAGGTCTTCAGGACTTTTGTTATCAGTATATTTAGCACAAATATTATTGGCCCAAAGAGCATTGGGGTTATGCAACATCCTCCAATATAGTTTAGCAGTTAAAGTTTTGTTGTTATTAATAGAAGGTTAGAATACTAACCCCCCTTCACTCTTAGGAAGACATAAAGTATCCCATTTCACCAAGGCCCAATTTATTTTCTCCTTAGTACCACTCCAAAGGAAATAATGACTGATTTGATCCAATTCTCAAAGAACAACCTTTGGAATATTCAAAATAGAAGAAACATAAATAGGAATAACTTGAAAGATTGATTTTACAAAGGTGATTCTACCCCAAGAAGAAATCCACTTGTTGGTCCACTTTCCAATTTTCTTCTTGACTTTGTCCAACAACCAATTCCAATATTTATTTTTTTGCCTTTGAATATTTATGGGAATACCTAAATAAGTGATTGGAAAGGAGGTCTTCTTATATATTAATTTATCCAAGACTATGGATTCATGTCTAGTAGAGCAGTGAAAGAAAATAACTTTATATTTGTCTTCATTGATCAACTGCCTAGTAGCCTTAGAAAAATAGCTAATGATTTGCTTAAAATTAGAAGCTTCAGTAATGCGTAGCTTTACCTAAAAGAGTAGAGTCATCCACAAATTGAAGATGAGAGATAGATCTAGCTTCATAAGCAATGGTAACTCCCTCCAGTGTTTTTCTTTCCCTCTTTTTGGTTATAGTCCTACCCAAGCATTCAGCAAGATTGGTGAATAAATAAGGGGATAGCGGGTCACCTTGCCTAATACCTCTGGAAGCTGGGAATGACTGAGAAGGCCTATCATTGATAAGAACTATGTAGAAAACTGAAGAGATACATCCCATAATACAATCCATCCAATCCTTAGAGAAATCAAATTTCCTCAAATCTTTGATAAGGAAGTGCCAATCCACTCTGTCTTAAGATTTGGATAATTCTAACCAAATGAAAATGGAAGGAGATTTTTGCATATCCATGGAATGGATGGCTTCCTGAGCAAGAACTATCTCATCTACTATTTGACGTCCTTCCACATAACCCCCTTGCTCTGGGGAAATAATATTATGCAAAAGAGGCTTCAACATTTCTGCCATGATTTTAGTAATGATTTTGAGAAGAACATTACATAAAGCAATAGGTCTAAAAGCTGAGATGTGATCAACCTCTTGAGCTTTTGGAACAAGAGTAATATAATTTTTATCGATAACCTTCAAAATTTGTTTGGCTTTCTTGGCTTCTTCCACCACCTCTAATAAATCAACATGAAGGATATCCTAGAACTCTTGGTAGAACTCAATGGAAAATCCATCAAGACCTGGGGTTTTCCCTTTTTGCATTTTAAAAAATACTTGTTGAATCTCATTGATAGTAACAGGAGCAGTAAAAATAGAGTTCTCCTTAGAAGTGATAAGAGAAGGAATTGCTTGAAGAACATTTTGTTGTGAAGCTGAGTCAAGAGGAATAGCAACAAAAATATTGGAAAAGTAATCAGCAACAATAGATTTCATGCCATCCCAAGTATAAACAACATCTCTGAATCTGATTTTAAGGAAGAAATAAATTTGTGAGATCTTCGAGCTAGAAGAGATTTGTCGAAGAAATTTGTGTTTCGATATCCTTCTTTGAGCCATTGAATTCTAGAATTTTGCTTCCATAATATTTCTTCTCTTTTTCCCCATTCCTCTAACTGAGTTGTGAGTTTAATTTCATCTGCACTTATCTTCTCTGTGAGGCCATCTAAATGTATTTTCTTATTCAAATTTTCAATATGAGCAATAAATTCATGTTTTTTTTAATGAACATCCCCAAACTCTTTCCAATTCCAAGTATTGATTTTGGATTTAATGTATTGTAGTATTTTGGAAAAACAAAACATCTTAGTCCCATGCCTAGGTTTACCTTCCTTCTACCATTGTTGCACATGAGATCTGAAGGAAATGTCTCTAAGCCACATTAATTGAAAACAAAAAGGAGAGAAACTCACATTGGTTTTCCACATTTCCACCATGACTGGCCAATGATCCGAACCATCATTATTAAGATTCTTCACTTTAGGAATGTGACCATGGATTAAGAAATTTTTAGAGAGAAAAAACCTATCCAATCTCTCCATTATACAAGCTAAGCCTTGACTTATGTTAGACCAAGTCATAAGGCCATTATCTAGTTGGATATCCACAATATGGAGGTTTGCAATATATTCACTCATGAGGTCAGTGCTTTTGTCCAAATTTCTATTTCCCCCATTTTTCTCATCTAGAGAGAGGATGGTATTGAAATCTCCTCCGATCAAAATCCAAGCTTCAGGAAAATGAGAGATAATATGAGTAATATACTTCCACTGTATTCTTTTTTCCTCCAAAGAAGCCAGAGCAAAAACAATAATGTAGAGCATAATTTGGTTGGAATGTCTACTTTGAATAGCTATAGCCAACAAACCCCAACTACAAATCATATGGTGAATAACTACCTCTTTTGGGTCCCAAAGACAAGCAATCCTAATAGAAGTCCCTTGGGAACTGAGGGAAACCACTTTTCCAGATGACCAAATTTTACTAGCAATTGAGTCAATATCCTCCATTGACATCTTTTTTTCTTGAAGGAAAACAAGATGTGGATGATTTATCTCAATCATTCTTCTAATTTCATTTTGTTTTGAAAGACTCCCTTTGAGTCCTCTAATATTCCAAGTGATGATCTTCATTAATACCAGGGCTAAAAAAGTTGGGAAGGTCATTAATATTACCTTCCTCTACAAGATTTTCACCTTCTTTTACCATATGATATTGATTGGTCTTGTGACCTACTTTTTTATTAGAATCTATATTCAATTTTTTTTTCCTTGTTTCTTGACTTATTCCAATTGAATCTGAGATGGCTTCTAACCTTGAAGAATTCTCGTACACATCCAAAATTTTACTATATGGTTCAACAAAGTCTATATTGGGACCTACATTATTTGAAGTTTTGACATTTGAAAGATTGTTTTTACTGTAGGCACATGATACTGGCTCTTCACAACCTGCAAAAGAAAAAAACATAAAAACATTAAAACAATGAAAAACTATATAACAATAACATGAATATACAGCAATGCATCAAAATGTATAGCCAAAAACATAACAAAATTAAATAAAAAATCATTTGTCAGTCCTCGGGTTTTTCACTCTCAACTGATAAATTCAACAAAAACATAACAAAATTCAGAAACTAATTTGTCAGTCCTAGGGTTTTAATTCTAACTGATAAATTAAATATAAACAAACAAAAATTTCAAAAAAATAAAAATAAATAAAAAAAATAAGTTGTCAGTGCTAGGGTTTTTTTTTAACTCTAACTGATAAATTAAAAAACAAACAAAAACATTCACAAATCATTTGTCAATTCTAGGGTTTTTAACTCTAACTGATAAATAAATAAATAAATAAACAAACAAAAACATTTACAAATAATTTCTCAGATCTAGGGTTTTTAACTCCAAACTGGTAAATTAAAAACACAAAAACACAAACCACAACAAATAACTAGGGTTAAAGCTCTATTTTTAAGCTCAGTTTTATCCTACGTTTCTAACCTAAGTTTTGATCTTGGTTCAATTCGGGTTCAGCGAAGTTTTTAAGTTCTATTCTAAACTAAGTTTTTTAGCTCTATTTTAAACTAACTTTTTATCTTTGTTTAACTAGGGTTATACTAAGTTTTAAACTAAGTGTTAATTTTGATAGACTAGGGTTTCATTTTTAACTTTAAAAACAACAAAATAAACACAGAACAAGAAATAAGCAAATTGCGATTTTCAAATTGCAACACAAAACAATAAAGAGGAAGGGCACTTACTAGTTTCACTTTAGCTTCACTGTTGGATGATACAGTGTATGAACTCATGGTCACAGGAAAAGTTTGGTAGCACTTCGCTTCGCAGAATTGACCTCCTCCTCCTCAGAGCTCCAAATCACCAAGAAAAACAAATGCAAATGAGCCCAAAACTCAGTTTTGGCCTTTAAATGGGCTTTTTGAGCCTATACTCATCCCTCCCTAGGACGAATACTAAATAGGAATTCATCCCAACCAGGGAGGAATACAGAGCAAAAATTTCAAAAATAGCAAAAACTTCACAAAATGGCACAAAAACAAGCAAGAAAAGTGTCCAATGAGAGTGCTTTGGCACTTGAAAATTCGGGCATGCAAAACATATTTCGAGGTCACAAATCCTCACTATCCTATTCCCTAAGAAGGCTCTCATAGCCAGACTGCTCCACGGGCAGACAGATTTTTGAGAATTTCATCCCCAAACGACATCACCAAAAGGGTCAAAACCCAACCAAAAACAACAATAACATTGCCGAACGAAGGTGCCTTTGTGCCTGACATTCTTGGCATCCAAAATGGATGTTGGGGTTACAAATTGTCACTATCCTACTCCCTAAGAAGGCTTCCATAGACAGACCGCTCCCCGAGAAGATGGATTCTTGACAATTTTAGCTCTAAAATATGTCACAAAAAGGGTTAAAACCCACCAAAAATAGGTCAAAATGTTTAGAACCTGCTTAAGAATTCAATGGTAAACAACTGAAGGCACCCTTACTTAAGTCATCTTGGTTCAAGCGATTCGTCACTTTTATCATGTCGGTCATTCCCTCATCGTTTTGTCGCTTGAGGGGGTAGTCACACTTAGTCACCAATCAAAAAAAACATACCTAATTAAGGAAATAGAATGCATTCAAAGGATCATTGAAAAAGACAATCACACACTTGCATGGGGCAGTAAACAAGCGATTATCACAAGCTAATCAAACACTTGGCATTCATGAATCATGAATTCAAGGTTCCCACAGACAAAATTTTACACCCTTTTCCTATTCATGACTGATCAATGTCCAAGCTCAAGTAACACCTCACCGAAAAAGGTTAACACTTGAATTAAGTTCCTTAGCTCATCAGAAGCAAGTATTCAAGAATGTGTGCCCTTTCCATACTTGGGGTATCAAGAGTTGGTTAGGTTACTAAGAAACCCTAATCATTAGTGCTTTAGGTATCTATTTTTGCTTAGCATTGTGCTTTGCATAACGCTTCCCAAAAATGGGCATCTGTAGACACCAAAATAGCACCAATCTAATTATGTGATAACAAGTGCTGATCGCATTGACACAAACAACCCCTAGGGCAGACCCCATAGGTTAAACAGTGGTCCTAACCACTTCCAAAAGTAGTTTTGGAGGTCAGAGGTCAATTTGGCTCCTTTTTGGCACCTTGCTCTCTGCTCGTCCCACCCAGGGGTGAATACAAACTAGCACTCGTCCCACCTAGGGATGAATATCAGCATTCGCCCCAGGGTGAGGTGAATAGCAAGTTTGACTAGAAAAAAGTCAAACCTCGACAAGTTCGCCAGTTAACGAAGGCTTCAAGCCATGCAATTATGAGGAATAGATTTAAATCAAGAAGAGAGACTTCTATCATGCATGTCTTTATTTTAGAAACCTCATGCAATGAGACTCTAAATCAGAGAATTATCTTTTCTCTCAAAATAGGACAATCAACTCAAGTGGCGCCCTTGCATGCGCATTCCAAACAAAGAGACCCTAGGTCTATAAATTGGTGAGTTTTGTCACGCAAAAGGTATATAGAGAAGGAGAATTTGAGCAATGAAGTGCTGCCAATTTACATACCTACTTGCGATTTATGCCTTTCACATCCTTAATGTCTCATTCGAAAGGGAGGTTATTGGGTGATTATTGGAAGCACAAATATGGACCCAAAACCCGATATTTGGCCACAATATTCCACAAAATTTGTCGACAACACCCCATAAGAATTTTTGGACCCATACCAAGTGGATTGGTGCTGAAAAAGAGTCCCAAACGATGGGTGTTCTACCCCCAAGCTGTCATAGCCCTAATCGCCTCACCCCAAAATGATTAGAAATCTATGATAGATTTATTTAATTTTTCTTTTGCATATTATTCTAGGTCTATTAAATAGTCTGTAGTTTAAATTTCATTTCATTTTGAGCAATTTTTACCAGGTTTTTATCATTTCCTGCATTTACTAACTTGCAGATGGCACTAGCAAAATTTGGGTGATAGAGGTAAAATTGGAGAACTCTGACCTTCTAGGTCTTCCCAAAACACCACCAATTAGCTAACCCTAACTTTGCAGGTAATTTGGAGCTTTATGGATAGGTCATTGAAGAGGGTGCTTTCTGACAAGTTATTGTAGGTCTATTCGTCCCACCCTGGAGCGAATACAAATATATGAGGAATTTCTAGACTGTTCCTTTTGTAGTGGCATCCTGGTAACATATTTATGCTTCTGTTAAAATTTTAGGTCGATCTGAGGTCATTTGGTTATCGTTTTAATATTTTCATGCATATACTGACAGTAGGCATTGGGAAATACATTTTTTATTCTGTCTGCAAGTGCTACTAATCTTTTTTGTTTCTTTGAATGCAGGTTTCTGATATTAGAGGAGCAAGAAGGAGTCAAAAATCATATACACAAGCAATGATGATGTTTTGGTCCTCCCATCTTAAATGTGGGAACGCGAAAGAAGGATTGCTATCCATGGATGTGATGAGAAACATATCTGACGCTCCTATCCCTTAAAAAAGGAAGGAAACATATTGTAACACGACTTTGAAATCACATCAATAAAGAGGACCCTATTCCATATTGCTTTTATCTTGTGTCGATTTGCTCATGTTCTTTCCTTTTATGCATTTTTCAATACATAGGCTTTTGGCGTTAAGTTTGGTTTTAGAAGCATCGTATTTGGCATATTCCTTTTTGTTTCCATATCCTCGTGCTTTCAATTTGTTATAACCTAAAAAAAATTAATTTTACCTTTCATTTTAACTTTTGATAAAGCTCTCCCTAATACCTGAATAAGAGTAATGAAGGGAGAAGATAGTGGGTCACCTTAAGGAGGCAATAGGATGATTCGAAGTATCAAGTAGAGGATCCATTGATCAAAGAATATTTTGAAGTGTTATAAAAATTTAATCTTTGAGGATCAACCTTTATCAAAATATTTATTTAAAAAAAATAGATTAAAAAGCATAACAAAAACTTGCATATGTGTTGTTCATGTTTAATTTAACAAATAATGGTTTTTTTATGAAATAAGTTAATGTATGACATCTTATTGAATATTTATACCACAAACGATTTTCCTATCATGAAAAAAAAATCTTTCTTGCATAAAAATAATGTATTGTATAATTTTATTAAATATATTTACCAAATTTTTTGAAACAATCTTATAAATCATATTAGAAAAGGTTATTGGACAAAAATTATTAAAATATTTTCTCATATTTCTTAGGAACCAAAGCAATAACTTTGATATTGATCTCATTTATTGTAGTCTTAATTTTTTTTTTAGCTTATTCAACTATATCCAAGGTGTTACTCTTGAGTCCATCCCAACATTTTGAGAGAAAAATACAAGAAATATATTTAGGCTAGTACCTTATTAGGAATGAAAGACAAAACTATATCTATTAATATTTAATACTATCTTTCCATAATAATTGATGGAATATTTTATAAAAATCCTAGCTTGGGTATCTTTATTTTTTCTAATTTCTAATATAATATATTTAAGATAATCAATTGATTTGTTTCAAATATTTTTATCCTAATCAAGACTTCTTCCATATAGAGTTGAAATAATGCAAAGGTCGTTTTACAGTAGCATAAAAGAATTTGATATTTCTATCCGCTTTCTTAATCCATATTTCCCTAGATTTTTGGGCCTAATATAATTTTTTTAAATATAATATGTGTAGACACCAAAACAGCACCAATCCGATTATGTGACTGCAAACACTGATCGTTTTGACACACACAGCCCCCAAGGCAGCCCTCAGAGGTTAAACAGTGGTCCTAACCACTTTTGCAACAATTTTGGAAGGTCAGAAATCAATTTGGAACCTTCAGGCACTTTGCTCAGTATTTGTCCCACCCTGGGACAAATTCAATTTGGGATCCGCCTCACCCAGGGACGAATTCTGAATTCGCTTTGGGGTAGGATGAATTCCAGGTTCAATGGGCAAAAAGAGAAATTGTGCCAAATTGCGGCTAAGGATAGTCCATTAATGCCTCCTGCATTGCATGCACGTGTAGGTGAGTAGAGTGGGCGTTAGAGGACTATCACAAGGGCATTCATGGAAGCCCAAGTCAGGGAGGAGTCTCCTCCCTCTTGGGAAGGCATGGTCACCACACAACACTCATGCATGCCCCTCCAAAGAGACCCCCTGGGTCTATAAAATGGTGAACTTTATCACCCAAAAGAGGACAGGTTGGAAGCATTTTCAAGCAACGAAGTGCTTCCAAATTTGATACAACATTTTTACCTTTTTGATTCACTTCTTCCACATCCTTGATCTCTTTCGCAAGGGAGGTCATTGGGTGGTTATTGGAAGTGTGAATCCGGATCCAAAACCCAAAATTTGACCACATTGATCTACCAATTCATCGACAACCCATTATAAGAGATTTTGGGCCCATCCCAAGTGGATTGGTGCCGAAATCAGGTTCCAACGGTGGGCGGCCCGCCCGGGAGCCCCGCATTGATGCGAGCCTAATATTATTTTTTTAAGAACGATTGGGGATTCATGGCAGATTGTTCTTTTGTCACTTGTTTATCTTGCATTCCATTTTATGCTGTTTAAATAGTTTGTAATTTTGATTTCATAATTCTTTGATCAAATCTTATCATGTTTTGTCGCTTTTGTTGTCCTCACTAACTTGTAGTTGGCAACGTCAAATTACCATTTATGGAGGTCAAATTGGGAAAATCCGACCATCCGGGTCATCCCAAAATGCCCCCAATTAGCTAACCCCTAAGTTTGCAAGTCGTTTGGAGCTCCCGAGACCCGACATTTGGGCAACATCACTTCGGCGTTTTGTCGTAGGAGAATTCATCCTACCCCACGACGAATTACAGTCAAATTTGTCCTGCCAAGGAATGAATTCAAATCGACGATGAATTTTTTGACTATTCTGATGGCAGTGGCCCTTTGGTAATGTTCCTTTGTCTCTGTCAAATTTGCAGGTTGTTTAGAATCCATTTAGTTATCGCTGTAATCAATCTTTCGCATGCATCTTTCATTATTTTTAGAAAACAAACATTTCATCTTGTGCCACAGGTGCTACTAACAATTTTGTTGTTTCTTTGAATGCAGGAGGAGTAGCAAGGATCAAGGATTCATTCACACTAGCAGCGGCAACACATTGGCCCACCCATTTTACATGTGGGCATGCGAAAGAGAGATGACTTTCCATTGATGTGACCAAGAAACAAGTTTGATGCTCCTCTCCCCTAAAAAGGGAGGATTGGTGCCAAAATCAGGTTCCAACGGTGGGCAACCCGCCCGGGCGCCTCACATTGATGCGAGCCTAATCTTATTTTTTTAAGAACGATTGGGGATTCGTGGTAGATTGTTCTTTTGTCACTTGTTTATATTGCATTCCACGTTATGCTATTTAAATAGTTTGTAATTTTGATTTCATAATGCTTTGATCGAATCTTATCATGTTTTGTCGCTTTTGTTGTCCTCACTAACTTGCAGGTGGCAACGTCAAATTCTTGTTGATGGAGGTCAAATTGGGAAAATATGACCATCTGGGTCGTCCCAAAATGCCCCCAATTAGCTAACCCCTAAGTTTGCAGGTCGTTTGGAGCTCTCGAGACCCAAAATTTGGGCAGCATCACTTTGGCATTTTGTCGTAGAAGAATTCGTCTTACCCCAGGATGAATTACAGTCAAATTCGTCCCACCCAGGAGCAAATTCAAATCGATGGCCAATTTCCTGACTATTTTGATGGCAGTGGCCCTCTGGTAACGTTCCCTGGTTCCTGTTAGATTTGCAGACTATTTTGATTTAGTTTACTTATCCTTTTATTCATTTTCATGCATGCATCTTTCATTGTTTTTTAGAGAATAAATGTTTCATCTTTGCAACAGGTGCTACTAACAATTTTGTTGTTTCTTTGAATGCAGGAGAAGTAGTAAGGATCAAAGACTTGTTCACACCAGTGGCGGCAACACTTTGGCCCACCCATTTTGCATGTGGGCACGCGGAAGGAGGATCACTAGTCACCATTGTAACCAAAACATGTTAACGCTCCTAGCCCCTAAAAATGTGGGAGACGTCTTTGTAACCGATATTGAGAGAGTATAAATAAAAAGGGGTTGTGCTTTATGTACTTCTTTCATTTCGTCTCAATTCATCTCTTTTACCTATTTCATGCATTTCAAAATTCTAGGATTAAAGCGTTACATTTCGTTTTGCATTGCATAGCTTTAGTGTTCCTTTTCAACTTCCAGAATCTCGTGCTTTCAATATGATAATAAAAATATATTATTATTCTTTTACATAATAATCTTAGCCCATTCTATTGATTTAAAATATATTATAAATTATTGTTAGACTATAATACAATATTTGGTGCATGCTAATGTACCACCATGAGTACATCTTTAGATTAAGAGAGTGTCCTAGAATAGAGTGTGAGTATTTAATTTATGTAATGTAATAATGTGAAGGAAATACACAAGTGTCTTTTAGTTAAGTGTGCAAGTATTATGAGTGTAGATGTGCACGTGTGTCCTTAGAGTAGGAAAGTGAAGAGTCTCAAGAAGAGTGAAGGCCAAGAGTACTCAATATAAAGAGTCACATTCCATTATATATGTATCTATGTGTGTGTAATAGATATAATATAGAGTGATAGTGTGTGGAAGTATGATGTATTTGAAATATTATTCTATTAAGAAACTATTTTCATGAACATTTATTAATGGAATTGTTATGAGTTATTGCAAAAATTATTTATGAGTTTTGTATGTTTAGAATATTACCACTGACTTTTATTTCTTACAAATTTATTTTAGATATTGTGGTTATTTTTATTTAAGTATAAAGCATCAAAAGCTAATAGTGGTATCAGAGTCACAAGAGATATTGATAGGAGATAGAGAGAGCCAAAGGAGAGATTGAGAAAAGATAGGGAGATTCTATTTATAGAATTTTAAAGTTGTAACTTGGCTAGAGACTTTTCATAGGGTTTTATAAAATCTTGTGAAGTCTAAGAATCAACATAGATTTATTTCCACTAGAATGACAAATAACTAATGAAGGTTATTGATTTTAAAATTATGGAGATTTGAATGTAATTGGTTGTTATTTTATATGTTTTTATTTTAGATAATTAGTTCTCAAAATTTTAAAAGCTTCTTACAAAAAATAGAGAAGAATTCAATCTTTGGTTTATTGAAATTCTATATGCTTTCCTTGTGTAACGATTAGTTATGAGTTGTAGTAAAAGAGTATACATTGAAGATCAAGGAGGTCTAAGAAAGAGGTTGCATTGAAGATTGAATATTGATGATTGAGGAGACCCAATAAAAACATCCCCATTAAATGTTAAAGACTACAAATTGAAGACTAATGAGACCCAAGAAAGAGATCCCCATAGTATATTGAGGGAAGAAGATAGAAAGAGGTCAGAGAAGCTCTATTTAAAATTGAAGAAAGAGAAGACTTGAGATAAGAATTCCTCATTACAAATATGATAAAGGAGATATAATCTTGAAGAATTTAAAAATATAAGAGAAGAGGTTTCAAGCAAATTTGGAAGGAGCAAGAAGAAGACTAGAGAAACCTATTGAGAAAGTTTAAGAAGTGGCCATTGGAGAATATTTGAAGAAATTATAAGGTAGAATATTACAAGAAGATACTTTTGAAAAGAGGTAATCACATTAAATTTATAAAAATTGTTGTCATACAACAACAAGCCAAAAAGGATTTGTGAAACAAATTCGAGGAGAAGATTTTTGGTAAGAATTTTTTCAAATTTGATAAAGTATTTTTGAATATTTCAATACATTCATATTATTTAATAAGAGGCCAAAAAATAGATCAAATTCAACTATAGAATTTAGCAAGAGCTAAGGAGGAGAAAGAGGGTAGAAGAGACCACTAAATTGAGAAGTTTGAAGATAGTAATTAATATTTTGAAGTATGATTTGTAAAGAGGAAGTTTGATATATTTTGAGGTAGAAGTTGAAGGGTCACATGATACAAATTGAAAGTGGCAAAGAGATAAAAATTAGAGACAATTTGGTCAAATTTTGTAGTGCCTTTGTGTACCAATTGAAGAAAAATTGGATAGCAAAGTGATGGATTATTTGGTAGTAATTGACGCTACAAATTGCAAAGATTTTGGATAGCAAGAAGGTTGATTTCAAATATCATACTTAAAAGAAGTTGGAAATTATTTTGGAGTAGAAAAGTAAAATGAAGTGGAGCTACAAAATTTGTAAATTTGAGACAGCAAAAAGGTGAATAAAATCACCAACGAGATTATCTACAAAAGGAGGCAAACGAGATTTGTAATATTATGTTAGAATTTAACAATAGATATGCAAAGCATTACAAGAGAATAAGAGAAGAGTAGAAGCCGATTGATTTATTCCAAGGATCAACTCCGTATAAATAGCAAAGTTGATCATTAAGAGTCATTGGATTACAAAAACTCATCATATATGATGAAGACACCACTGAGAGTTCTCTTGACATATGGAGGAGTGGAAACTCAAGTGTCTATCCTAGTGGAACTTAAGAGAATATTCTCTTATTCTAAAACCCTCCCTTAAGTAACACTAGGGGTGAATCGTATAAATGAGTCCTGGAAACAAGGCTTGTTGAGGTACTCATCTACAAAGACTTATTTTTGAATATATGGTAAAATCCAATGGGAAAAAACCATCAATCAAGAGGAAGTTAGAGGCTTGTTTTCGTATGGCAAATATTGTCCTCCTAATACAATAGATAGTTGGTGAAAAAAATTGTGTGGGAAAAACCAACTATGAGAAGAAGAGATGCATGTCCTCGTATGGGGAATATTGTCCTATTTATGAAATAAAGAAAGATGAGTCCCAATAAATTGGCCTTATTAGGTACTCATTTACATAATATAGTTGGTGAAAACACCCCAGTGGGAAAAAATGAACTATGAGAGGCATGTCTTCATATGGCAAAGATTGTCATCTTAATACAAGAAAGAAAGACGAGTCCCCACAACTTGACCTGATTAGGTATTCATTTACATAATATTGTTGGTGCAAAAACCCCTATGGGAAAAAACAAACAATTATAGGTATGTCTTCGTATGGCGAAGATTTTCCTCTTATTACAAGAAATAAATATGAGTCCCGATAACTTTGGCCTGATTAGGTACTCATATACAATAAATAGTTGGTGAAAAAACCCTTGTGGGAAAAAACCAATTATTAGAAGAAGAGAGGATTGTCCTCATATGGCGAAGATTTTCCTCATAAATCCATTCAATGCGGCTGATAAATCCAATCTTATCTCTCAAATGAAGGTAACGTGGAGAAGGAAATGACTTTGTGAAGATATCTACAATTTGCAAGTGTATGTCCCCATTCTGAATATGTTGTCTTATGAAGTGTATGTGTATCTCAATGTGCTTGGTTTGCTAATGTTCAACTGGATTGCGTGCAATATGAATTGTGCTCTAATTTTCACACCAAAGAGTTATAGGATGGTCATGTGTGAAACCAAAATTTTGACCTCTTTTGCCCACACAATTTTTTTGTTGTTGTTTAGGATGCTGTGGTACTTCCTTTTTTATTGCTTTGATTTTTAAGATGGAACCTTGAATGGGTCTAATATCTTAGCATCCACATGCATATGGTTTCTTACTAGACTAGTTCAAAACTAATATAGACTCCTCTTCTGTAGGATCCTACATCATCAAATTGTGATATGTCTCCCAAAGCATATTAACTTGGGTCTTTTTGCTATTTCTACCTTTTTAGTTATAATTTTCTATATTTGATATTGGTGCAATATACAAGAGTTTTCACTATGTGGATCATTATAGGTTGAGCATTGATAATTTACTTTTTATGCTATAATAGATTGATCATTTTCTTGGTTATAGTATACTATGTTAGATTTTTTGTTAGTGCCATTAGAGGAGGCTCCTTGATCTTTTGTCATATACAGGAATCTATTTGGCTAGAAATTTATTTAAACATCTCTTCTTTTCATAGTGGTGAATTCAGTAGTTAAATTCTTCAATTCCATCATGATTTCCTTCATATAAATTGGTTCTTGAGGTTTATGGGAAGGCAATGTAGGTATGGTAGGGGTTGTTAGTAACATTGGTCTTGGAGGTTTCACTAGTAATTCTAGATATTTTATTGTGGGAATTGGAGCTATATCTAGCAGATGCATAATTGTGACTAGAGATTGTGTTTCCTATATTGACTATGGGATTTCTAGAAAATACAAAATTACACTTTTGGGAGGAAGCTTACCTATAGCAATTAGCATATTCTCTAAAGTTATAGTAGCTTGATAAATCTAAAAAAAAAATCAACACATAATATTGTATATCAGTAAGCCTAGATCCATATTGAAGGCACAAAAATAGTAATACAATGCCTAGGGACTTGTTAAATTAATACAATATAAAAATATTTTCCAAGTTCTGTTAAATCTAATGTTGAATTCCATTATTATTTCTTGAGGATGTCTTTGTATGGTAGTGAAGTAGGTCAATAATGAAAATGTGTTTTCTAGCTTATCAAACTCTTGGACTAGTCTATCAACAAGTTGAGCCCATGAATGGATACTTCCATACTAAAGGGTTTGATACCATTATAGTACCTTAACTTTTAATAGTACCAAAATTCTTATGATAATATATTCCTTCTAAATATTATGGATAGCAGCTAAGGAAGCTATGTCTCGATAATGCTCATATATTGTCTTTCTATTACCATCATATGTTGGCTCCTTAGTTTTTACAAGTGTACATGTTGTATGATTGAATATAGAAAAACTGAAAGCCCCTTAAACATTTACTTAAATGCCAATATATCAGGATAATTCCTATGTGATGTTTGTCTATAGAAAAAAGAAAAGTCCATCATACATCTATTTAAAAGAAAATTCACCTATAGAAGTCCCATATGACATTTGTCTTTGAACAAGTTAGAAGACCTTTAGAAATTTATTTAAAGGAAAAAATATTAGCCAAAATCCTCTATAATATTTTATAGGGGCAATGTTTTCATTATTGGGAAAATCTATAAATTCCTTTCTAAACATTTTTTTTAAGGAAAATCTATTTACAGGTTTCAAATAGTTCACAAAATACTCCTTGGACATTTTTTTGAGTGTACCAAAAATAATCTTTTATCTATATCATAGATAAAGTATCATTGTGCAAACCTTTTATATATATCATAGCTAAAGTCCCCAAAAAAAATATTTTATTTCTATCATATCTAAAATTTCCTTGGGAAAATATTTTATCTATATCATAACAAAAAATCCAAATCCTTTTATTTGTATATATTGTACAATAACAATGCCTCATGAAATTATCTAATATCTCCCTAACATGTCTTCAATCTATATCATAAATAAAATCCATTCAAATGAATATTTATCTATATGATAACAATACATTATAATATTATTTAATATCCATTTGAACACATCTATTTTATACCATATCTTGTACTATAACAATGATTTATAATAATATTAAAAGACCCTTTCAACATATCATTTTAAAATTTTAATCACACATTTAATCTTTTATATCCAAAATCTAGAGCTATTATCTATCTTAATCGGGACACTACCTTATTCATTCAACTATATTTATAAAGTCATCTATTTTAGACTTTTAATCACACATTTCATCTTTACATCCAAAATCTAAAGCTATTATCTATCCTAATCATGACACTACGTGTTTCACTCAACTATATTTATAAAGTCATCTATATTTATAACATTCATCATCAAACATAACTTAAAATTATATCATTGATCATTACATACAATAATCATAATCATCATCACATAAAAAATATTTATATTTTGACACAAATCATAATAAATTTTCATATATATTATATTTTTTTTATGAATATACACTTATCTCTACTTACAATTTAAACCTTAAATCTTTTGAAAAAATATAAATCTAAACCGTTACACTATCCCTGAAACTATTATATATATATATATATACCTATTCCTACCCTAGGTAGTGGTGGCATCCTCTTAGGCTGCTATAACTATCATGTCAAGAACCATGAATATGTCCATGCTATCCTAATCCAGCGAAATATTAGGCCAGTCCAGATCTTTGACAAATGTGTGAGGATAGATAAGACAAATATAACTAAAGGAGCTATAGAGCACTTAACAAGAGTGTGAACTCTGTTGGCCGAAAAGAGATACAACTATGGTAGAGCTTAAAAGCCTTATAATGTCCAAGGGTTTTGATTTACTTGAGAAAATGAGATTCCTTCGCAGAAATCTGTCGAATTTTTGGACTAATCGCTAACATAATCAGTCAAATGTGAAAAGAAGGCATTTGTACACGAGAGGTGGATGATAAGAACCTTAGGTTTCTCAGATTGTGATTGTTGTGATAGGAATAGAAGGATTGGAGAGTTGCTTTACAATTTCATAAGAGTGAGAGGATCTGAATATGTACCAAAGATGATTGTGGATGTATGTGGCACAAATTTTCACAGATGAAAAATTGTTCTGCTTGGTGTATTGGAGTGTATAGACATTGATACAGATGTACAAAACATGAGTAGTAGTAATGTCTTATCTGAATCTGGGTGGACCAAGTATTTGTATCAATCATCATGGAGTGCTTATAAAGATGGCACCCACTTTGCTATAGAGAACACAAGATGTATGGAGGCATCGGGCATTACAGGCAATGAGGAGGAGGAAATTGACTCTTCCATGGCTTCAGATGCTTCATCTGGCCCGTGGAAGCAGCGGGAGGTTATGCCCGTGGCTGATCATGAACAAGACCATCTTCAGACAGAAAATCATGTGTCATGTGAAAGAAGAATAAGACGTTTTCATCAGGATTTGGATTGTGTTGCATCTTCTTCCTCAACAGACCAAAAAGCTAGAAAGAGCAAAATCAGAAGAGTAGATAAGGGCGAGGCTTCATTGCTTCATGACACTGCAAACTCCTCTTTCCGAGACTTAGAGGTATATTAAATCACACTTAATTTGGTTTGGTAGGCTACCAATATTGCACAAGCCCATTTGATATAGATTTTCGACTACCGATTAATCAACGACGTGAGATTAGAGAACATTTGACATACTCTTTGAGCGTCATCACTAGGATAACTCACGCACTATACCTGGTCTTTTAACATATATTTCATTTCAGACAAAATAGTAAAATTTATAAGGTTATATGTGATATAGGGAATTTTTTTTAGAGGTTGTTATAAAATATATATGATTAACTTTACTCATCGGATTTAATTATTAAACCTCATAGATACTGTGTTAAGTGGCTGCATGCATTATATCAATTGTTTGATGTCGCAGAGTGGGTCGTGGAAGGTGGAGTCAATTTCAAAGCAAAGCAGGTCCAGAACGAACCAGCTGAAAGGCTTTGCTGATGTTGAGGTAAAGTGTTTATATACAGTATAGTCCTTCAGGAAATGCTAAGAATTGAGTAAGTAGTGTCATTAATCTATTTGGTATGTGGGTTTGTTTACACTCTAACCTCTTGGACTACAAGTAAGCAATAAAAAAAATTTGTTTACAGGGAGAAGAGCTGGAATCCCTAGAGTCTTTCCTACCTGATGTCCAAGAAATAGTATATATATACTGCATACCCCCCATTTGAATTTATACTAGTGATTTGGTAGTTGCATTTTATGGTTTCTCTCAGGTAGATCTGGTATGAATTTCCAATATATTTTTCCTCTGTTGAGATGGTGATCAGTTTTTGTCAATCGTTTTTCCTTTATTTTGTTCTGCAGGTATGTAGAGAAGAAGTTGAGAGTTGAAACTTCTGCAACTTAATGCATTAGTTCTCTAGAACAAAGAATCCGGACAATGCATAAGGCAATTGAGCTTACTGAATTTAATAAAATGTATAATAATAACAATTGACATCATAAATGAGTCTAATTGCAACTAGTAGGTATATTATGCGGCAGTACCTTTGGGTTGAGTGTGTGAAGAAGAAAAGAGCAGGACCTACAGAAGGTGAAGAAAAACAAAACATTAGTTTGACGTATACGTCTGTAATGGGAGTGGATGTATGTAGAAACTATAACTCGACTAGTTGGCAATGTCTGTTTTTGATGACAAGGTAGTAGTAAAATAATGAGTGAGAAACGTTCATTGAGTTTTACATTTTTAAATGATGAAAACGCCCGGTAAAAGCATATATATCATTCAAAGCTGCAAAAGCATGGAGAAGCCTTCTGCAGTTTGTATCAGCCATTGTTTATTATCTAATGAAAAAAGATTTTAAAGGGCATACAGGCGTCCGTGTGAACTTTTCATATATGGAATTTTGTAGTGTCCATATTCTGCCCTCTATTTGTGCAGTTTTTGAAGTAGATGCATAATATAATTGCAGGCATAACAGATCACCCTTCCCACCCTTGAGGTGGTTTAGGATAATGTGTGTGTCTAATCGCAAATTCTGCCTTTTATGTGTAGACTTTTTAAACTAAAATGTAATATACAATTGTAAGCATAACAGATCACCTTTTCTACTTTTTGGATTTGAACGTAGATAACTTAGGTGTGTAATTGAATTATTGTCGTCCATATGAAGCTTTGATGTATGGATGTCTCTGTTGTACATGTCCTGCGCTCTATTGTGCGGACTTCTTATTTATTATCATTCTGTCCTGTATCTTCTACCTTGAATTAACTGTAGAACTCAAATTCTTACATACACGAACATAAGTGAAGTTAAATTAGAAATGACCACAAGTATCCATATGTAGCAGTAGGTCAAAGACGGGTATTACTCATGATGGCTATGTCTTATCCTATTTACATCTACATGATTTTTAATATTGTTGTTTTTATTTCAACATACTATACTTCCTCCTGCACTATTGTCTCTCTTACATATATTTCTTTTATTTTATTTATAATTAAAAATATATTAAAATAAATGTAAATTAAAAATAGTTATATATATTACTATATATATTTTGAATTTAGGATGCCACTGCAAATTCGGGCAGGTTTTTATGGCGGCCATCTTTTATGTTTGTCTTAGAAATCGCACATATGGCGGCCATCTCTTCTGTTTGTTTTAAAAATCGTACATAGGTCTTCGTGCAGTCTCTTCCTATAATCAATATATTTTTATTTTTATTCAATAACAAATTAATAAATTATTTTAAAAATTAAAAACAAATATATATATTTTTTTGTGAATAAGCTTACACCCCAAATTAATAAAAAATAATAATAAATATTAAAAATAAAAGATAATAATGCATCCTTAAACAAATTACAAGCTCTAAGATTCATTAAATTTAAATTTAACAAAGATTACAAATATTTTATCTTATAAATAGAGTATTTTTATTAATGCATTTTTAAATATAATTTATTTATTAATTTCTTAAATAATCGATTAAAACCATACTTTTTGGTGTTATTGATCTATGATTGATCCACGTCGACATGTAAACGTATGGATAAAGGAACTTTCACGTAGTCTATTTTAGTTGGACCAGTCAAGTTGGACTTGACTCTAACTTTGTCGTGTTTCTGTTATCGGTTATTGTCACCTGTCTTGTCGCAAACCTATTTAATGGACGAAAAGTCTACGAAACTTGTCATTTCAGCCAGGCTTGGAATTTATAAAAAATATTACCTGTTAACAAGAATTTTTATGATGGTTAAATATTTTTATTGACTTTCAAATTGCGATTCAAAATTTTATTCACCCAATTTTTTTTACTGACTTTCAATTAAAATTTTAAATTTTATTTACTTTTTTAAAAGGCCACATAGGTTAAATTTATTGACTGAATGATGGCTAAAATGATGATGAAATTCTTGCAAGCATGTGAAGCCCAAGTCCCATGTTTTCTCCTTTATCCTGGTTGCTGCACAACTGGTGACTACCCATGTCATAAATTTGAAAACCCAACTGGTATTTCTTCTAACTTCACTCTTGCTGTTACGCATGCTAACAAGAATTTATTACAGCATAAATAAAATTTAAAGTGAGGTACATTATCATGCGCCCAGAAGGAGCCGTTAAGACCATTACAACATAAATAAAATTTAGAGTGAAGTATATTATCATACGCCCAGAAGGAGCCGTTAAACTGACGCATCGAAAGTCACAGACAGACTATAAGTTTAAAACAATGTGAAATGGTCACCTAACGCCTATGAAACCTGCCACTTATTACCAGTGACCAAGTGATAAATATAAATTTAAACTATTATTAGAAGACGTTATAACATCATTCCTCATTAGACAAGACGTTATATCTGAAATTGAGTAGTGCATCATATGGTCTAAGTTACAATCATTAGACAAGACGTTATATCTGAAATTGAATAGTGCATCATATGGTCTAAGTTACAATCACTAGCAGAATCTCCCGGACGTAATTTACCATCATTCCTCATTAGACAAGACGTTATATCTGAAATTGAGTAGTGCATCATATGGTCTAAGTTACAATCATTAGACAAGACGTTATATCTGAAATTGAATAGTGCATCATATGGTCTAAGTTACAATCACTAGCAGAATCTCCCGGACGTAATTTACCACTCACCCACTGGTTGAACAGTAATTTATGAAGGAAAAAATTAAATCTAATTTTAATAGATGCTAAGAAAAATCTACGGGTTTTATATATTTATTTGTAAAATTTTTGGTTTTTAAGAAAAATAACAAGTACAAATCTATGGTTCTTATAAAATTAAAACCAAATTTTACGATTTCAAATGCAAAATAATATTATATACCCGTCAAATTCCAGACCTGATTCCAGCTTCCTAGCTTTCATACATATGATTCATTGGACTTACTATATCTTCTGTACTTTATGTAGTTCTTTTTAATTATTGGCTCCTTGGTAGAATTTCTTTTAGCATTGTTGATCATATTAATGCTAAACATACCTTTTATAAAAATTTGTAGTTTTCTATGGAAAAGTATGAAGTTGGTTTAGGAAGAAATTTTGAAATTTTTGATAAGTTTTACATTTTGCCTCACCTTTTTGATATCATGTTTAAAGAAAATATGCAAGTTTAATGTGAATATTTATCTTTTATATTTGACTCTTTCAGTAATAGTCTCAATTACTATAGTACTCCCTTTTAAACTTTATGTCTCTCATCTAAAATATTTCATTTTCATTAATTCCCTTTTCTTCTCTAGGATGTTGTTCCTTGACCCAAGGGCCATATTGGATATATCAAGTGGTGAAAATATGATACTAAGTACTCATTTAATTTCTTATGAAAATTTAATAAATGATTTTCCCATGAATACATATTTTTGTAATATGTATAAAAAATATTTGATGCTCACTTGGGGCTTTCATCTATTCAGGACTCACCAAACTTGTTTATAAGAACAATTAAAAGTGGCACAATATAGGCTAGGTACTAATAAGATTATTAAACATGAATTATAAAACTATTATTGAAGCTAAAAATAGAATCATGAACTCTATTGCATAACCAATTATGAGAAATGAGTAGATAGGTTTTCCTAAAGGAAGTTTCATTTTAAATAATCTCATTCTTGCCTAAAAGTGTTTGTGTGGATTGTCCACAAAATAAATTTTATCAAAATTGATGTTGATAAATATCATAAAAGATTTAGACAACCCTTCATTTTGTAAATATTTTTATGGCTTGGCTTTAGGATGAGAATGATTAGTAGGATCTCAATGCTTTTCATTAATGTTTTATCTAGAGCTTTTCTAAATAGTATTTGGATTCAATGTTTTTTTCTAACAAAAAAATTATAGAGAAGATATAGAACTTAGTAGATGACAATCCTTTACTCAAAATTTTTACTCCTATATAATGTATCATCATAAATAATATAAGTAGCCCTAAAAAGATTAAATTAGTTTGATTTTTCTTTAGTTTGCTTTTTTGTTTCTTATAGATCAATTACATTTTGGATTAATTATAAATGTCATACAAACAAATATTCTAGAGGAGACTCTACTTATATGTTAGTTATTGCATAGCTAAGGTGAATTCTATGATTTTATACTATAGGATCCTTTTATAGGTTGAACTTATCCAAATAGTAAAATTTGAACCAAACCTATGCCATAGGATGAAATTTTTCAAACATATTCTTTTAGTTTTTATAAATCTTATAAATATTACTAAAAATTGATCCATAAATTCTAAGGCTAAAAAAAATTACTTTATTTTATTTTATTTTTAATTTACATGGTGAAATCGATAGCCGCCACAAATACGGGCAAGTTGTCCGCAAGTTGTCTGTAATATATGACAACCACAGTATTATGTGTTGTCCGCCTCTAAATCTGTCACATAGTTCTTCATGTAGTTAGTCCCTATAACCACCATGCCACAGTTATTTTAAAGCTTTTACGCCATTGAAAGCACCAAGAAAGGGACAAGCGTTCAGTCCAACAAGACCCGAGATTTGAACCTTAGACCTCCACCCTTAGGGTTTGGTGGAACCAATTGGTACCTTAAAAATTTACTTTATTAAAATAATTTTTTTTTAATATTCTTAATAAAAGCCTCTACAATATTATTAATATTTATTTTTTAACTTTTGGGATGAAAATCTATGGCATCATATATCAATCAGTAAAAATAAATTTCACAACTCTAACGCTAACAAATGTTATAACTTTCTCAAATCAAAATTTATCGCATCATATAAATATCACTCACCAATTAGTAAAGATAAATTTCTAAATGACAACTCTAACACTAACAAAAGGGTCTAATTCTAGGTCTGCCAGCAAACCTTCCCACAGTCCCCCTCTCTCCAAACTTTGAACCTTCGATCGGAAAATTTTACTCGTGGATCTATTTATGCACAATTCGTTTAATTTAGCTAAACTCCACTCTAAATTTGACATTTTTGTATTATCATCTCCCTTCCAATTGTTTTTAATGGATAAAAGTCAACCTCATCTGACTTGTCGGACGCAGGCTCCTACTGTAGTTAATACAGCCTCTTTTTCTTTGTTGACTCTCTTACTACTTTTCTTGAATCTTGACAGCTTACCATTTCCATCCTCATAAAATTCCACATGAAAATCTTCACAGCTTGACTGTTTCCATCATCATAAAATTCCACATGAGAGACATTGTACTTTATATATTTGTTTTCTTTAGATTGAGATTGAGAACGAACAGGTGCATTGCAATTAGACAACAGTGAGGGGACCCGAATATGTAATAACGAAGTTTGTTGCAGACGCTTTGAACAAGTACAAATTATTTCTGTTTGGTGTATGTGCAGAGTATAGACATTGGCGTAGATGTAGAGAATATGGGCCGTAGATGAGTTTGGATGAACAAAGGATGTGATCAACCATCGGAGGGTAAAACGATTGTAAGTGCTTGAATATGTATCGGTATGATGATTATGGTTCGAGTCCCAGGAAGAAACTTCCAACGTTAACATAGAATATTAACATAGAATATATTCGTTATAACTAATGTAGCTTTTTAATTTTTCCAACCAATCGAGATATTTCTCTGAGTTTCTTCTAATTTACCTTCTAAATTTCTCTAAAATAATAAAATGAACCCCTTTTAGCTTTAATTTTTTTTAGATGAAGCTTTTTACAAGATTAACACTCGAAATAAACACCGTTTTTTTTTTTTTTAATAATAAGATATGTAGTTGTTGATTATATTGAAATTATTCCTATAAAAGATAAAAAAAAATTCAGTACATTTGAAGTTAATTAATACAAAGATTGAGATTATGATTTGATTAAATTATTTTTTTAGTGTAATCCTTATCAATAGGTTAATATTTTTAAAATGTTTCATAAAAAATTACATCATTTTTAATGCAATTCTTACATATATATTTTTTAATTTGTGGCAAACATCCCAAAAAGGATGCTACTTTCGGGTAAGACCCAAGGAAGCAGGGGTATCCATTCTGCTGAAAATGCCTAGGACTCGGACTTGGCCTACCACCTTTGACATACTCAAGGAGCAAACAAACACACAAAATGAATTTAAAAATAAGTAAATAACAACAAAAAATAATAAAATAAAATAAAAAACATGCTCCTTGAGTGTGTCAAAAAAAAAAGCACAGCCAAACATGCACAATAAGATAAAATAAATCACAACACAAACCACAAAGAAAAACACAAGAACCATACAACAAAACACAAACAAGACAAAAACAACCAAAAAAAAACATGAAAAATAAACATAACCAAAACCTAAAAATTTTAAAAAGTAAAATAAAAATAAAAATAAAAAATAACCAACAGACAATAAACAAAAACAAATAACATAGAAAAAACTGATACATAAAAACACAAATTAACACAAACAAAGAGAAATCCAAGAACAAGAACAAAAAAACACAAAACAACAAGTATGAGGGTGGCCATAACAAGTACGAAGAGCTTCCCTAATTTGAGAAGCCCACCATCTAGGAGGGTGGCCAAAAAAAGTAAGATTACCTTTGTCCAAAGCCCAATTAGCTAAAGTATCATCACTCTTGTTATGATCTCTGACCACATGATTGTAATCAACTTTGAAAAATCACATCTGGATTAATTAAATATTCTCAATAATTCTTTTTATTCTCCAATCCACCTTATGATTCTTAGAAGGAGTCTTCAAGAGATTAATCATAAGTTGAGATTCAGACTCAAATAACACCTTTTCCTAACCAACCTTAGTAGAATCTTGAAGGCCTTTGAGGATACCATACCCCTAAGAAAGTTTATTGGAAAGAATACCCAAATTATTAGTAAAAGTAAACACTAGGGAGCCATCTGAAAGTCTACCAATTCTTCCCACACTGGATTTTCCAGGGTTCCCTCTAGAGGCTTCATCAGTATTAACTTTTCCAAAATCCTTAGGAGGAGGTTGTCAATTTCTTGTCCTATCCATATTACTAATACTCACATTCCCTTTAAGTTGGTTGCCCTTAGAAGATTTGTTCTTCAATATTTGCATCATTTGATCCCATATTTGGTGGGAGTTTTGGCCGTGATAAGGATTTGATGGACTGATTCAACTAAGTTAGCTATGGTCTTTTTCCAAATATAGTGCATATCCTTCCTATCTTGATTAAAAATTTGGTTGTTCCTTTCATTCTAAATATTCCAAATAAGAATGGTAGAACCCATCCAAACTAACTGCCTAATAAAATGATCAACACCCTCTTGATTAGGCCAATCCCTCCAAAGTTGTTCAAAAGTAAAAAAATTGGACCACTATAAGCCAAGTAAAGTGGCCATTGTCCTCCATAGCTCATAGGCTAAACTACACTCAATAAAAATATGGTTGAGAGTTTATACATTCTCTTCACACATTTCACATCTAAAAGGGTCATGAAAACTACGCTTCATAAGTTGCTCACCAGTAAGTACCCTACGATGCAATAAAATCCAATTAAAGAACCTCACCTTAGGCCAGAGCTTTTGAGCCCACAATCGAGAAAATATGTCAGAAGAATGGTTTGGATTATTATGGAATAAGGTAAAATAACCTTGAGAAACTGAATACTCACCCTTAGTAGTGTTGTTCAATCCAAAACAATCTTTTTCATGGGACCAAGAGAGGGATCTCATATGAAGGATGCCTTGGATATCTTGTCTTTTCCTTTCTAGGATTTGAATAGGCCAGTCCTCAATAGGGATCCAATATCTACCAACCTTTGAATTACTAGTATGGTACCAACAGTAATTAGCCACCTTTATCTAGTTAGCTCGGTGAAGCTCCTCCATCCAAGGCCTCCAATCGGGAAATTGAGTTATCAAAGTCTTGTGACCATCCCAAGAATCTGTCCAAAAATTTTTCTGTTGACCATTATGAATGATCCAAAATATTTTTTCTTTATCAAATCTTCTCCAGTTTTAAGAACTACTAAAATGGGAGAACCTTTGGTAGGAAGTTGATAGCAAACCAGGTCTTCAGGACTTTTGTTATCAGCATATTTAGCACAAATATTATTGGCCCAAAGAGCATTGGGGTTATGCAACATCCTCCAATATAGTTTAGCAGTTAAAGTTTTGTTGTTATTAATAGAAGGTTAGAATCCTAACCCCCCTTCAATATTACGAAGACATAAAGTATCCCATTTCACCAAGGCCCAATTTATTTTCTCCTTAGTACCACTCCAAAGGAAATAATGACTGATTTGATCCAATTCTCAAAGAACAACCTTTGGAATATTCAAAACAGAAGAAACATAAATAGGAATAACTTGAAGGATTGATTTTACAAAGGTGATTCTACCCCAAGAAGAAAGCCACTTGTTGGTCCACTTTCCAATTTTCTTCTTGACTTTGTCCAACAACCAATTCCAATATAATTTTATTGCCTTTGAATATTTATGGGAATACCTAAATAAGTTATTGGAATGGAGGTCTTCTTATATATTAATTTATCCAATACTATGGATTCATGTCTAGTAGAGCGATGAAAGAAAATAACTTTATATTTGTCTTCATTGATCAACTGCCTAGTAGCCTTAGAAAAATAGCTAATGATTTGCTTAAAATTAGAAGCTTCCGTAACTGTAGCTTTACCTAAAATAGTAGAGTCATCCACAAATTGAAGATGAGAGATAGATCTAGCTTCATAAGCAATGGTAACTCCCTCCAGTGTTTTGCTTTCCCTCTTTTTGGTTATAGTCCTACCCAAGCATTCAGCAAGAATGGTGAATAAATAAGGGGATAGTGGGTCACCTTGCCTAATACCTCTGGAAGCTGGGAATGACTGAGAAGGCCTATCATTGATAAGAACTAAGTAGAAAACTAAAGAGATACATCCCATAATACAATCCATCCAATCCTTAGAGAAATCAAATTTCCTCAAATCTTTGATAAGGAAGTGCCAATCCACTATGTCTTAAGATTTGGATAAGTCTAACCAAATGAAAATGGAAGGAGATTTTTGCATATCCATGGAATGGATGGCTTCCTGAGCAAGAACTATCTCATCTACTATTTGACGTCCTTCCACATAACCCCCTTGCTCGGGGAAATAATATTATGCAAAAGAGGCTTCAACATTTCTGCCATGATTTTAGTAATTATTTTGAGAAGAACATTACATAAAGCAATAGGTCTAAAAGCTGAGATATGATCAACCTCTTGAGCTTTTGGAACAAGAGTAATATAATTTTTATCGATAACCTTCAAAATTTGTTTGTCTTTCTTGGCTTCTTCCACCACCTCTAATAAATCAACATGAAGGATATCCTAGAACTCTTGGTAGAACTCAATGGAAAATCCATCAAGACCTGGGGTTTTCCCTTTTTGCATTTTAAAAACTACTTGTTGAATCTCATTGATAGTAACAGGAGCAGTCAAAATAGAGTTCTCCTCAGAAGTGATAAGAGAAGGAATTGCTTGAAGAACATTTTGTTGTGAAGGTGAGTCAAGAGGAATAGCAACAAAAATATTGGAAAAGTAATCAGCAACAATAGATTTCATGCCATCCCAAGTATAAACAACATCTCCGAATCTGATTTTAAGGAAGAAATAAATTTGTGAGATCTTCGAGCTAGAAGAGATTTGTCGAAGAAATTTGTGTTTCGATATCCTTCTTTGAGCCATTGAATTCTAGAATTTTGCTTCCATAATATTTCTTCTCTTTTTCCCCATTCCTCTAACTGAGTTGTGATTTTAATTTCATCTGCACTTATCTTCTCTGTGAGGCCATCTAAATGTATTTTCTTATTCAAATTTTCAATATGAGCAATAAATTCATGTTTTTTTTAATGAACATCCCCAAACTCTTTCCAATTCCAAGTCTTGATTTTGGATTTAATGTATTGTAGTCTTTTGGAAAAACAAAACATCTTAGTCCCATGCCTAGGTTTACCTTCCTTCTACCATTGTTGCACATGAGATCTGAAGGAAATGTCTCTAAGCCACATTAATTGAAAACAAAAAGGATAGAAACTCACATTGGTTTTCCACATTTCCACCATGACTGGCCAATGATCCGAACCATCATTATCAAGATTCTTCACTTTAGGAATGTGACCATGGATTAAGAAATTTTTAGAGAGAAAAAACATATCCAATCTCTCCATTATACAAGCAAAGCCTTGACTTCTGTTAGACCAAGTCATAAGGCCATTATCTAGTTGTATATCCACAAGATGGAGGTTTGCAATATATTCACTCATGAGGTAAGTGCTTTTGTCCAAATTTTTATTTCCCCCATTTTTCTCATCTAGAGAGAGGATGGTATTGAAATCTCCTCCGATCAAGATCCAAGCTTCAGGAAAATGAGAGATAATATGAGTAATATACTTCCACTATATTCTTTTTTCCTCCAAAGAAGCTAGAGCAAAAACAATAATGTAGAGCATAATTTGGTTGGAATGTCTACTTTGAATAGCTATAGCCAACAAACCCCAACTACAAATCATATGGTGAATAACTACCTCTTTTGGGTCCCAAAGACAAGAAATCCTAATAGAATTCCCTTGGGAACTGAGGGAAACCACTTTTCCAGATGACCAAATTTTACTAGCAATTGAGTCAATATCCTCCATTGACATTTTTTTTTCTTGAAGGAAAACAAGATGTGGATGATTTATCTCAATCATTCTTCTAATTTCATTTTGTTTTGAAAGACTCCCTTTGAGTCCTCTAATATTCCAAGTGATGATCTTCATTAATACTAGGGATAAAAAAGTTGGGAAGGTCATTAATATTACCTTCCTCTACAATATTTTCACCTTCTTTTACCATATGATATTGATTGGTCTTGTGACCTACTTTTTTATTAGAATCCATATTCAATTTTTTTTCCTTGTTTCTTGACTTATTCCAATTGAATCTGAGATGGCTTCTAACCTTGAAGAATTCTCGTACACATCCAAAATTTTACTATATGGTTAAAAAAAGTCTATATTGGGACCTACATTATTTGAAGTTTTGACATTTGAAAGATTGTTTTTCTTGTGTAAATTTTCTCCTTTTTTTTTTGTTGAAAACCTTTGATTTGTTGGTTTGTCTCTGAGTTCTTACCTTCATATTTAAATTGTGTTTCTAATATTTTAGTTTCCATTATTTCCTCTTCCTCACTTGGGACATCATTTGTGGAAAGGATTTCAAACATATTAGCAGATGAATTTGATTGATCCTTCATAACTAGTTTTTTTTTAGTGTTCTTCTTCTTAGGTATTTGGAAACCTGTTGAGTTTATATCTTCTTTATTTTTATCAAGAATTTTATTTGGGAAAGCACTAGCAAAATGACCATATTCATGGCAAATTATACAACGAAAAGGAATGTTCTCGTAGTCCACTACTTGCTCCTAGGTGTCTTTCCCAAATTGTAATGTGATATGTTTAGGTAGGAGTTTGCCAAAATCCATTAAAATACAAATTCAAGCATAAAAAATATGTTCAAAATTTTGAGTACAATCAGAAGTCATCATAAAAGTTCCTAAAGAGTTTCCAATTGAAGAAAAACAATAGGATTCCAAAATTCAATAGGGAGGCTAAAGAGTCTAACCCCCATGGAAGCTATAGAAGGCATCTCTTCTTCGGATTTAAATTTAGTATGCCAAGGCTTCATCAAAAGTCCTGCCCTTCCAAAAAACCAAGGACCCCCTTGAAAAGTTTTCTCTCTATCTTCATTATTAGCAAATAAAACAAGAAAATAACCATTTGGATAAATAGAGATTTGTAACTCACCTTTAGTTTTCCAACTTTTTGCAACCCAGAATTTGAAAGTAGATAGACTCGAATGAAAATCCATGAACCAAAAAATTAGTCCTCTTTTTTCTAAATCTTCAATGTCAGTCTGAATGTTACCCATATCAAGCTTAACAATAGGATTTCCATTAGTTGCTTTAAGACATCCTGAATCTGTATCCATAGGATCAATATTAGGCATTCTTAGAGGTTTATAGGAAGCCCTAAAATTGATATTAGCATTGGTATGAGGTTTTCTACCACGGAGAGTATCCCTAAAATTCATTTTTGGGGCTGAGTCTTTGAAATTCTTACCCTTGACAGGGGTTTTCATAGTAGAATTATTTTATGGGTGCACCTTAGCACTAGATTTACTTGAGATATGAGCCATTTTTTTATCAACTGCTTGAATTTTGTTTCATGAACTCTTTAATCCTTGCCCTAGACGTCGCGAAAAGGTATGGTTTTCACTCTTCTTTTGTGCAGCAAATTGGAAGTCATTGTCACTCAAGTTCACAGTATGATCTATTGAAAGACAAATTTTTAACCCATCTTGGATCCCCTACAACATTTATTGCTAAAATATTGAGTATAAACCATAAAAATATTGGTTGCTAGGGCTCGAAGGCCCTAAAAACCAACCTTTGGAGCTGCTTGCACTCAACCCAGATGAAACCCTCGCATAGCCGCTTGCCAAATATCTCATTCACACATAGGGATGTGCTAGGATATGTGTTGCTGCAAATGATATGAAAATTTTTGGAGACGTTCTAGGGATTTTCAGGCATCTAGCCTCAAAATTTTAGCTCAATCTGAGTCCAAATGAGTGATATATGGCCAAAAATATTTTGACAGTTTGGGTAGTCCTAGGAAAAACGTCCCTCCATAAATTTGTCAGTGTTTCCACTTTATTTCCTTCTACTTGATCCAATTTTGAGTCTCATAAAAACTTGATAAATATTAACCCTCTGGTGTTTAGAACCATTAGATCATACTCTATCGTCCCATATTTGATATACACTTATCTGATAAAGTACATTTTAATATTTATTTATAAAATTTCAATTCTTACATTTATTTTTATCATAACATTAATAATAATATGTAGTCTTCTTCAATAAAATATTGTTTAGCATTTTTCAATAATGACCTTGATTCTTTGATCTCTTTTTAATGTCAATTTTGATTTCTATAGTAAATTTCTTACCCTATACATAGTTATTATAAGTGATGGAATTTGGACTTCATTATTTTGAAAAGTAGTGTTTAGTTAACTTTCCTTGGATTTTCTTCCAAATCACCATCAAAATTAATTTTTATGAATATAGATTTTATGCATTCTATTTTTTGTAAATGATCATAGATCATTTGTGTTAATTTCGTTATAGGAAATGATCCTTACATGCATATTCGATTTCTACAACAAGAAGGCTATCATACCTTTTTCCACACTTAGAGACTTTTCATGATAAACAGTGTGCCTATAAATATTTTATTTGAGACATAATAATAAAATTACAAAGGAAAATAAAAATATTTATTTTTGCACATTCTATCATTCCTTTATATCTATAAATTTCAACAAATAATGATAGGATAAATCCTCCACAAAAAAATATATTCTTTAAGATTTAAATAAATAAAACTAATATTATATCAAATATTCAATTTTAATGGAGTTATGTAATATATTATCATATTTTTTAAAATGTAGTCTCAATTGTATATTTAAAGGGACAAAAAATGAGTAAATGATCAACTAAAATTCCTATGGTATCCTATTCTTTGGAACCTCTCATCTATAAGAATTTAGTTTGGACTACTAACCAAATAAATATTGAGGCCATAAGGAGGGTCTCAATTGACCACACATTCTTCCAAGGTAAATACTTGGGAGTAGGAAATTCTCATTAATCCAATTCATTATATATCAACTTCAATGAGTGTCAACTATATTTTGGTAGATTCTAAACAAATTCACTCTTTCATACTAAAAAGGATAAATAAAGTACTAAAATATCCTTTAAACATCATCCACAATATTTTTAAGGTCCTCTCACTCAACTAGGTTGCTAATAGAGGACATAATATGAAATTGTTGCTCACATCAACATAATTTTAGACTTTCAAGCTTATATGACCTAAATAGTCTTAAACATGTGATTTCTATTTTGATTAAAAATAAGAGGATAAGTCTGTGAACAATAATTAGACAAAAATTTATAGAATTCTCTTTGTAGACTAACCACCTAACATATTTCTTAACCAATTATAAAGCATCTAATATGAAGTTCCATGTATAAAATAATTATGGAGAGTTTTTTTTCTTTACAATTATGTTGCAAAATAGAATGTATAACACTTTGAAGATAAGAACTTAAAAATAATATCATATTAGACTGTAACATATTATTTATATCCTTTTAGCTTAAGATAAGAACTTGAATTCCTAAAATTTCAAACATTATTTTATTCTATCCAATGTTGAGTCTTAAAGCACTTTATTCATTTATTATCATACAAAGAATACTAGATATATTGAAAGAAACTTTCTAACTTTAAAACTCAAAATATCCATAATAGTTCATTGTAAATCTAAGGTATTATCAATGAAAAGATCCTAATGTTTCTAGTACTAACAAATTGTTTAGCAACCTTCACATCGGATGATAGTATTGATTTAAATTCCATGGTCCTTTTGGATAAGGAGAAGCATGGATAGCATCAATAAATTGGAAATGATATCTCAAGTGACCATTTGTTATAACTTAAAACATTTTTAATTTTACCTTCCATTTTAACTTTTGATAAAGCTCTCCCTAATACCTTAATAAAAGTAATGAGGAAGGAGATAGTGGGTCACCTTGATCAGGCCATAGGATGATTCTAAGTATCAAGTAGGGGATCCATTGATCAAAGAATATTTTAAAGTGTTACAAAAAATTTAATCTTTGAGGATGAACCTTTATCAAAATAATTATTAAAAAAAGAATTAGATAAAAAAGCATGACAAAACCTCTTGTATATTTTGTTCATGTTTAATTTAACAAATATATTTTGTTTTTTTCATGAAATAAGATAGTGTATGACATCTTATAGAATAAGTATACCACAAACAATTTTCCTATCATGAACAAAAGAACTTTATTGCATAAAAATAATGTATTGTAGAAATGTTTTTAATAAACCTACCAAATTATTTGAAATGATCTTATAAATCATATTAGAAAAAGTTATTGGAAAAAAAAAATATTAAAATATTTTCTCATATATCTTACAAACCAATGCAATAACTTTGATATTGATCTCATTTATTGTAGTCTTAATTTTTTCTAGCTTCTTCAACTATATTCAACGTGTTACTCTTGAACCCATCCCAAATTTTTGAGATAAAATTACAAGAAATATATTTTGGCTAATGCTTTATTAGGGGTGAAAGGCAAAATTATATCTATTAATCTTTAATATTATCTTTCCATAATAATTTATGGAATATTTTATAAAATATTAGCTTGGGTATCTTTATTTTTCTAATTTCTAAAAGAATATATTTAAAATAATTAATTGCTTTGTTTCTAATATTACCTTCTTAATCAAGACTTCTTCCATATAGAGTTGAAATAATCCAAAGTTCATTTTACAATAGCATAAAATAATTTTATATTTCTATCCCCTTTATTAATCCATATCTCCCAAAATTTTTGGAGCTAATATAATTTTTTGAAATATAATATGATAATAAAATAATTATTATTATTCTTGTACATAATAATCTTAGCCCATTCTATTGATTTACAATATCTTATAAGTTGTTGTTAGACTATATTACATTATTTAGTACATGCTAATGTACCACCTTAGGTAATTTTTTATATTAAGATCAAGCAGGTCCAAGAAAGAGGCTGCATTGATTGAAGATTAATTATTGAAGAGACCCAAGAAATATGTCCCCAATGAATATTGTAGAATGCAAATTGAAGACTAATGAGACCCAAGAAAGAGGTTCCCATGAATAAGAGATAAAGAGGTCAGATAAGATCTATTTAATATTGAAGAAAGTGGAGACTCGAGAGAAGAAGTCCTCATTGCAAATTTGAGAAAGGAGATAGAATATTGAAGAATTTGAAAACCCAAGAGAAGAGGTTTCAAGTAAATTTTGAAGGATAAAGAAGAATGCTAGAGAGCCCTATGTTGAAGAAGTGGCTATTGGAGAAGATTTTAAGAAATTTTAAGATAGAATATTGCAATAAGAAGAAACTTTTAAAAATAGGTAATCACATCAAGTTTAGAAAATCTATTTTCATTCAACAACAAGCCCAAAAGGATTTGTGAAATTGATTCAAGGAGAAGATTTTTGGCCAAACATTTTTCAAATTTGAGAAAGTATTTTTGAAGACTTCAATACATTCATATTCTTAATAATAAGCCAACAAAGAGACCAGATTCAAATATAGAATTCAACAAGAACTAAGCAGAATAAAGAGGGTAGAAGAGACCACTAAATTTAGAAGTTTGAATATAGTCATTAAGATTTTGAAGTCTAATTTGTAAATATGAATTTTGCTATTTTTTTAGGTAGAATTTGAAGGGTCACATGATAATAAATTGAAAGTGACATAGAGCTACAAATTGGAAAAAATGTGGGTATATTTTGTAGTACCTTTGAGTAGCAATTGAAGGAAAATTGGGTAGCAAAGCGAAGGAATATTTGGCAGTAATTGAAGCTATAAATTGTAAATATTTTTGATAGCAAGAAGGATGATTTCAACAAACATACTTCAAAGAAGGTGGAAGTTGTTTTGGAGTATAAAAGTAAAAGGAAATGGAGCTACAAAATTTGTAAATTTGAGACAGTGAAAAAGTGAATCAAATCAACAGAGATTAGCTACAAAAGGAGGCAAAAGAGTTTTTTAACATTGGTTTCATAGAATTTTATTATTCAATCATTCAAATTATATTATTATAATGTTTTTTGAAAGCACCATATTAGGATTATTATAGCCAACAAAATATAGTTTAAGCTATGTGTCTCCAAGCCAAGGAATGAGGCATCATTATCATCTTAGAATATGCAAAGTACAACAAAAGGGAAGTTAAATATTGCTTGAAAAAGGATAATAAGAAGAAGTAAAAATTAATATATATATTGTTTTTATAATACAAGAAACTACATAACTTTTATAAGTCTTATTAGATATATGAAAGAGATCAAATAGTGCATAAGAACAAGGTAGAGTTAGAGTGTCCAAAGACACCATAAAGTAAAGGAATTTTTTTTAGAAAATGAATAAAAGTCAACAAAGGAGTGGTAGGACTACCAAGGACAAGTGGAGGTTCCATGATATTGAAGGAAGGGCAATCGAAAAGTGAAGTTTGAGCACCATATGAGAGAAGCCAAGGTGTTATTAGAATGAAGACAAACAATCATAGCACAAGAGGAAAAACATCCAAGAGTTTCCTAGGAAGATCCACCATGCACATATGAAAGCACAAGGATACAGAAGCAAAAAGGAAAGTGAGTATGCGAAAATGCAAACAAAAACCGGACTCAACACTAAATCCTAAAAACTTGAAAGTGCATGAAAAGAGGAAAAAGCACAAGCGAATCAAAAAGAAACAAATAGGAATAAATAAGACAGCCCTTTTTTATTAATATGTTTCAAACTCGGTTACAATGTGCATCCTCCCCTTCCAAGGGCTAGGAGCATTTCAAGCATGAGTTCTTGTTACATCCATGGGCACCTTTCCTTCTTCCGCGTGCCCACATGAAAATGGGCGGACCAAAACGTCGTCGCCGCTTGGAATGATGAGTCTTGACTCCTCATTGCTCCTCCGATGTCCGAACCCTGTGTTCAAAGGAACAAGAAATGGTCAGTAGCACCTGCGGATGAAACAAAGCATGCAATCCCCAAGCCTACAATAAGTGAATGAGAAAAATGAATTAAACTGATATTAAAACAGATCCAAATGCTATGAAAATTTGACAGGGGCATCAAGATACCACCAGGAAGGTTCTACAAAAAGAACAGTTAGGAAATTCCTCACCAATTTGAATTCACTCCGGGGCGGGACGAATTCACCTACAACAAAATGCCAAAAAGATATTGTCCCAATGTCCTGCCTAGGAAGCTCCAAAAGACCTGCAAACTTGGGATTAGCTAATTGGGGGCATTTTGGGAAGACCCAGATGGTCGTATTTTCCCAATTTGGCCTCCATCAATGGGAATTTGATGATGCTACCTGTAGATTAGTAAAAGTGAACAAAGCTAGAAATATGATCAAAATTGCTCAAAACGAGACGAAATTCGAATGACAACCTATTTAAACATCATAGAATTGAATGCAAAAATTAAAGAAAGAAAATATGCCATAGAATTCCCATCACTCCGAAATGGGGCGATTAGGATTGTGGCAGTGTGGGAGGGGGCGCCCATGGGGCAGGCCGCCCACCGTTTGAGGCCTGATTTTGACACCAATCCACTTGGGATGGGTCCAAAACCTCCTGTGTGGTATTTTCGGAAAATTTGGTGGGGTATTGTGGCCAAATGTCAAGTTTCGGGATCAATATTTGTCCTCCCAATAGTCACCCAATGACCTCCCTTCTAAAGGATATCAAGGATGTGAAAGGCGCAAATCCAAAAGGTGTGAGATGTGTAAATAAAACGACAGCACTTCGTTGCTCTAAAATGCTACTTCTCTCCATATTTTGGGGTGAGGAAACTCACCAATTTATAGACCTGGAGGTCTCTTGAAATGGGCATGCAGAGGCACCACTTGGCAATCATGCCTCCCCAGGGGGAAGGAGATTCCTCCCTGAATAGGGACTTCATGACTGACCTTACAGATGCCTCTAACACTTGAAAACGCTCACCCATACTCCCATGCGATGAAGGAAGCGTTGGGTGGCGGACCTGAGCTACCATTTGTCAAGATTTTACTTTTTGCTCGTCAAACCTGCAATTCACCCCACCCCGGAGTGAATTCAGAATTCATCCCTAGGTGGGGCAAATCCCAGTTTGAATTCATCCCAGGGTGGGATGGATACTGAGCAAAGTGCCTGAATGTGCCAAATTGATCTCTGACCTTTCAAAACTACTGTGAGAGTGGTTAGGACCACTTTTTGACCTCTAGGGGCTGCCCTTGGGGCTGTGTGTGTCAAAGCGATCAGTGTTTGCAGTCACATAACTAGATTGGTGCTATTTTGGTTTCTACATATGCCCCTTTTTGGGATGCGCTATGCATGGCGTAGTGCCGAGAAAAAATAGATAACCAAAGAATTAATGATTAGGGTTTCTCAGTAACCTAACCAACTTTTGATGCCCCAAGTATGGAAAGGGCATGCATTCTTGAATCCTTGTTTCTGACGAGTGAAGGAAATCAATTCAAGTGTTAACCTTTTTCAGTGAGGTGTTACTTGATCTTGGACATTGATCGGTCATGAATAGGCAAAGGGCGCAACCTTTTGTCTGTGAGAACCTTTAGTTCATGATTCACGAAATGCCAAGTGATTTGATCAGATTATTATTATTGCTTGTTTACTGCCCCAAGCAGGAGCGTAATTGTCTTTTTCAATGATTCTTTGAATGCATGTCGTTTTCCTTAATTGGGTGTGTGCTTGCTGATTGGTGACTAAGTGTGACTACCCCCTCAAGCGACGAATCGATGAGGGAATGACCTTCATGAGAAAAGCGACGAGTCGCTTGACCCAAGATGACTTGTGCAAGGCTACCTTTAGATGTTTTAGCGTTAAGCGTGTACAATTTTCTGACATTTAGACCTATTTTTGGTGGGTGGTAACTCTTTTTATGACGCTTTATGGAGCTAAAATTGGCAAAAATCCGTCCTTTCGTGGAGCGGTCCGGCTATGGTAGCCTTATTAGGGAGTAGGATAGTGACAATTTGTAACCCCAATGTCTTTTTTGCATGCCCGAGATGTCAAGTGCAACAGCACTCTCATCGGGCAAGTTTATTAGCTGTTTTAGTGCATTTTTGTTCAATTTTTGTTGTTTTTTGAAATTTTTGCCTTCAATTCGTCCCAGGGTGGGACGAATACCAGCTTAGTATTCATCCCAGGGTGGGACGAGCACTAACCATAGTGATCATCCCAGGAGGGAATGAATATAAGCTCAAAAAGGCCTATTTAAAGGCAAAAACTAGGGTTTGGGCTCATTTGCATCTGAATTTTCTTGCGATTAGGAGCTCTGGGGAGGAGGAGGTTAATTCTATGAAGCGAAGTGCTGTCGAATTTCTCCTAACATCATGAGTGCACAAACCAGATCGAGCGGCAGAGCCAAAGCGAGACTAGTAAGTTCTCCCTAGTGTTATTGCTTTCGTTTAAAACTACAAATGTTTTGTTTAATTTTCTTAGTGATGATGTTTTCCAAAATTTAAACTTGAAACCCTAAAACTGAGCTGAACACAACCAAGAATTAGTTTACAACTGAATGACAAACGTAGTGAAAACCTAGGTAACGAATTATTATTTTGCTTGTAACTAAAATCCTAGGATAAACGGAATGTAAAACCCTAGTTCTTAGGTTGAGCTGGTCAGGTTAAAAACGTAGGTTACAACCCTAGGTTTAAACTGTTATTTTAATTTTATTTTATTTGTGTAGACTTTTTAGAATTAGAATACCGAAATCCTATGACTGACAATAGGACTGACAAAATATTTGTGTTTTTGTTAATTAATCAGTTTAGAGTTTAAAAACCCTAGGGCTGACAAATTAATTTTTTTTGAGTTTTTGTTTTGTTTTTGAATTTATCAGTTAGGATTAGAAACCCTAGGACTGACAAATGGATTTGTTTGAATTTTTTGTTTTGTTTTTAAATTTATCAGTTAGGATTAGAAACCCTAGGACTGACAAATAAATTTGTTTGAATTTTTTGTTTTGTTTTTAAATTTATCAGTTAGGATTAGAAACCCTAGGACTGAAAAATTAATTTTGTTGGAATTTTTTGTGTGTTTTTGGTTGTACATTGGTAGGCAATGTTGTATATTCATGTTATTGTTGTACAATTTTTTTTTCATGATTTTAATGTTTTTGTGTTGTTTTCTTATGCAGGTTGTTAAGAATCGGTACCGTGTACCTACTGCTTTTGCTGAAGCATGGGGGGCGCTAATTGTGGCTGACTAGGAGTGGCTTAATGCCCTTGGGCTCAAGCAGGTGGCTCGACTGGAGCCTATGGTTAGGGATCGGGCTTATCTGATGGCCCTGATCAATCTGTGGGATCTCTAGACCAACACCTTCCATCTCCCAACAGGGGAGATGACAGTGACCTTGGAGGATGTCTATTGGTTTCTATGGATTCCAATAGATGGACTTCCGATCAGGATGTCACCATGTGATCAGCGAACAACTATACTGATGTGATGCTTTGGGCATGGGGAGGAGCTGGGTGTGGAGGATCCAGGGGAGAGGGCAGAGGGTGACTGTCATATTGGAGGGATTTTGGTTCGATGGTGGCTGGAGAGGGGGGTGTTGGGAGTGAGGCACGCATTCCTTATGGGCCTCATTTCGAACATGCTGCTACTTGACTCGTCAGGCGTGAGGTTCCCATGGAACCTACTGGATTTGGTGTGGCAGTTGGTAGAGTGCTTGATGGAGGCATCGCTAATCATGATGTGGGGATAGACGCTACTGGCACAACTCTATGGTGAGCTGTACGAGGTCCGCTGAATGAAGCGAAAGGGGATTAGCTATAACTATCTATTGCAAAGCTGGTCTTGGCAGCACATAGTAGTGGAGAGGCTAGTCGGGTTACCATGGATGACTCGGGCGGAGATGGAGGACAAGGATATAGGATATGCAGTTCTATGGTGACGGTCTGGGAGTAGGGACAGAGTCGATGGTGGGTAGGTGTCGTAGGGCACTATGTCGATGCCCTCACTCGGCTTACTCCAGGGGAGGTGTTTTGGTGCCCTTATTGGGACTGTCCAGCCTGGTTAGAGGCTGGAGAGTGGCTCCGATGGGTACGTAGGGAGCGATGGCTGATTGGGCGGCATAGGACCGAGAATGAGTTCTTCCCCTATAGTTGGGTGACACGATAGTTTTGGGTGCACCAGGGGTTGCCTGGTGAGCCCGTGGTCTATCAATGTCGAGGGGATGAGAGAACTCTAGATCGACCGGTCATCGCGCCACTGGGTGAGGATTCAGATGTGGTGATCGACGTCCTAGACGTGGATGACGTCGGGACTACCCCAAAGTATGACTAATTGTGGGTACTATGGCGATGGTGGGGAGAGGGGCCACTGGGAGGTGCGGAGGCGACAGCAGTGGGCGGGGAGGGTGCCGAGGCACCAGGAGATGATTGGGGAGCTCCTCGGGAGGATGCGGACATGGTGGAGGTGGAGGATGAGGATGTGGATTTGGGGGTTCTGGATTAGCCAGAGATGCAGGACATCACAGAGTAGTGGGAGCCAGAGCAGGTTGCTTTTCTAGAGATGCCCATGCCTCAGGAAAATGCGGAGGACACAGAGTCTGGGTTATGTGTTGAGAATGCACAGTTGGAGGGGCTATTGCGGAGGTGCGATGAGGAGTTGGGGGATGCGCTGTAGGAGAGGGATCTCCTGCACATGCAGCTAGCAGAGTGAGAGAATGCATTGGCTACTTACCATCAGTAGGATGGGGGCACTGATGCTACATGGGAGAGGGATCTCCTACGGGTGCAGCTGGAAAAGAGGGATAGGGCTTTGGCATGATGCGAGGAGAACTTGGCGATGTATCGCCAGTAGGAGATGGACTCGATGCGATAGCAGTTAGAGTTGGATACAAAGATTAGCCGCCTTGGTGGGTGGGTCCCTACAGTCAATGTAGGTGGATTGTCATGCCATTCGAGAGGGAATGAGATTGAGTAGTCAGCATCCTCTTGGTGCAGGAAACTAGATGAGGGGGGTGGGAGTAGGCATGATGCGAGGGCTAGCAGCAGCCGCCCTGAGGGGTCTCATAGGACCCACACCACAAGGGGTAGTTCCCGTCGCATCGATCTTGCGTGATCATGGTAGCCGATACCCTAGGCTTGGGGGTTTTTGATCTTTTGGATTGTTGTGTTGCGAGGTCAGAGGACCAGTTCATTATAGCCTACGGGCATTTTTGATGATATATACAGATGACTTTATTTTATTTATGCGAGTGATGATTTGATTTTATGCATGATGAGTGATGAGTATGGATGTATGCATGTTAATTTATTTTGATGGATGCATATGTTATGATGAATGCAAATGTTTTTTATTTATATGTGATATGCAAAATGGAATGGATGAATTGAATTTGTGTTGTTGGGCGAGAGCACCATAGACTATTTAGGACTTTTGTGTTTTGCCAATTACGGATGGCAATGCGAGGATGAATGATAGTGCAGTTGGTTTAGAAATGTAGCTAAGGTTTTCTGAGACTCAGACGATTTTAACTAACTAGCCATGATTGTACTTTATCTTACAAGAATTTTGAACAAGGTATGAATCGGACTTGTCTTTGACCAAGTTATTTCACATCCCTATGTGTGCAATTGAGTTCATTTATGTGGTATTTGTCAGGATACCACCAGTGCCAGATAGGCTGTAAACCAAACCTGTACTGAGGATCACTTAATTAGCTCCACTAACTCCTTTGTTGTATTTAGTCAAATTAATCTGCGGTGCTATCTAGGGTACCATAAGCTAGCTCATCCACATGCAAACATTGATCTGTACACGAGTTAATGTGACAGATATATCGTCATGCGAGAGGTTTACCGCCAGTGACCAATAGGCTATCCACCAAACCGGTACTGAGGTTTGCCTCATGACCTATTGGAATGCTGAGAGTTCCAGGGATTCAAGTTCGACTCCCTTATTTTCTTCAATTGTATTGGGATACTTGCTCTTTTGTAGTGATAAAAATCATTGTTTATTTTTATCTATTTTTCTTTTGAGCAAGGGATTTGAATTTTGAGTGATGAGAATCACTATTGTATGTGCATTTTGATGTATGCACTCTAGTGGTGATGTCAAATTTTTTGGAGTTTTGACTTTTTGCAAAATTTTGATGTTTGCAACTTTTTTTTTTTTTTTGAGAACTTGGGATTCTTGGGGAATTGGGTAGGGAAGATGCTTGTCCTTTTTCCAACTCTCAGCATTCTTGGGGTCATTCGCACATGGGGATGAGCAAGATAACTGTTTCGCTTATGGTGACCTGGATTGCTGCGTAGGTTTCATCTTTCGTTCACACAACTTGGGAATTTTTATGTTTTTTAATTTGTGTTGGGATGCTACATAACAAGGTGTGATCCAAGTAGAACTCTATCTTCATAAAATTTGTCTGACTTGGTACAGTATGTGGCTAGAAAGCAAAATGATGACTGAAAGACGAAAACTCTTGATACATTTAGAAGACCACTGACTCTGGTATCGTAAAAAGCAATGAATGGCATTTTTTATTTTTTTTATTATTATTTTTTTTTTATGGACTCCGTATAAAATGGAAAAATGTGGAACAAGATGGACTAGTGGAGTAATTATAGTCTATGGTGCCTTTGACCTATAAGACCACAAATATGCAATGTATGGATGCGATGCTTAATGCAACTACATATTTTTGTATTTTTGATGGATTGATTTTTGTGAATATGAAGATGAGATACGAGAAGAGCTCTCTATTGATGAATTTGAGCATGCCTGGATATGAGATGCAAATTTTTGTTGTTTTTGATGATTTTACTATTTTTGAATTTTCTTATTTTTGACCAAGCGATTGTGGGAATCCTTGGAGCTTTTTGGGATTGACCAAGCGATTGTAGGAATCCTTGGAGCATTTTGGGATTGACCAAGCGATTGTAGGAACCCTTGGAGAATTTTGGGATTGACCAAGCGATTATAGGAATCCTTGGAGCATTTTGGGATTGACCAAGTGATTATAAGAATCCTTGGAGCATTTTGGGATTGACCAAGCGATTATAGGAATCCTTGGAGCATTTTGGGATTGACCAAGTGATTATAGGAATCCTTGGAGCATTTTGGGATTGACCAAGCGATTATAGGAATCCTTGGAGCATTTTTTTTGGGATATGGCTCTCTTAGATATGGAATGGTCACAAATGACTGATGTTCAAGGGTTCTGGTTCCTTTATTTCATCAAGAGAGGCTAGCCGGTACATCCCGGGTCCTATTTTGCTATCAATTACATATGGACCTAACCAATTTGTCATGAACTTATCCCTTAGGTGGGACGACAAACTAGAGTTTTGTTGGTTTTCTTTTAAGACCAAGTCACCAATCCGAAAGTCTCTCAGGTGAACTTTCATGTTGTATGCTTTCTTAAGTCGCTCTTGATAGATACGTAAATGCTCGAGAGCATTAGCACGTCATTCATCAAGCAACGTAAGCTAGTCTAACTGTGCCTGCCATGTAGTGTCATCATCATTGAACTCTTGCATTGATATGCGCATGGAAGGAATTTCCAACTCAAGAGGCATGATTGCCTCGGAGCCATACACGAGCGAAAACGGAGTTGCCCTAGTGGGCGTCCGAATGCTAGTGCGATAAGCCCACAGGGCAAGTGGGATTTGGATGTGCCAATCCTTATGACTTTCTACGATCGTATTTTTAAGGATGGCAACTATCATTTTTTTTGACGCCTCTGCTTGCCCATTTGCTTGTGGATAATAGGGTGTCAAAAAACTATGCTGAATTTTGTACTTTATGGTCAAAGCACGCACGTATTTGTTCTTGAATGACGTCCCATTATCCGAGACTATTTTGGATGGAATACCAAAATGACATGATTTTATGCAAAATGAACTCCACAATGTCGGGTCCTATCATAGAGGTAAGCGGAACTGCTTCCACCCACTTGGTGAAATACTCTGTGGCCATTATAATAAACGTGTGACATCCTGACGATGTAGGTCAAATCCCCACTGTGAAAATGGTCAAGCGTATTGGACTGTCTGCAAGGCCTAGGAAGGTAAGTGCATCAAATTGGCATGATGTTGACACTTCACGCACTTCCTGACATATGCGCAACAATCTCACTCTAAATATGGCCAATAATAACCCATGTGAAGAATGCACTTTGCGATGGCCATACCACTGAAGTGGCCACCACATGTACCATCGTGCACTTGGGTGATCGCCCAAGTGGACTCTTGCTGGTCCAAGCAACGAAGGAGGATTCCTTCGTAGCTATGATGGTACAAAATGTCTCCTATCAAGACATACTTAGCCGCTTTTTGCTTGAATACTCGTTTTGCGACATGCATCAATCCAAGCGGGAGACTACCTAACTTGAGGTAGTCTCTAACGGGTAAATACCAGTCCTGCTGATCGGAAGCCTCAACGATATGAACAACCAATCCCTCTTGAAGTTCATCCCTAGCAAACGTTGAGCGGGAGAGAACTTGTAATAATAGTGTTGTGTTGCTATTAATGGGAGTAGGGGAGAACAAGGACCCCCAGTTGGCATGTTTTAGATGATCGTGGATTCGAGAGAACTTATCCGAGGATGGTTCAATCTAGATCATGTGGATTCCGAGCGTCAAGTCAGATCTTGCAGGCTCCATGTCCACAAAACAATTCGATGACCAAGGGAGTGCCTCGATGTCATACCACTCAAGTTTTTCCAAGAATTGTCCACAAGGGCTTTATAAGCCTGTAGAACTAGGCATTTGCATTGGAATACCCCTTTGATTTGATTGATAATTAACAACGAATCACCAATGATGTTCAGTCGTTTGATGTTCATGGCGATTGTTGTCTAAAGACCTATAAGCAAGGCTTCATACTCTGCATTATTGTTGATGCATGGGAAATTTAATTTAAATGGCAGGGGAATTGGAGCACCCTGCGGTGTGAAGAAAACTATTCTCACACTACCACCTTGCTCACATTTAGAACCATAAAAAAATAGGGTTATGTCAACCTGTGACTCTGGCTCATCAGAATCTAGCGATTCTGAGACATGGAAGACCCCATCATCGGGTAGTTCTATGACCAGAGGCTGATCATCTTCGAGAGGAGCCTCTGCTAGTTGATCGGATATGACTTGTCCTTTGATGGATTTATATCCAATAAACTCTATGTCAAATTCCATCAACAACATGATCCATTTCATCGTGTGACTACTATGATAAGTATGACTCATCATGTATCGCAATGGATTCTCCTTAGACACAACATACGTAGTGTTGCTCAGCATATAGTGGCATAGATTTTTGGTAGCAAACACCACTGCCAAGCAGAGTTTCTCGATGTATGCATAGTTAAGTTCATAATTGACCAGGGTGCGGCTAAGATAGTAAGTAGCCTGTTCTTTGTGAAGTTCATTCTTCTAGGCCAACATGGCGCCTAGTGCCACCTCAGTAGCTAATATGTATAAGTAGAATGACACTCTTGGTCTAGGTGGTGCCAATACTGGTAGTGAAGCCAAGTATCATTTGATGTCGTCAAAGGCTAACTAGCACTCATCATCCCAGTGAAATGCTACCCCCTTATGCAATAATTTGTTCATGGGTCAGCACTTGTCAGATAGCTACGCTATGAAGCGCTTAATTGACGTGACCTTTCCCTGTAGACTTCTGAGCTGCTTAATGGTAGTTGGGGGAATCATTTCAAGGATTGCCTTGACTTTGTTTGGGTCCACTTCGATGCCTCTCTTTGAGACTATGAAACCCAAGAGTTTTCCAGATGTGACACCAAATATGCACTTCTTGGGATTCAGTCTAACTTTATGCTCCATGAGGTGATCGAGGATCTTGCTTAAGTCATCGAGATGATCTGGGTGCAAAAGAGACTTGGCCAAAAAATCATCCATGTAATATTCCAAATTTTTATGCATGTAATCATGGAAGATGTACGTCATGGCACGTTGGTAGGTGGTGCCAGCATTTTTAAGGCCAAAGGGCATGACCTTGTAACAAAATGTCCCCTAAGGCATTGTGAACGCCATTTTTAGTTGGTCCTCGAGATTGATACGAATCTGATTGTATCCCGAGAAACCATCCATGAGGGATAGCATTTGGTGACTTGTTGTAGCGTCTACCAATGCGTCAATGCTTGGCAAGGGGAAATCATCCTTAGGACTCACTTTGTTTAGATCTTGAAAATCAGTGCATATGCAAATCCTCCCGTCGGGATTTTTGATGGGCACCATGTTGGATAGCCATGGCGGATAATCCACGTAGATGACAAACTATGCATCCAACAACTTTTGCAATTTGTCTTTGACCATCAAGGCCATTGTTGGGTGCATCTTACGTAGTTTTTGCTTAACAGGCTTTATTGTTGGATCAAGCATTAGATTATGCATGACTAGCTACGGATCTAGCCCCGGAATGCCTCTGTATGACCATGTAAAAACCTCCTTCTTCTCTTTGAGAAGGGCAATGTAGTCGGCTTGCTCTTTGGGGGATAAGCTTACCCCCATCTTGATAATCTATGGATTCATTGGATCCAAGCCGATGTCTACGTTAGTCATCTCCTCGACCGACATGTGGGATCCATCCTCCAACTGATGTGGAGTTGGGATCAAATGGAAATCATTAGCTGAGTTTAAATCTGCATTGGGAACCTCGGGTTCCTCTTCAACATGAAATATATCCTGAGTTGTCCCTAGGGTAAAATGAAACATTTTATTGAAAGGCTAGTACTCGGATGGGGATGGAGGTGAATTGATGCGATCCCAGTCAATGGCATCTATGTCTAGATGCAAGTACCATGCTGGATCGGTCGGATTGTGGATGGGTGCAGATAAGTCAATGGAGATCATGTGGATGAAATTATTTTGGTCTCCATTATCGTGGGTATGATGACTCAAAAATTTTGGATGTTCTCTGTGTTCTGGATCTGGCTCTAGAGGTACTAGCACGAATGGATCGGCCCTATGTTCTAATAGGAGGATAGGGTCTGCCCTCAGCACTGATATCACCCTAGGTTCTTAGAGTGGAAGGTGCTCTTTGTGTACCTAGAGCAGCGGATCCAACACTTGATCCCACCCTGCTGGGTCTACATACCACTCATGCCCTGGCACTATGCCCATCTGTTCAAATATGTCATTAATCTCCAAGGGGTATGGTTGTGGCCTTTGTCGCATGTGATTAAGATATGTCATTTATGTTTCATCTTCGTAATCACTATCGGAGATCCAAAAGCCATTGTTGGCTCCAATAACTGTTTGAGGCATTACAGGCTCATCCTGCTCAAGCAAATTAATATGGCCCCATTATGGTTTTTCCACGCTCTGTGGGGGGACCTAATTCCCTTGACGCGATGCTGGCTCGATTGGAGCCTAGAGGGAACATTGTCAAGAGGGTCTCTTGACAGTAATTCATGGGGATCACTTGTGAGTGATCACCATTAGATTCGAAGGGATCATATGATGTTGGTTCATATTCTGATTCATCCCTCGAAGATCCCTCTTGACACTGTTTATACTTTTCTTGAAAGTGAGTCCCCAAACTTTTGCCTCTCTCTAGCAAAGGAAAAGGGTTATTGATGTTAACAAGGGTGGTTGTTGACCATGGGAGGTAATCTCCCAATGTATATGTTGTGTTTGGGTTGGCATAAGGATCTGATGCCAATCCACCCTTGTTGCCTATTCCTAGGCCTTGCATGTTTTCGACCAAGATGTCCAAGGGCAGGGGGTGGTTGAACCCTACTCCCGACTTGTCATAAGGCATTTGGTATCTTAGCTGGCAAAGGACACGCACTCCTTGCTCATACATTCCTAGCCCATATCAATGCCAATTACATTGGCCAAGATATCTCAAAGTGAAGTCTGGATTAGACAAATAGTTGACATCTTTTGCAAAAGGCTCTTCATCCTCGTCCTTTTGCATGCATGGCTCAGTACCATGATCAAGGCCCCCATACACAATATTTGTCTGGGTATATGGGTAGCCTAGAGGAACAATTTTCCCTATGGGGATGCGAGGTCTCCCCATGTCTTGCATGCACTCTAGCACGGTTGTTGCTACAACATTCCACACCAGATACTCCCCCAAGCCCATACTGGCCATTTCAACAGTAATTGTTGGCGATTGAGAGGGAGGGAATGAAAGTTCTTCCTGAGTCCATTCCATTTTGGGTGGACTAAGAGCCTCAACTTTGTTGCACCTCATTGACCTGAAGGGGTTTTGCCTGTTCCTCATAGGCAGGCAAGGGGTCCTTGAAAACCCCCATCTATTGGTTGTTTGGCACTACGAGGTTGTCCACTACCAATGTCTTATTGTCAATAAGATCTTGTATCAATCCTTTGAACTTCTAACATGCGTTCAGGTCATGTCCCCTTCGTCTGTGGAACCTGCAATACAAGTCCTATATGTATCCCTTAGGCTTGGGAGCGTTAGGATCTATGGTTTGAATCTCTGGAAGGGTGATGAAGTTCACCGATGATAAGTGATCAAATAGGGAGTCCCTAGACTCCATATAAGGTGTGTCCTATCACCTAGGGCGACGCTACTAATTTTTCTCCTGCTTCTGATTTTCTCTTTCATAATTGTTAGGAGGCACTGCCTGATAGTTAGCCTTTTGAGGCTGTATTTCTTGTGTAGTCTTAGGGACATTTATAGCAACTTGATTAACCGCAATGGGTTTTTGTTTCGTAGTCTCTGTTTTTGTGTTCTTGTTCCACTCTTTCTTCTTAGGTTTGGCAATTTTGCCATCCTGTATCTTGATCTCTTCAATGATTCTGGATTGTGCCAGAGATTCCTCTAAGGTGGCATATTGCTATAGCTACAAAGCACAAAGATCGATCTCAAACAACTTTGTGAGAACATTTGTGTAAGATCGGACATAGGGGGAAGGTAAGGTAGCTTGGAAAGTAGAGTCCTCCACCAATTCTCGTAGGCCGCCATGGTCTCTTCCTCATACTACCTGAGGCTGGCCAGGTCACTTAGTGATGCCTTCTTCTTGGTGTTGAAGGTGAAGCATTCAAGGAATGCATCCACTAACTGATCCAAGTTATTTATGTTGTGCTTCGGTAACTAGGTGAACCAATCCGAGGTAGGGCTCGTGAATGTGGTTATAAATTTCCTTAGCAACAGTGCATCATTGTACTGAATGCCAAAGCATTGGCTCAGGAATCTTGTCACATGCTCTTGGGCATCCTCTTCACCCTTAAATACTACCAACTGAGGCTGCTTGAAGTGTTCGGGGTAAGGGGGTGCAGGCACTGACAGATGCATAGGATGACTACGGAGTTGGCATAACGTGGGCTTTTGGTGCCCAGAAGCTTTGGTTTCCATAGACTCTAAACGCTCTAGCAGTGCTTTGTATGCATCAAAATATTTAATCTCTTCCTCTTTAGTTTGCAACCATTGTGGGTTGTGGGAGACTTGAGGCCTATGGGGGGGTGGCCGGATAGCAACCCCTCCTCCTTGGTAGGGCATTTCGGCCTGCTCTACTTCTTGTTCATACTCCTCGTAAACTTCCTGAGGAGTCTCTGGGTGAGACCTATGACCCTAGGTGGGTCCCCACGGAGGGTACCCATCGTTGTTCTAGGGAGTGGCCTCCCTCTCAGTTTTAGGGGGTCTCGAAGGCAAAACTTGTCGAGGTCACAGAGACATATCCTGCACCAAGGGATTATGCCTCTCATATGGTTCTGCTCTTTGGGTGCGAGGGGTTGGAACCCTCTCAGGTAGGTTATGAAGTAGCTCATCTATTTGGCATTGAATGCGCTCCTTGCTAAGGTGGTATAGACACTCTAGCTGCTATTGATCTTGCTCAGGCTACGTGATCTAGGCTTGGCAGGTGACATGTTTGGTGACTGCCAGGTCAATTAGGTTAGCCATGTTGAGACTAGGATGCCTGGATGCCTCTCCTATACATTTACCTCAGTCGTGGTGATCCGAGATCTCAATGGGTTGCTTCCCTCTATCGAGGTTGGTGGCATTTACCCGAGGCTCTGGCCTTAGTGGGTAACCATGGTATCTAGAAGGTGCAAAAGCGCATGGCTCCTACACTGTACATTGCTCTCAATGAATGTGATGGTCTTCCTCATACTCCCTTTCATATGTTTGGAAGGGGTGGGCGAAGTTAGCTCACCCTGTTTGGAGAGCCCTATGCTTTGGGGTTTGTCTATTGGTTCTAACAGTGATGGGAGGCAAAGGAGGGATGCCATAGTCATGTGGCCTCTCCTCATGGACACTATGCCTCTCTAGCACTTCATCACACGGTGGCCACTCATATCTAGCTTCTAAGGGAGATTTTTTGTCAATGTTGAGTGCCACATGTAAGGATTATTCCTGAAAGGGGCTGTGATGAATGGGCGTGTCCCCCAAAGGGGTGTCCCTATAATTCCACCTTGTCATGGAATGATGTGGACTCTCTTGTGGGTCATGGAATGATGTGGACTCTCTTGTGGGTCAGGCCACTAGGGCGGTATGGCCAAGTACTTAGGGCTAAAGCGAAGGTGACTTGTGCCCCCTTGTATACTTTCTGCTGCTTCTGCCCTTGATTGGGCTTGGCTATGGGTGTACACCATGGTGTTGCTCTTCTACAAGCTAAGCAGATTTTTATCTCTTTTATGATTTTTTATGCTACACTTAAACAGAAAAGAACACACACATACACAAACAGTGATTATCTCGTTTAAATATTGAGAGTGTGTCCTAAACCTGGTTTAGTGTGTTTTATTGTTGTTTTTGAAGGTTTTTGTAAATAACATTTAAATGCAAAATGAAGGCTCTTATGACTCCCAAAATTGGTCGCCCCTTTGATATACCATTGCCAGACTGATATACCAACCTCTCTATATACTCGCCCTTATGTGATGGAAACTATAGGTACGTGAGAGCAAATGGTACATGGAACATAGGCAGTACGGAAGGGAAATCGCCCTATTTATGACACCTACCATAGAAGACTTATCCTCGCGTTCTGGGAATCACCCCAACTACACTCGGTCAGCTTTCGTCAGGATTTATGTCTAGCAACAGTAGCGATTAGGGTTTATGAATGCAATATTCAAGCCAAGGTGGTGATGAAATCCATCGTTGGTCTTGATCAAGGGCTGGGGTTTTACGACCAGCTCCTTGGTGTTTAAGTTTCCACGTGGTGTGTCGGGTTCCTTTTGTTATCCATGGAACAAAATAAACATGCAACAACTTTTCCTATGCACGCAAAAAGGAAACCAGAAAAAATAGAAAAATTGAAGACAAAAAATGATAGGAAAAGTGCAGAATTCTTACCTCTTCTCTGCCCGAATCTGTTGGTTCTGAGTTTCTGCTTGAAAACCTCATAGGCTGGAATTCATCCCGATGTGGAATGAATTATAGGACTTTATTCATCATAGGGTGGGGCGAATTCCCATTTGTCCTTGGGTGAGACGAATTACAGCTCTACATTCGCCCTTTGCTGGAATGAACAACAATCAGCATATGAAAACGTGGTACCTGCAAGAAAAAACAACCAAGTTTGGATCAGATATCTGATCTTAAAAATAGAGGACAAGGTCCCACCATGATCGCCACTGAAATCATGAGGATACGAAAGCAAAAATGAAAGCGAGTATGTGAAAATGCAAACAAAAATTAGACTCAACGCTAAATCCTAAAAACTTGAAAGCGCATGAAAAGAGGGAAAAGCACGAGTGGATCGAAAAAAAATAAATAGGAATAAAGAAGACAGCCCTTTTTTATTAATATGTTTCAAACTCAGTTACAATGCACATCTTGCCCTTCCAAGGGCTAGGAGCGTTTCAAGCATGAGTTCTTGTTACATCCATGGGCGCCTTTCCTTCTTTTGCGTGCCCACATGCAAAATGGGTGGACCAAAATATTGTCGCCACTTGGAATGATGAGTATTGACTCATCGCTGCTCCTCCGATGTCCAAACCCTACATTCAAAGGAACAAGAAATGGTCAGTAGCACCTGTGGATGAAACAAAGCATGCAATCCCCAAGCCTACAATAAGTGAATGAGAAAAATGAATTAAACTGATATTAAAACAGATCCAAATGCTATGAAAATTTTATAGGGGCATCAAGATACCATCGGGAAGGTATTGCAAAAATAATAGTTAGGAAATTCCTCACCAATTTGAATTCTCTCTAGGGTGGGACGAATTCACCTACAACAAAATGCCGAAAATATACTATCCCAATGTCCTGCCTAGGAAGCTCCAAAAGACCTGCAAACTTGGGATTAGCTAATTGGGGGCATTTTGGGAAGACTCAGATGGTCGTATTTTCCCAATTTGGCCTCCATCAATGGGAATTTGATGATGCTACCCGCAGATTAGTAAAAGCGAACAAAGCTATAAATATGATCAAAATTCCTCAAAACGAGACAAAATTTGAATGACAACCTATTTAAACATCATAGAATTGAATGCAAAAATGAAATAATGCAAATATGCCATGGAATTCCCAACGATCCAAAAGGGGGCGATTAGGATTGTGGCAGTGTGGGAGGGGGCACCCATGGGGCAGGATGCCTACCGTTTGAGGCTTGATTTTGACACCAATATACTTGGGATGGGTCCAAAACCTCTTGTGTGGTATTTTCAAAACATTTGGTGGGGTATTGTGGCCAAATATCAGGTTTTGGGATGAATATTTGTCCTCCCAATAGTCACCCAATGACCTCCCTTATAAAGGAGATCGGGGATGTGAAAGGCACAAATCCAAAAGGTGTGAGATGTGTAAATAAAATGACAGCACTTCGTTGCTCTAAAATGCTACTTCTCTCCATATTTTGGGGTGAGGAAACTCACCAATTTATAGGCCTGGAGGTATCTTGAAATGGGCATGTAGAGGCGCCACTTGGTAATCATGCCTCCCCAGGGGGAAGGAGATTCCTCCCTAAATAGGGACTTCATGACTGACCTTACAGATGCCTCTAATGATTGAAAACACTCACCCATACTCCCATGCGATGAAGGAAGCATTGGGTGGCGGACTTGAGCTACCATTTGTCAAGATTTGATTTTTTGCCCGTCAAACCTGCAATTTGCCCCACCCTGGAGCGAATTCATAATTCATCCTTGGGTGGGGCAAATCCCAGTTTGAATTTGTCCCAGGGTGGGACGGATACTGAGCAAAGTGCCTGAATGTGCCAAATTGATCTCTGACCTTTCAAAACTACTATGAGAGTGGTTAGGACCACTGTTTGACCTCTGGGGACTACCCTTGGGGATGTGTGTGTCAAAGCGATCAGTGTTTGTAGTCACATAACTGGATTGGTGTTGTTTTGGTGTCTACAACATAATAAGAGACACCATGTAAAGGATAAGAGCCATTGTGCAAGGAGAAAAACCATCGAGCTTGAAGTATAGAGCCACCAAAAAATGAGGAGGAAGCATAACTATTGATAGGAGTAGAAGCATCAATTTTTGAGGATACATCGTAGAGAGCCAAAATATATGTTAAAAATAGGTCAAATAACTTGAGCACATAATTGTTGTTAGGAAGATATAAGGTTTTATGTTTATAGCTACCATAAGGGAGAGAAAATACTTGCATTGAAGAGAGCACCAAAGAAGAGTGCTAGTTAAACAACCATTATGGAAGGAGCTAAAGAGCCATTAGGTTGAAGTAGAATCATCATCAAATAAAAATTTGAGTTCCATTTCATTCAGTGTAATTACAAAGCTCCTAAAATATTATTTTACTTAGGACATCAAAATTTGCAAGGGTCATACATAGTGTTAAGGCAAGAAGGGAATCAAAATTATAATGTTCAAACATTGAGCACCATATGGTAACATCGTTACAAGGAAGTGAATATATTATTTTCCACGTCTCATCGTAGAAGGAATGCCAATCACCTTAATGGGAGAAGGAAATGTTTCCCATGTAACATTAATGCATGAGATCCAAGTTTAGTGTGAGATAGATTTCAAAGTTTTTGAATAATGTGGATCACATCATAAAGGAGAGAATATTGGGGGATAAAGATGCCAATTAATATGTGAGAGGTCAAAGACTTGAAGACCCATTATTGGATGAAAAAGATGCCAACAAATATGTAGAAGGAGTTAAAAGACTTGAAGACCCAAAGATCATTTTACAATAGCATAAAATAATTTTATATTTCTTTCCCCTTTCTTAATCCATATCTCCCTAAATTTTTGGGCCTAATATAATTTTTTGAAATACAATATGATAATAAAAGAATTATTATTATTCTTGTACATAATAATATTAGCTCATTCTATTGATTTAAAATATCTTATAAGTTGTTGTTAGACTATATTACATTATTTGGTACATTCTAATGTACCACCTTGGGAAAATTTTTATATTAAGATCAAGGAGGTCCAAGAAAGAGGTTGCATTGAATATTGAAGATTGATTATTGAGGAGACCAAAGAAATATGTCCCCAATGAGTATTGTAGAATGCAAATTGAAGACTAATGAGACCCAAGAAATAGGTTCCCATGAAGAAGATATAAAGAGGTCATAGAAGCTCTATTGAATATTGAAGAAAATGGAGACTCGAGAGAAGAACTCCGCATTGCAAATTTGAGAAAGGACATAGAATATTGAAGAATTTGAAAACCCAAGAGAAGAGGTTTCAATTAAATTTTGAAGGAGAAAGAAGAAGGCTAGAGAAGCACTATGTTGAAGAAGTGGCCATTGGAGAAGATTTTAAGAAATTTTAAGATAGAATATTGCAATAAGAAGAAACTTTTAAAAATAGGTAATCACATCAAGTTTAGAAAAATTATTTTCATTCAACAACAAGCCGAAAAGGATTTGTGAAACTGATTCAAGGAGAAGATTTTTGGCCAAACATTTTCCAAATTTGAGAATTTTTTTTTGAAGACTTCAATACATTCATATTCTTAAGAATAAGCCAACAAAGATACTAGATTCAAAGATAGAATTCAACAAGATCTAAGTAGAATAAAGAGGATAGAAGAGACCACTAAATTTAGAAGTTTGAATATATTCATTAATATTTTGAAGTCTAATTTGTAAATATCAAGTTTGCTATTATTTGAGCTAGAAGTTAAAGGGTCACATGATAATAAATTGAAAGTGACATAGAGCTACAAACTGGAGAAAATGTGGGTATAATTTGTAGTGCCTTCGAGTAGCAATTGAAGGAAAATTGGATAGCAAAGCGAAGGAAGATTTGGTAGTAATTGAAGCTATAAAGTGCAAATATTTTCGATAGCAAGAAGGATGATTTCAAACAACATACTTCAAAGAAGGTGGAAGTTTTGGAGTAGAAAAGTATTAGGAAATGGAGCTACAAAATTTGTAAATTTGAGACAGTGAAAAAGTGAATTAAATCACCAATGATATTAGCTATAAAAAGAGGCAAAAGAGCTTTGTAACATTGGTTCCATAAAATTTTATTATTCAATCATTCAAATTATATTATTATAAAGTTTTTTGAAAGCACCATATTAGAATTATTATAGCTAAGAAAATATAGTCTAAGCTAAGTGTCTCCAAGCCAAGGAATGAGCCATCATTATCATCCTAGAATATGCAAAATACAACAAAAGGGAAGTTAAATATTGCTTTAAAGAGGATAATAAAAAGTAAAAATTAATATATATGTTGTTTTTATAATACAAGAAACTACATAAATTTTATAAGTCTTATTAGATATAAAAAAAGAGATCAAATAGTGCATAAGAACAAGGTAGAGTTAGAGTGTCCAAAGATGCCATAAAGTAAAGGTAAAATTTGTAGAAAACGAATAAAAGTCACCAAAGGAGTGGTAGGACTACCAAGGACAAGGAAGGGCCATCGAAAAGTGAAGTTTGAGCACCATATGAGAGAAGTCAAGGTGTTATTAGAATGAAGACAAACAATCATAGCACAAGAGGAAAAATATCCAAGAGTTTCCTAGGAAGAGCCACCATGCACATAATAAGAGCCACCATGTAAAGGAGAAGAGCCATTGTGCAAGGATAAAAACCATCGAGCTTGAAATATAGAGCCACCAAACAAGGAGGAGGAAGCATAACTGTTGATAGGAGTAGAAGCATCAAATTTTGAGGATACATCATAGAGAGCCAAAAGATATGTTGAAAATAGGTCAAATCACTTCAGCACATAATTGTTGTTAGGAAGATATAAGGGTTTATGTTTTCAACTACCATAAGTGACATAAAATACTTACATTGAAGAGAGCATCAAAGAAGAGTGCTAGTTAAACAACCGTTGTGGAAGGAGCTAAAGAGCCATTAGGTTGAAGTAGAATCATCATCAAATAATATTTTGAGTGTCATTTCATTCAGTGTAATTACAAAGCTCTTAGAATATTATTTTACTTAGGACATCAAAAGTTGCAAGGGTTATACATAGCATTAAGGTAAGAAGGGAATCAAATTATAATATTCAAACATTGAGCACCACTTGGTAACATCGTTATGAGGAAGTGAAGATATTATTTTGCACATATTGCATCATAGAAGGAATGCCAACCACCTTCATGGGAGAAGGAAACGTTTCCTATGCACCATTAATGCATGAGATCCAAGTTTAGTGTGAGATAGATTTCAAAGTTCTTGAAGAATGTGGAGCACATCATAAAGGAGATAATATTGGGGGATAAATAGGCCAATGAAAATATGGGAAGTCAAAGGCTTGAAGACACAATATTGGATGACAAAGAGGTCAGCAAATATGTAGAAGGAGTTCAAATACTTGAAGACCCAAATTTAGCATACCATATACAAGGAGGTATAGAATATTTGAATTGATTTAATTATTTATAAACATTAAGGAGGAATAAGGAATACTATTATTATTATTATTTTTATTTTTATTTTTTTAACATGGTGTAATCGGTAGTCGCCACGAATCCGAGCAGGTTGTCCAACTTTTATGACCATCACAATATTCTACATTGTCCGCATAGAAAGGTGCCACATAGATCTTCACACAGTCTGCCCCTATAACTGCCATGCTACAATCATTTTAAACCTTTTATGCCAATGAAAGCACCAGGAAAGGGACAAGCGTTCAGTTCGACGAGGCCCGGATAAGGAATAATATTATTAAAGTTAAGGTTATTTAATTTATTATACTTAAGATTACTTGTATCAATGTATAAATAAGGTAATGAATTAATGAATTATAAACTTAGAATATTTATTGAATGCTTTAGAATATTTTTGAAGTGAGAAGTATTTAATTTGAAATGTTTTGAAATTACTCTATTATATTTTGAAATTCAAGTTGCATAGAAATATTTGCAAATAGTTTAACTTGGAGGAATAAGGATTTCTACATCAAAATAGGAATATTAAATTTGCAAATACCTTTATTTTCTAAATTTCTAATTGGGGAGTTATAAGGAATTCAACACCAACATAGTTTGTGAAATTTAGAAACCATATTATTGAAATGTTGGATAGTATCTTTGTGGTAAACATTTATATCATAATAACTCCATCAAATGATGTTGCTAAATTATTTGCATAAGCTTAGAAGTTGTTGAACTTCTTCTTGAGAGTATTGCACTACAATTTTTAAATTTCTTCTAGGTTCAAATTGAAAATTTGTGAATTCTTGTTCATAAATTTTCTTTATTTGGCCAATTAGGTAGTGTTTATTATCAAATAAGCTCTTGAGAGTAATTAACCCTTTAGGAATGTGGTTGTTGTTCAGATAAACAACATCTTCTTCATTTATATTCTTGGGCATATCTTTAGTTACATTTGTATAGGTTACATCTTGAACTAAGAAAGCCATTATTTTTCATCATTATCAAACACTTACTATAAAGTATCTTTATCCATCATGGAAGACTTTTTGCTTTCTAGGGATTTCCTTTATGTTCAAAGCATCAAACCTTTCAAAAAAAATTCAAACTCTATGTTGATAATATTTTAGGTAATGTTGTATGCTATTGTATTTTTTAGTGACCTCATTTACTACTAATTAAAATTATTCATAAAACATCAAAAACTTTATTCCCATCTTCTTTGCTTCATATTTTGTTGCACTATTAGTGCAACTTCAAGTCAAAAAATATGAAAGTTATTTTATTCTCTCAAATGGTGATACTAGCATGATTCGTACTCCAATGTTAATTCTACATTTGACTCCATCAAAGTACAAGTTTTAAATCTTAGTTTGTTTAAGTTCCATGTTTGTCATTGCTAAAAGGTTTTCTTATTTGGTTTTGAGATAGAATAAGTGTCAATACCCATTTCAATCATAGAATTGAATTTTTAAATGAAAAAACATCTTTAGTTTGGATCTTCCCTATGATATCCTCTACTAGGTCAATCACATCGTTGATCATACTAAAACTATTTTCTTCCTCATAAATTATCTCTATATGGTACGTGGAGGGATTTTCTACAAAAAAATCATTTTCTTGGCCTTGTGAAAGTTTTATATATATGAGTAATCTAAATATAGATATCCATCCAATTTGGCTATAAGTTCATAAGAAATGCACATGCTAAACTATGGCTCTAGGTCTACCATGACTACTTATTGTATGACTATTACTTGAGGTATTTTGTGGAGCACCATGGGCATGTCTATATCATATCAATAATTTTTACTAGAGTTCCATCCAGTTGAAGAACTCTACAGCTAGACCATATGTACTCCATACCCATTGCTTCACATTTTAATTTTGGTAGTACTATCATTATTGTTTTAGAATCTACCATACAATTATGTACAACCCATCCTTCCATGTGTAGGTAATGTAGAAAGGTATGACCTATTTTACCTATTCTCAACATAGGTTTTCTTTGTGATAGATTGAGTTATGTATGAGACTAATCTTCAAGCTCTATAGACTTTAATGATGCTTGGACGAGGTCACTTTATCTCAAAACCATTAGAGTATTATACATGCTTTCTTTGTATGATATTTTCTTAATATCTTTCATGATATTGAAAATTGAAGATTCTAGTTGCTTTAATTATCTTTTTTTGCTTCATCAAATCTCCTCTCATATTCTTGCATCACTTCAATTCTTTATCACTTGGTGAGAGGACACTAGAGCTTATTTCTAGTCTACTCCTGAGTTTTGGCCTCTTTTACCTATACCAATTTTTGTTGTTCTTTAGGATGCTCTTTTAGAATGTGGTACTTCCTTTTTTTATTACTTTACTTGTTGATATGGAACCTTGAATGGATCCAATTCTCTTAGGATCCACATGCAAATGCTTTCTTACTAGACTTGTTTAGAACTAATATAGACTCCTCTTCTATAGGATCCTACATCATCAAATTATGATATGTCTCGCAAAGCATATTAACTTGGATTGTTTTTCTCTTTCTACATTTTCAACAATAATTTTCTATATTTGATGTTGGTGCAACATAAAAGAGTCTTTACTATGTAGATAATTATAGGTTGAGCACTGATAGTTTACTTTTGATGCTAAAATAGATATATTATCTTCTTGTTTACTGTATACTATGTTAGGTTTTTCGTTACTGCCATTAGAAGAGGCTCCTTGATATTTTTTCATATACAGGAATCTATTTGGTTGGAAATTTCTTTATACCTCTCTTCTTTTCATAGTGATGGTTTAACTAGTTAAATTCTTCAATGCCATCATGATTTCCTTCATATCAGTTAGTTCTTGAGTTTTATGGGAAGGCAATGTAGGTATGGTAGGGGGTGTTAGTAACATTGGCATTGGAGGTTTCACTAGTAATGCTAGATATTTTATTGTAGGAATTGGAGCTATATCTAGCAGATGTATAATTATGACTAGAGAGTGTGTTTCCTATCTTGACTATGGAATTTCTAGAAATACAACATTACACTTATGGGAGGAAGCTTTCTTATAGAAATTAGCATATTTTCTAAAGTTATAGTATCTTGATAAATCTAAAAAAAATCAACACATCATATTGTGTATCAATAAGCCTAGATTCATATTGAAGGAATAAAAATAGTAGTACAATGCCTAGGGATTTGTTAAATTAATATACTATCAAAATATTTTCCAAGTTCTGTTAAATCTAATGTTGAATTTCATTATTATTTCTTGAGGATGCCTTTGTATGGTAGTGAAGTAGGTCAATAATAAAAATGGGTTTGCTAGCTTATTAAACTCTTGAACTAGTCTACCAAAAAGTTGAGCCCATGAATGAATACTTCCATCCTAAAGGGTTTGATACCATTATATTACCTTCCTTTTTAATAGTACCAATATCCTTATGATAACATCTTCCTTCTAAATATTATGGATAACAACTAAGGAAGGTATGTCTTGACAATGCTCATATGTTATCTTTCTAGTACCATCATATGTTGACTCTTTAGTTTTTACAAGTGTACATGGTGTATGATTGAATATAGAAAAATCAAAAGTCCCTTAAACATTTATTTAAAGGTAAATATATCAAGAGAATTCCTATGTGTTGTTTGTCTATAAAAAAATTCATCACACCTATTCAAAGAAAAAATCACTTGTATAAGTCCCATATGACATTTATCTTTGAACAAGATAGAAGACCTTTAGAAATTTATTTAAAGGAAAATATATCAGCCAAATCCTGTATAATATTTTTATAAGGGTAAGGTTTTTTTTATTTGAAAAACCTATGAATTCCTTTCCAAAAATTTGTTTGAAGGAAAATCTATTTACAGGTTTCAAATATTTAATAAAATACTCCTTGGACATTTGTTTGAGGGTACCAAAAATAATCTTTTATCTATATCATAGATAAAGTATCATTGTGCAAGCCTTTTATATATATCATTGCTAAAGTCCCCCTACAAAAATCTTTTATTTCTATCGTATCTAAAGTTCTCTTGGAAAAATATTTAATCTATATCATAACAAAAAAATACAAATCCTATTCTTTATATATTATATAATAGCAATACCTCATGACATTATCTAATGTCCTCTAGCATATATTTTATCTATATCATAAATAAAATCCCCTCAAATAAATATTTATCTATATGATAACAATAGATTATGATATTATTTAATCTCCCTTTGGACACATCTATTTTTTACCGTATCTTGTACTATTACAATGGTTTATAATAGTATCAAAATACCCTTTCAATGTTAGCGTACTATTACAATAGGTGTTATATTAGTTAATTTGTTATTTAACTTTAGCACCTTGTTGCAGCGGCATCCTGTTGAGATGCGCCCAACCCGGGCTAATCCAGGAGTGCTGTTTCTGCATGTTGTATTATTTAAACTGCTCTTCAATAATACAATGATGTTCGCACATTTACATGGTACCAGAGCCAGGGGCGAGGTGAGGAGCAGAGCGCGATTTTTTGATTCGGACGAGTTTTTTTTCTCGCAGTCCGTGCGTTTAAAAAAAAAAAAAAAAAAGGGGACGTTCAGGACCTCGCGCAGAGCGGGGAGGAGCCGAACGCGCGTCCAGTTCGCGACGATCGAGCACTGGACGCACGACAGAGGAGCCGAGCGCGGCAGTCGAGGAGGGGAGAACCCCCCCGCGCAGCGCAAACGTTGCGCGTTGGAGGGAGGTCGCGCCACGCGTCAACAGACGCGCGCGCCCCCCGAGGTGGCCCCGCCCCCTCCCCACCTCGCGCCCCCTCCCCACCATCGCGCGACGCGCGATCTACGCGCGCCCGCCCCCACCCACGCGCGACGCGCAATTTGCGCGCGCGCGCTCCCCGAGGAGGCGCCCCCCCCGGCCCGCGGAGCGGGAATTTAAAATTCCCGCCCGCGCGGGAACCCCGAGGAGGCGCCCCCCCCGGCCCGCCCGCGGAGCGGGAATTCAAATTCCCGCCCGCGCGGGAAATCGGAGGGGGTATAAACCCCCCGCGGGATCGCGTCCGCGAGACGCGGTGTTTGCGCCCCCCCTCCGCAACCCCCCCGTGGGACTGCGTCCGGGAGACGCAGTGTTTGCGCAGCCCCCCCGCGGGACTGCGTCCGTGAGACGCAGTGATTGCGCAGAAGGGCCGAGGGCCCTCTAGCCCGAATCCCTGCGCGCGGGGCTGGCCCTGGATTTTTCATAAAAAAAAAAAAAAAAAAAAAAAAAACAATCGCTGCGACTTGCAGAGAGGAAGCCGAGCCGGAGGCTGCTGCAGAGGGTGTTGAAAAGGGAGGTGACTTGCTGATCTTTTCGGATCAGCCCGCTGGCTCACGTGGTCGTGAGCCGTGCGGTAAGGCTCAGGGAGCCTACAGGTCGGGGGTTCGAATCCCGCCGACTCCCCCAAGGTATAATTTTTTTTTTTTTAAAGTTATTTTTTATTATTATTATTTTTAATTAAAATTTTTAATTTTAATTTTTTTTAATATAGTTTTTAAACTTTAATAAATTAAATTTAATTTTAATTTATTTTTTCTAAAAGTTTAAAACTATAGAAATTAAAATTATTTATTTTAATTTTAAAATTGATAATAATTATAAAAATGCTTTGTTAAAGAAAGCCTTTTAAGGGGGGATTTTTTTCAAAAAAATCAAAGGGGGATTGAGAGTAATTTTTTATGAAAAATAGCAATTTGGCATTGTAAAAGGTGCATTTTCGGCTGTGACCGACACCTAGTGGGTTATTCTAGTGGGCATTTTTTTTGTTGTATGTTGCATATTTCATTTTTGCACTATAACATTAAAAATTAAAATCAAACACTCCTTAAAGTCCCCGGAATATAAAACCCATCTGTGCAATTTATTTGCACTGCAGCGTTCGGTATTTGCGATACCTCTGGCCAGCACTTACAGGTAAAGCTGTCGTGATTTGGCTACTGTATCCGCCGCCTAATATAGCTGCTATAACGACGTCTGAGCTTGTTCTCTATAAATCGTCGGGGAGGAATAAGTACGCCATTTTTGCATTTTTTACTCCATCCACTACCCTTTATCGCACTTGTGTTTAGGCGTAAATCTTGACGAAGTATTCTTCATAGTGTTTAGGGGAAGTTACGCCCCACGCATGAGAAGAATCTTCTATGGTAGGTGCCATCAACAAGGCGATTCCCTTTCAGTACCGCTTATGTTCCACGTATCGTATGATCTCTAAAATTCACCTATAGTCTCCCTCACGTAAGGGCGGGTGATTTTTGTTGATCTTTCTAAATACCTATAGTTTCCCTCACGTAAGGGCGGGTATTTTGTACGGTATATTGGCCTAGCAAAAGGTATATCGAAAGGGGGACCAATTTGGTGATATAAGGAACCTTCACTATGGCCGTTGTTGCAAAATTGATGACTGATCCGCATCAGTTATTGAAAGGTCCAAATTATACACCATGGAAACATAAGATGAAGGCTATTCTCCAAATGGAAGATTTGTGGGATATTGTTACTGGAGTAGCAACAAGGCCTTCACCAACAGCAGGATCCACAGGTCCTTCAGCAGATCAGATTGCTTTTGACAAGAAAGACAGTAGAGCAAAGGTGCTCATTTTGTTTGCTGTTTCCGATGAAGTGCAACCTCATATAGCTGATAAAGCAAGTGGTAAAGAGGCATGGGATGCCCTTAGAACCATCTATGAGGGGAAGAATGAATCCACCATTCTTCATCTTCAACAACAACTTCATAACCTGAGTTTGAGACAGGGTGAAACAGTTGAACTCTTTCTGTGCAGAGTGTCTGAGTTGAAAGAGAAATTGAGTTCTCTAGGAGATACTGTGGATGAAAAGCTTCTCATTTCACTTGTGATGAGAGCTTTACCTTCTTCATTTGACATGTTGATAACCTCCATCCAGGTGTCCCAACGACAAATTACCTACATCGAGTTGGTCAATCTGCTTCAACAACAGGAGGCACGCCAACTTCACAAGGATGATTCTTCCAATACAGCCCTATACACCAACGAGGCGGGGTTCTAGGAAGAAAGGTAATGGGCAAAAAGGAGGCAACTTTCGGAAAGGAGGAAATTCTCAACAGGATACGAAAGGAAAAGGCAAGCAACCTCAACAGAAGAAGAGGTGGTGCAAGATCTGTGAGAAAGACAACCATGACACCAACAGGTGTTGGCATAAGAACAAGCAAAAAGGCCAAAACAAACCACAAAATAAAAACAAGCAACCCCAGACGAATGTTGTTGTTGAAGAATCTGACTCAGATTCTGAATGGGCACACAAGGTGCTCATGACTACCACAGATTCCACTCAGAGGGATCCTATTTGGTATGTCGATTCCGGAGCTAGTAAACATATGATCGGCGACGGATCATGGTTTGAATCATTTGTGGCCAAGGAGGGCAAACCTGTCACCATTGCTGATGATAAAACCTACAGGGTTCAGGGAGAGGGTACAGTTTCAGTCACTCTTCCTGATGGCAAGTGTCAGATTGACAAGGTCCTCTATGTTCCGGGATTGGCCAACAATTTGTTGTCAGTGACACAAATCCTGGACAGAAATATGGTTGTCAACTTTCGTGTTGAGAATGGAAAGAAGTGTTGTACAATTACCAGGAAGGGTAAGCAGATTGCAACAACTTCATATAAGCATGGCTTATTTGCACTAGATGCTATCTCTATTCCACATGTTGCCATGACTTTCTCTACCAAGGAGGCAACTTCCCTATGGCACAAGAGATATGGGCATCTTAGTTACGGCTACTTACTTGAGCTCGGCAAGTATGAGATGGTAAAGGGTCTTCCTTCCCTTTACGCCACATTGCCGGTGTGCTCGATCGCTTGGCGAGGAAAGCGACATAGAGTACCATTTGAGAAGAGCTCTACAAGAGCACGAAAACCTCTGGAGCTAATTCACACCGATCTATGCGGTCCTTTCACACCCAACAGTGTTGGAGGGAAGAGGTACTTTCGGTTATTCGTAGATGACTACTCACGAAAGATGTGGGTTTTCTTTCTCAAACTGAAATCTGAAGCTTTCGCATTCTTCCAACAGTTCAAGAAATCCGTTGAGAAGGAGTCAGGGGCTTCTATTAAAACCCTCCGCTCAGATCGAGGGGGAGAGTTTACCTCTAATGAATTTTCTGCATTCCTAGATAAACATGGGATCAAGAGACAGTTAACAACTGCCTATACTCCTCAGCAGAATGGAGTTGCTGAGAGAAGGAACCGTTCTATCATGGAAATGGTTCGTTGTATGCTCACAGGTGCAACTCTTGGGCAACAATATTGGGCAGAAGCTGTCACCACTGCAGTGTATCTTTTGAATAGGGCACCCACAAAGGCCCTAAAAGGAATGACTCCACAGGAAGCATGGAGTGGTCGAAAACCCTCCATATCTCATCTACGTATTTTCGGGTGTCAAGCTTTCATGCACATACCGAAAGAAAAAAGGAAGAAGCTAGATGAGAAAACACTGAGATGTATTTTTCTTGGATATTCTGAGCACTCTAAAGGATATCGGTTGATAGATCCTTTGACCAAGAAAATTCATATCAGCAGAGATGTTGTCTTTGATGAAGCTTTCACATCACAGAGCACATCTACAGTACACCAGGATATTGTGGAACCAAAGGAAGAGGAGATTCCTTCGTCAACACGAGACAGGAGGTCCTTCTACATCTTCTTCACCACCACCGAAGCGGAATCCTAAATGGTGTACAAATACAATCGAGAGATGCAAATTTATCCACTCCTCCCAATTTGAATTTGGATAGACCTCGTACACGCAGTATGGCTCAACAGGAAAGAGAAGCCAGAGAAACTGGTGAGGTTGATGATCTTTGTCAATCTTTTGAGGAACTTTCTGTGACTCCAAGTAGAGAAGTTGAGGATATGGATATTGATGATGACAGGGCATTCATGTCTACCATAGATAGTCTTGGACCTGCATCAGTGCAAGATGCTCTTAGTGAGCCTCAGTGGAAGGCCGCTATGGATACAGAGTATGAGTCTCTGATGAAGAATAAAACTTGGAAGCTTGTTGATCTGCCGCATGGAAAGAAACCTATTGGCTGCAAATGGGTATACAAAGTCAAGTACAAGGCGGATGGAACAATTGATAAGCATAAAGCCCGTCTTGTTGCAAAGGGCTATGCTCAAAAGGAAGGCATCGACTATGAAGAAACTTTTGCACCTACTGCTCGGATGACCACAATTCGGGTTATGTGTGCTATGGCAGCACAATATGGGTGGAAAGTTCACCAAATGGATGTCAAAAGTGCCTTTCTTAATGGTGATCTCCAAGAAGAAGTCTATATGACTCAGCCTGAAGGATTTGAAGTGGAAGGCCAACAGCAGAAAGTTTGCAAATTGGTTAAATCCTTGTATGGTCTGAAACAAGCTCCTCGAGCTTGGTATATAAAAATGGACAATCACCTAATGCAGCATGGATTTAAGAGATGTCCGTCAGATGCAAACCTCTATTTCAAGAAACGAGGGTTACGAGATAGTGTTGCTTGTACTCTATGTGGATGATCTGCTCATTACGGGGAGTTCGGAAGATTTGATCTCTATTGTCAAAAGAAACTTGTGCAAATATTTTGAGATGACAGATCTTGGACTTCTCCATTCTTGTCTTGGTCTGGAATTCAGCCAGAAGGAGCACACCATCAAAGTGTCTCAGAAAAAGTATGCCAAGACATTGCTCGATAAATATCGCATGACTGACTGCAAGCCAATGGCAACTCCTATGGAGAATGGACTTCGGTTATCGCGATATGATGACTCACCCGGGTAGATGGCACTCTCTATCGACAGTTGATTGGGAGTCTCATATATCTGACCAATACTAGGCCGGATCTCGTATTTCTTTGTAAACTATCTTTCGAGGTTCATGCGGGAGCCTAAGATTACTCATTGGAAAGCGACAAAACGTGTTCTTCACTATGTCCGTGGTACTATAGAATATGGCCTAGAATACAAGAGGAACAACAAATTCTTCTTGCAAGGATACACGGACTCCGACTATGCCGGATCATTTGATGATCGCAAGTCAACTTCGGATACATTTTTCATCCGGGATCCGGTCTCGTCTCTTGGCACAGCAAGAAGCAACAGGTGGTTGCTATTTCTTCAACAGAGGCAGAATATCGCGCCGCACGTGAAGCTGTGTGCGAAGTGATATGGTTACGTCGCATTCTAACAAGTATGGGCCATCCATCAAAATCTCCAATACACTTGTTTTGCGACAATCAGGGTGTTTTGAACCTCGTCAAGAATCCAGTCCATCATGAAAAAACAAAGCACATTGACACACAATGTCATTTCATTCGAGAGGAAGTTCCAAAGCACCGAATTCAGCTTCGCACATTCCCACCGATGCTCAAGTTGCGAGACATTTTCACTAAGGCACTTGGACGTGTCAAATTTGAATTGTTTCGCAGCTCACTTTGTATTGCAAAATAATGTAAGGGGATGTTAGTATAGCTATTAGTTATTACATTACCCAAATAATGTAATAAAGGGGGATGTTAGCGTACTATTACAATAGGTGTTATATTAGTTAATTTGTTATTTAACTTTAGCACCTTGTTGCAGCGGCATCCTGTTGAGATGCGCCCAACCCGGGCTAATCCAGGAGTGCTGTTTCTGCATGTTGTATTATTTAAACTGCTCTTCAATAATACAATGATGTTCGCACATTTACATTCAACATATCATTTTAGACTTTTAATCACACATTTCATCTTTATATCCAAAATCTAAAGCATGACACTCCGTGTTTTACAAAAGTATATTTATAAAGTCATCTATATTTATAACATCAACATCAAACATAACTTAAAATTATATCATTGATCATCACCTCAGTAATCATGCACCATGACATAAAAATTATCCATCATATAAGCTTGACACAAATCATAATAAATGTCGATATATATTATATATTATATGTATACAAATTATTTACATTTAAGGCACCTATTCCTACTCTGCCATAACTATCAAGTCAAGAACCATGAATTTGTCCATGCTATCCTATTCCGGCGAAAGATTAGGCCAGTCCATCCAAGATCTTTGACAAATGTGTGAGGATCGATAAGCCAAATATAATAAAAGGAGATATGGAGCACTTAACAAGTGTGTGAACTGTGTTGGCCCAAAAGACATAGAACTATGGTAGAGCTTAAGAGCCTTATAATGTCCAAGCGTTTTGATTTATTTGCAGAAAAAGAGATTCCTTCGCAGAAATCGGTCGCCTTTTTGGACTAATCGCTAACATAATCAGTCAAATGTGAAAGGAAGGCATTTGTACACGAGAGGTGGATCATAAGAACCTTAGGTTCGTCAGATTCAGATTGTTGTGATAGGAATAGAAGGATTGGAGAGTTGCTTTACAATTTCATAAGAGTGAGAGGATCTGAATATGTAACAAAGATGATTGTGGGTGTATGTCGCAGAAATTTTCACAGATGAAAAATTGTTCTGCTTGGTGTATTTGGAGTGTATAGACATTGATCCAGATGTAGAAAACATGAGTACTAGTAATGTCTTATCTGAATCTGGGTGGACCAAGTATTTGTATCAATCATCAATGAGTGTTTATAAAGATGGCACCCACATTGCTATAGAGAACACAAGATGTAAGGAGGCATCGGGCATTACAGGCAATGAGGAGGAGGAAATTGACTCTTCCATGGCTTCAGATGCTTCATCTGGCCCGCAGCATCAGCGGGAGCTTATGCCTGTGCCTGATCATGAACAGGACCATCTTCAGACAGAAAATCTTGTGTCATGTGAAAGAAGAATAAGGCGTTTTCATCAGGATTTGGATTGTGTTGCATCTTCTTCCTCAACAGACCCAAAATCTAGAAAGAGTAAAATCAGAAGAGTAAATAAGGGCGAGGCTTCATTGCTTAATGACACTGCAAGCTCCTCTTTCCTAAACTTAGAGGTATATTAATTCACACTTAATTTGGTTTGGTAGGCTACCAATATTGCAGAAGCCCATTTGATATAGATTTTCGATTACTAAGTAATCAACGATGTGAGATTAGAAAACATCTGCCATACTCTTTGAGCGTCATCACTAGGATAACTCAGGCAGAATACGTGGTCTTTTAGCATATATTTCATTTCAGACAAAATAGTAAAGTTTATAAGGTTATATGTGATATAGGATAATTTTTATAGAGGTTGTTATTAATATATATGATTAACTTTACTCACCGGATTTAAATATTGAACCTCATATATACTGTGTTATGTGGCTGCATATCAATTGTTTGATGTCGCAGAGTGGGTCGTGGAAGGTGGAGTCAATTTACAAGCAAAGCAGGTCTAGAACGAACCGGCGGAAAGGCTTTGTTGATTTTGAGGTAAAGTGTCTATATACAGTATATTCCTTCAGGAAATGCTAAGAATTGAGTATGTAGTGTCATTAATCTATTTGGTATGTGGGTTTGTTTACACTCTAACTTCTTGCACTAGAAGTAAGCAATAAACCCATTTTGTTTACAGGGAGAAGAGCTGGAATCCCTGGAGTCTTTCCTACCTGATGTCCAAGAAAGAGTATATATATACTGCATACCCCCATTTCAATTTGTACAAGTGATTTGGTAGTTTCATTTTATGGTTTCTCTCAGGTAGATCTGGTATGAATTTCCAATATATTTTTCTTCTGTTGAGATGGTGATCAGTTTTTGTCAAACGTTTTTCCTTTATTTTGTTCTGCAGGTATATAGAGAAGAAGTTGAGACTGATGCAACTTAATGCATTAGTTCTCTGGAACAAAGAATCCAGACAATGCATAAGGCAATTGAACTTACAGAATTTAATAAAAAGTATAATAATAACGAATGACATCATATATGAGTCTAATTGCAGCTTGTAGGTATATTATGCGGCAGTACCTTTGGGTGGAGTGTGTGAAGAAGAAGAGAGCAGGACCTACAGAAGGTGAAGATAAACAAGACATTAGTTTGACGTATACGTCTGTAATGGGAGTGGATGTACGTAGAAACTATAATTGAAGATACTGGACTAGTTGGCAATGTCTGTTTTTGATGACAAGGTAGTAGTAAAATAAAATAATGAGTGAGAGACGTTCATTGTAACGAGGTTTACATTTTTAAATGATGAAAACGCCCGGTATGCTTATATATAAACATATATGTCATTGAGAGCTGCAAAAGCATGGAAAGTCCTTCTGGAGTTTGTATCAGCCATTGTTTATTATCTAATGATATAAGATTTTAAAGGGCATCCAGGTGTCCGTGTGAAGTTTTCATGTATGGAATTTTGTATTGTCCATATTGTCTAATCGCATATTCTGCCTTTTATGTGTAGACTTTTTAAAGCAAAATGTAATATACAATTGTAAGCATAACAGATCACCTAATCTACTTTTTGGATTTGATAATAGATAACTTAGGTGTGTAATTGAATTATTGTCGTCCATATGAAGCTTTGATGTATGGATGTCTCTGTTGTACATGTCCTACGCTCTATTGTGCGGACTTCTTATTTATTATGATTCTGTCCAGTATCTTCCACCTTGAATTAATTGTAGAACTCAAGTTCTTACATACACGAACATAAGTGAAGTTAAATTAGAAATGATCACAAGAATCCATACGACATCACAACTGGGTTAAATACTTTCTGTAACAATATGTAGCAGTAGGCCAAAGACGGGTATTACCCATGATGGCATGTCTTATCCTATTTACATCTACATGATTTTTAATACTGTTGTTTTTATTTCAACTTACTATACTTCCACCTGCATTATTGTCTCTCTTACATGTATTTATTTTATTTTATTTATAATTAAAATTATATTAAAATAAATTTAACTAAAAATAGATATATTATTATTATATATATATTTTGAATTTTTTTATTTATAATTAAAATTATATTAAAATAAATTTAATTTAAAAATAGATATATGATTCATATATATATATATATATATATATATATTTGAATTTACATGTAGAATCGGTAACCACCACAAATCCAGTACACTGTCTCCTTTTATGACCACTATCTGCAGTCTGTCCCTATAACCAATATATTACTATTTTTATTCAATAACAAATTAATAAATTTTTTAAATTTTTTTAAAAAGTATGTATATTTTTTTAAATAAGCTTACACCTGAGATTAATAATAAAAAGGTAATAAATATTAGAAATAAATGATTATAATGAATCCTTAAACAAATTACAAGCTCTAAGATTCAAGATTACAAATATTTTATCTTATAAATATAATATTTTTATTAATACATATTTTAAATATAATTTATTTCTTAATTTCTTAAATAATCTTTTAAAACCATACCATCCCACAAATACCTGGAATTTGCTTTTATTGGTCTATGATTGATCCACGTCAACATGTAAATGTATGTATAAGGGAAATTTCTCTTAGTCTATTTTAGTTGGACCAGTCAAGTAGGACTTGACTCTAAATTTGTCGTGTTTCTATGATCTTATATTGTCACCTGTCTTGTCGAAAACCTATTTAATGGACGAAAAGTCTACGAAACTTTTCCAACCTCCTAGCTTTCCTACATTTGACTCATTGGACTTGGTTTCATCATATCACGGACTCTTTGCCCTGTTGACACGCCACAGCCTTTATGGAATCTTGATTAGCCATTATATTCCAACAAATGGTTTACTACATGGAATATTGACTAGCCATTATATTCCACACAAACAGTTTACTATATCTTCTCTACTTTATGCAGCTCTGTTTTCGTATGTGATACTCCTACTGTAGAAAGAGCCGTATTCCTTATAAAACCGGTCATTCAATGTTGATGTTAAGTTCACAGCTGCATTTTTTATGTTTCGATCTATTCAGACCAAGTTTATTAAATGTCCTATCTCTCTATTCTTATTAAAGTCTTCCTCAAATAGGTTAAAGCTTGACGTGGTTAAACCATAAATTATTATTGGACATCCGCAGACTACGTAAGATTGGACATGTCCAGCCGAGATCTCCAACAAATATGTAGGACGATACAAACGAAAAAAGAAAAAATAAATAAAAAATCTACACAGCACTTAAAAGATTGTGGCACTGTTTTGGCCCCAAAGAGAAAAAACTATGGTAGATGTGAAAACCTCATCTTATGTAGGACTTTAGGGTTTTGAAAAGCCGCCTACAATCTTTTACAGAGCACAAATTAAGAAAAGTTTTGAAAGGTGTTTCACAACCTTGAACAATAATTTTAAGGAGGAGCACAACACATTTACAATAAACAACTCTAAATGGAGAACAACCCACGACCATCAAATAGAAAAATCATACGCCAATCGGTTGGTCCAACAACCAACTAAAGCTCCTATCGAAGAAAAAACCACGTCATAATACAATTCCACATGTCAGTAGGTCCCAACAACAAACAACATAGACAACGGCGACTAAACCACCGTCATCCAAAATAAATATCAATACCGCCCAACAATGGTACCAATCAATAAAGAACCAAGAGCCGAAAAAATTAAAATTTGAAATTTAAACATCCAAACCCGCTCAAAAGCTAAAGAAACCGCTCTCCATAGTAAAAAACAAGTAGGAAAGGGCCGAAAGAAGAAAACCATATATAGACACCAGAAGCAACAGCGAATGGGAGAATCATCGGCAACCCACAGCCACTTCAGGGGATCCCAACAAACCATCAAAAGATCTAGTTTTGACGACCAAAACCAATACCTGGTCAGAGGCCACCAAACTAGAAACATTTAAAAAAAAACCAAATAAACACTCAAATCTAGACCTGGAGCCCCAAAACCCTAAGAAGAGTAAGTCCCATAGCAAACCTTCTGAATCTTCCAAACAAATCCGCTGCTATAGAGGAAAAATATGCAAACTAACACCACGAGAACTCCATATGAACTAAATATAGAAGTCATGCGAGCCCCCAAAATAAAAATCCCCAGCCAGACTGGGAAAAATCCACATCGAAATGTAGAATGAGCGAATACGAAGAGTTGTAAAAATAGACACCTACTTCAAGGAGAAAGCCTTCCAAGCAAAAGTTGGAAACTGGGATCTCACAACGGAATCAATCCATAACACTGGGTTCTATGAAGCTCTTTTGAACGCCACCTAGAATCTTCCATGGAAACACAAAACCACAGTGAAACCCTGGGTCTAAGAAATTGACAATGAAACCAAAATCTTGAAGCCTATGGGCCGAAACCCCATAGTCAAACAACAAAAAAAACCCAACACCTATGGTTTCCAACCCCACAAGCAAGCAGAAGAAAAACAACCCTCTGGAGGGAGAAACTAATCTCTACCAAAAAAAACCAAACTTTGCCCTCCAAAGAAATAAGAGCTCGATGCAGACCACCACCCAACCACCAGTTCACCACCGAAATTTGAATAGGGAACTCACCAAACCCCAAAATAGGGCAAGAACTTATTGGAGCACCACCACCCACAAAACATAGGGTAAAACCACAACCAGATATCACACCAAGCACCACATGAGAAAAGGAGAAAGGGGGGCTGGAAACAAAGAAATCTCATTCGCATGAATTGGAAAAACACCAGGCTCAAAATCTAGGTGTAGATCTAGCTCCTCAGCAACAGTCTCGGTAAGAAGCATCAAAGCACCTCCACTCCTCCCAAGAGGAGAAACCTTTGCAGCCGCAAGGACAGTAGAAGTAAGCACGGAGTCGGCAACAATTCAAGGTCCTCCACTGCGCTTTTGCTTGCGTACCACTTTGCACTCCCTTTTTTAGGACTTTGATTTATTGGTGGATATGAAATTGAATTTTTAAGACTAATCCTAACTTAATGAGTCACCTAAAGGATTATATTGTTGCAACTGTAGGAGGATTAGAGAGTTGGTTTACCTTTTCACAAGAGCGAAGGGGTTTAAATAGGTAAAAACCAATTTTTTTTAGTTTTTATTTTTGCATATTTATATATTAAGGGATGATATTAAGTGGATATTATAGATTAAATATAACACAATTTTTGTTTGAACCAACAATTATATTCAATAAAAAAATAAGAGAGGTTAAAATAAAAAGGGATTTGGAAAAATTATAGCTCGGGGTGCAAGTCCACCCAAACAATCAACATCATAGAGATCTGAAGCCAAAAAAAAAAACTAGCCCCTAAAAGGGTGAATAAACAAAAGAACTAAATAAAGGGAGCCACTGCAAGAGGAGATCGAGCTCTATTATGGGCACTGTTAGAACAACCTGATGCTAGAAAATATCACCTGCTCAACCTGCTATGCTAAGGCCTCAAATAAACAAATGGGACCTTAAGGTGAATTAGGTGAAGCCATGTTGATAGTGTACGAAGCCTCGTGTCATAACCTAACAATATTTATCAAATGCACCAACTCATGAGTCAAGTTTGAAGCCTATGAATGGAGATGAACAGTAATAGTATAAATTACCATAATCTTCTCATGCAATGAAAACTGACTAGGAAATGAATCTCAAGAATAGACAACAACATTCCAAGCTTTCCAAAGTTGAAACAAAATAATAGCATGAAAGAAATTCCATAGAGCGGCAATATAGGTAGGCCAACAACTGTTATCTCAAAAAAAGATCATCTGTCATCTAAAAAATTTAGGATGAAATGGCTTGAACAATGAGTGAATCCAGGACCAAGCAGACTGAGCACTAGGGCAGAACCAAAATAGATGTTTGTAAATATCAAAATGACCACAAGTTGGAAACTTAGGATTAGGAAGACTAACCCTACTAAGTCTCTCTCCCATAGGAAGCCCTTGATAAATACGAGACCAGAGAAGAAAGTCAATATTGGGTTCAATTTTAGACTGCCAGATATGGTTCAAATGAGCAATCCAAGTATATGAGGTAGAATGAGTATGCTATCTCTCATTAATTTTATCAACACCAACGAAAACAGGACTAAGTAGCTGATAAATCAAGGAAGAAGAGTAGTCCTTGAAAGGAGTATCCACATTCCAATGCCAATCCCTCCACCAGGCACTTGGGGGTTGAAGTTTGAGCTTATAAAACATGATATCAAGTATGAGCTCTTGAATATTAAGAATAGAATAAAAATCTGAATTCTAAAGATTAAATTTTTGTTTGAGATCAAACCAAGGAATCCTGTCTCGAGAGTGCACTAAATCATTAATATAGCATATGCCCTAGAAAAACAACCTTAAAGCTTTAATCCCTGGTGTATCAGCAAGAAGAACTGAAGAGTTAGACAGAATAGGCGACCACCATATATTTTAAGAATTGAATGAAAGACCATTACAAAAACCATCACCAAACTAATGAAGATGAGGTTTCACCGTCTCAAAAGCTTACTAAATACTTTTAACAAAAAAGGAACCATAAATTTTAACTGGAGCAGAAATAATGATGAGAGTATGGAGGTCAATATTAGCCTAAGCTTTACACCCATAAGGTAGCCCTGAAGAAATACAATGATAAATCAAAACCTTCCAAGCTTCAAGGCCTTCAATATCTTTAACCACCCACTTAGCACACAAAGAAACACTTTGCCTATAAATGTCAATGATGCCCATTCCAAATTGATCAGTAGGTGTACAACAAATATCCCAAGCAACTTGATGAAAACCAAGCAAATTCTTTCCCTTGACCCAAATAAAATCCCTAAGGATTCTGGCCAATTTATTATAAGAATTCTTAGATGGGGCCTCATAGGAAAAGTAATAAACATGGGTGGCAACAAGAATATTTGTGCAAAACTTAAACTTACCAGCAATTACGAGGGGACGTGAGGCCCAACAAGAAATCTTCTTTTCAATTCTATCAATGACATACTGTCAGAGTTCATAGGGTGAGCTATCAAAAGAAAATGGGATTCCTAAGAACATAAAATGCTCACCCATTTGAATCTAATTCCAGGAAAAATATCTAAGCCAAGCAAGCATAGAAGAAGAATCAAGGAAGAAACAAAGGGACTTAGACCATTTTATGTTGGATCCCAAGGCTTTACAAAAAGTATCCAAACAAAACAAAGTAGTTCAAACTGAAAACTCATCCTCATTTATAGTGAGAAAATAATCATCTATAAAGTTCCCATTAATAAGTTGGGTGAACATATCAGGCAAAAGAATACCTTTGATCAACCCCTTAGATGCTCAATTGTAAATAAGATAAGCAAAAGCTTCAGCAACATGGATGTAAAGTGAGGGGGCCAAAGGACAACCCTGGTGAATAGAACGAAACCAGCCAAAATCCTTTGACCTAAGTCCATTAATAGTAAGACAAGCTGAAGCATTAGTAAACAACATGCTGATAGCCCTGATAAAAAAGGGACCAAAACTGAGAGCTTGGAGCATGGGAAGAATTAAAGGCCACTCACTACGATCATAATATTTCTCAAAGTCAATTTTAAGGAAAAGGAACTTTTGGCCAAATATACAAGCCCATTCTAAACCTTCCTAGATAGCAATAATATTATCAACGATGTAACATCCTTTAATGAAGCTCGTTTGCTCTAGTCTGATAATCACAGAGAGAATGTTGTGAATACAAAGAGCTAAAGCTTTAGCCAAAATCTTGTAAGAGACATTAATCAGAGTAATAGGTGATCAATTGGTTATAAGCTCAGGATTTCCTGCTTTAGGAATAAATTTAATGTTTCCGTGTTTGATAATATTGCCAAAAGAATTATTGTCTAACGCTTTATTGTAGACATTGAGCATATCAGACCTAGTAAACTTCCAAGTGGATTTATAAAATTCACATGGAAAGCCATCAAGACCAAGGAACTTGGCATCTAACATGGTCATAAGAACATTATGAAGCTCATCAAGTCAAAGAAAAGTATCACAAAGAAGTTTGTCATAAGCAAACAACTTAGTAGGAACAATATCAAGACACTATTGAAGCGTCATCTAACGTTCCAAAGAATCATGTTGAGCTTGAAAAACAAGCTTATAATGATCCACAAAGGCTAAAGTAATATCAAGAAGAGAAGTCATCATACCATGAGAGACTTGAATAGCCTTGGTCTAAATCATGACCTGCCAGGAATGAAGTGACTTAAAAAAGGCTTTGGATGGGCGATCACCAACCCTCACCTAGTGCAAAGAAGCTCGAATCTAAGCCCCCTATATTCATGTCATTCATGGACTATAAGTTGGTGGAAAATACTAGGAACCTTGGTTTGCAACGTTCGATCATACGGATCATTTTCCAGCAACCGTAAATTTCATTGATACTCCTTCGTAACAGCCAAATGTGCACACTTTCTGACATGTGCCACCTATTTTTCCAAAATACCGCATGAAAGAGGTAGTACGGGCAATTGCTTCATTCCACTAAGAAATCTAACTAATAAGGTGAGGAGGACAAGGTAATAAATTTTAGATTCGCTTAATCATAGCAATGGTTCCAAGGTGTTGCAATAAAGAAGTATTTAAATAAAATTGCTTGCATAGAAAATTAAATTGATGACCACCTGACTCAATCTGAAAGGAAATTAAAAAATGATCTAATAACAGGAATTGATCCCAGACTGTCACAATCTTGTTATTGATGCAAAAAAATAAAAAAATTATTGCTTTGACATCATAACTCGATCAAGGCACTTGCAGACTCTATCATTATCCACACAAAAATTGGACCATGTGAACCAGGGTGGAGGCATGCAATTACACTGACAAAAAGGGGATCAAAAAGACCCCATTTGCATTTAAGAAAAAACCAAGCCTCACTCTCTCCAACACACCAACACATTAGGAGGCAACCAACTTTGTATTCAGTATGCTCAACCATATTAAAATCACTACAAAAAATCAAATATGCCATCGACATGTGATCATCCAGGTACCACCAAAGGGCAAAGAAACTAGGCACATAATTAGGTGCGTAAATATTGGTAATGCCTAGGGTGTTCCCATTAATATTCAACAAAATCCAGACCACATGATGGGAAGGATCCTCTCTAGATCCAAACAGACAATCCTCAAGTTTGGAGGAGATAGACATAGAAGCACCACCTCGGCCATCTTCATGGTGAGTAGTGAAGTGTATAAAAAAACCTGCAATACAGTTGAGAGAAACATTTAATAAAAAACCAAAAATATTAACTTCTTGTAAACAAATAACATCCACATTGGAAATCCTCGAACATTTTTTTATTTTATATATAAAAAATTTACAATTAAATTTAAAAAATAAAATTATATACATATTGTAATATAAATTAATTAAATAAATAATACTTTTATGCTTTCTCTAGTTTACTATTATAAATTATGATATATTTTCTTTGTATTGAGATGCTGATCAACCATTGGTGGAACATTTTCCACTCTTTATTTTCTAGGCACGTGGAGAATACATTAGGGCTGTTCAACTAGTTAGGCAATGCATAAGCCATAATTGATTTTATTTAATGTAATTAAATATATTAACAACAACATTTGATATCATATGTTAGTCTAATTGTAATTACTTGGTATGTTATGTGGCATCCTTTTTGGGTGGAATATGTGTGGAAGAAGAAATGAAGACCTTTGTAAAGGCCTGATAATTATGGCATGGGGTTGGCAAGTGTCCTTGTAATGGGAGTTGACAATATATGTTTCTCGTGGTTTTAATAGATGAATTGTCTTTACAGGAAACTGCAAAAGTAAATAGAGTCTTCTTCAGTTATTGTAAAATAAAAATGAAGATTTTTTAAGAAAGTCTAGGTGTACATAATGGAATTTTTCTTTGTATGAGGATTTCTATAATTATATTTTAATTTTTCATTTGTGTAAAATACTAGAATAAAATTTATAACACGAATTGAAATAATAATAAGCTATATTTGCATGATGTGGTCTACAGGTAAGGATGTCACTTGCATTATCGATGATGTTATGGGTGATATGACCCGGGTTCAATCCCCACGGAAGATATGTATATGTATAAAAAATATTTATTCAATAAATAAATAAATAAATAAATAAATAATAATAATAATAATAATAATAGAAAGATATGTCTTTTAATTAAAAATATTATTAAATTCAAGTATGACATGCAAGAAGCTTCCATGCTTCTGAACATTTAGCCAAAGGCAAGGAAGAAATAAATTGAATATTATTTCTCATTGGGCATGTGCATGACTTCCACGTTTGCTGAAATACATTGAATATTATTTCTCATTGGGCATGTGCATGACTTCCACTTTTTCTGAAATACAATGAATATTATTTCTCATTGGGCATGTGCATGACTTCCACTTTTGCTGAAATACAATGAATATTATTTCTCATTGGGCATGTGCATGACTTCCACATTTGCTATTACAACTTATTAATATTGTATTTTTAACAAGATTTTGATGTTGTCTTATGTTTGGGTGTTGTGGGATATTTCATTGCTAACAAGAATTTTTAACATTTAGCCAAAGGCAAGGAAGAAATACATTGAATATTATTTTGCATTGGCCATGTGCATGACTTCCACATTTGTTGTTACAACTTATTAAGATTGTATTGCTAACAAGATTTTGGTGTTTGCTGCGCATTTTTGCGATAAGTTGTTGTAACAGTTCTATCAGCTCTCTCAGCTAGCTTGGTATTGGTTCAAGAGATTTGGATCCATTGCAAATCTTCCTCTTCTCTTGTAATCATGTGCTTTCATTATTTTTGGCTGGGATGTGTCTTCTCCCAATTGTAACTAATATTTGTTTTAATACAAGTTTTTTTTAGTTTAAAAAAAAAAAAACAAGATTTTGGTGTTGTCTTACGTTTGGGTGTTGCAGGAGATTTCATTGCTAACAAGATTTTTTAACATTTAGCCAAAGGCAAGGAAGAAATACATTGAATATTATTTTTCATTGGTCATGTGCATAACTTTCACATTTGTTGTTACAACTTATTAAGATTGTATTGCTAAAAAGATTTTAGTGTTGTCTTATGTTTGGGTGTTGCGGAAGATTTCATTTCTATCAAGATTTTTTATTTGAAAAATGTTATTTGTTGCCAGTCATGTCATTTGATTACGCTTCAAGAATTAAAACATGTATTGGTTTTTTTACTAGATATTTCTTTGAACATAATTTGAGACCAAGGTCCTATTTTTCATTGACCTCAATAAGGTGGTAGAGGTGTTATGCTATGTCTCCCTTAATGAATACATTATTTTGTTATTAAACATGGATAAGATTTATATCATAGATTTATATGGATTATCACTTGTGTTAACTACAAAACTATTTGTTTATATTAGTTTATGTTCCCATTAATGTTCTTAAGAGAGTTTCTTTATAGAAATTTTTCTTCAACAACTTCTTATTGTTAATTAGACGCTTACAAGTAATTCTAATATTGTTGTTAGTTTAAAATATAAAAATTAGCCTTCCAATCATCCTTTGTCTATTGACAAGTTTATTTCTTGACTCCTTCGTAGAAATTCTCATAGTAGTATTATTGACCATACTCATGCTAAACATACATTTTTACAAACATTTATGGTTTTTTATGAAAAAGTATGAAGTTGGTTTCAAAATAAATTTTGAAAGTTTTGATAAGCTTTACATTTTGTCTCACCTTATTGATATCAAGTTTAAAAAATATATTCAATTCTATTGTGAATATTTGTCTTCTATATAAGAACACTTTTCAATATTCATTCATGACACTTTCTATAATAGTCTCAATTACCATAGTACCTCCTTTAAAATTTATGTCCCTCATCTAGAATATTTCATTTGCATTAATTCCCTTTTCTTCTCTAGGATGATGCTTCTTGACCCAAGCGCCCTATTGGATATATCAAGTGGTGAAAAAATGCTATTAAGTACTCATTTACTTTCTTATGGAAATTTAATAAATTATTTTCCCATGGATACATATTTTTGTAATATGTATTAAAAATATTTGATGCTCACTTGGGCCGATTAAGGACTCACCAAACTTGTCTCTAAGAACAATAAAAAGGAACACAACATAGGCTAATTACTAATAAGGTTATTAAACATGAATTATAAAACTATCATTAAAGCTACAAGTAGAATCATGAACTCTATTGCACAACCAATTGTGAGAAATGAGTAGATAGGTTTTCCTAAAGGAAGGTTCATTTTAAATAATATCATTCTTGCCTAAAAGTTCTTGTGTGGATTGTCCACAAGATATAACCTTTATCAAGATTGATTTTGATAAATATTATAATAGATTTAGATGGCCCTTCATTTTATAAATGTTTGATGTCTTGGCTTTAGGATGAGAATGATTAGTAGGATCTCAATGCTTTTCATAGATGTTTTATCTAGAACTTTTCTAAATAGTATTTGGACCTGTAGACACCAAAACAGCACCAATCCGATTATGTGACTGCAAACACTGATCGCTTTGACAAACACAACCCCCAGGGCAGCCCTCAGAGGTCAAACAGTGGTCCTAACCACTTTCATAGCAATTTTGTAAGGTCAAGAAGCAATTTGGCACATTTAGGCACTTTGCTCAGTATTCGTCTCACCCGGGGACGAATACTAAGCTGGGATTCGTCTCACCCGGGGACGAATTCTGAAATCGTCTCTGAGTCGGGACGAATTCCAGGTTTAACGGGCAAAAAGAAAAATGCCGCCAAGTGGCAGCCAAGGACAGTCAATTATTGCCTCCTGCCATGCATGCGCGTGTAGGTGGGTAGGTTGGCAGTTAGTGGACTGTCACAAGGGCAATCATGGAAGCCCAAGTCAGGGAGGAGTCTCCTCCCTCTTGGGAAGGCATGGCCGCCACATGGCATCCCTGCATGCCCCTCCAAAGAGACCCCATGGGTCTATAAAATGGTGGACTTTCCCACCCAAAAGAGGACAGATTGGAGGCGATTTCAAGCAACGAAGTGCTGTCCAATTGAACACCCATTTGCATCTTTTTGATTCACCTTCTCACATCCATTAATCTCTTTCGCAAGGGAGGTTATTGGGTGGCTTTTGGAAGCGTGGATCTAACCCAAATCCAACATTTGACCACCTTAAACCACCAATTTTCCGACACCCCAATCCTAAGAGGTTTTGGGCCCATCCCTAGTGGATTGGCGCCGAAATCAAGTGCCAACGGTGGGAGGCCCACTTGGGCACCCCGCATTTTCTAAGTTTCATTCTAAAGCATTCTAGATCATTTGTTCATGTTGCTATTCTATGTTATTCTATTTAGTTAGACTCATAGCTTCAATTCCATAACATTTTGATCAGATTTTATCATGCCTTTTGTCGCTTTGTTGTCCCACTAACTTGCAGGTGGCGATATCGAATTCCCGAGGATAGAGGCCAAATTGGGAGAATCCGACCATCTGGGTCGTCCCAAAATGGCCCCAATTACATAACCCCTCTATTTGTAGGTGTTTTGGAGGTCTCGAGAGTCGACATTGGAGCAGTATCACTTCGGCTTTTCTAACACAGTAGAATTCGTCCCACCCAGGGACGAATAACAGTTAAAATTCATCCTACCCAGGGATGAATTCCAGTTGAAAGTAGATTGGCCAACTGTTTCAATGGCAGTGGCCCTCTGGTAATGTCTTCTATCCTCTATCAGGTTTTCAGGTCATTTAGATTCACTTTACTCACTGTTTTAGACAAATGTTTATATGCATCTTTTGGCAATTTCAAAGAATGAATTTTCCTTTTTGTCACAGGTGCTACTAACACCTTGTTTGTTTCTTTGATTGTAGGAGGAGCAACAAGAAGTGAGGATTCATCAACATAAGCGGCGGCAACACTTTGGCCCGCCCATTTCAAATGTGGGCATGCGAAAGAGGGATCATTGATCACGATTGTAACCAAATCCATTTAACGCTCCTAACCCCTAAAAAGGGAGGAGGCAATTTTGTAACCGAGGTTAAAGAGTTTAATAAAAGGGCTGTGACTTCTCTAAATTCTTGTAACTGATTTCAATCAATTTGCCTCTTTCGTTTAATGCACTTCATATTCTAGGACTTAAGCGTTATTTTGATTTGAATGCATCGAAGTAGTTTTCCTTTCTAAAAGCTTCCGAAATCTCATGCTTTCAGTGGCGATCACGGTGGGACTCTGTCCCCTGGTTTTAAGATCAAATAACTGATCCTTTTGTGTTTTGTGCTTGACAGGTACAATTTTTTAAAGCAGACTGTTATTCGTCTCTGACTGTGACGAATACCTTACTGTAATTCGTCTGACCCTGAGACGAATTTTAAATTCATCTCTGGCAGGGACGAATTCTGTTCTGTAATTCATCTCACAGAGGGACGAATTCCTACCTATAAATTTTTAGAGCAGAAGGTCAAAAGTAGCCGGTCCAGGCAGAGAAGAGGTAGGGATTTTTATAATCTCTGTTAAATTTTTCTATTTTTGTTTCTGTTCTTTGGTTGTTTTCAGTTTATCCTGCTTGCTTAAGGAAAATAGTCATTTATTGCTTGTTTCATTTTCACTAAATAAAATGAATCCCACACACATCACGTGGTAATTTAAACCAAGGAGCTGGTCGTAAGACCCTAGCCCTTGAGCAAGACCAACGGTGGGTTCATCACCACCTTGGCTTAGCTTTGCATCCATTTCCTCGATTGTCACTGTTGTTAGGCGTAAATCCTGATGAAAGCTGACCGAGTGTCGTTGGGGTGATTCCCATGCATGCGAGGATAAGTCTTCTATGGTAGGTGTCATTAACAGGACAATCCCCCTTTCGTACCGCCTATGTTCCACGTACCATCTGCTCTCACGTACCTATAGTTTCCCTCTCGTAAGGGCGGGTATATAGAGAGGTTGGTATATCGGTCCGACAATGGTATATTGAAGGGGCGACCATTTATGGGAGTCATATGAGCCAACATTATGCATTTAAACGTTCTTCAAAACTTGCAAAAACAAAACAAAACATCAAAATGCACTAAACCAGTTTAGGACACACTATTAATCCTTAAAAGAGATAATCACTGTTTGTGTATGTGTGTGTTCATTTCTGCTTAGTGTAAACAAAAAGAAAAATCATCATAAACGAGATAAAAATCTGCTTAGATAGTAGAGAAGCACCACAATGGTGTACACCCGTAGCCAAGCCCAATCAAGGGCGGACGCTACGGAAGGTGCACAAAGAGAGGGCGCTGGTCGCCTTCGCTTTAGCCCTGAGGACTTGGCCATACCGCCTTGGCGGTCTGGCCTACAAGAGAGTCCACATCAGGCCACATCAAAAAGGAATTATTGGGACCCTCCTCATTGGAGTATACCTATTCAACACAGCCCCTTTCGGGAAGAAGCTTTACATGTAGATCTCAATGTAAATAGACAACCGCCTCTTGAGGCTAGATCTGAGTGGCCGCAGTGCGATGAAGCGCTAGAGAGGCATAGTGTTCATTTGGAGAGACAACGTGGATATGGCATCTCTCCTTTGCCTCCCATTAGAATAGAAAGACAAAATCCAGAGCGTAGGGCTCTTCACACAGGGCGAGCTAACTCCGCCCGCCCCTTTCAAACCCATGAAAGGGAGTACGAGGAAAGCCATCGCATTCCTCAAGGACAACAAACAGTGTGGGAACCTTGCATTTCTGCACCTGCTAGATATCATGATCACACATCGAGGCCAGAGCCTCAAGTAAATGTCGCCTACCTCGACAGAGGGAAGCGACCCATTGAAATTTTAGATCATCAAGATCGAGGCAAACACATAGGAGAAACATTTAAGCCTCCTGAGCAAAAGAGGGCAGACCAAGTTGACCCGACAGTCGCCAGACATGCCGCTCGCCAAGCCCGAATCACGCAGCTTGAGCAAGGTCATCAGGAGTTAGAGTACTTATACCGCCTGAATAAAGAGTGCATGCAGCGCGAAGCGGATGAGTTACGCTATAAACTACCTGAGAGGGTGCCAACCCCTCGCACCCAAAGAGCCAAACAATATGAGAGGCACAACCCTTTGGTGCAGGACAAGTCTCCGTGACCTCGTCAAGCTTTGCCTCCGAGACCTTATAGACCCGAGAGGGAGGCCACTCCCCGAAACAATGATGGGTACCCTCAGCAGGGACTCAATCAGGGTCATAGGTCTCGCCCAGAGACTCCTCAAGAAGTTTATGAGGAGTATGAACCAGAAATAGAATGGGCCGAAATGCCCCATCAAGGTGGGAGGGCTGCCACTCGGCCACCCCCCATAGGCCTCCAGTCTCCCATAACTCACAACGGGAGCAAACAAAAGAGGAAGAAATAAAATCTTTCGATGCATACAAAGCGCTATTAGAGCATTTGGAGTCTATGGAGACAAAAGCTTATGGGCATCAAAAACCCACATTACGTCAACTCCGTAGTCATCCAGTGCATCCCTCAGTGCCCACACCTCTTTACCCCGAACATTTCAAGTTGCCTCAATTGGCGGTCTTTAAAGGTGAAGAGGATGCACAAGAACATGTCACAAGATTCCTAAGTCAATGCTTCGGCATCCAAGATAATGATGCATTGTTGCTTAGGACATTCATAACCACATTCGTGAGGCCCTGCCTCGGATTGGTTCACACAATTACCAAAACACAGCATAAACAACCTAGATCAATTAGTAGATGCGTTTCTTGAACGCTTTGCCTTCAACACAAAGAAGAAGGCATCACTGAGTGATCTGGCCAGCCTCAAGCAATATGAGGAAGAAACAATGGCAGCATACGGGAATCGATGGAGGGCTTTGCTTTCTAAGCTACCCTACCGTCCCCCTATGTCTGATCTCACACAGATGTTTGCACGGAGTTGCTTAAAATCAATCTCTGGGCTATTGCTGCTGCAGCAATACGACAGTTTAGAAGAAGCTTTGGCGCAAGCCAGAGTTATAGAAGAGATTAAAATAGGCGAAGGCGCAATCGCCAAGCCTAAAAAGAAAGAGTGGAATAAAACCACTAAGACCGGGACAACGCAATCACAACCCGCTGCGGTTAACCAAGTTGCGATAAATGTTCCCAAGCCTGTGCAAGAAATACAGCCCCAAAAGGCTAATTACCAGGCAGTGCCTCCTAGTTATGAAAGAGATAATAAGAAACAGGAGCAGAATCAGCAGCGTCGCCCTAGGCGACAATTCACCCCTTACACGGAGTCTAGGGACTCCTTATTTGACCGCTTGTCAGCGGCAAATTTAGTCACCCTTCCAGAGATCCAGACTGTAGACCCTAACGCTCCCAAGCCTAAGGGATACAGAGAGGAATTATATTGTAGATTCCATAGGCGAAGGGGACATGACTTGAATGGATGCTGGAAATTCAAAGGATTAATCCAAGATTTGATCGACAATAAAACATTGGCCGTGGACAACCCCATAGCGCCAAATAATCAACAAATGGGGGTATTCAAGGACCCTTTGCCTGCCCATGAGGCACAAGCAAAACCTCTCCAGATTAATGAGGTGCGACAGAATCTTCCCATGCAAGGATTTGTGGGAATGATTAGCATAGTGACCAGGAACAAAAAGTACCCAGCAGTTGCCCCCGAGGTAGCTACAAGGGAAGTTCCAACAACGTCGCAGCCTCAACAACGCCCTGTGCAGTTGCCTCCGCCTAGACCCGAGGTCACGATACGGACCAAACTCACGCAGAGTTTGCGGACCACATCGGCTAGGCTTTCCATCTACGAGCTTATTCAACAGTCAACACCTCATAGAGAAGCTCTTATGGAAATTTTAAAAGCCATCGAATTACAACCTCACGAAGCAAATTCTTTCAACAACTTCGTGGGACATGTGAAACGATGTACGGAGCCGGTCATTACCTTCAGAGAGGATGAAGTCAAAACAATATCGAATGACATGGCAGATCCACCCCTGCACGTTATCGCGTGGGTCAACGGGATCCCGTACAAGAGAGTGTTGGTAGATACTGGCTCGTCCAGTAACATCATTACCACTGTAGCACTAAAACATTTGAAGCTGCCAGCCTCTCATATCACAGCCTCCACATACACACTATGAGCTTTCAACGATGCAATATGCTCGACAGTCGGCACAGTTGTTTTGCCTGTCCAGGTAGGACAAAAGACAATACCTACATTGTGCCATGTGTTGGAAGGTGAGATGGCTTACAATATACTGCTAGGGCGGCCTTGGATCAGGGACATGAAGTGTGTCCCTTCGATCGCTCACCAGTGCTTAAAGTATGCATTTGAAGGAGAAATACATGTAGTCCCGATGGACTTAGAACCCTTCAAGTATTGCAATGCGGTGCAATTAATGCCTCAATCGACCCTCCCTTCAACGCATTTGGATTTCTAGTTAAATCCATCTAAACAGGGTCCAATACCGTAGGCACCACTGGTGACCAAAACAGCAAAATCCCAGCCAGGTGAGTCTTCATCATCTGCTCCTTCACTACCAATGCCACCTGTCATGGCTAAATAGAAGGACAAGGGAAAACAGATCATGGAAGAGGCTCAGCCCCTAGAAGAGGGGTTGCCAACAATTTCAATGGTATCAATAGAGGAAATACCTAGCACAACGGAAGCTGAGACTCCTAAAACACCAAACATGGAATGGACTCAGGAAGGACTCCCGTTCCCTCCCTCCCAAGCATCAACAATCACTGTTGAAATGGCCAGTACGGGCCTAGGGGAGTATTTAGTGCAGAATGTTGTGGCAACGCCCACATTAGAATCAGTACAAGACATGGGGAGACCTCGCCTTCCCATAGGAACAGTTGTTCCTCTAGGTTACCCACCAAACCAGACAAATTTTGTGTATGGGGGCCTTGATCATGGTCTTGAACCATGCAAGCAAAAGGAAGAAGACGAAGAGCCTTTTGCTGAAAATATCAACTATCTGTCAAACCCGGACTTCGCTCTAAGATATCTCGGCCAATGCAATTGGCATGGATACGGGCTAGGCGAGATATGAGCAAGGGATGCGTGTCCTTTGCCAACCAAGATATCAGATGCCATATGATAAGTCGGGAGTAGGGTTCAACCACCCCCTGCCCTTAGACATCTTGGTAGAAAATATGCAAGGCCTAGAAATAGGCAACAAGGGGGGATTGGCACCAGATCTTTATGCCAACCCAAATACAGAATATACATTGGGAGATTACCTCCCATGGTCAACAAACACCCTTGGCAACAGCAATAATCCCTCTCCTTTGCTAGAGAGAGGTGAAAGTTCGGACATTAATCCCCAAAGAGAACATCAACGGTGTCCGGACATCTTTTTGAAGTTATTCCCCTTAGAGGTTCCAGTTGAGTCAATACAGTGTCAAGAGAATCAGGTCCCTCCACCAAGAGTGGAACAACCGCAATGGGACCAGATTAACTTGCTGGAACAAGGAGAACCCTCAATGTCGCAAGTAACAATTGCTGAAGAGAATGAACATTTTTGGATCTTCGAAAGTGATTCAGAAGATGAGACTGAGATGATCTATCTCAATCATGCGCGATGGAATAATCGCCCTTTAACTCATGAAGATCTAATGGGACAGATGGGCATAAGGTTAGGGCATGAATGGTGGGTAGACCCAGCGGGGTGGGACCAAGTGTTGGATCCATGGCTCCAAATTCATGATGAGCACCGTCCACCCCGAGACCCTATCATGACATCAGTGCCGAGGGAAGACCCTGTCCTCCTATCAGCACATAGGGCCGATCCGTTCGTGCCCGTTCCCCTAGAGCCAGATCCAGAGTATAGGGAGCATCTAGAAGATTCAAGTTATCATACCCATGGTAATGGAGACCAAATTCATTCCATCCACATGATCTCCATTGATTTGACCGCACCCATCCGCAATCCGGCCGATCCAACATGGTCATTGCATCTAGACATAGATGCCATCGACTGGGATCACGTCAATTCACCTTTATCACCATCAGAGTACTGGCCTTTCGATGAAATGCCTCATTTTACCCTAAGGACAACTCAAGATATTTTTCAAGCTGAAGAGGAACCCGAGGTTCCCAACGTAGATCTAAATTCAGCTAATGATATCCATTTGATCCCGACTCCACATCAGTTGGAGGACGGATCCCACATGTCAGTCGAGGAGACGACTGATGTAGATATCGGCACGGATCCAATGAATCCACAGATTATCAAGTTAGGGGTAAGTCTTTCCCCCGAAGAGCAAGCCGACTACATTGCCCTTCTCAAAGAGAAGAAGGAGGTTTTTGCATGGTCGTACAAGGATATGCCGGGACTAGACCCGCAGCTAGTCACGCATAATTTAACGCTTGATCCGACAATCAAGCCTGTAAAGCAAAAACTACGTAAGATGCACCCAACAGTGGCCTTGATGGTCAAAGATGAATTGCAAAAGTTGTTGGATGCATAGTTTGTCATCTGCATGGATTATCCGCCATGGCTGTCCAACATGGTTCCCGTCAAGAAGCCCGACGGGAGGATTCGCATATGCACCAATTTTTGAGATCTAAACAAAGCGAGTCCTAAGGATGATTTCCCCTTGCCGAGCATCGACGCGTTGGTAGACGCTACAGAGGTCACGAAATGCTCTCCCTAATGGATGGTTTCTCAGGATACAATCAAATTCGTATCAATCCTGAAGACCAACTAAAAATGGCGTTCACAATGCCTTGGGGGACATTTTGTTATAAGGTCATGCCTTTTGGCCTTAAAAATGTTGGCGCTACCTACCAACGTGCCATGACATATATCTTCCATGATTACATGCACAAAACTTTGGAAGATTACATGGATGATTTGTTAGCCAAGTCTCTTTTGCGCTCAAATCATATCGATGACTTAAGCAAGATCCTCGATCGCCTCATGGAGCATAAAGTTAGACTAAACCCCAAGAAGTGCGTATTTGGCGTCACATCTGGAAAACTCTTGGGTTTCATAGTCTCAAAGCGAGGAATCGAGGTGGACCCAAAGAAAGTCAAGGCAATCCTTGAAATGGTTCCCCCAACTACAATCAAGCGCTCGAAGTCTGCAGGGAAAGGTCGCGTCGATTAAACGCTTCATAGCGCAATTATCCTGACAAGTGTCGACCCATGAACAAATTATTGCACAAGGGGGTTACATTTCATTAGGATGACGAGTGCAGTCGACCTTTGATGAGATCAAACAATACCTAGCTTCGCCGCCGTATTGGCACCACCTAGACCAGGAGTGTCATTCTACTTATACATCTCAGCTACTGAGGTGGCACTGGGCGCCATGTTAGCCCAGAAGAATGAACTTCACAAGGAACAGGCTACTTACTATCTTAGCCGCACCCTGGTCAGTTATGAACTTAACTATGCATACGTTGAGAAACTCTGCTTGGCAGTGGTGTTTGCTACCAAAAAGCTATGCCACTACATGCTGAGCAACACTACGTATGTTGTGTCTAAGGAGAATCCATTGCGATACATGATGAGTCGTACTTATCATAGTAGTCGCACGGCGAAATGGATCATGTTGTTGACGGAATTTGACATAGAGTTTATTGGACAAAAATCTATCAAAGGACAAGTCATAGCCGATCAACTAGCAGAGGCTCCTCTTGAAGACGATCAGCCTCTGGTCATAGAACTACCCGATGATGGGGTCTTCCATGTCTCAGAATCACCAGATTCTGATGAGCCTGAGTCACGAGCCGACATAACCCTATTCTTCGATGGTTCTAAATGTGAGCAAGGTGGTGGCACGAGAATTGTATTCTTCACACCGCAGAGGTGCTCCAATGCCCCTATCATTTAAATTAAACTTCCCATGCACCAACAATAATGCGAGTATGAAGCCTTGCTCCTAGGTCTTCAGACAACAATCGCCATGAACATCAAATGACTGAATATCTTTGGTGATTCCGTGTTAATAGTCAATCAAGTCAAAGGGGTATATCAATGCAAATGCCCGATCCTGCAAGCTTATAAAGCCCTCGTGGACAAATTCTTGGCAAAACTTGAGTGGTATGACATCGAGGCACTCCCTCGATCATCGAATCATTTTGCGGACACAATGGCCTCCTTGGGGTCACTAATTCCGCAAGACCTTTTCGGTGATATGACAACCATTCAAGTCAAAACCTTATCGCAATCCGTGATGGAGCGTGCAAGCTCAGACTTGACGCCAGGAATCCACATGATCCAGATTGAACCATCCTCGGATAAGTTCTCTCGAATCCGAGATCGTCTGAAACGTGCCAACTAGGGGTCCTTGTTCTCCCCTACTCCCATTAATAGCAACACAACGCTATTCTTACAGGTTCTATCCCATTCAGCGTTTGCTAGGGATGAACTTCAAGAGGGATTGGTTGTTCATACTATCGAGGTTTCTGATCAACAGGACTGGTATTTACCCATCAGAGACTACCTCAAGTTAGGTAATCTCCCGCTTGGATTGACTCATGCCGCAAAATGAGCACTCAAGCAGAAAGCGGCTAAGTATGTCTTGATAGGAGACATTTTGTATCGTCGTAGCTATGAAGGAATCCTCCTTCGTTGCTTGGACCAGAAAGAGTCCACTTGGGTAGTCGCCCAAGCGCACGATGGTACATGTGGTGGCCACTTTAGTGGTATGGCCATTGCAAAGCGCATTCTTCGCATGGGCTATTATTGGCCATCTTTAGAGCGAGATTGTTGCACATATGTCAAGAAGTGCGTGAAGTGTCAACATCATGCCAATTTGATGCACGTACCTTCTCAGGCCTTGCAGACAGTCCAATCTGCTTGGCCGTTCTCGTAGTGGGGCTTCGATCTAATTGGAAAGATCTCCCCTGCGTCGTCAGGCCGTCACACGTTTATCATAATGGCCACAGAGTATTTTACCAAGTGGGTGGAAGCGATTCCGCTTACCTCTACGACAGGACCCCGCATTGTGGAGTTCATTTTGCATAACATCATATGTCATTTTGGTATTCCATCCAAAATAGTCTCGGATAATGGGATGCCTTTCAAGAACAAAGACGTGCGTGCTTTGACCACAAAGTACAAGATTCAGACACAGCTTTTCGACACCCTATTATCCGCAGGCGAATGGGCAAGCGAAGCGTCAAACAAAATGCTAGTTGCCATCCTTAAAAAGACCATCGTAGACAGTCATAAGGATTGGCACATTCAAATCCCACTTGCCCTATGGGCCTATCGCACTAGCATTCGGACACCCACTGGGGCCACTCCATTTTCGCTCGTGTATGGCTCCGAGGCAGTCATGCCTCTAGAGTTGGAGATTCCTTCCCTATGCATATCAATGCAGGAGTTCATCGATGATGACTCTGCGTGGTAGGCCTGGTTAGACCAGCTTACGTTGCTTGATGAACGACGCGTTAATGCTCTCGAGCATTTACGTATTTATCAAGAGCGACTTAAGAAAGCTTACAACATGAAAGTTCACCTGAGGGACTTTCGGGTTGGTGATTTGGTTTTGAAGGAAAACCAACAGAATTCTAGTTTGCCATCCCACCTAAGGGACAAGTTTGCGGCAAATTGGTTAGGTCCATATGTCATTGATAGCAAAATAGGACCCGGGACATACCGGCTAGCTTCTCTTGATGGTATCAAGGAAACAGAACCCTTGAATATCAGTCATTTGCGACCATTTCATATCTAAGAGAGCCATATCCCAAAAATGCTCCAAGGATTCTAAAATCGCTTGGTCAAATCCCAAAAATGCTCCAAGGATCTAAATCCTTTCAAATCAAAACTCAATTATAAAATCGCTTGGTCAATCCCCAAAAATGCTCCAAGGATCCCTCTCAATAATCGCTTGGTCAAATCCCAAAAATGCTCCAAGGATCTCTAAAATCGCTTGGTCAATCCCAAAAATGCTCCAAGGATTCTAAAATCGCTTGGTCAATCCCAAAATGCTCCAAGGATTTCCACAATCGCTTGGTCAAAAATCAAAAAAATTCAAAAACAACAAAAATCATCAAAAACAACAAAAATTTGCATCTCATTTCTAGGCATACTCAAATTCATCAATAGAGAGCTCTTCTCGCACCTCATCTTCATATTCACAAAAATCAATCCATCAAAAATACAAAAATATATAGCTGCATTAAGCATTGCATCCATACATTGCATATTTGTGGTCGTACGAGTCAAAGGCACCATAGGCTGTAATTGCTCTGCTAGTCCATCTTGTTCCACACTGTTCCATTTTACAAAAACAACAAAAACACCATGCATTGCTTTTTACCACACTAGAGTCAGTGGTCTTTTAATGTATCAAGAGTTTTCATGATTCAATCATCATTTTGCTCTTTAGCCATGTAATGTATCAAGTCAGACAGATTTTACGAAGGTAGAGTTACACTTGAAATACACCTTGTTACGTAACATCCCAACACAAATTAAAACACATAAAAATTCCCAAGTTGTGTGAACGAAAGATGAAACCTGCATGGTAATCCAGGTCACCATAAGTGAAACGGTTATCTTGCTCATCCCCCGTGCGAATGGTTCCAGAATGCTGAGAATTGACAAAAGGACAAGCTCTTTCCTATCCATTCACCTCCATATACAAGTGGTTTTCACCACTACCAAATCCCAATCATAGTTGGTTCCCAAAGTTGTAAGGATTTGTACTACACGTCCCTGCCAAGGATGGGTAGTCATCCCCAAGACCTAAAAGGATCAACACCATTCACAAACAAAATTCCAACAAATCATCATCCTAACACTTTCCATTCACCTTTGGTCTCCAAGTTGTAAGGATTCGTACTATCCGCCCCTAACCAGGATGGGTAGTCATCCCCAAGGCCTAAAAGATCAATGCCCTTACTCCATAATCTCCATCACCCCCTTGGTTCCCAACGTCGTAAGGATTCGTACTACACGTCCCTCAAAGGATGCGTAGTCATCCCCAAGGCCACAAGGATCAAGGCCACTCACAAGCCCAAACTCACAATACTCAAAATACAAAATCAAATAATAGTGGTTATCACCACTATTCAAAATCCTTGCTCAAAAAGAATTAATAGAAAATAAACAGTGATTTTCATCACTATATAGACGAGCAACTTTCTAAATCATTCAGCCAACAAATATCCTGAACTTGAATCCCTAGAATTCTCAGCATTCAAAAACCATCTAGGTGATCCTCATTACAGGTTTGGTTGATAGCCTATCTGGCAATGGTGGTATCCTACCCGCATGACGATATGTCTGTCACATTCGCTTTGCGTATGTGTAGACCAATGTTTGCATAAGGATGAGCTAGCTTATGGTATCCTGGATAACACCACAGATTAATCTAACTAAATACAACAAAGGAGTTAGTGGAGCTAATTAGGTGATCCTCAGTATAGGTTCGGTTGAAAGCCCATCTGGCACTGGCGGTATCCTGACAAATACCACATAAATGAACTCAATTGCACACACAGGGATGTGAAATAGCTTGGTCAAAAACAAGTCCGATTCATACCTTGTTCAAAAGTCTTGTAAGATAAAGTACAATCATGGCTAGTGAGTTAAAACCGGTTGAGTCTCAGAAAACCTTAGCTACATTTCTAAACCAACTGCGCTACTTTTCATCCTTACAATACCATCAAAAAATACAAAAAAAGAAAAACCACATGTATACATACAAAGTCATGCATCATAGCAATCGCCTAAAAACAAAATAAATAGAGTCCTAAACAGTCTATGGTGCCATAGCCAAACATCACAAATTCCATTCATCCATTTCATTTTGCATATCACATAAAAATAAAAAACATTTGCATTCATCATAACATATGCATTCATCAAAATAAATAAACATGCATACATCCATAGTCATCAGCCATCATGCATAAAGATCAAATCATCACATGTACATAACCAAAATAAAACCGGTATATGTATATATATCATCAAAAAAATGCCCGTAGGCTACAAAATTGGTCCTCAGACCCCGCAATCATATAACAAAACCCACCCTAAGGCGTCGACCACCATGATCACGCAGGATCGGTGCGACGGGAACTACCCCCCGTGGTGTGGGTCCTATGGGACCCTGTAGGGCGGCTACTACTAGCCCCCGCATCACGCCTGCTACCGCCTCCCTCATCCAATCGCCTGCGACGAGATGATGCTGACTGCTCAGTAGCACTATCCCTCGTCCGACGTGAAGATCCACTTCCCGAGGGCTCAGGTAGCCGCCCACCAAGGCGGATGACCTCCCTCTCCAAGTCTAGCCGATGTCGAAACCACTCTGCCTCCCATCGATGATAGTAAGATACTGCATCATCGCGCTATGCCAAAACCCTATCCCGCTCTGCTAGCTGAGCCCGTAGGAGATCCCTCTCCCTAGCGCGTCCCCCAGCTCCAGATCTCGCATCCATAGCAGCTCTGTCAGTCATGCATTCTTAGCACGTATCCCAGACTCCATCTCCTCTATATCCGCCTGAAGTACAGGACTCTCTAGAACAGCAGCCTGCTCTGGCTCCCACTGCTCCTCCATGTCCTGCATGTCCGGCTGATCCGGAGCTCCCAAATCTACATCCTCATCCCCCACCTCAACCATGTCCGCATCATCCAACGGAACTCCCCAATCATCCCCTGCTGCCTCAGCACCCTCCACTACCACCTTCGTGCCTCCCAGTGGCCCCTCTCCTCTCCATCGCCGTAGTACCCACCACGAGTCATACTCAGTGGTAGTCCCGACGTCATCCACGTCCGGGACGTCAATCACCGCATCTGACTCCTCGCCCAATGGCACGATGACCGGTCGATCTAGAGTCCTCTCATCTCCCGACGTCGATAGACCACGGGCTCACCAGGAAACCCCTGGCGCACCCCAAACTATCGTGTAACCCGGCTATATGAGAATAACTCATGCTCGGTCCCGTGTCGCCCAATCAACCACCGCTCCCTACGTACCCGTCGGAGCCACTCTCCAGCCTTCGACCAGGCTGGACAGTCCCGATAAGGGTGCCAAACCACCTCCCCTGGAGTGAGCCGAGAGAAGGCATCAGTATAGTGCTCTACGGCACCTGCCCATCGCCGACTCTGCCCTGCTCCACGGACCACCGCCACAGAACTGCATAACCTATCTCCTTATCCTCCATCACGCCCGAGTCATCCATGGTAACCCGGTTGGCCTCTCAAGCGCTATGTGCTGCCAACCCCAGCACTGCAATAGATAACTACAGCTGACCCCCTTTCGCTGCCGATAGCGGACCCCATACAGCTCCCCGTAGAGCTGTGCCAACAATGTCTGTCCCCATCTCAAGATCAACGGTGCCTCTATCGGGCACTCTACCAACTGCCACACCAAATCCAGCAGGTTCCATGGGAACCTCGCTTGACGAGTCAGGTAATAACATGTTAGAAATGAGGCCCATCAAGAATGCGTGCCTCACTCCTAACACCCCCCTCTCCTGCCACCATCCAACCAAAATCTCGCCAACCTGGCAGTCCACCTCGATCGTCTCCACTAGGTTCTCTACACCCAGCCGCTCCCCATGCCCGAAGCATCTCGTCAGTACAGCAGTCCGCTGATCACGCGATGATGTCCTAATAGGCAGTCCATCTATCAAAATCCGAAGAAGCCGATAGACATCCTCTAGAGTCACAGTCATCTCCCCTATCGAGAGATGGAAGGTGTTGGTCCATGGATCCCAAAGTTTGATCAGGGCCGTCAGATAAGCCTGATCCGGGACCACAGGCTCCAGTCGAGCCACCTGCTTGAGCCCAAGGGCATCAAGCCATTCCCAGTCATCATCAGTCAGTGCCCCCCATGCCTCAGTGAAAGTAGCGGGTACACGGTACCGGCTCCTAACAACCTGCAAAAGAAAATAATTCAACAAAAAAATTAATTAAAATCATAGAAAAAAACTGTACAGAAAAACAACACACTTACAACTTTAAAAACAAAAATAAACTCTAGGGAGCACTTACGGGTCTCGCTTCGGCTCCGCCGCTCGAACCAGTTTGTGCACTCATGATGGCAGGGAAAATTTCAGCAGCGCTTCGCTTCGCAGAATTTACCTCCTCCTCCCAGAGCTCCAAAATCGCAAGAAAAATTTGACACAAATGAGCCCAAATTCAAGTTTTGGCCCTTAAATAGGCCTTTGAGCTGGAATTCATCCTTGACTGGGATGAGCGCTCTGGTTAGCGCTCGTCCCACCCAGGGACGAATTCTACAGCTGGAATTCGTCCCACCCTGGGACGAATTCAGGCCAGAAACTTCAAAAACATCAAAAAATGAACAAAAATGCACTAAAAACAGACAATAAATTTGCCCGATAAGAGTGCTGTTGCACTTGACATCCCGGGCATACAAAATAGACGTTGGGGTCACAAATTGTCATTATCCTACTCCCTAAGAAGGCTACTTTAGCCGGACCGCTCCATGGGAAGACGGATTTTTGCCAATTTCAGCTCCAAACAACATCGCAAAAAGGGTTAACACCCACCAAAAATAGGTCCAAATGTTGGAAAAATTGCACATGCTTAACGATAAACCATCTAAAGGCACCCTTGCACAAGTCATCTTGGGTCAAGCGACTCGTCGCTTTTCTCACGAAGGTCATTCCCTCATCGATTCGTCGCTTGAGGGGGTAGTCACACTTAGTCACCAATCAACAAGCACACACCCAATTAAGGAAAATGACATGCATTCAAAGAATCATTGACAAAGACAATTACGCTCCTGCTTGGGGCAGTAAACAAGCAATAACAATCAAATTGATCAAACACTTGGCATTCGTGAATCATGAACACAAGGTTCCCCTGTGGACAAAAGGTTGCGCCCTTTGCCTAATCATGACTGATCAATGTCCAAGCTCAAGTCACACCTCACCAAAATAGGTTAATACTTGAAATCAAATTCCTTAGCTCGTCAGAAGCAAGGATTCAAGAATGCATGCCCTTTCCATGCTTGGGGCATCAAAAGTTGATTAGGTTACCAAGAAACCCTAATCATTAGTGCTTTGGCTATCTATTTTTGCTCGACGCTGCGCCATGCACAGCGCATCCCAAAAAGGGGCATCTGTAGACACCAAAACAGCACCAATCCGATTATGTGACTGCAAACACTGATCGCTTTGACAAACACAGCCCCCAGGGCAGCCCTCAGAGGTCAAACAGTGGTCCTAACCACTTTCATAGCAATTTTGTAAGGTCAAGAAGCAATTTGGCACATTTAGGCACTTTGCTCAGTATTCGTCTCACCCAGGGACGAATACTAACTGGGATTCGTCTCACCCAGGGACGAATTCTGAAATCGTCTCTAGTCAGGACGAATTCTAGGTTTAACGGGCAAAAAGAAAAATGTCGCCAAGTGGCAGCCAAGGACAGTCAATTATTGCCTCCTGCCATGCATGCGCGTGTAGGTGGGTAGGTTGGCAGTTAGTGGACTGTCACAAGGGCAGTCATGGAAGCCCAAGTCAGGGAGGAGTCTCCTCCCTCTTGGGAAGGCATGGCCGCCACATGGCATCCCTGCATGCCCCTCCAAAGAGACCCCATGGGTCTATAAAATGGTGGACTTTCCCACCCAAAAGAGGACAGATTGGAGGCGATTTCAAGCAACGAAGTGCTGTCCAATTGAACACCCATTTGCATCTTTTTGATTCACCTTCTCACATCCATTAATCTCTTTCGCAAGGGAGGTTATTGGGTGGCTTTTGGAAGCGTGGATCTAACCCAAATCCAACATTTGACCACCTTAAACCACCAATTTGCCGACACCCCAATCCTAAGAGGTTTTGAGCCCATCCCTAGTGGATTGGCGCCGAAATCAAGTGCTAACGGTGGGAGGCCCACTTGGGCATCCCGCATTTTTCTTTAAGTTTTATTCTAATTCTAGATCATTTATTCATGTTGCTATTCTATGTTATTCTATTTAATTAGACTCATAGCTTCAATTCCATAACATTTTGATCAGATTTTATCATGCCTTTTGTCGCTTTGTTGTCCCACTAACTTGCAGGTGGCGATATCGAATTCCTGAGGATAGAGGCCAAATTGGGAGAATCCGACCATCTGGGTCATCCCAAAATGGCCCCAATTACATAACCCCTCTGTTTGTAGGTGTTTTGGAGGTCTCGAGAGTCGACATTGGAGCAGTATCACTTCGGCTTTTCTAACACAGTAGAATTCGTCCCACCCGAGGACGAATAGCAATCGAAATTCGTCTTGCCTAGGGACGAATTCCAGTTGAAAGTAGATTGGCCGATTGTTTCAATGGCAGTGGCCCTCTGGTAATGTCTTCTGTCCTCTATCAGGTTTTTAGGTCATTTAGATTCACTTTACTCACTGTTTTAGACAATTGTTCATATGCATCTTTTGGCAATTTCAAAGAATGAACTTTCCTTTTTGTCACAGGTGCTACTAACGCCTTGTTTGTTTCTTTGATTGCAGGAGGAGCAACAAGAAGTGAGGATTCATCAGCATAAGCGGCGGCAACACTCTGGCCCGCCCATTTCAAATGTGGGCATGCGGAAGAGGGATCATTGATCACGATTGTAACCAAATCCATTTAACGCTCCTAACCCCTAAAAAGGGAGGAGGCGATTTTGTAACCGAGGTTAAAGAGTTTAATAAAAGGGCTGTGACTTCTCTAAATTCTTGTAACTGATTTCAATCAATTTGCCTCTTTCGTTTAATGCACTTCATATTCTAGGACTTAAGCGTTATTTTGATTTGAATGCATCGAAGTAGTTTTCCTTTCTAAAAGCTTCCGGAATCTCATGCTTTTAGGACCCAATGTTTCTCTAATAGAGGAATTATAGAGAAGATATAGAACTTAGTAGATGGCAATATTCTACTCAAAATGTTTACTCCTATCTAATATATCATCGTAAAAGACACAAGTAGATTGACAAGGATTAAATTAGTTTGTTTTTATTTTTAAATTTGTTGTTTCTTATAGTCTAATTACATTATGACTTAATTATAAATGTCATATAAATAACCCTTTTAGAGGAGATTCTACTTACATGTTAGTTATTCCGTAGCTAAAGTAAATTCCAAATTACAATGTTGGATGCTTTCCTACTCTAAGATCCTTTATAGCTAAAACTTATTCAAATAACCAAACATATGTAATAGGATGAAAATTATCAAACGTATTTTATAGTTTTTTGTAGATCTCATAAATATTATTAAAAGTTAGTGCATCAATTGTAAGAATGATAAATTCTACTTTATTAAGATGAACAATAATTTTAATATTCTTAATAAAACATTTAATCTATACCTAATTATCTACTTTAATTTATTTTTTTTAATTTAATTTAGGAAAATAAAACACCTAATGTATTATTAATCTTTATTTTATAACCTTTTCGTATCAAAATCTATCGCATCATACATCAATTAGTAAAAATAAATTTGTAAATGACAACTCTAACGCTAAAAATTGTTATAACCTTCTCACATCAAAATTTATCACATCATATAAATATCACTTAACAATTAGTAAAGATAAATTTCTAAAGGACAACTCAAACACTAACAAAAGGTCTAATTCTAGGTCTGCCAGCAAACCATCTCACAGTTACTCTCTCTCCAAACTTTGCACCTTCCATCGGAAAATTTTACTCGTGGATCTATTTATGCACAATTCATTTAATTCAGCCAAACGCCAATCTAAATTTGACACTTTTGTATTATCGTCTCTCTTCCAATTGTTTTTAATGCATGAAAGTCTGCTAAACGTGACATGTCAACCTCATCTGACTTGTCGGACGCAGGCTCCTACTGTAGTTAATACGGTCTCTTTTTCTTTGTTGACTTTCTTACCACTTTTCTTGAATCTTGACTGCCTACCGTTTCCATCATCATAAAATTCCACACGAGAATCTTCACAGCTTGACTGTTTCCATCATCATAAAATTCCACATGAGAGACATTGCACTTTATACATTTGTTTTCTTCAGTGGATGATAACATTTTGTATGGATGGCGCCCTAAATTTTCAAACAAATCAGTCCATGTTGTAAATGTATAAATCCAATAAGGTGGTCTTTCTACAGGCGAGGTGGATGACAAGAACATCAGGTTGAGATCGAACAGGTGCATTGCAACTAGACAAGAGTGAGGGGATCCGAATATGTAATAACGAATTTGTTGCGGACGCTTTGAACAAGTACAAATTATTTCTGTTTGGTCTATGTGCAGAGTATAGACATTGGCGTAAAGGTAGAGAATATGGGCCGTAGATGAGTTTGGATAAACAAAGGATGTTGATCAACCATAGTAGGGTAAAACGATTGTAAGTGCTTGAATATGTATCGGTATGATGACTATGGTTCGAGTCCCAGGAAGTAACTTCCAACATTAACATAGAATATATTCGTTATAACTAATGTAGCTTTTTAATTTTTCCAACCAATCGAAATATTTCTCTAACTTTCTCTAACATTATAAAATGAATCGCCTTTAGCTTTTTTTTTTTGGTTTCGATGAAGCTTTTTACAAGGGTTATAAACACCTGAATTTTGAACATGTTTTTTTTTTTAATAATATCTGTATATGATGATTATATAAACTATATTTGAAGTTAATTAATACAAAGATCGAGATTATGATTTGGTTAAAAAAATTTCACCTTATTGTAACCTTTATCAATAGGTTAACATTTTTAAAATGTTTGATAAAAATTGATGTTATTTTTAATGCAATTCTTATATTTATTTTTATCATAACATTAATAATAATATGTAGTCTTTTTTAACAAAAATATTGTTCAGCATTTTTCAATAATGACTTTGATTCTTTCATCTCTTTTTAATGTCAATTTTGATTCCTAAATTAAATTCTCTACCCGATACATTCAACATTTTTCAATAATGACTTTGGTTCTTTCATCTCTTTTTAATGTCAATTTTGATTCCTAAAGTAAATTCCTTACCCTATACATAGTTATTATAAGTGACTATTTAAAAAAATGGTGTTTAGATAACTTTCTTTGGATTTTCTTCCAATTCACCATCAAAATTAATTTTGATTAGTATAGATTTTTGATCAATATAGATTCTATGCATTCCATTTTATTGTAAATGAGCATAGATCATTTGTGTTAATTCCATTATAGCAAATGACCATTAAATTCATATTCAATTTCTATAACAAGGAGGATATTATTTCTTTTTTCACACTTGAGAATTTCCATGATAAGCAATGTGTATAAATATTCTATTGGAGAGGTAATAATAAAATTACAAAGGCCTTAAAAAATATTTATTTTTGCAAATTCTACAATTTCTTCATATCCATGAATTTCAACAAATAATGGTAGGATGAATCCTAAAAAAAAACATATTCTTTAAAATTTAAATAAATAAAACTAATATTTTATCAATTCTTTAATTTTGATGGAGTTATTTAATATATTATCATATTATTGAAAAAAATAGTCTCAATTATGTAATTAAAGGGACAAAAAAGGAGTAAATTACCAACTGAAAGTCCTATGATATCCTATTCTTTGCAACCTATTATCAATAAGAATTTACATTGGACTACTAACCAAATAAATATTGAGGCCATAAGGAGGGTCTCAATTGACCACATATTCTTCCAAGATAAATCATCAAGAGTAGGAAATTCCTATTGACCCAATTCATTATATATCAACTTCAATGAGTGTAAACCATATTTTGGTAGATTCTAAACCAATTCAATATTTCATATTAAAATGGATAAATAAAGTACTAAAAATATTTTAAACATCATCCACAATTTGTTTAAGGTCCTCTCACTCAACTAGATCGCTAATAGACGACATAATATGGAATTGTTGCTCACATCAATATAATTTTAGACTTTAAAATTTATATGAGCTAAGTAGTCTTGACCATGTGATTTTCATTTTTAATAAAAAATAAGAGGATAACTCTTTGGACAATAATTAAACCAAAAATACCCAAGTGTTGTGGGTGAGTTGGAGAGGAGAGAGCAATCCTCCAAGGGAGGTCCCAGGTTCAAATCTCCATCCTGCCAAAAATTTGAATTGGGTATCCAAAATCTAATTGATAATGTTGGTGCGGGCAGGGTCGGGTGTGACTCCCGGGTGACTTTGACGGTGTAGAACCCCCTGTTTGTGGTCTCTCAAACCAAGGTGGCCCCGCAAGGGGTTTTTCGCTTTAAAAAAATAAAAAATTAAACCAAAAATTTGTAGAACCTGTTATAAAATACAATACTTGATTGATTTATTTCATGGATCAATTTTGTATAAATAAAAAAATTGATCATTGAGAGCCATTAGATTACAACAACTCATAAAATTTGAGCTAGACAACACTGAGAGTTCACCTGACACATGAAGTGGAAACTCAAGTGTGTTTATCCTAGTAGAGCTTAAGAGAATAATCACTTATTCTAACACCCCCCTTAAGTGATACTAGGGGTGGATGATACAAATGAGACCTGACAACATGGAATGATGAGGTACTCATTTACAATGATTGTTTTTGAAGAGATGGCAAAACCCCATGCGAAAAAACCATCTATCAAAAAATAAAAAAGAAGAGGCATGTCTTCATATGGCAAAGATTGTCCTCATAATTATTTATTCTAACACCCCTCTTAAGTGATACTAGGGTTTTGTGGTACAAATGAGTCCTGGTAACAAAGCATTTTGAGGTACTCATGTACAATGGTTTCTTCTCTAAAGAGATGGTAAAAACCCTATGGGAAAAACTATATTTAAAAAAAAATAAAAATAAAGAGGCATGTCTTCAGTTTGTGAATATTATCCTCTTATTACAAAAAAGGATGAGTCCTGGTAACAGGGCTTGATGAGTTACTCATTTACAATATATATATGGTAAAAAAAACCCTTGGGGAAAAACCAACTATCACAAGAAACGAGGTTTGTCTTTGGATGGTGAAGATTGTACTCTTATTACAAAAGGAATTATGAGTCCCGAAAACTTGGCCTGATTAGGTATTCATTTATAAAGTATAGATGGTGAAAAAAACCCTTGGGGAAAAACCATATGCCACAAAAAATATCCAAGATAGAGGCGTGTCTTTAGATGGTGAAGATTGTCCTCATAATATACATGTTGTTGGAAAGATGATAAGATTATCCTCAAAAGAATAAAGATCACTAAATAAAAATCCCCTAAAACCAAAGTATCTCACAAAAAAGAGTGTGAAGATAAAAGGGAGAGAGAACCACAAAAATTGCAAGGGTAGTCCAAAATTGACTCCACAAGCATGAGTATGTGGTTTCCACCTATATGAACACAATGGGCTGATAACAAGGTCCAAAACTTGTGGACAACCAGCAAAACAAGGGAAATGGTAAAAAACCTCAAGGAAGGAAACCACCTATCAGAATAGAAGAAGAAGGAAGATGTGCATGGAGGATTGAGAGGAAGGAAGATGTCCTCTTCAACCCCCCCTTAGGACAACTTCCATGAAACCTGCAATGGACCCATCAGATGTCTCAAAAAAGTAGAGACTTGTTGCAGAAATGAAGTCATACTCCCAGACTGGTGCTTGTGAACCTTGAAAAATGGTCACTAGTAAAATCCCTTGAAACCAAAGTGTCTCACAAAAGGGAATGTGAAGATAGGATGGATAAAGAACCATAAAACCTACAAGGGGTGTCCAAATTGACTCCACAAGCATAAGTAGTGGTATCCACCTGTATGACACAATGGGCTGAATAACATGTTCCAAAAAAGGAGTGGAAAAACAACAAAACAAGGGGTATTTCCTCAAGTATGAGTCCCGACAACAAGGTCTGATTAGGTACCCATGTACAATATGTGATCTTTAAAAGAAGAAAGATCACCAAGCAAAAATCCCCCCTAAAACCATAGTGTCTCACAAGAAAGGGTGAGTAGAAAAGATAGAAAAAAGGAGCACCATTATCGCAAGGGTAGTCCAAAATGACTCCTCAAGCACAAATATGTGATATCCACCTATTTGAACACAATGGCTATTTAAAAATGTCCAAAAATTAAGCATAAACAACAAAAAAAAAGGGAAGATTAAATGTTGGGAGTGTCGGGTTCAACCGAGAATGCACTCCATCATACAATATTTTGAGCCACTAAAAAGTGTAGAAAAATAGTTTTGAAACTGAAAATGAATACCACCATTGTGTCCAGGGCAAAACAATCTTTCCAACGAATATATACAAGGTATACTCTTGAAATTATAGGGGCTAAAAAATGCAAAAAAAATAAAAATGATGTCCCTCTAAGTGGGTGTAGCTCCGAGACTTCCCAAGTGGTCACCCATCTGAGTGCTACTCAGAGATAACTTCCTTAACCTGGAAGTTCTTTAAAATTTACTACCGGAATACCAATCTCCAAAGACATAATTAAAATATGAAGGAAGATATTTAAAATGCCCCTTTTGTAACATACATAAAGAATGCCAAAAGGTAGTTGTCCTAGTGACTAAGATGGTGGTTTTTTCTTAAGTGGTCTTGTGTTCAAAACCCCTTGAGGGTGGTTGTTGATGTAATTTGTAAATGTTCTCCTCCAAAAAAACATACATAAAGAATCTAGTGCCCCAATTTACAAAATGAAGTAAATGTTTTAAAAAAATATATATATATATGGGCCATATTCTGATGCTTGGTAGGTTGTTGGCTTTGTTGTGGCTTTGTGCAGCTGCATATTGACGGAGTCTAGAGGAATTGCCTACACTGCAAGAAAGTCTCATATATAGCGACATCCAAGGCTGCAGCCACCTGCTGGTAAATGCTTCCCAGCCGAGCACCAAAGACAAAGGAAAGCACAGTAATTTTTGCCAAGGACAAATAGTCGGTTTCTCGTACGGCGCTGTCAGTCTGAGAAATTTACGCAGCTCCTGAAGAAGTGCATGTCATCTGGTTGTGGTGTATTGAAACAAAAAAATCAAATCATCTTTTAAATTTTTCCTACGAGCTCCAAGGTCTCGTCAGTACTGAGAGATGTCTACAACATCGTCCAAACTACAGCAAATACCTCTCAGCATTTGCATTAGCACCAGAAGCATCTGAATAGCCCTGTATTGCAGCAAAGAATATCATGACAAACTAATGTTTTTCCTTAATGCTCACTATCAGGGTTCAAGTGTTGCACTAAAAAAACTGTATAATATGCACTAAAAAAACTTTTCAATCTGTCCAAGTCTATCCCAGGACAAAGGTCCAAGTCTAACTTTACAATCTGTATAATGTGCACTAAAAAACTGTACATTCTTCGGCTCTCTATGCATTGGCCAACATAAAAACAGCAGGACAATTTCTGAACATGTAGAACATCGCTCAAATTCAACTCCTGCATGAGCTGCTACACCACCGGAGCTCGACATATCGCAGGAGCGATCAGCTTCGCCACGTCTCCTTCCTGCAGAGGTATAGTTCTGGTGCACTTGTCTTTGTTGAAGGCATGGCGCAAGAGAATTGCAAAGATTCGATCACATCGGTGGGAACTCCCATTGCTCGCCATTTTGAAATAACCAATATAAAAAAACTATCAGTCATAGGCGTTAGGAAAAAGGAATAATGCACTCTCAGATCACCACCAATCAATTGACATCGATTGCGGCGGTATTTGTAACGCAGATGAGACTGGCTATAACTGTTGAGTTCACGCTGAAAAGCAGGCAAAACAGCCTGATAAACTGATATATAAAAAAATATTCATCTCCACTAACCGCCATCACCTTTTAACCGCTCAACATGTGGAGATGTCTTCATTGCACAATACAGAAACAAAACATTTAAAACAGCAGAACTCTTCGTCTGCACTGTCATGATCACAGCATGACTTTTTCCCAGATCATAACATGATTGTCCTTCTCAGTTCTCACCCCCTTGATCGCCGTCAACCAAAGCAAGAACAAAGCATCACGTTCTTCCATTTATTCTTTTGGTTGTGGAAGCTGCATCTACGGGCGTTAAACACTCGAGGTTGATGCGTGGGTGAGCCTACCACGCTGAAGAAGGCCCCCAACGAGGACTTAGGTGGCAGGCAGAACCTTAAAATCACACCATCCGTTTATCCAACGCCATTAATCCGTGGTTACGAGCCTTGTAAATTCAGTCAACAGGTAGAAACAAATTGCTTTGCACTCTCTGGATGACCAACAGCACGATCCCTCTTTGGATGTCATCGCCAACACTTGTAAGGCACTAGTTGCAACCCAACAGTTGTCCTGCTTTAATTAAAGATGTGCTACTTGTCTTAAAAAACAGCCTTTCGCTCAAACCAAGAGTTTCAAATAAACGAGCAATTTCTACATTCAACACCAAGCGATCACTAGCATCAATGAGAGCCTTCGCACCATAATAATTCTACTACCTCCTTCTCAAGCTCCATCTGCAAAGAAACCATGCTAGTTTCAAGGTGGCCTCAAGTTCAAAACTGATTGTTGATACCCTTCGATAAAGATGGATGAGTTCGTAATACCGAAACTTCACTTCCTCCTCCAACAGATGAACCTTCTGCCCCATCATGTCTATCACTAATGCACACACGCTGCCCTCTATGGCCTCAGCATGCCAAAATACATCTCCTGTTAATTGAGCAAGTTCTATTGCTGTTGAGTAATGGGCATTTGCATCTACTGGTGAGCCTGCCAAAAGACAAACGTCTCCAATTGTCTTTTGAGCCCGCCCAAGTCTCCTCTTCTTTGCCTTGATCACCTCTTCTGAGCTTAGACTAGCTTGAGAATCTAAAGGAGTCTTCAAAATGGTTCCAGCAGACTCAGCATGAAGGACCCATTTATCATCTTCCTCTAGTTGTGAATTGCTGGGATGAAAAGCGAAGCATCTGGTAATGAGAGTAGTAGGATAAGTCTTGCAAATGCTGGTTCTGTTCCTTTAGTGGAGGCAAATATTTCACTCTCTGGGAAGAATCGTCCAAGCCTCCAAACGGAAATTGCAGCAGCATAGTTTGTCTGTCCGAGCACGAGTCCGGTATTTGCTCAGCATTGGTAGCCAGCGATCTGGTAGGCTCCAGGCCTGGGTAATGCAATAAAGAATAAATCAAACTCTTTGATCCACACGTGGGCGCTCCTCCACCTTCAAACAGATATCTGCCGCTTCATTTATTTGGCAAAAAAATCAACAGCATGGAACTGTTGTTATCCTGCATTCGGAAATAATCCTCCGCGGAGCGAAGTAAACCAGAAACAACCAAAATCCAAATATGCAGCCCACACAGGATACCAATATGTCACATGGGAACGGCAATTCAGTGGTGGTAAACTCGTGGTAAAAAATAAATAAAGCACGGCCACGTTCAGGGCATTAACAAGATGCCCATTGCGGTGGCGCTCGACAACCTGCGAGAAGGCTCTAGCCCGCGACTTCACCGTCACCGTTGTATCACCGCACTATTTTCCACGATTTTAGTATCAAACTAGTGTCAATATAAATGCACGTCCACAAAACAGGGGTCCTCCATGAACATAATGTTAGAAAATTACACCAGTTTTGACGCCTTGAGAGATCGGATAGCCGTTAATGCCGGTAGCTGCAGTTCTGCGAGTGGGCAGAAACCCTAATGTGGCGCATGTCAGAGGATAAGCCTTATCCTCCCTTCCGCCCGGCTATAAAAGGCTGAGTGGTCTTTCAAAAAACATATCGAGGAATCGGGATAGATTAGAGAGTGAAGGATAGCTGAGAATAGCAGAGGAGTCGGAGCAGCAGTCTCCCGAAAACTCCTCCGGTGTTAATCCTGCAACTGTGTTGCAGATGTCTGTGTAAAGTTCAATCTTGTATTGTAATACTGAATTTGCAGTCTGTTTATCATGAGTGAATAAAATCTCTATTTTGTGCAAGTTTGTCTCAGATTTTGTTTGCACCAGATCGATGCATTTATCACCAATTCACCCCAAGTGAGGCATACTTTCCCCGTGCGCCCCAAGTGTGGTGCATCCTCCCTTTGTGCCAGACCTTTGGTGCAACTTTCGCTTGCGCCCAACCCTTGGCGCAACTTCCCCTTGCGCCCGATCCTTGGTGCAACTCCCACTTGCGCCCGACCTTTGGCACACCCACACCTTATGCCCGACATTCGATGCAATCCCATAGTGCACCAAAATCTTGGCGCATTCGAACCTTGCGCTAGATCCTTGGTGCAAGCTCATAGTGAACCAGACCCCTTGGTGCATCTAAACCTTACGCCAGACCATTGGCGTAAACACATAGTGCGCCAGACCCTTGGCGCATCCGAACCTTGTGCCAGACCCTTGGTGCAATCAAACATTATGCCAGACCCTTGGCACAGTCAACATTTTCATAAGAATCTTTCAAATTGGTATTATAGCTAGAGCCTGCCCGTGGACGATAAGACGCAGTGGCTTCTAGTAGCAACTCATTGTAGTTGCAGATCCCACGGTTCAACAAAAAAAATTATAATTACTAGAGCATCCATATGAGGATCCTATTCGGGTCATAGGAGCTATGGGACTTGGTCCAAAATTGCTATGTAGATCCAGTACACACAGCAGCGTTGAGCGCACTCTCCCAGGTAAATTCAGATTTGCTGAAGGAGAACCGGAAGAAGGACCAAAAGACATTATTTTACATAATGCAGGCAGTGGAGGAGACAATCTTCCCGCGAATCATAGCAGTAACCAAATCGAAGGAGGCCTGGGAAATCTTGGCCAGCTCCTACCAGGGCATCGATAAGGTGAAGTTGGTGTGGTTGTAGATGCTGAGGAGGGAGTTCGATAACTTGTAGATGAGTGAGTTGGAGTCCATAAGCGACTTCCTCACCCGAACAATGGATGTCATCAACCAGATGTGGTTGAATGGGGAGAACATGGTGAATCAAAGGATTATGGAGAAGATGTTGAGGAGCCTACCAGCAAGGTTTGACTTAGTGGTGATAGCAATCGAAGAATCAAGGGATTTAACAACCCTCTCTATGGATGAGCTCATGGGTTATCTACAAATACATGAACAGAGGTTGAGTCGCTCAACTCAATCCTCACTAGAACAAGCATTCAAAGCACAATATCTCATTTCGATACAGTAGTAGAGAAAAATCCCACCAAGGAGCCTCAGGTTCTCAAGGAGGAAGAGGAAGAGGCAAGCATGGGAAAAGCAACAAGCAAGGAGGAAGGTCAAACTCCAATGATGGAGAGATCGGTTGCAACTTCCATTAGCAAGGAGAAAGAGGCAACAACAAAAACCAGCAAGGAGGATCTTATCAGAGAAAGGATAAATCAAAGATCCAATGTTATTACTGCAAGAAGTTTGGCCACTATATTTTTGAGTGTAGAAAGAATATGGCCAAAGATAACCAACAACAAACACACTACATAGATGAGCCTGATAATAGAGAGTGTAGAGATGTTGGTGGAAATATGTTGTTAGCTTGCAGTATTGAGGAGGAGAGCTAGAAGAATATCTAGTATCTCGATAGTGGTTGCAGCAACCACATGATGGGGAACAAAGAGATGTTCTCACAATTGGATGAAACAGTCCAGTCTGAGGTGAAAATGGGGAACAATAGCAAAGTTCCTATGATGGGGAAAGGAAAAATCCTCATTCGTACCAGGCAAGGTAAAAGGAAGTAGATCACCGATGTCTATTATGTGCCTGGTTTGAAGCATAATTTGCTGAGTGTTGGACAACTTGTGCAGAAGGGGTACACTATTCAATTCAAGGATGGACTTTGCACCATAAAATACAAGGACCATGGGCAAATTGCAACTATGTCCATGACTAAAAATAAGATGTTTTTGCTATAGATTCAGAATGAATCTCTGATGTCTTTTAGTGTAGTTGAGAAGGATGCTACCTGGTTGTGGCATCTCAAATTCGATAACCTGATCTTCAGTGGCCTGAACTTGCTACATAAGAAGTAGATGGTGAAGGGTTTAACCCTTATTGAGCAACCAAATCAAGTTTGTCAGGGTTGCATAGTCGGCAAGCAGCACATGGATGTATTCCCTATAGGACAGTCTTGGAGAGCTTCACAACCATTGGAGCTGGTGCATTTCGATATTTGTGGTCCAATACAGACCAAAACATTTACCATAACAAATATTTTTTGACTTTCATTGATGACTTTAGTCGAAGGACATGGGTATATCCCATCAAATAAAAGTTAGAGGAATTCAGAAAATTCAAGGAGTTCAAGGCTTTGGTTGAAAAATAGAGCTACTACCAAGTGAAGACTCTTAGGACAGATGGAGGAGGTGAGTATATCTCCAATGAATTCCAAAAATTTTGCAAGCAAACTAGAATTCATAGGTAGCTTACTGCTAGATACACACCACAACAAAATAGTGTAGCTGAGAGGAAGAACAAAACCATTATGGATATGGCACGAAGTATGCTAAAGGTAACTAATTTGCTTCATGAGTTCTGGGTTGAAGTTGTAAGTTGAGTCTATCTTCTAAATTAGTGTCCCACAAAGAGTATGAAGGACAAAATTCCTTAAGAGGCATCGAACAACCAGAAGCCAAGCATTGCTCATTTTAGAGTTTTTGGGTGCATAGCATATGCACATGTGCTAGATGAGAAGAGGAAGAAGTTGGATGACAAAGCTGAGAAATGCATCTTCACTGGGTATAGTGAAGAGTTGAAGGCATATAGGTTGTATAATAATGTGACGAAGAAAATTATTATCAGTCGAGATGTGAAGTTCTTGGAGGATGAATCCTGGAACTGGAAATCAAAGTGTAATCATCCAAAACTAGTAGTCATTGAGTCTGAGGACATAGAAGAATAATGAGTGCATCAACTTGCAGCTTCAAGTAGCAACTCTGGAGCTAGCGATAGCACCGCCTCATCATCATAAATACCTCAAATTGCAAGAAAAATCTCCAACTTGAGGACACCCGCAAATATGAGGAGCTTGCAAGACATCTATGAGGTAACCCGACTTCAAGAAGAAGAACATTCTGACTTTGCTTTATTTTCTGAGTGTGATCCAATTTCATTTGAAGAAGCAATTCAGAATCAAAAATGGGTGAAGGCGATGGATGAGGAAATTGAGGCCATAGAGAAAAACAAGACATGGCAGTTGAGTTATCTCCCAGCAGGGAAGAAAACCATTGGGGTCAAACGGGTATACAAAACTAAGTTTAATACCCAAGGTGAAGTTGATCTATACAAGGCCAAATTGGTGGTAAAATGCTACAAATAGAAGTCAGGCATTGACTATCATGAGGTGTAAGCACCTGTAGCTCGACTTGACATAGTTAGAATGATCCTGGCATTGGCAACCCAGAAAGGCTAGAATGTGTACCAGATGGATGTCAAGTCTGCATTCTTGAATGAAGTGTTGGAAGAGGAGGTCTATATAGACCAGCCACTAGGCTATGAGTTGGAAGGACAAGAAGGTAAAGTGTTGAAGCTAAAGAAGGCCTTGTATGGGTTGAAGCAAGCACCCAGGGCTTGGTACAGTCATATTGATGCTTACTTTTAGGAGAATGGGTTCATGAAATACCCATATGAGCACACCTTGTACCTGAAGCAAAACCCAAAAGGTGAGATGATAATCTTTTGCTTGTATGTAGATGATCTGATCTACACTGGAAATAACAATGTGTTGTTTGACCAGTTCAAAACAACTAGGAAGAAAGAGTTTGAAATGACAGACTTAGGGCTGATGAAATACTTTATAGGTATTGAATTTGTCCAATCTACAGATGACATCTTCATTTCTTAGGGTAAGTATGATAAGGATGTCCTAAAATGGTTTAAGATGGAGGACAGCAAACCTGCCATCACACCTGTTGCCATAGGTCTGAAGCTGAGCAAGATGGATTCTAGTAGAAATGTTGATACAACCTTGTTTAAGAGGTTAGTTGGCAATCTCATGTAGTTAACTGCAACTACACCTGATCTAATGTTTGGAGTGAGCTTGATCAATAGATTCATGAAGACTCTGAAGGAAACACACTTGCAAGCAGGTAAAAGGATTTTATGCTATGTCAATGGGACATGGAACCATGGAATTTTTTATGCCAAAAAGGACCAGCTGGAACTGGTTGGCTACACATATAGCAATTGGGCTGGCAGCACTAATTATTGGAAGAGCACTTTTGGCTATGCTTTCTATCTTGGATCGGGAGCAATTTCATTATAGTCCAAGAAGCAACAGATAGTTACGTTGTCCACTGCAAAGGCAGAGTATGTTATTGCCACATCAGTCGCATTCCAAGCAGTATGGCTACAAAGAATCTTGGGTGAGCTGAATCATCCATCAAAAATGGTGACAATAATCTCTTGTGATAACAATTCTGCCATAGCACTGTCAAAGGATCCAGTGTTTCATGGCAAGACAAAGCATATAAATATCCGCTACCACTTCATCAGAGAGTTGGTGAAAGCTGACAAAATTGTGTTACTATTTTGCAGGTCAAAAGAATAGGTTGCTGATATTTTTACAAAACCTTTGAAGGAGGAAGACTTCAACAGGCTCCAAGAAATGTTGGGTGTCAAAGTATTTGTGAAATATAGTTTAAAGGAGGGTGTTAGAAAATTAAACCAGATTTTATGCCCTGATAGATCAGATAACATCATTGTTAATTTCAGTAGCTATATTTTGGTGAGTGTGCAGAAACCCTAATGCGGTGCATGTAAAAGAAACCCTAATGCGACGCATGTTAGAGGATAAGCATTTCAAAGGATAAGCCTTATTCTCCATTTCGCTTGGCTATAAAAGCAATGCATATAAGAGAAACCCTAATGCGGTGCATGTATGAGGGTAAGCATGTCAGAGGATAAGCCTTATCCTCCCTTCCACTCGACTATAAAAGGTGGAGTGGTCTTTCAGAAAACATATCAAGGAATCAGGGTAGATCAAAGAGCGAGGGATAGTTGAGCATAGCAGGAGTCAGAGCAGCAGTCTTTCAAAAATACCTTCAGTGTTAATCCTACAACTATGTTGCAGATGTCTATGTAAAGTTCAATCTTGCATTGTAATACTGCATTTGTAGTCTATTTATCATGAGTGAATAAAATCTCTATTTTGTGCAAGTTTGTCTCAAATTTTGTTTGCACTAGATCGGTGCATTTATCGCTCGTTCACCCCAAGTGAGGCACACTTTCCTTGTGCACCCCAAGTGTGGCGTATCCTCCCTTTGCACCAGACCTTTGGCATAACTTTTTCTTGCACTTGATCTTTGGCATAATCACACCTTACACCCAAAATTTGGTGCAATCCCATAGTGCGCCAAACCATTAGCGCATATGAACCTTGCACCAAGCCCTTGGCGCAAGCTCATAGTGCACCAGACCCCTTGGCGCATCTAAATCTTGCACTAGATCCTTGGAGTAAGCACATAGTGTGCTAGACCCTTGGCACATCTAAAACTTGCACCAGACCCTTGGTGTAAGCAAACATTATGCCAGACCCTTTGTGCAGTCAACCTTTGCGCCAGAATATTTCACATATAATTGGCACGCTTCCAAAACAAGTCAAAATTGGTGGAAAAAATAGATTGCTCAATGGTCACCATGGACCCCCATCAACAGAAGACCCGTAGTTCTCTTGAATCGAACTCATCCTTCCAACTTTATAAAAATACAATATCGTGCAAAAAAAACTAGCAGAGAGACAGAAAGGCCTTAACAACCTTAATAATGGATCAACGTCTTCTCACCACAACAACAATGGTAGAGCCCTGGAAGTGTCAAACACTAGGGGGTTGATAAAAATCATTGGCCATGGAAACACAATCGTGGGTCTTGTCAGTTGGTGCTCGGTGGTGGAAAAAAGTAAAACTGTTGAGTTTTCCCTTGTAGGAGAACTTACTTCAGCCTTTTATTAAAAAAAATGACCTTCGGTTTTCTCTGCATCAAAGTGAGCTACAATGGGCTTATCACAAACAAATATTCCTTAGACAAGCAAGAAAGAGGAGAAAATGCCATGTCAAAAAAATGCTCCCACATGGTGCACGTGACCTCTCAAGGTTCTCTCCTCTCAAACACCAAAAATATGCAAAGTGCCAATAACCCAAACCATACCATGTGCAAGATCCTCTCGACATGGTGGCCCTTTTTCCTGTCTCACAAATCGATCCAGTGCATAAATCTAGTATAGTGGAAACAAAAAAAATAGCCATTAAAAAAATGGAGCAAGCAATATTCACGGGTGCCTTTGGATATGCGACAATGCTACGAACTGAAAGAGGCAGCAATAGCATGGGAGGACCGCGCTCCTGCAGCACCAAGAACATACTCCCACCAGAATCATATTTTACACTCCAAACAAAGGGCCGACACACAATTCCTTAATGTAAAACTATGATTTGCTATGGACATAAAAGACTAAAAAACTAACCTCCCAAAATGCAGAGTTTCCTCAATAATTATATGGTTTCTAATCCATCAAAGGATGGAGAACATACTCCCTCAATATTGAAAAAAAAGGAATGGGGAAGAAAAAAAATGAAGGGGATATTTCCATGAGGGAAATCCCCCCATGAAAGAAATCATCTCTCAGGTACACATGGCAGGGAAAGCCCGCTCTGATACCATGTTAGAAAATAGAATACTTGATTGATTTATTTCATTGATCAACTTTGTATAAATAACAAAGTTGATCATTGAGAGTCATTGGATTAAAACAACTCATAAAATCTGATCTAGACAACACTGAGAGTTCACCTGACACATGGATTGAAAACTCAAGTGTGTCTATCCTAGTAGAGCTTAAGAGAATAATCACTTATTCTAAGAAAATCCCCTAATGAAATGACTACCTAACATGTTTTTTAACCAATTATAAACTATCTAATATGAATTTCCATGTTATAAAGGAACTATTCAAAGTTTGTTTTCTTAACAATTATATATATATTTAGAATTTACATGGTGGAATCGGTAGCATCCATGAATCCGGGTAAGCTATCCGATTTTTATGGCTGCCATAGTATTCTACATTGTCCACCTCAAAATACGCCACATAGATATTCATGCAGTATGCCCATATAACCACCATGCCATCATCACCATGCCATAATCATTTTAAACATTTTATGCCACTGAAATCTTAACAATTATTTTTCAAAATAGAATGTATACCAATTTGAAGAAAAAAATTGTCCAACTTTTTTTTATCTTTAAATAATCTCCTACTAAGTTTTACCCTTAATTCCCAATTCATAAGTTTTCAATTTTGTAAGTGAGGCCATGCAATATTCTTTATCTTACAAACCTTATCGCACATAGAAAGATGATTTTTTTTTTTATCACGTTATTTCAAAAAAAAATATCTTTGAATTTTGTCAAATTTAAAATCTATACCAACTAAACATATTTAAAATAATATCAGATTAGATTAGATTGTAACATATTCTTTGTGACTTATATCCTTTTAGCTAAATATAGGAATTTGGATTCCTAACCTTTCAAACAATATTTTATTCTATCCAATGTTGAGTCTTAAAGCACTTTGTTTATTTTTTTATCATACAAGGAATACTAGATATATTGATAGAATGTTTTTATTTTAATGCTCAAAATACACATAATAATGCATTGTATATCTAAGGCATTATCAATAAAAAATATCCTAAAGCTTCTAATATTAACAAATTGTTTAGTACCCTTCACATAGGATGATAATATTGATCTAAATTCCATGGTCCTTTTGGCTAAGGAAAAGCTTGATTAATATCAGTAAACTAGAAATGAGATCTGAAGTGATCCTTTGTTATAACATAAACACTTATAATTTTGCCTTCCATTTTAACTTTTGATAAAGCTCTCCCTAATACCTGAATAAGAGTAATGAAGGGAGGAGAGAGTGGGTCACCTTGATGAGGCCATAGGATGATTCTAAGTATCAAGTAGGGGATTCGTTGCTCAAAGAATATTTTAAAGTATTATAAAAAAGTTAATATGTGAGGATCAACCTTTATCAAGGTATATATATTTAAATTAGATAAAAATGCATAACAAAACCTCTTGTATTTTTTGTTTATGTTTAATTTAACAAATATATTTGGTTGTTTTCTGGAATAAGATAATGTATGACATCTTATTGAATTATTATACCATAAATGATTTTCGGATCATGAACAAAAACACTTTCTTACATAACAATAATGTATTGTAGAACACTTTTTTAATATAATTACCGAAGTTTTTGAAACAATCTTATAAATCATATTAGAAAAGGTTATTGGAGAAAAAATTTTAAAATATTTTCTCATATTTCATAGGAACCAATGCAATAACTTTGATATTGATCTCATTTATTGTAGTCTTAATTTTTCTAGCTTCTTCAAATATATCCAAGGTGTTACTCTTGAACCCATCCCAAAATTTTGAGATAAAACTACAAGAAATATATTTGCGCTAGTTCCTTATTAGGGGTGAAATAAAAAAACTATATATATTAATATTTAATACTATATTTCCATAATAATTGATAGAATGTTTTACAAACTCTTAGCTTGGGTATTTTTATTTTTTCTAATTTCTAATAGAATATATTTAAAATAATTAATTGTTTTGTTTCTAATATTTTCTTCTTAATCAAGACTTATTCCATATAGAGTTGAAATAATGCAAAAGTTAATTTTATAGTACAATAGAATAATTTTGTATTTCTATCCCCTCTCTTAATCCATCTCACCCTAGATTTTTGGGCCTAATATAATTTTTTTAAATATAATATGACAATAAAAAATTATTATTATTCTTGTACGTATTAATCTTTGCCCATTCTATTGATTTACAATATCTTATAAATTATTGTTGGAATATATTACATTATTTGGTACATGCTAATGTACCACCTTGGGTACATATTTAGATTAAGAGATTATCTTAGAATAGAGTTTGATTATTTAATTTATGTAATGTAATAATGTATAGGAAATGCACAAGTATCTTATAGTTAACTGTGCAAGTATTATGAGTGTAGATGTGCACAAGTGTCCATTATATAAGAGTGACATGTGTCCTTAGAGTAGGAAAGAGAAGAGTCTCAAGAAGAGTAAAGGACAAGAGTATTCCATATGAAAAGTCACATTATGTGTCTATATGCGTGTGTATAATAGACATAATGTAGAGTGAGAGTGTGTGGAAGTATGGTGTATTGGAGATCTTTATTCTATCAAGATACTATTTTTATGAGCATTTATTAATGGTATTTTTATGAGTTGTTGCAAATTTTATTTATGAGTTTTATATGTTTATAATATTATCATTAACTTATGTCTTACTATAATTTTATTTTAGATCTTGTGATTATTTTGTTTAAGTATTAAGCATAAAAAACTAACAGTGGTATCAAATCCACAAGGGTGATTTATAGGAGATAGAGAGCCACAAGAGAGATTAAAAAGAGATAGGGAGATTTCATTTATAGAATTTGAATATTGCAATTTGACTAGGCTTTCCATAATATTGTAGAAAAACTCATGAATACTAGGACTCAACATAGATTTCTTTCCACTAGATTGAAGGATAACTAGCGAGGTTTATTGATTTTAGAATTATGGAGATTTGGTTGTATTTGGTTGATATTTTCTAAGTTTTTGTTGTAGATAAATATTTTTCAAAATTTGAGAAGCTTCCTACAACAAATAGATAAGAATTTCACTTTTGATTTTTTGAAAGTATATGTGCTTTCCTCATGCAAATATTAGTTTTACGTTGTAGAAAAAGAGTAGAAATTGAATATAAAGGAGGTCCAGGAAAGAGGAACCATTGACTATTAAGGAAACCCAAGAAATAGGTCCCCATAGTAGATTGAAGGAAGAGGAGATAAATATTCTAGAGAAGATCAATTAAATATTGAAGAAATAGGATACTCGAGAGAAGAAGTCCTCATTGTATATTTGAGAAAACATATAGAAGATTGAAGAATTTGAAATCCCAAGAGAAGAGATTTCAAGAAAATTTGGAAGGAACAATAAGAAGGCTAGAGAAGCCTTATTGAGAAACTTGAAGAAGTCACCATTGGAGAATTTTTGAAGAAAATTTAAAGTAGAATATTGCAAGAAGAAGAAACTCTTGAAAATAGGTAATCCCATCAAATTTAGAAAAATTGTTATTCAACAATAAGCTCAAAAGGATTTGTGAAACTAATTAAAGGAGAACTTTTTTAGCAAGAATTTTTCCAAATTTGAGAAAGTTTTTTTTAAGACTTAAAGATATTCATATTCTTTTAGAAGAGGCCGACAAAGAGGTCAAATTCAAAGATAGAATTCAGCAAGAGCTAAAGAGAAGAAAGAATATAGAAGAGGCCACTAAATTGAGAAGTTTGAAAATAGCAATTAATGTTTTGAAGGATAATTTGTAATGAAGTTTGCAATTTTTTAAGGTAGAAGATGAAGGGTCATAGAAAAAAATTGAAAGTGAAATAGAGCTACAAAATATATAAAATTTGGGCAGATTTTGTAGTTCCTTTGAGCATCAATTAAAGGAGAATTGGATAGCAAAGCGAAGGAATATTTTGCAGTAATTGAAGTTGTAAATTGCAAATATTTTGCATAGCAAGAACATCGATTTTAAACATCATACTTCAAAGAAGGTGGAAGTTGTTTTTGGAGTAGCAGAGTAAGAGAAAGTGGAGCTATAAAATTTGTAAATTTGATACAACAAAAAGGTTAATCAAATCACCAAAGATATTAGTTACAAAAGGAGGCACAAGAGATTTGTAACATTGGTGCTATTTAAGTGCATTATTAAATCATTCAAATTAGCTTATTATAAATATTTTTGAAAGCACCATATTAGAATTATTATAGCCAAAAAAATATAGTCTAAGCTAAGTTTCTCCAATAAAAGTAAGGAGGCATCATTATAATCCTAGAATCTACAAAAAAACAATAAAAGTGAAGTTAAATATTGCTTGAAAGGGTGTAATAAGGAGAAGGAAAAATTAATATATATGTTGTTTTTATAATCCAAGAAAGTGCAGAACTTTTATGTCTTATTAGAGTGTCCAAAGATACCATAGAGTATATAAAAATTGTAGAAAATATTGATGAATAGTAAAGGAGTGGTAGAACCACCAAGCACAAGTGGAGGTACCATGATATTGAAGGAAGGGCCATAAAAAAGTGAAGTTTGAGCACCATAGGAGAGAATCCAAGGTGCTATTAGAATGATGATAAATAGTCATAGCACAAGGGGGAAAACATCCAAGATTTTCCTAGGAAGAGCCACCATGAAAAGGAGAAGATACACCATGCAAAGAAGAAGAGCCACTGTGCAAGAGAGACGAGCCATGAAGATTGAAAGATAGATCCACCAAGCAAGGAGGAGGAAGCATAAGCATTGATAGGAGTAGAAGCATCAAAATCCGAGGAGACACCATGGAGAGCCAAAAGATACATTGAAAGTAGGTCAAATCACTTGAGCACATAACTATTGTAAGGAATATGAAAGAGTTTATGTTTGTAACTACCATAAGAGAGAGAAAATACATGTATTAGAGAGAGTGCCAAAGAAGAGTGCTAGTTGAAAAATCATTGAGGAAGGAGTTGAAGAGCGATTAAGTTGAAATAGAATCATCATCAAACAAAAATTTGAGTGCCATTTCATTCAGTGCAATTACAAATCTCCTAGAATATTATTTTACTTGGGACATCAAAAGTTGCAAGGGTCATATGTAAGAAGGGAATCAAAATTTTAATGTTCAAACATTGAGAACCACTTCGTGACATCGTTATGAGGAAGTAAAGATATTTTTTACCACATATCCCATCGTAGAAGGAATTCCAACCACCTTCATGGGAGAAGGAAATGTTTCCTATGCACCATTAATGCATGAGATCCAAGATTAGTGTGATATATATTTAAAAGTTCTTGAAGAACATGGAGCATGTCATAAAGGAGAGAATATTGGAGGATAGAGAGGCCAAAAAATATGCATAAGGAGATCAAAGACTTGAAGACCCAATATTGGAGGACAAATAGGTCAACGAATATGTAGAGGGAGGTCAAAGACTTGAAGACCTAAATTTAGCATACCATATACAAGGAAATATAGAATATTTGAATAGATTCAATCCTATGCAAATATTAATTAGGAATAACGAATAATATTATTAAGGTTAAGGTGAATTATTCTATTATATTTGAGATTAATTGAATGAATGGAGAAATAAGGTAGTGAATTATTGAATTATAACATTATATTATTTATTGAATGCTTTGGAATATTCTTGAAGTGAGAAGTATTTAATTTGTTGTTCTTTTTAAATTACTCTATTCTATTTTGAAATTCAAGTTGCATAGAAATATTTGCAAATTTTTAACTTGGAGGAATAAGGATTTCTACTTTGAAATAGGAATATCAAATTTGTAAATACCTTTGTTTTCTAAATTTTTAATTGGGGAGGTATAAGTAATTCAAAACCAACATAGTCCATGTAATTTAGAAAACATATTATCAAAATTTTGGATAGTTTCTTTGTTGTAAACCTTTAGATCATAATATCTCCATGAAATGATGTTGCTAAATTTTTTGCATAAGCTTAGAAATTGTTAAACTTCATCTTGAGAGCATTGCACTACAATTTTTTAAATTATTCTAGGTTCAAATTGAACTTTTATGAATTCTTATTCATCAATTTTCTCTTTTTGGCCAATTGGGCAGTCGTCGTTATCAAACAAGCTCTCAAGAGTAATTAACCCTTTAGGAATGTGGTTGTTGTTCAGCTAAACAACATCTTCTTTATTCATATTCTTGGCCACATATTTAGTTACATTTTCATAGGTTGCCTTCTAAACAAAGAAATCTATTATTTTTTCATGATTATCAAACACTTACTATAAAGCATCATTATCCATCGTTGAAGGCCTAAATGTAAGTTTAATAGATCTTGATTTTTTTCATAAATTAGAAACTGGGTAAAAATTAGCTCCATGGGAAGCCAATGCATTAGCTTATACATTTTGCTTTCTAGGGATTGCCTTTATGTTCAAAGCATCAAATCTTTCAAACAAATCCTAAACTCTATTTTGATAAGCTTTTATGTAATGTTGCTTGCTGTTGTATTTTTTAGTGACTGTTACAATAAATGAATATTCTCTTAAGTTCAAGTAGGAGAGACACACTTGAGTTTCCACTCCTCCATGTGTTAGGAGAACTCTAAGTGGTGTCTTCATCAGGTTTGATGAGTTGTTGTAATCCAACGACTCTCAATGATCAACTTTGCTATTTATACAAAGTTGATCCTTGGAATAAATCAATCAATTCTATTTTGCTTCTTCCATATCTTGTAATGCTTTGCACATCTATTTTGGAAATTCTAACATGGTACTAGAGTAGGATAGATTTTGCTAGCATTCTATCTTGAAGGAAGTCTTACGAACTGGTTCTTAATATTCTTCTTCTTTGTTTTTTTAAGAAGAAAAGATCTTATAGTTTATCTTAGATGTTTTTTTGAGATATTAGCTTATGGTAATTTGTTTTTATTTTTTTTTCTAACATATATTTTACCATTTATGCAAATTATTTTTATCTCAGATATTGCTTCTTAAAATAAAATTTGTTTTAATGTCCTCTTCTATTGCATTTGCTTATATTTTATTCTCCTTCTCAAGCGTAGCAACTCTACATAATATGAGAGGAGAAACAATATAACTAAGCAATTATTAAAGAGGTCATTTTTTTTCCTCATATCTTTGTCTATATTTTTTCTTTCCATGAGATAGCAGACGATTCACCTTCAATAGCCTTCGTTGCATCTGTTTTAAAATGTAGTCTTCTTTATGTTGAGAAATCTTTAAATATTTTATTTTGCTATTCGTTAGTCTTCGTAAATAGATTATATTTGATTTTCAAATTAAATACTAATGATTTAATAAATAAACCAAGAAGCATTTCCTCCAAAAATGAAAGGTGGCCTTGTATGTCCATTAAGCTTTGGCGCGAGGTATTATAATATTTTGAAGATTATTTTTGGGATATCTCTTTCCCGTAGGTTATTTTGACACTTCCATTCTTTGATATACTTTCTCTTTATAAAAAAGCTTCATTGGCATGAGAAATAATTACCTCTCTGCTCTGCATCGCTGATAAAAGCTTTTAGGCTCTTCTATATATTTCTTCTAGCTCTGTGTTTAGCAGGTGTCTTGTTGGTCCATCATTTTTCTTCTCTACCGCAACGTTCCTCTTGGCTTACAAAGGTTCGGTTGTTGAATCATTTTGGCTTCCAGGCTTTTTTCTCTCATCAAAGTTGTGAGCCCCATCTTTCTTTTCAACACATCTAGGGTGATCCCGCTCGGTTATATTTAGAGGTTTTGTGCAATCTGGTTTTATTCTCTGCAAAAATTTTATCCGTAGGTCTGTGACACATTCTCTTCGTATGGAAGACGCTCGTATTCTAAAGACAAACCTATGTGATGCATTCTGTTATGTCAATCAGTGCACTATATTGCTGGTCTAGACTAGAGTAAACCTTGATAGAGCCTCCTTTTACCAGCCACCTCCGCTGGTGCATTCTTCAAGCCTTACTGGTTTGTTATTAACATTTTTCATTAATGTTTCAGTGCATTTTTTGATTTGTGGTCTTGCTATGTCATCAAACATTTGAAACGCTGCCCCATTTCCCTGGCGCATTCCTCTAGCTTTGCTGGTTTGCTATTAAATTTGTTTCATTAACATTTTAGTGAAGGTGAAGAGGAAATCGGCCTATTTTTTTATTTGCGGTCTTGCTGTGTCACCAAGCCTTCTCCACTGACGCATTACTCTGTCAAGATCTAGCTTCATTGATTTGTTACTATAATTTTTTTTAATTAACGTTTAAGTGCAGGTGAAGATGATCATCCTCATTTTCGATTTGTAATCTCACTGTGTCGCCTAGCTTTTGAAGCGTTGTCCGAGGCCACTCTTAGAGGTAGATTTGTGTTTCAATAATTATCTGGTTTTATACTAATATTTATGTTTTCTTACCTTTATTATCTCTGCATATATTGTAGCCTTCGGATAAAGGCGAAAATCCCTCATTTCATTTCCGACATCTCCTTGGTTCGGAAATAGAAATTCTTTGTAACCTTTTAATAAAAATTGGGGGTTGAAAATGCACCTTTTTGCACCTATCTTATTCTCGAAGGGGGGGTTTTGTCTTTGTATTTGCATATGCGATTTCTCTCCGACCTTTATATTAAATTTATTTTTTCTTAAGACTATTAGATTTAAATTCCTCTTTAGTAAGTAAATTTTATAATAGATTAATTTTGTTGTTGCTTTTCATGAAATTTCACTCATATTAAAGGAAATAATAATTTGTAATCCCCTTTCGTGTTTTTATTTTGAAGGAGATTATTTATTCTTATCTCATTAGAAAGCACATATATTTTTATTGCATTTCAAATATATTTTATATCAAAATACTCATGGATTAATCTTTTTCATAAAGACATCAAACTTTGTATTTTATTCTAAACATACTATTAATAAAAAAATTTATCAAAATATTTTTTCTATGTTCCACATACCAATATCTTCATAAAATTATAGTTTCCCTCAAGTAAGGGTGAGTTTTTTGAAAACTTTGGTATAAAGGTTAGGCATATATTTTTAGATCACCAAATTTTATTGGATTTTTTTCTCTTACCTATAGTTTCCCTCTCGTAAAGGCGGGTAATTGAGATATTAAAATAAAAGTAATTGGATGATCTCATTTGCATTTCAAGTCTATTCTCCAAATTTTTTTTCTCATTCTTGAAAAGTTTCCCTCACGTAAAGGTGGTTTGAGACAAATAAATTGTGGATATAGGCATTTCCTATAAGCTAATTTTAATTAACAAAACTTAATTACTTATAGTTTCCCTCTCGCTAGGATGGGTAATTAGAGGATTGTGACATTAAAAAAAAGCTTACAAATCTTCTTCACATTGCATTAAAAATAAAAATTAAAGTTCTAAGGGGGGATATATTGGTTAATTATAACTTCAAACTTTTCTTTTGTGATAAAAAAAAAAATATGAACTCAATTGAACCTCTCTCCCCTCATAACTTTCACACATGGAAACCCAAAATTTTAAATTTTTTTCTCTTTCAAAGGGCTAAGAGAAAAGCATCATTTGTAACCTAATAATAAAATTCTTTTTTTTTTGGGGGGGGGGGTTTAGGGTGCTCAATTTTGCACCTTTTTTTGTTTTGTCTTTTAGGGAGGGTGTATTCTTATATTTTTGTGTGTGTCTATATTCTTTAAATTGCTCTTCTAGATTTGTTTGTTGTAGCCTTTAAATTATAAAGGTATATATTGTTTATAAAATCTTTGTATGGTATAAGAAGATATTCACTAACTTCATCCACACCCTCATTTATATCAAAATAAATAATTTTTATTTAAAATATTTTATAGGATCTTTAGTGGCAATTCCATTACATTGGTATACAAAATATATACCTATATCATTTTTTGCCTCTTCTTGCTTTTTACTTTCTCCTTCTTAATTCACCTTTTTCCTTTTTTTTGGCTTTTAAGAAGGTACTCTCTAGTTTGAAAACAATTAATTATTATAACATAAAAACATTACCTAAAGAAGATTATTAAAACTCAAAAAATATATTTTTCAAACCTTGTTATTCAACACATTGTGTCATACAGGTGGATACCACTACTTATGCTTGCAAAGTCAATTTGGACATCCCTTGCAGTTTTTGTGGTTCTTTATCCATCCTATTTTCACATTCCTTTTTGTGAGACACTTTGGTTTCAAGGGATTTTTTTAGTAAGACATTCATTTTTATGAGACACTTTGGTTTCATGGTTCACAAGCCCCAGTTTGTGAGTATGAATTCCTTTCTGCAACAAGTCTCTAATTTTTTGAGAAATTTGATGGGTCCATTACAGGATTCTTAATGGAATTTATCCTAAGGGGGGGTTGAAGAGGACATCTTTCGTCATCTCAATCCTCCATGCACATCTCCATTATTTTTATATTTTGAAAGGTGGTTTCCCCTTGAGGTTTTCTACCATTTCCATTGTTTTTATAGTTGTCCACAAGTTTTGGACCTTGTTATTAGCCCATTGTATTCATATAGGTGGAAACCATGTACTCATGCTTGTGGAGTCATTTTTTGGACTACCCTTGCGATTTTTGTGGTCCTTTCTCCCTCCTATTTTCACTCTCCTTCTTGTGAGACACTTTGGTTTTAGGGAAGTTTTTTAGTGATCTTTCCTTTTTTTTTATCACATATTGTAAATGTGTACCTTATCAGGCCTTGTTTTCGGGGCTCATACTTGGGGAAATCCCTTTGTTTTGTTGTTTTTCCAATATTTTTGGACCTTAATTCAACCCATTGTACTCATATAGGTGGAAACCACACACTCATGCTTATGGAGTCATTTTTCGACTACCCATGTGATTTTTGTGGTTCTTTCTCCATCCTATCTTCACTTTGGTTTTGGGGGACTTTTCTTTAATGATATTTATTCTTTTGATCACATGTTGTAAATGAGTACCTTATTAGACCTTGTTTTTGGGACTCATTTTTGTGGCTATACCATATTTATTGTACATAAGTACATTATTAGGCCTCGGTACTGGGACTCATCTTATGTAGGTATGCCACATATTGTTTATTCCTTTTTTACGTACCCCTACTATTACTTAAGGGGGGGTGTTAAATTATCTTGGTGCACTAAGTTTTTTTCACCTCTCTCTCATTCTTCTAGTTCAATAGGTGACAATATTCATCATCCGAAGACATGCATCTTATTATTATTCTTAAAAGCACTTCATTCGATAGCATAATTAAAGAGGAGAAATACACTTGAACTATATTCCAATCAAAAATCAAATTGTAGATATCTTCACCAAGGCATTTCTTTCTCCACGTTACCTTCAGTTGCGAGATAAGCCTTGAGTACTACAACTGCATTTATTGGTTTTATGAGGACAATCTTCACCATATAAAGATAAGCCTCTCTTTTTATCATAGTTGGTTTTTCCCCATAGGGGTTTATTTTACCAACTATATATTTTATATGAGTACTTAATTAGGCCAAGTTGTCGGCACTCATCTTTATTTTTGTATAAAGAGGATAATATTCGCCATATGAATACAAGCCTCTCTTATTATCATAGTTGGTAGATTTTATTGATTCTACAAGAGGCCTAATTTTCAACTAAGGTTTTGAAGACTTTGAAGTGGGATAGAACATCACTTTTATATTTTAGGAAGTGGAGTGACCTTATTTACTACTAATTCAAAATATTCATAAAACATCAATAACTTTATTTCCATATCTACTTCATATTTTGCTACAGTAAGACAATATAAAAGTCATTTTAAATAAAGGGGTAAAAATTTATTGATAAAAATTTTGGATTATAGAGTACAACTGAGCTTCCAACCAGGACTCAAATAATCAACCAAATGGGCTAAAACCACTAGACTATAATGAAACTCAAAAAATACAACAAGAATAAACCACATTAAGTCTATACATCCTTGTGGACCAACTCCCGTAGGTATTGAGAGTCCCCATATGGGAGACTCTACAAATTATCGATACTCCAAGGATCTAGTAGCTCAAAAGCCCTTTTGGCCAAGTAATCAATAACCACATTCCATTCCCTTGGAATGTGCACAAAGGATATAAATTTGAACTCTTCACTCATTCTGAGAATCTGAACGGCTATAGAGGCCAACTGCCAATTAACTCCACCCTTTTACTATTTAAAATATTAACTACAATTTGAGAGTCAGACTCAGATAATCCTATGCTAGCCAAGAGAAAACCCCCTATGCAAGGCCTCAAGAATTACAAGAGATTCCATAAAATTTTTGTAGTGAACACCTTTATAAATGGAAAAGAAAAAATTGACACCACTAGTAGAATTTCTCCCAACACCGCCAATGCCAGCATGTCCAGGATTACCCTTGGGCGATCCATCAATATTAATTTTTAAAACTACTCTAGGGGGTGGCCTCCACCTACCATCTCTCCTAACCTTCTTGTTGAGTTGAGGAACCCTACTAGGGCTAGAAGAGTTCACACCATCCCCAAAGAGACCAAGGGCTTACTGTAACTTATCCTCCCTAGAATCCAAAAGAGGGTCCACATCACATTTGCTATGGATGGTTTCCTGAACCATATACAAGATCCTTTACTAGATATTTTGAACAACCAAATAATTGCCTTGAAATATGCATCAGTTATGTTTGAGCCAAATTTGCTAGATGATGTAAGAAGGGTCCAAATTCCAAGCTACCCTAAGGAAGGGGGCCTTGGATGGAGGTCTGCCTAGAATCATCCAAAAATCCACTAGGGACAGCACATGAAAACATGGATGGTTCCAGGTGCTCCACCAATGGTGACAAATGTCTCTGGCAAAGGAGCATTGGAAAAATAAATGAGAAGAGTCATCCTCATTCTTACTACAAAGGACACAAAATGAGGGGCCCTAAAATCCCATCTTCCTCACATTATCCGAAGTGAGGCATTTTTTATGAGCTACCAACCAAAGAAAGAAGTTACATTTTGACCAGGTAAATTTGTTCCACACATTTTTCCACCAAGTGACTGGAAGACTCTCATACTTTTTCTTATAAAGAACCTGATAACCATAGGCTATCGAGTAGGTTCCCTTAGGATTAGGGTTCCAAGCCAGAATATATTTACCCCTCAATGAAGAACAAGGCCTCCCCATAAGAATAAGAGTAAGCACCTCTTTGTCCTTTGCCAATCCCCCTTGGGGCCATTCTTACAAATATTTCCACTTGTACATCTTCATATTTCCAAAAGACTAGATTTTTTAAAGTCCTCCACACGAGACCAACCTGCTTCTAAGAAAAAAATTCTTAGGGAACATAACCTGGGATATTGATTCAAGATAGGAGGGTGGCCATCCCAAGAATCCTGCCAAAAAAGAGCATTTGATCCCTGAATGTGAATCCAGAACAAACTCTACTTGATTAAATTAGCTCCTCTTTTTAGAGTGTCCCAGATAACTGAACCTTTTCCAACCAAGCTGACTCTAGGGATTTCAGCTTCACAAATACCTCTCAAGTATTTAAAATATTATATTTTAGCTCAAATCTAATCTTGAGAGGTACACCATCTCCAATAAAATTTTTTAGCCAAAGCCTACCCAAAAGGAGCTGTCTATCGCAACCCAAGGCCTCCCTCTTGCATTGACATACATATTGAATACAACCTAACCAAAATCCATTTAGATTGATCAAGTTTTCTAGACCATAAAAACTATCTTGACAAAGCATCCATGTCCTTGATGAAGTGAGAGGGAGCTATTTGTACAAAAAATATATAAATGGGTAAAGCTTGAACAATAGATTTTAAAAGCAACACTCTACCTATAGTGGATAGCCATCTAAAAGTCCAGTGATTCACCTTCCTTCTAAACATATCAAGCATAGATTGCCAAGAATATCTAGGTAGAGGGTGAGATGAAATTGGAATACCAAGATAAATGAAGGGGTGAGTCCCAAAATAGAATCTTAGAACGTGAGCAATCCTAGCTTGAATAAGAGGAGGGGTATTGAATAAGAAAATAGAATACTTGTCCTCATTAATCAATTGTCTAGAAGCACCAAGATATATGTCAAGAGACTATCTAATATTTCCAGCTTCCCTGATAGTGGCAACTCCCAAAAAAGAAGTATCATCAACAAATTGAAGGTGGGAAAGAGGTGGAAAACTACTATCCCACTTCCACCCCTGAATGAGACCCTGCATGACTTGATACTTGAGCAATCTTTCCAACCCTTCTGCCATAATTATGAACAAATAAGGGGATAAAGGATCTCCTTGCCTAAATCCCCTTGAGGCCTAAAATAGATCTTATGGATCATTATTAACAATAACAGAGAATGAGGAAGAAGAAACATAACTCATCACCCATCTAATCCATTCCTCCTCAAATCCAAAAGTAGCAAGAACTTTTTAAAGGACTATCTGACCCGATCATAGGCTTTGACCATGTCCAACTTAATGAACATAGTTTTCTCCTTAGAAGTTTTCTTCGAGTGAATAGATTTTGTAGAAATAACAAGCCCATCCAATATTTGTTGGCCAGCAACAAACCCTCCTAGCTCATCAAATATGATTTTGCTCAACCATATCTTTAGCCTCTCAACAATAATTTTTTTGATGATCTTATACACAAAATTACAAAGAGCAATAGGCCTGAACATATCCAAGGAATTTGCTCCCTCTTTTTTGGGTATAAGCACCAAAAAGGTAGCATTTAGGTCCCTTAGCATCTTTTTTTCTTTTGGGACTCATGGACCACCTCCAAAAGATTGGATTTGATTAAATCCCAAAAATCCTGATAAAAATAAATCGAGAATCCATCTGGACCTCAAGATTTTTTTGTTTTCATATTGAATACAACATTTTCCAACTCAAGGGAAATTGGACCCATCAAGTGCTCATTCATCTCTCTAGAAAAAATCTTTGGAATACAGTTTATAATAAGCTTTTCATTCTCATCATCTGATAGGGAGTCCTTTTTGAAGAGAGAGGAAAAATACCTCTTAGTCTCCTCTAAAATATCCCTAAAAGAAGAGAGCAGGGCACCCTAAGAATTTAGAAGAGAGGTAGTCAGGTTACCATTACGGTTAGCCTTAACTGAGTTATAAAAGAAGGTTGTGTTCCTATCCCCTTCCTAAAGATAATCTACTCAAGATTTTTGTTTCGAAAAAATTTCTTCCCTCAATTTCTATTGAGCAAGGTCTTTCGTAGCCTCAAATTCCTCAACAAGAAGCTCCTTCATGAATCCCTGATATCTAATATTCCTTGAAGCTTCTTCCATCCTTCTAAGAGCTACCAGCCTAAATCCATCAATAGGAGCATACACATTTGTAAGTAGGATGATTTCACCAGATTCATTATCATGCCCAACCATTGAAATAGACCATCTGCTGGAAATCCAAGTAAGAGGGGATATCTTAACTGGATCCCATAAACAAGCGATGCCACCAGCATATCCACATAAACCAATACTTAGCATTGCCCCCTTCTCCGCAACCTAGGAGCAATATTGAACATACTATAAATAGCCAATTTACTCTCCTAAATAAACACCACATCCGAATAATGCATACGAACCAAATCATGAACAATTTTTTGTCTATGGATGCCATTAAACCCCCTTACATTCCATGAGAGGATAATCATTTTTTGGGGGTTATAAAAAAAGGAGTCCAATGTTCTCACCAAGTATGACTCCACCAAAGTCTCCCCCATTAACTTAATTTTATCCTGGTCCTTCTTCCAACCCACCTTCATATTCTTATCTAAAAATTTTTTTTTAATAATTTTTTGCTGCAATCCCAACACCGTAGGAGTTTTGCAGTCCAATGATGACTACATCAGTTCCTGAGTAGGAAAGGGCATAACTAAATTTGTACCACTTTCCAAAATAGTTTCCCTTATAGGGCTAGACCCAACCATGTCCCCTATACTCAGATCCAAAGCCATTTGTTCTTCATTTAAACCCCCTAGATTTGATTCCTTAAGTTCCCCCTCAAGAAGAGACATATGATTCGACCTTGTTATATTTGCATCAGGTAGTGACATTTCAGGTATCTCCATGCACTGATCAAGATCATATAATATTTCAAAACAATTGAGTAGAGCATCTGGCTAGCTATCCTTAAGGTCTTTTTTTGCCCTTTGTCCTCTGTTTCAGGATTTTACTAGAACAAAACCTTCCTTATCCCATTCCCCTTCCTTTATCGGGGCTTTTGCTTTATACAAAATTTTTATAGACTGAGAGGGACCAGGATTTGAAGCCACAGGCAAGATAACCTTAGGGAATTTTCTTTGTAGGTGGCCATATTCACGACAAATCCGACAATGAAATGGAAGAGCTTCATAGTCAAGTTTTTGAACCCATGTAGTTTCTCCAAATTGTATTTTAATAGAATCTAGAATAGGATTATTTAAGTGAATTTCAACACAAATACGAGCAACAAAGATTACCTTTTATCCATTATCTGTTGTGATGATCCAACCGACTTCCCAAGCAGAAGGGCAATCTTATGCAAGATATCAATTCTCCAAAATTCCAATGGGAGCCATGGAAGCCACACCCATACTGGAACATACGATGGCCGCTCCTCTGATGTTGAAACCCACATGCCAGGGTTTAAGAAAGAGTCCCACATGGTTATATAAATAAGGACCCCCTTCAAACGCTTTGTTACGATATGCAATTCAAGATAAAACCATCATAAAATAGTTGTTCGCACTCAACATCACCTCCACATCACCTTCAGGATTCCAAGTCTTCCATACCCAAGCCTCCACAAAGAAAAGAGAAATTTGTATGCCCAAAACTTTGGCAATAAGGGCATGTTTGGTTAGATACTCCACATATTCTACCATCGAGTCTGGTTGAACCACTAGAATTGGCCTAGCTTCACATCGTTCCAAACATCCATTGTTCTTTAACAAGCGGTTCCTAAAATGCACTGGAAAATCCTATTCCTTCCAGTCATTTTCAGATTAAAAAATCATGAGCATGCACTCTCTATGTCGAACCCGATGCCATCATGATATTCCTCCAATTTTTTAGACCTCCTTCGAAAGATGCTGCCATTCCTGTAGAGCAGTTTTTCTTCATCAAACCCTAGCAGAGTGGTTTTTCCTCCTTTATATTAAGTAAAAAAAATCTTGTTTAAGTTCCTTATTTGTCATTGCTAAAAGATTTTTCTTCTTTGTTTTTGAGATAGAATAAGTGTCAATGCCCATTTCAATCATAGAATTGAATTTTTAAATGAAAACTCATCTTCAGTTTGGATCTTGTCTATGATATCTTCTACTAGGTCAATCTCATCATTGATAATGCTAACATTATTTTCTTCCTCATAAAATTTTCCTATATGGTACATGGAGGGATTTTCTGCAAAAAAAAATTACTTTCTTGTCCTTGTGAAGAATATCTATGTATGAGTAACCTAAAGATAGATACTGATCCAATTTAGCTATAAGTTCATGAGAAAGGTGCATGCTAAAGTATGGATATAGGTCTACCATTACTACTTCTTGTATGACTATTACTTGAGGTATTTTGTGGAGCATCATGGATATGTCTATATCATATCAACAATACTAGAGCTCCATCCAGCTAAAGCACTCTACAACTAGATTATGTATACTCCATGAAAACTAGATTGAAAACATTTTTAGAGTTAAAAAAAAATTTAGAGTTAAAAAAAAATGAGTTAAAATTTTTTTTTTGAGTTAAAAAAAAAATTACAGTTAAAATTTTTTTTAGAGTTAAACAATTTTTTAGAGTTAAAAAAATTTTTTAGAGTTAAATTTTTTTTTTGAGTTTAAAAAAAAAAATAGAGTTAAAAAAAATTATAGAGTTAAAAAAATTTTGAAAGCATCACTGGCAGCTTCTGAAAATAAACCAAACCATAGCGAGACGAATTTCATATCAAGTAACAAGAAAATTCCATTATAGAAAATGAAAGATTACAAGTTTCTCATTCTTTGTTCAAAACCGGTTTCACGGAAACTACCGCTCATCAGTTGAACTTGAGAAAATTTTTAGAGTTAAAAAAAATTTTAGAGTTAAAAAAAAAATTTAGAGTTAAAAAAATTTTTAGAGTTAAATTTTTTTTTAGAGTTAAAAAAAATTTTAGAGTTAAAAAATTAAAAAAAAAAATTTAGTGTTAAAAAAATTTTTAGAGTTCAAAAAAAAAAATTGAGTTAAAAAAATTTTTAGACTTACAAAATTTTTTGAGTTAAAAAAAAATTTATAGTTAAATTTTTTTTTAAAGCATCACTGACAGCTTCTGAAAATAAACCAAACCATAGCGAGACGAATTTCATATCAAGTAACAAGAAAATTCCATTATAGAAAATGAAAGATTACAAGTTTCTCATTCTTTGTTCAAAACCGGTTTCGCGGAAACTACCGCTCATCAGTTGAACTTGAGAAAGATGTTACAAAATGAAATTCTTTTCTAGAATATATAGGGATGAGAGGGTATGAATCTCAACGGTCACACCCTTTCAACCACCAACGGTCACACCCTTTCAACCGCTAATTATGACTTAATTAGCAGTTAAAAAAAATTTTAGCGGGTGTATTAATTTTTAACCGTTACATAACGTTTAAAAAATGGACCGTTACATAACGTCTAAAAAAATGAACCATTACATAGCATCTAAAATATCAAGGAAATCTGCTCCGCATGATAAAAGATCCAAGTTTCCTTGGATTTCACCAACAGACTCTCAGAAGTGGAATATGGTGCAGCGTGGGAACTTCTTGGTAGAGCCGATGAAGTGTAGGGTTTAGGGTCGCCCCCAAGTTTAATGCTTTAGCCGAGTGACTAAAGTTTAATTTGAAAACAAGGGGGTCCTCTTACTCTTTCAAACTGTAGAATGCAATTGATGAAGTAGCGTTGATTTATCCTTCTGAGAGACTTGACGAAAGCATTGGAGCAAAAAGTTCCTTGGATAGCCACGAGCCCGAAGTCTGAAATAGAGAAGCCTTCGTAACTGAGTAAACCCAGCAGGATCAGATTCACGAACCAAGTATCTCTTAAGCTCATTTATCACAAATGAATGCTTTTGATGAAGAGGGTGCCACGAACAGAATGGAATGTACTGATAGGCATTGAGCGGTTTCTGATAACACTTGGTGGAAAGAATACCCACAGTGCTAAAATTTGACCCTTTGAAGAAAGTGATGTCCAAAAGGTCCACAGAAACTCGAGAGATAGTTGGAGTGATTCTGATTTCCGGATAGAAACTCTGATAAGCTGTCAAGGCTTGATTAAGAGAATCTTCAGAGCCTGTCCAGATACCAAAGGCATCATCGATGAACCTCTTATAGAACAACAGATCAGAAAGGTCAAAATTGCTTGCCCACTATTTTTCAAGATGACAGAGGAAAAGACAAGCATAGACCATAGCAAAATTACTACCCATAGCAGTACCTCGAATCTGCTTGTAGAAAGAACCATTGAATTCCAAATAATGCTCCTTGAGAACCAACTCAGCAAAACTCATAACAAGCTTGATTACATTAGGATCAAGCAAATGTTCCAAAACAAATTCAAAGACCATACTTCTGAGAGCAGCAAGACCAACAGAAGTGGGAATTCTTGGATACAAAGATTCCACATCGAAAGTGAATAGAAGACAATCTGGTGGAAGAGTGAGAGTATGAATTTCTCGGAGGAGGGACAGAGAATCTGGAAGATGGTTCTTTTGTTTCAAGAGGACGGGGAAGAGAATGGAGTGAAGCATTTTGGATGTAGGTTCAAGCATGTAACCCGAATAGGAGCATATTGGTCTACCAACAACCACAGGCTTATGAAGCTTAGGTAAGAGGTAAAAAGCACAAGCTCTAGAACAGGAAACAGGATACTGCAGAAGAAAATGCTTTATTGACTTCAAAACAGAGAATTTATTAGTCAAAAAAGAAAGCTTACTCCAAAGCAACTTCCATGGAATTTTAGAGACTTCTTCATAAATAGCAGAATCAAAAAGTTGTCGAAGACCCTCATTAGCATACCAGGAACGGTTGAGAATGACGAGTCCAAGATTTTTATCCGCAGGCTTGATGGTGATGGAGTCATCTTTTTTCAGGTCCTTGAGGCACTTCATGAGCCTTGCGGGCAGAAGAGGACGAACATCAAATGAGCAGGAGGCAATCTGGTTCTGTAGTAGAGACTCGCACTTCTGAATGATCTCTTCCAATTCAAGGTTGGGCTCATCAGGATGCCAAAAAGGATTAGGCATGCGAAATTGATGAGGAAAAAGACCCTAAAATGGAAGAAGAGCAGCATCAACATCTGGATTAGGAATATCATCAGGATTATCCGGTCCAAAGAAGGCTCTGAGACACAGAAGGCGGGCAAAAGCATGAAATTTAGAGTGAATTTCGAACATAGTCATCGGAGGAGGGCGCGGGATGAACTTCACACCCATACCGAGCAATTTACGTTCTTCATAACTCAGTTGTCTTGATGAGAGATTATGAATTGCCATATTGGAAATTCGATTATCAATCTCAGTAGGAGACTTACGGGAGAAGAAGATATGGGAAAATAAAGCTCGATCGATGACAACTCCCCAGAAGCTCAAGCGAAAGCACGGGTGTTGGAGGCCCCCACATTTCGGTTTGACTGATTCTGGTGAGGAACCTGATTCTGATTTCGACCACGACCCCGTCCTTGACCACGACCCCGACCTCAACTTTTGTTTGATGCACCACGCAGTCCAGCAGATGGGGCAGCATTGAAGTTCGGTTGTCTGGATTTTGGCTTCGATCGCAACTGACCAGAGGCAATCGAAGTGGTATTCCGAGGAGGACCCCCGAAAGGCACCCCATTTTTTGGCCGAGAGGGGATATTTTGTGGAGGAGGTTGTTGCTGCTTCTATTGCGGAGGCTTATTCTTTTGAGGAGGCTTCTTCTTCTTCTTCTTTTTATTATCAGGTTGATTGAGGGCTGTAGATGCAGATCCTAGATTCTTGGAAAAATGAGCACGAAGATCCTTCAATTCTTTTTGAAGAGAATTGAATATTTGATTCAGCTTATCATTAATAAGCTGAGAGATGGATGGATCTTTAGGAATCTGGTCTGCGTCAATCATGGCTTCTTCTCGAGCATTTTGACGAACAGTTGTCGCTTGATCTCGAGCATTCTTTTTGAGGACTTTCTGAAGAAGAAAGTCATTGGCCCGAGATTCAAATTCAGCTTTACCTTCAGAAAACCAAGAAGAGGTAGGAACTAAAAAGGTTCCAATGAAGGTCTATTGATTAACAGAGTCGACAACTTCATGAAGGGAAGATTCAAAACTTTTCACCACTTGATCAATAGAAGCGACATGGTTGGCACAAGCTTTTTCCATAGCCTCAATGTAGGCTTTAAGAAAAGCTTTGTTCGCTTCAGCTTGGAGAGACTCGAGCTTAGCTGAGAGCAAGGTATTACCCTCAGGATCGTTGATGGAGATCTTGGGGGCTTTTACCTGTAAATTTTTGGGCAGAGTGCCCATACTTTGACAAAGCTGGAGTTTCTTGAGATATTCCCTAGATCTATCAGATTGTAGATGGCACCGTTTGAATTCTTTAATAGTGGAAGATATTAAAGAGACAATGGGTACAGGGAATTTCTTACTCGGTGGATCGGTGTTCGTAGGAATGTCCATGGGATGAGGGCTATCCACATGGGGTGAATCCTGGTGCGGTATCTCCGAAACAGAAGAATTCTGAGGAGTGCAAGGAACACGATCAGGTGAAGATTGTTGGCCTTGTAAAAATTGTTGGCCTTGCCACAAAGAAATTTGCTGGATCTGAAACTTCATTTGTGCGAGCTGTTCTTCCAATCTGTCAAAGGCTTCAAACTTTGACTCGATGCTTTGGACGCGCCTTTCTAGAACATGGGAAGGTGCCATCTGAGTGAACCTAGATCCAGGTGCAAAACCCTGACGCACGCCCATGTTGAGGGGGTCCATATCTGTAGGTCGAATTCATTTGTTGTTGAAAGCATGAGATTCCGAAAATAAAACAGTATTGAGATGCAATATAAACAAACTAGCCTGATGCACGAAATAGGACAAACGTAATCAAATCAAGATAAAACATAAAGAGGAAGCAGGAGCACAGCCCTTTTATATTAATTCCAAACTCGGTTACAATCCATCTCCTTCCCTTTTAGGGGCTAGGAGTGTTAGCATGTTTTTTATTACAATCGTGATCAATACGCCTCCTTTCGCATGCCCACATGCAAAATGGGCGGGCCAAAATGTTGCCGCTGATGTTGATGAGTCCTTGCTTCTTGCTACTTCTCCTGCAATCAAAGAAACAATGAAAACGTTAGTAGCACCTGTAACAAGAAGATAGATCGTTTGACTTTAGAAATACGTGCAAAATATTGATTACATACGTGAATAAAATAACTCTACGCAACCTGCAACTCTGACAGAACTCGAAAAAACGTCACCAGATGGCCACTGCCATTGAAACAGTCGGCCAATCTGCTATCGAATTAGACGTCACTACCTGCAAGTTAGTGGGATAGCAACAACGACAAAAGCATAATAATATTCGACAGAGGTCTAAAGCCGCGATAGCATGATAATATATTCGATAAACTATAACGTATAATAGAATAAATTAAAACAAACAGCGTAGACTATAACGTATGATAAATACGTGATAACGAGATAAATTAAAAATAGCTGAGAGCGTGCGGGGCGCCCGAGCGGGCCGCCCACCGTTGAAAACTCGACTTTGACGCCAATCCACTAGGGATGGGCCCAAAATCTAAGATAAGAAGGTGATGTCATCGAATTGATGGATTACTGTGATCCAATGTCGGGTTTTAAGGTCTGGATTCACCTTTCTAACAGCCACCAATAACCTCCCTTGCGAAAGAGATTACAGGTGTAGAAGAAATGAATCGAAAAGGATGCAATCGGGTGTTTGATTTTGGCAGCACTTCGTCGCTTGAAATGTCTACCAGCTTCCTTCTTTTGGGCGGGAAAGTCCGCCATTTTATAGACCCATGGGGTCTCTTTGGAGGGGCACGCAGGGATGCCACATGGCGGCCATGCCTTCCCAAAAGGGAGGAGACTCCTCCTTGACTTGGGCTTACATGACTGCCCTTGTGACAGTCCGCTAACTGCCAATCTGCCCACCTACGCGCGCATGCACAGCAGGCGGCAATAACTGACTGTCCTCGGCTGCCACTTGTTTAACGTCCACTTTAAATCGTTTTAATGGCACTTTTAAATGTTTTAATGTCTGCCTTTGATTGGTTGAATTCCGCCTTTGATTGGTTAAGGTCCACCTCTGATTGGTTAAGGTCCGCCTCTGATTGGTTAAGTCCACCTTGGCACGAAGATGGGAGTTTGTCGCGATATCGCGACGTCGCGATATCGCGACACTTCGGCCAAGGCTTTCTTTTGGGCCGAAAGTGTCGCGATATCGCGACACTTCGGCCAAGGCTTTCCTTTGGGCCCAAAGTGTCGCGATATCATGACACTTCGGCCAAGGCTTTGCTTTGGGCCCGAAGTGTCGCGATATCGTGACACTTCGGCCAAGGCTTTGCTTTGGGCCCGAAGTGTCGCGATATCGCGACACTTCGGCCGAGGCTTTGTTTTGGGCCCGAAGTGTCGCGATATCGCGACACTTCGGCCGAGGCTTTGTTTTGGGCCCGAAGTGTCGCGATATCGCGACACTTCGATCGAGGCTTTGTTTTGGGCCCGAAGTGTCGCGATATCGTGACACTTCGGCCGAGGCTTTGTTTTGGGCCCACGCGACACTTCGGTCAAGGCTTTGTTTTGGGCCCGAAGTGTCGTGATATCGCGACACTTCGGTCGAGGCTTTGTTTTTGATAAAGGCTTGCTTTTGATTAAGGCTTGTTAAAACGACCAACTTTGTTTTGTTTACTTTTTGACCTTCTAAACTGCTGTGTAAGTGGCTAGGACCACTGTTTGACCTCTGAGGGCTGCCCTGAAAGCTGTGTGTGTCAATGCGATCAGTGTTTGTAGTCACATAATCGGATTGGTGCTATTTTGGTGTCTACAGATGCCCCTTTTTGGGAAGCGCTGCGGGTGACGCAGTGCTGAGCAAAAATAGATAACCAAAGCACTAATGATTAGGGTTTCTTGGTAACCTAACCAACTTTTGATGCCCCAAGTATGGAAAGGGCATGCATTCTTGAATCCTTGCTTCTGACGAGCTAAGGAATTTGATTTCAAGTGTTAACCTATTTTGGTGAGGTGTGACTTGAGCTTGGACATTGATCAGTCATGATTAGGCAAAGGGCGTAACCTTTTGTCCCTGGGGGAACCTTGTGTTCATGCTTCGGGAATGCCAAGTGTTTGATCAATTTGATTATTGCTTGTTTACTGCCCCAAGCAGGAGCGTGATTGTCTTTGTCAATGATTCTTTGAATGCATGTCATTGCTTTGATTGGGTGTGTGCTTGTTGATTGGTGACTAAGTGTGACTACCCCCTCAAGCGACGAATCGATGAGGGAATGACCTTCATGAGAAAAGCGACGAGTCGCTTGACCCAAGATGACTTGTGCAAGGGTGCCTTTAGATGGTTTACCATTAAGCATGTGCAATTTCCTGACATTTGGACCTATTTTTGGTGGGTGTTAACCCTTTTGGTGATGCCATAATGGGGTGAAATCGTCGAAAACCCATCTTCCCGTGGAGCGGTCCGGCTATGGTAGCCTTCTTGGGGAAGTAGGAGAGTGACAATTTGAGCCCCGACATCGATTTTCTATGCCAAGAGGTTAAGTGCAAGAGCACTTGTGTCCGGCAATGCTTATTGCTATGTTTTTGTGTTGCATTTTTGTGATGTTTTTGTTGTTTTGATTTTCTTGCTTTGTGTATATGTCATGATTTTATGTTATGCACAATGATTGATGTTGATGGATGCATGCTACTTTATATTGATGTATGCATATGGTATGATAAATGCGATTGTTGTATGTTGATTTATTTTGATGGATGCATATGTTGTGATGAATGCAAATGTTTTTGATTTATATGTGATATGCAGAAATGAAATGGATGGATAGAATTTGTGATGTTTGGCTATGGCACCATAGACTGTTTAGGACTTTGTGATTTTGTTTTTATGCGATTGTTGTAGTGGATGACTTTGTATGTATACATGTGGTTTTTCTTTTTTTGTATTTTTTGATGGTATTGTAAGGATGAAAAGTAGCGCAGTTGGTTTAGAAATGTAGCTAAGGTTTTCTGAGACTCAGACGGTTTTAACTTACTAGCCATGATTGTACTTTATCTTACAAGACTTTTGAACAAGGTATGAATCGGACTTGTTTTTGACCAAGCTATTTCACATCCCTGTGTGTGCAATTGAGTTCATTTATGTGGTATTTGTCAGGATACCGCCAGTGCCAGATGGGCTTTCAACCGAACCTCGTATCGAGGATCACCTAATTAGCTCCACTAACTCCTTTGTTGTATTTAGTTAGATTAATCTGCGGTGTTATCCAGGATACCATAAGCTAGCTCATCCTTATGCAAACATTGGTCTGCACACACGCAAAGCGAATGTGACAGACATATCGTCATGCGGGTAGGATACCACCATTGCCAGATAGGCTATCAACCAAACCTGTAATGAGGATCACCTAGATGGTTTTCGAATGCTGAGAATTCCAGGGATTCAAGTTCAGGATATTTGTTGGCTGAATGATTTAGAAAGTTGCTCGTCTATATAGTGATGAAAATCACTGTTTATTTTCTATTAATTCTTTTTGAGCAAGGATTTTGAATAGTAGTGATAACCATTGTTATTTGATTTTGTATTTTGAGTATTGTGAGTTTGGGCTGGTGAGTGGCCTTGATCCTTGTGGCCTTGGGGACGACTACGCATCCTTTGCAGGGACGTGTAGTACGAATCCTTACGACGTTGGGGACCAAGGGGGTGATGGAGATTATGGAGTAAGGGCATTGATCTTTTAGGCCTTGGGGATGACTACCCATCCTGGTTAGGGGCGGATAGTACGAATCCTTACAACTTGGAGACCAAAGGTGAATGGAAAGTGTTAGGATGATGATTTGTTGGAATTTTGTTTGTGAATGGCGTTGATCCCTTTTAGGTCTTGGGGATGACTACCCATCCTTGGCAGGGACGTGTAGTACAAATCCTTACAACTTTGGGAACCAACTATGATTGGGATTTGGTAGTGGTGAAAACCATTGTATATGGAGGTGAATGGATAGGAAAGAGCTCGTCCTTTTGTCAATTCTTAGCATTCTAGAACCATTCGCACAGGGGGATGAGCAAGATAACCGTTTCACTTATGGTGACCTGGATTACTACACAGGTTTCATCTTTCGTTCACACAACTTGGGAATTTTTATGTGTTTTAATTTGTGTTGGGATGTTACGTAACAAGGTGTATTTCAAGTGTAACTCTACCTTCGTAAAATCTGTCTGACTCGGTACATTACGTAGCTAAAGAGCAAAATGATGACTGAATCATGAAAACTCTTGATACATTAAAAGACCACTGACTCTAGTGTGGTAAAAAGCAATGCATGGTGTTTTTGTTGTTTTTGTAAAATGGAACAGTGTGGAACAAGATGGACTAGCAGAGCAATTATAGCCTATGGTGCCTTTGACCCGTACGACCACAAATATGCAATGTATGGATGCAATGCTTTAATGCAGCTATGTATTTTTGTATTTTTGATGGATTGATTTTTGTGAATATGAAGATGAGGTGCGAGAAGAGCTCTCTATTGATGAATTTGAGTATGCCTAGAAATGAGATGCAAAAATTTTGTTTTGTTGTTTTTTGATGATTTTTGAATTTTAACTTTTCTTATTTTTGACCAAGCGATTGTGGAAATCCTTGGAGCATTTTTGGGATTGACCAAGCGATTATAGAATCCTTGGAGCATTTTTGGGATTTGACCAAGCGATTTATAATCCTTGGAGCATTTTTGGGATTTGACCAAGCGATTTTAAGGATCCTTGGAGCATTTTTTGGGATTTGACCAAGCGATTGATAATCCTTGGAGCATTTTTGGGATTTGACCAAGCGATTTTATGAATCCTTGGAGCATTTTTGGGATATGGCTCTCTTAGATATGAAATGGTCGCAAATGACTGATATTCAAGGGTTCTGTTTCCTTGATACCGTCAAGAGAAGCTAGCCGGTATGTCCCGGGTCCTATTTTGCTATCAATGACATATGGACCTAACCAATTTGCCACAAATTTGTCCCTTAGGTGGGATGGCAAACTAGAGTTCTGTTGGTTTTCCTTCAAAACCAAATCACCAACCCGAAAGTCCCTCAGGTGAACTTTCATGTTGTAAGCTTTCTTAAGTCGCTCTTGATAAATACGTAAATGCTCGAGAGCATTAACGCGTCGTTCATCAAGCAACGTAAGCTGGTCTAACCGGGCCTGCCATGCAGAGTCATCATCGATGAACTCCTGCATTGATATGCGCAGGGAAGGAATCTCCAACTCTAGAGGCATGACTGCCTCGGAGCCATACACGAGCGAAAATGGAGTGGCCCCAGTGGGTGTCCGAATGCTAGTGCGATAGGCCCATAGGGCAAGTGGGATTTGAATGTGCCAATCCTTATGACTATCTGCGATGGTCTTTTTAAGGATGGCAACTAGCATTTTGTTTGACGCTTCTGCTTGCCCATTCGCCTACGGATAATAGGGTGTCGAAAAGCTGTGCTGAATCTTGTACTTTGTGGTCAAAGCACGCACGTCTTTGTTCTTGAAAGGCGTCCCATTATCCGAGACTATTTTGGATGGAATACCAAAATGACATATGATGTTATGCAAAATGAACTCCACAATGCGGGGTCCTATCGTAGAGGTAAGCGGAATTGCTTCCACCCACTTGGTAAAATACTCTGTGGCCGTTATGATAAACGTGTGATGGCCTGACGATGCAGGGGAGATCTTTCCAATTAGATCGAAGCCCCACTACGAGAACGGCCAAGCAGACTGGACTGTCTGCAAGGCCTGGGAAGGTACGTGCATCAAATTGGCATGATGTTGACACTTCACGCACTTCTTGACATAGGCGCAACAATCTCGCTCTAAAGATGGCCAATAATAGCCCATGCGAAGAATGCGCTTTGCGATGGCCATACCACTAAAGTGGCCACCACATGTACCATCGTGCGCTTGGGCGACTGCCCAAGTGGACTCTTGCTGGTCCAAGCAACGAAGGAGGATTCCTTCATAGCTGCGACGATACAAAATGTCTCCTATCAAGACATACTTAGCCGCTTTCTGCTTGAGTGCTCATTTTGCGGCATGAGTCAATCCAAGCGGGAGATTACCTAACTTGAGGTAGTCTCTAATGGGTAAATACCAGTCCTGTTGATCAGAAACCTCGACAGTATGAACAGCCAATCCCTCTTGAAGTTCATCCCTAGCGAACGCTGAATGGGATAGAACCTGTAAGAATAGCGTTGTGTTGCTATTAATGGGAGTAGGGGAGAACAAGGACCCCCAGTTGGCACGTTTCAGATGATCTTGGATTCGAGAGAACTTATCCGAGGATGGTTCAATCTGGATCATGTGGATTCCTGGCGTCAAGTCTGAGCTTGCACGCTCCATCGTGGATTGCGATAAGGTTTTGACTTGAATGGTTGTCATATCACCGGAAAGGTCTTGCGGAATTAGTGACCCCAAGGAGGCCATTGTGTCCGCAAAATGATTCGATGATCGAGGGAGTGCCTCGATGTCATACCACTCAAGTTTTGCCAAGAATTTGTCCACAAGGGCTTTATAAGCCTGCAGGACTGGGCATTTGCATTGATATACCCCTTTGACTTGATTGACTATTAACAGCGAATCACCAAAGATATTCAGTCATTTGATGTTCATGGCGATTGCTGTCTGAAGACCTAGGAGCAAGGCTTCATACTCTGCATTATTGTTGGTGCACGGGAAGTTTAATTTAAATGACAGGGGCATTGGAGCACCCTGCGGTGTGAAGAATACAATTCCTGCGCCACCACCTTGCTCACATTTAGAACCATCGAAGAATAGGGTTATGTCGGCCCGTGACTCAGGCTCATCGGAATCTGGCGATTCTGAGACATGGAAGACCCCATCATCGGGTAGTTCTATGACTAGAGGCTGATCGTCTTCAAGAGGAGCCTCTGCTAGTTGATCGGCTATGACTTGTCCTTTGATAGATTTTTGTCCAATAAACTCTATGTCAAATTCTGTCAACAACATGATCCATTTCGTCGTGCGACTACTATGATAAGTACGACTCATCATGTATCGCAATGGATTCTCCTTAGACACAACATACGTAGTGTTGCTCAGCATGTAGTGGCATAGCTTTTTGGTAGCAAACACCACTGCCAAGCAGAGTTTCTCAACGTATGCATAGTTAAGTTCATAACTGACCAGGGTGCGGCTAAGATAGTAAGTAGCCTGTTCCTTGTGAAGTTCATTCTTCTGGGCTAACATGGCACCCAGTGCCACCTCAATAGCTGAGATGTATAAGTAGAATGACACTCCTGGTCTAGGTGGTGCCAATACTGGCGGCGAAGCCAGGTATTGTTTGATTTCATCAAAGGTTGACTGGCACTCGTCATCCCAATGAAATGTAACCCCCTTGTGCAATAATTTGTTCATGGGTCGGCACTTGTCAGATAATTGCGCTATGAAGCGTTTAATCGACGTGACCTTTCCCTGCAGACTTCTGAGCTGCTTGATAGTAGTTGGGGGAACCATTTCAAGGATTGCCTTGACTTTCTTTGGGTCCACCTCGATTCCTCGCTTTGAGACTATGAAACCCAAGAGTTTTCCAGATGTGACGCCAAATACGCACTTCTTGGGGTTTAGTCTAACTTTATGCTCCATGAGGCGATCGAGGATTTTGCTTAAGTCATCGATATGATTTGAGCGCAAAAGAGACTTGGCTAACAAATCATCCATGTAATCTTCCAAAGTTTTGTGCATGTAATCATGGAAGATATACGTCATGGCACGTTGGTAGGTGGCACCAGCATTTTTAAGGCCAAAAGGCATGACCTTATAACAAAATGTCCCCCAAGGCGTTGTGAACGCCGTTTTTAGTTGGTCTTCAGGATTGATACGAATCTGATTGTATCCTGAGAAACCATCCATGAGGGAGAGCATTTCGTGACCTGTTGTAGCGTCTACCAACGCGTCGATGCTCGGCAAGGGGAAATCATCCTTAGGACTCGCTTTGTTTAGATCTCAAAAATCGGTGCATATGCGAATCCTCCCGTCGGGCTTCTTGACGGGAACCATGTTGGACAGCCATGGCGGATAATCCATGCAGATGACAAACTGTGCATCCAACAGCTTTTGCAATTCATCTTTGACCATCAAGGCCACTCGTTGGGTGCATCTTACGTAGTTTTTGCTTTACAGGCTTGATTGTCGGATCAAGCGTTAAATTATGCATGACTAGTTGCGGGTCTAGTCTTGGCATATCCTTGTACGACCATGCAAAAACCTCCTTCTTCTCTTTGAGAAGGGCAATGTAGTCGGCTTGCTCTTCGGGGGAAAGACTTACCCCGACTTGAGAATCTATGGATTCATTGGATCCGTGTCGATATCTACATCAGTCGTCTCCTCGACTGACATGTGGGATCCGTCCTCCAACTGATGTGGAGTCGGGATCAAATGGATATCATTAGCTGAGTTTAGATCTGCGTTTGGAACCTCGGGTCCCTCTTCAGCTTGAAAAATATCCTGAGTTGTCCTTGGGGTAAAATGAGGCATTTCACCGAAAGGCCAGTACTCTGATGGTGATAAAGGTGAATTGACGCGATCCCAGTCGATGGCATCTGTGTCTAGATGCAATGACCATGCTGGATCGGCCGGATTGTGGATGGGTGCGGTCAAATCAATGGAGATCATGTGGATGGAATGAATTTGGTCTCCATTACCGCGGGTATGATAACTTGAATCTTCTGGATGCTCCCTATACTCTGGATCTGGCTCTAGGGGAACGGGCACGAACGGATCGGCCCTATGTGCTGATAGGAGGACAGGGTCTTCCCTCGACACTGATGCCATGATAGGGTCTCGGGGTGGACGGTGCTCATCATGAATTTGGAGCCATGGATCCAACACTTGGTCCCACCCCGCTGGGTCTACCCACCATTCATGCCCTAACCTTATGCCCATCTGTCCCATCAGATCTTCATGAGTTAAAGGGCGATTGTGCCATCGCGCATGATTGAGATAGTTCATCTCAGTCTCATCTTCTGAATCACTTTCGAAGATCCAAAAATGTTCATTTTCTTCAGCAACTATTTGCGACGTTGAGGGTTCTCCTTGTTCCAGCAAATTAATCTGGTCCCATTGCGGTTGTTCCACTCTTGGTGGAGGGACCTGATTCTCTTGACACTGTATTGACTCAACTGGAACCTCTAAGGGGAACAACTTCAAAAAGATGTCCGGACACCGTTTATGTTCTCTTTGGGGATTAGTGTCCGAACTTTCACCTCTCTCTAGCAAAGGAGAGGGATTACCGATGTTGCCAAGGGTGTTTGTTGACCATGGGAGGTAATCTCCCAATGTATATTCTGTATTTGGGTTGGCATAAGGATCCGATGCCAATCCCCCCTTGTTGCCTATTTCTAGGCCTTGCATGTTTTCTACCAAGATGTCTAAGGGCAAGGGGTGGTTGAACCCTACTCCCGACTTATCATATGGCATCTGATATCTTGGTTGGCAAAGGACACGCATCCCTTGCTCATATCTGCCTAGCCCGTATCCATGCCAATTGCATTGGCCGAGATATCTTAGAGCGAAGTCCGGGTTTGACAGATAGTTGATATTTTCAGCAAAAGGCTCTTCGTCTTCTTCCTTTTGCTTGCATGGTTCAAGACCATGATCAAGGCCCCCATACACAAAATTTGTCTGGTTTGGTGGGTAACCTAGAGGAACAACTATTCCTATGGGAAGGCGAGGTCTCCCCATGTCCTGTACTGATTCTAATGCGGGCGTTGCCACAACATTCTACACTAGATACTCCCCCAGGCCTGTACTGGCCATTTCGACAATGATTGTTGATGCTTGGGAGGGAGGGAACGGGAGTCCTTCCTGAGTCCATTCCATGTTTGGTGGGTTAGGAGTCTCAGCTTCCGTTGTGCTAGGTGTTTCTTCTATTGATACTATTGATATTGTTGGCAACCCCTCTTCTAGGGGCTGAGCCTCTTCCATGATCTGTTTTCCCTTGTCCTTCTGTTTAGCCATGACAGGTGGCGTTGGTAGTGAAGGAGCAGATGATGAAGACTCACCTGGCTGGGATTTTGATGATTTGGTCACCAGTGGTGCCTACGGTATTGGACCCTGTTTAGATGGATTTAACTGGAAATCCAAATGCGTTGAAGGGAGGGTCGATTGAGGCATTAATTGCACCGCATTGCAATACTTGAAGGGTTCTAAGTCCATCGGGACTACATGTATTTCTCCTTCAAATGCATACTTTAGGCACTGGTGAGCGATCGAAGGGACACACTTCATGTCCCTGATCCATGGCCGCCCTAGCAGTATGTTATAAGCCATCTCGCCTTCCAAAACATGGCACAATGTTGGTATTGTCTTTTGTCCTACCTGGACAGGCAGAACAACTGTGCCGACTGTCGAGCATATTGCATCGTTGAAAGCTCGCAGTGTGTATGTGGAGGCTATGATATGAGAGGCTGGCAGCTTCAAATGTTTTAGTGCTGTAGTGGTAATGATGTTACTGGACGAGCCAGTATCTACCAACACTCTCTTGTACGGGATCCCGTTGACCCGCGCGATAACGTGCAGGGGTGGATCTGCCATGTCATTCGATATTGTTTTGACTTCATCCTCTCTGAAGGTAATGACCGGCTCCGTACATCGTTTCACATGTCCCACGAAGTTGTTGAAAGAATTTGCTTCGTGAGGCTATAATTCGATGGCTTTTAAAATTTCCATAAGAGCTTCCCTATGAGGTGTTGACTGTTGAATAAGCTCATAAATGGAAAGCCTAGCCGATGTGGTCCGCAAACTCTACGTGAGTTTGGTCCGTATCGTGACCTCGGGTCTAGGCGGAGGCAACTGCATAGGGCATTGTTGAGGCTGCGACGTTGTTGGAACTTCCCTTGTAGCTACCTCGGGGGCAACTCCTGGGTACTTTTTGTTCCTGGTCACTATGCTGATCATTCCCACAAATCCTTGCATGGGAAGATTCTGTCGCACCTCATTAACCTGGAGAGGTTTTTCCTGTGCCTCGTGGGCAGGCAAAGGGTCCTTGAATACCCCCATTTGTTGATTATTTGGCGCTATGGGGTTGTCCACGACCAATGTTTTATTGTCGATCAAATCTTGGATTAATCCTTTGAATTTCCAACATCCATTCAAGTCATGTCCCCTTCGCCTATGGAATCTACAATATAATTCCTCTCTGTATCCCTTAGGCTTGGGAGCGTTAGGATCTACAGTTTGGATTTCTGGAAGGGTGACTAAATTTTTCGCTGACAAGCGGTCAAATAGGGAGTCCCTGGACTCCGCATAAGGGGTGAATTGTCGCCTAGGGCGACGCTACTGATTCTGCTCCTATTTTTTATTATCTCTTTCATAACTAGGAGGCACTGCCTGGTAATTAGCCTTTTGGGGCTGTATTTCTTGCACAGGCTTGGGGACATTTATCGCAACTTGATTAACCATAGCGGGTTGTGATTGCGTAGTCCCGGTCTTAGTGGTTTTATTCCACTCTTTCTTTTTAGGCTTGGCGATTGCGCCCTCACCTATTTTGATCTCTTCTATAACTCTGGCTTGCGCCAAAGCTTCTTCTAGGTTGGCGTATTGCTGCAGCAGCAATAGCCCGGAGATTGATTTTAAGCAACTCCGTGCAAACATCTCGTGTGAGATCAGACATAGGGGGAAGGTAGGGTAGCTTAGAAAGCAAAGCCCTCCATCGATTCCCGTATGCTGCCATTGTTTCTTCCTCATATTGCCTAAGGCTGGCCAGATCACTCAGTGATGCCTTCTTCTTTGTGTTGAAGGCAAAGCGTTCAAGAAACGCATCTACTAATTGATCTAGGTTGTTTATGCTGTGTTTTGGTAATTGTGTGAACCAATCCGAGGCGGGGCCTACGAATGTGGTTATGAATGTCCTAAGCAACAATGCATCATTATCTTGGATGCCGAAGCATTGGCTTAGGAATCTTGTGACATGTTCTTGTGCATCCTCTTCACCTTTAAAGACCGCCAATTGAGGCAACTTGAAATGTTCGGGGTAAAGAGGTGTGGGCACTGAGGGATGCACTGGATGACTGCGGAGTTGACGTAACGTGGGCTTTTGATGCCCAGAAGCTTTTGTCTCCACAGACTCCAAACGCTCTAATAGCGCTTTGTATGCATCGAAAGATTTTATTTCTTCCTCTTTTGTTTGCTCCCGTTGTGAGTTATGGGAGACTGGAGGCCTATGGGGGGGTGGCCGAATGGCAGCCCTCCCGCCTTGATGGGGCATTTCGGCCCGTTCTATTTCTCGGTTCATACTCCTCATAAACTTCTTGAGGAGTCTCTGGGCGAGACCTATGACCCCGATTGAGTCCCCGCTGAGGGTACCCATCATTGTTTCGGGGAGTGGCCTCCCTCTCGGGTCTATAAGGTCTCGGAGGCAAAGCTTGACGAGGTTGCGGAGACCCGTCCCGCACCAAAGGGTTGTGCCTCTCATATTGTTCTGCTTTTTGGGTGCGAGGGGTTGGCACCCTCTCAGGGAGTTTATAGCGCAACTCATCCGCTTTGCGTTGCATGCGCTCTTTATTAAGGCGGTATAAGTACTCTAACTCCTGATGACCTTGCTCAAGCTGCGTGATTCGGGCTTGGCGGGCGGCATGTCTGGCGACTGCTGGGTCAATTTGGTCCGCCCTCTTTTGCTCAGGAGGCTTGAATGTTTCTCCTATGTATTTGCCTCTATCTTGATGATCTAAAATTTCAATGGGTCGCTTCCCTCTGTCGAGGTTGGCGGCATTTACTTGAGGCTCTGGCCTCGATGGGTGACCATGATATCTAGCAGGCATGGAAACGCAAGGTTCCCACACTGTTTGTTGTCCTCGAGGAATGCGATGGTCTTCCTCGTACTCCCTTTCATGGGTGTGAAAGGGGCGGGCGGAGTGAGCTCGCCCTGTGTGAAGAGCCCTGTGCTCTGGGTTTTGTCTTTCTGTTCTAATGGGAGGCAAAGAAGAGGTACCGTATTCACGTTGTCTCTCCTCATGGACACTATGCCTCTCTAGCGCTTCATCGCGCTGTGGCCACTCAGATCTAGCCTCAAAAGGCGATTTTCTATTTACATTGAGATCTACATGTAAAGCTTCTTCCCGAAAGGGGCTGTGTTGAATGGGCAAACTCCATAGAGGAGGGTCCCAATAATTCCTTCTTGATGTGGCCTGATGTGGACTCTCTTGTAGGCCAGACCGCCAAGGCGGTATGGCCAAGTCCTCAGGGCTAAAGCGAAGGCGACCAGCGCCCTCTCTTTGTGCACCTTCCGTAGCGTCCGCCCTTGATTGGGCTTGGCTACGGGTGTACACCATTGTGGTGCTTCTCTACTAGCTAAGCAGATTTTTATCTCGTTTATGATGATTTTTCTTTTTGTTTACACTAAGCAAAAATGAACACACACATACACAAACAGTGATTATCTCTTTTAAGGATTAATAGTGTGTCCTAAACTGGTTTAGTGCATTTTGATGTTTTGTTTTGTTTTTGCAAGTTTTGAAGAACGTTTAAATGCATAATGTTGGCTCATATGACTCCCATAAATGGTCGCCCCTTCAATATACCATTGCCGGACCGATATACCAACCTCTCTATATACCCGCCCTTACGAGAGGGAAACTATAGGTACGTGAGAGCAGATGGTACGTGGAACATAGGCGGTACGGAAGGGGGGATTGTCCTGTTAATGACACCTACCATAGAAGACTTATCCTCGCGTGCATGGGAATCACCCCAGCGACACTCGGTCAGCTTTCGTCAGGATTTACGCCTAACAACAGTGACAATCGGGGAAATGGATGCAAAGCTAAGCCAAGGTGGTGATGAACCCACCGTTGGTCTTGCTCAAGGGCTGGGGTCTTACGACCAGCTCCTTGGTTTAATTTACCACGTGATGTGTGTGGGGTTCATTTTATTTAATAAAAATGAAACAAGCATAAACAACTTTCCCTAAGCAAGTAAAAGTTGACAAAAAAAGTAGAAACAAAAAATAATAATAATAAAAAAAATGCAGGTACAGCTTTGGAACCTTACCTTTTTTCTGCTCAAATCGGTTGTCTTTTCGGCCCAAATCGGCTGTTTCTGATTCGGCCCGGTACCTTTAAGCACAAAAAACATAAATTTCAATCAATTTTGAATCTAAAAAAAAATAGGGGACAGAGTCCCACCGTGATCGCCACTGAAAGCATGAGATTCCGAAAATAAAATAGTATTGAGATGCAATATAAACAAACTAGCCTGATGCACGAAATAGGACAAACGTAATCAAATCAGGATAAAACATAAAGAGGAAGCAGGAGCACAACCCTTTTATAGGAGCGCGACCTCGCGATTGTCATGATAGCGTGACCTCGCGATTGTCACGATATTGTGACAACGCGACCTCACGATTGTCACGATATCGCGACAGTCGCAAGGTCATGATATCGTGACAGTGTGACCTTGCGATTGTCACAATATTGCGATAGCGTGACCTCACGATTGTCACGATATCGTGACTGTCTTGATATCACAACAACGTGATGTCGTGACTGTCATGATATCGTGACTGTCATGATATCGTGACTATGCGACGTCGCGACAGTCACGATATCGTGACTGTCGCGATATCTTGACCTTGTGACTGTCATGATATCGTGACCTCGCGAATATCATGATATCACAACTGTCACGATATCATGACCTTGTGATATCGTGACCTCATGACTGTCATGATATCGCAACCTCACGACTGTCACGATATCGCGACCTCGTGACTGTCACGATATCGCGACCTCATGACTGTCACAATATCGTGACTGTCACGATATCGTGACCTCGCGACTGTCACGATATCATGACAGTGCGACCTAACGACAGCGTGACATCACGACTATCACAATATCATGATAGCGCGACATTGTGACTATCGTGATCATCCCGATATCGCGATAGGCAACGTTTGTAGCATTTAAGTGTTTAAAAACAATTTCTTGCCTAAGTGTTTAAAAGCAATTTTTGCCTATCATGTAACTAAAGCACTGTTACGTAACCGGATTGGTACCTTCCAAAATTGCTGTGTAAGTGGCTAGGACCACTGTTTGACCTCTGAGGGCTGCCCTGAAGGCTGTGTGTCAATACGATCAATGTTTGTAGTCACATAATCGGATTGGTGTTGTTTTGGTGTCTACAGATGCCCCTTTTTGGGAAGCGCTACGGGTGACGCAGTGTTGCACAAAAATAGATAACCAAAGCACTAATGATTAGGGTTTCTTGGTAACCTAACCAACCTTTGATGCCCCAAGTATGGAAAGGGCATGCATTCTTGAATCCTTGCTTCTGACGAGCTAAGGAATTTGATTTCAAGTGTTAACCTATTTTGGTGAGGTGTGACTTGAGCTTGGACATTGATTAGTCATGATTAGGCAAAGGGCGTAACCTTTTGTCCACAGGGGGAACCTTGTGTTCATGCTTCGGGAATACCAAGTGTTTGATCAATTTAATGATTGCTTGTTTACTACCCCAAGCAGGAGCGTAATTGTCTTTGTCAATGATTCTTTGAATGCATGTCATTGCTTTGATTGGGTGTGTGCTTGTTGATTGGTGACTAAGTGTGACTACCCCCTCAAGCGACGAATCGATGAGGGAATGACCTTCATGAGAAAAGCGATGAGTCGCTTGACCCAAGATGACTTGTGCAAGGGTGCCTTTAGATGTTTTACCATTAAGCATGTGCAATTTCCCGACATTTGGACCTATTTTTGGTGGGTAAAAACCCTTTTGTTGATGCCATAATGGGGTGAAATCATCAAAAACCCGTCTTCCCGTGGAGCGGTCCAGCTATGGTAGCCTTCTTGGGGAAGTAGGAGAATGACAATTTGAACCCCGACATCAATTTTTATATGCCAAGAGGTTAAGTGCAAGAGCACTTGTGTCCGGCAATGCTTATTGCTATGTTTTTGTGTTGCATTTTTTGGGATGTTTTTGTTGTTTTGATTTTCTTTCTTTGTGTATATGTCATGATTTTATGTTATGCACAATGATTGATGTTGATGGATGCATGTTACTTTATATTGATGTATGCATATGGTATGATAAATGTGATTGTTGTATGTTGATTTATGATGGATGCATATGTTATGATGAATGCAAATGTTTTTTATTTATATGTGATATGCAGAAATGAAATGGATGGATAGATTTTGTGATGTTTGGTTATGGCACCATAGACTGTTTAGAACTCTATTATTTTGTCTTTTAGGCGATTGTTGTGATGCATGACTTTGGATGTATACATGTGGTTTTTCTTTTTTTTTGTATTTTTTGATGGTATTGTAAGGATGAAAAGTAGTGCAGTTGGTTTAGAAATGTAGCTAAGGTTTTCTGAGACTCAGACGGTTTTAACTTACTAGCCATGACTCGTACTTTATCTTACAAGACTTTTGAACAAGGTATGAATCGGACTTGTTTTTGACCAAGCTATTTCACATCCCCGTGTGTGCAATTGAGTTCATTTATGTGGTATTTGTCAGGATACCACTAGTGCCAGATGGGCTTTCAATCGAACTCGTACTGAGGATCACCTAATTAGCTCCACTAACTCCTTTGTTGTATTTAGTTAGATTTATCTGCGGTGCTATCCAGGATACCATAAGCTAGCTCATCCTTATGCAAACATTGGTCTACACATACAGAAAGCGAATGTGACAGACATATCATCATGCGGGTAGGATACCGCCATTGCCAAATAGGCTATCAACCAAACCTGTAATGAGGATCACCTAGATGGTTTTCGAATGCTGAGAATTCCAGGGATTCAAGTTCAAGATATGTGTTGGCTAAATGATTTAGAAAGTTTTTCGTCTATATAGTGATGAAAATCACTGTTTATTTTCTATTAATTCTTTTTTAGCAAGGATTTTGAATAGTAGTGATAACCACTGTTATTTGATTTTGTATTTTGAGTATTGTGAGGTTGGGCTAGTGAGTGGCCTTGATCCTTGTGGACTTGGGGACGACTACCCATCCTTTGTAGGGATGTGTAGTATGAATCCTTACGACGTTAGGGACCAAGGGGGTGATGGAGATTATGCAGTAAGGGCATTGATCTGTTAGGCCTTGGGGATGACTACCCATCCTGGTTAGGGGCAGATAGTACGAATCCTTACAACTTGGAGACCAAAGGTGAATGGAAAGTGTTAGGATGATGATTTGTTGGAATTTTTTTTGTGAATGGCGTTGATCCTTTTAGGTCTTGGGGATGACTACCCATCCTTGGCAGGGACGTGTAGTACAAATCCTTACAACTTGGGGAACCAACTATGATTGGGATTTGACAGTGGTGAAAACCACTATATATGGAGGTGAATGGATAGGAAAGAGCTTGTCCTTTTGTCAATTCTCAGCATTCTGGAACCATTCGCATAGGGGGATGAGTAAGATAACCATTTCACTTATGATGACCTGGATTACTGCGCAGGTTTCATCTTTCGTTCACACAACTTGGGAATTTTTATGTGTTTTAATTTATGTTGGGATGTTACGTAACAAGGTGTATTTCAAGTGTAACTCTACCTTTTTAAAATATGTCTGACTTGATACATTACATGGCTAAAGAGCAAAATGATAGCTGAATCACGAAAACCCTTGATACATTAAAAGACCACTGACTCTAGTGTGGTAAAAAGCAATGCATGGTGTTTTTGTTGTTTTTGTAAAATGGAATAGTGGGGAACAAGATGGACTAGCAGAGCAATTACAGCCTATGGTGCCTTTGACCTATACGACCACAAATATGCAATGTATGGATGCAATGCTTTAATGCAGCTATGTATTTTTTGTATTTTTGATGGATTGATTTTTTTGAATATGAAGATGAGGTGCGAGAAGAGCTCTCTATTGATGAATTTGAGTATGCCTAGAAATGAGATGCAAAAATTTTGTTGTTTTTGATGATTTTTGTGTTGTTTTTGAATTTTCTTGATTTTTGACCAAGCGATTGTGGAAATCCTTGGAGCATTTTTGGATTGACCAAGCGATTGCAAGAATCCTTGGAGCATTTTTGGGATTGACCAAGCGATTTTAAGGATCCTTGGAGCCTTTTTGGACTTGACCAAGCGATTTTATGGATCCTTGGAGCATTTTTGGGTTTTGACCAAGCGATTGCGATAATCCTTGGAGCATTTTTGGGATTTGACCAAGCGATTGCAATAATCCTTGGAGCATTTTTGGGATTTGACCAAGCGATTGCAATAATCCTTGGAGCATTTTTGGGATATGGCTCTCTTAGATATGAAATGGTCGCAAATGACTGATATTCAAGGGTTCTGTTTCCTTGATACCGTCAAGAGAAGCTAGCCGGTATGTCCCGGGTCCTATTTTGCTATCAATGACATATGGACCTAACCAATTTGCCGCAAACTTGTCCCTTAGGTGGGACGACAAACTAGAATTCTATTGGTTTTCCTTCAAAACCAAATCACCAACCCGAAAGTCTCTGAGGTGAACTTTCATGTTGTAAGCTTTCTTAAGTCGCTCTTGATAAATACGTAAATGCTCAAGAGCATTAACGCATCGTTCATCAAGCAACGTAAGCTGGTCTAACCGGGCCTGCCACGCAGAGTCATCATCGATGAACTCCTACATTGATATGCGCAGGGAAGGAATCTCCAACTCTAGAGGCATGACTGCCTCGGAGCCATACACGAGTGAAAATGGAGTGGCCCCAGTGGGTGTCCGAATGCTAGTGCGATAGGCCCATAGGGCAAGTGGGATTTGAATGTGCCAATCCTTATGACTGTCTACGATGATATTTTTAAGGATGGCAACTAGCATTTTGTTTGACGCTTCTGCTTGCCCATTCACCTGTGGATAATAGGGTGTCAAAAAGTTGTGTTGAATCTTGTACTTTGTGGTCAAAGCACGCACATCTTTGTTCTTGAAAGGCGTCCCATTATCCGAGACTATTTTGGATGGAATACCAAAATGACATATGATGTTATGCAAAATGAACTCCACAATGCGGGGTCCTGTCGTAGAGGTAAGCGTACTTGCTTCCACCCACTTGGTAAAATACTCTGTGGCCATTATGATAAACGTGTGACGGCCTGATGACGCAGGGGAGATCTTTCCAATTAGATCGAAGCCCCACTGTGAGAACGGCCAAGCATACTGGACTATCTGCAAGGCCTGAGAAGGTACGTGCATCAGATTGGCATGATGTTGACACTTCATGCACTTCTTGACATATGCGCAACAATCTCGCTCTAAAGATGGCCAATAATAGCCCATGCGAAGAATGCGCTTTGCAATGGCCATACCACTAAAGTGGCCACCACATGTACCATCGTGCGCTTGGGCAACTACCCAAGTGGACTCTTGCTGGTCCAAGCAACGAAGAAGGATTCCTTCATAGCTGCGACGATACAAAATGTCTCCTATCAAGACATACTTAGCCGCTTTTTGCTTGAGTGCTCATTTTGCGGCATGAGTCAATCCAAGCGGGAGATTACCTAACTTGAGGTAGTCTCTGATGGGTAAATACCAGTCTTGTTGATCAGAAACCTCGATAGTATGAACAACCAATCCCTCTTGAAGTTCATCCCTAGAAAACGCTGAATGGGATAGAACCTATAAGAATAGCATTGTGTTGCTATTAATGGGAGTAGGGGAGAACAAGGACCCCTAGTTTGCGTGCTTTAGACGATCTTGGATTCGAAAGAACTTCTCCGAGGATGGTTCAATCTGGATCATGTGGATTCCTGGCATCAAGTCTGAGCTTGCACGCTCCATCACGGATTGTGATAAGGTTTTGACTTGAATGGTTGTCATATCACCGGAAAGGTCTTACGGAATTAGTGACCCCAAGGAGGCCATTGTGTCCGCAAAATGATTCGATGATCGAGGGAGTGCCTCGATGTCATACCACTCAAGTTTTGCCAAGAATTTGTCCACAAGGGCTTTATAAGCCTGCAAGACTGGGCATTTGCATTGGTATACCCCTTTGACTTGATTGACTATTAACAGCGAATCACCAAAGATATTCAGTCATTTGATGTTCATGGTGATTGCTGTTCGAAGACCTAGGAGCAAGGCTTCATACTCTGCATTATTGTTGGTGCATGGGAAGTTTAATTTAAATGATAGGGGCATTGGAGCACCCTGCGGTGTGAAGAATACAATTCCCGTGCCACCACCTTGCTCACATTTAGAACCATCGAAGAATAGGGTTATGTCGGCCTGTGACTCAGGCTCATCAAAATCTGGTGATTCTGAGACATGGAAGACCCCATCATCGGGTAGTTCTATGACCAGAGGCTGATCGTCTTCAAGAGGAGCCTCTGCTAGTTGATCGGCTATGACTTGTCCTTTGATAGATTTTTGTCCAATAAACTCTATGTCAAATTCCATCAACAACATGATCCATTTTTCCGTGCGACTACTATGATAAGTACGACTCATCATGTATCGCAATGGATTCTCCTTAGACACAACATACGTAGTGTTGCTCAGCATGTAGTGGCATAGCTTTTTGGTAGCAAACACCACTGCCAAGCAGAGTTTCTCAACGTATGCATAGTTAAGTTCATAGCTGACCAAGGTGCGGCTAAGATAGTAAGTAGCCTGTTCCTTGTGAAGTTCATTCTTCTGGGCTAACATGGCACCCAATGCCACCTCAGTAGCTGAGATGTATAAGTAGAACGACACTCCTAGTCTAGGTGGTGCCAATACTGGCGGTGAAACCAAGTATTGTTTGATTTCATCAAAGGCTGACTGGCACTCGTCATCCCAATGAAATGTAACCCCCTTGTGCAATAATTTGTTCATGGGTCGGCACTTGTCAGATAATTGCGCTATAAAGCGTTTAATCGACATGACCTTTCCCTGCAGACTTCTGAGCTGCTTGATTGTAGTTGGGGGAACCATTTCAAGGATTGCCTTGACTTTCTTTGGGTCCACCTCGATTCCTCGCTTTGAGACTATGAAACCCAAGAGTTTTCCAGATGTGACGCCAAAGACGCACTTCTTGGGATTTAGTCTAACTTTATGCTCCATGAGGCGATCGAGGATTTTGCTTAAGTCATCGATATGATTTGAGCACAAAAGAGATTTGGCTAACAAATCATCCATGTAATCTTCCAAAGTTTTGTGCATGTAATCGTGGAAGATATATGTCATGGCACGTTGGTAGGTAGCGCCAGCATTTTTAAGGCCAAAAGGCATGACCTTATAACAAAATGTCCCCCAAGGCATTGTGAACGCCATTTTTAGTTGGTCTTCAGGATTGATACGAAACTGGTTGTATCTTGAGAAACCATCCATGAGGGAGAGCATTTCGTGACCTACTGTAGCGTCTACCAACGCGTCGATGCTCGGCAAGGGGAAATCATCCTTAGGACTCGCTTTGTTTAGATCTCAAAAATTGGTGCATATGCGAATCCTCCCATCGGGATTCTTGACGGGAACCATGTTGGACAGCCATGGCGGATAATCCACGCAGATGACAAACTGTGCATCCAACAGCTTTTGCAATTCATATTTGACCATCAAGGCCACTGTTGGGTGCATCTTACGTAGTTTTTGCTTTATAGGCTTGATTTTCGGATCAAGCGTTAAATTATGCGTGACTAGTTGCGGGTCTAGTCCTGGCATATCCTTGTACGACCATGCAAAAACCTCCTTCTTCTCTTTGAGAAGGGCAATGTAGTCGGCTTGCTCTTTGGGGGAAAGACTTACCCCCAGCTTGAGAATCTATGGATTCATTGGATCTGTGTCGATATCTACATCAGTCGTCTCCTCGATCGACATGTGGGATCCGTCCTCCAACTGATGTGGAGTCGGGATCAAATGGATATCATTAGCTGAATTTAGATCTACGTTGGGAACCTCGGGTTCCTCTTCAGCCTGAAAAATATCTTGAGTTGTCCCTGGGGTAAAATGAGGCATTTCACCGAAAGGCCAGTACTTTGATGGTGATAAAGGTGAATTGACGCGATCCCAGTCGATGGCATCTATGTCTAGATGCAATGACCATGCTGGATTGGCCGGATTGTGGATGGGTGCGGTCAAATCAATGGAGATCATGTGGATGGAATGAATTTGGTCTCCATTACCATGGGTATGATAACTTGAATCTTCTGGATGCTCCCTATACTTTGGATCTGGCTCTAGGGAAATGGGCATGAACGGATCGGCCCTATGTGCTAATAGGAGGATAGGGTCTTCCCTCGATACTGTTGTCATGATAGGGTCTCGGGGTGGACAATGCTCATCGTGAATTTGGAGCCACGGATCCAACACTTGGTCCCACCCTACTGGGTCTACCCACCATTCATGCCCTAACCTTATGCCCATCTGTCCCATTAGATCTTCATGAGTTAAAGGGTGATTATGCCATCGCGCATGATTGAGATAGTTCATCTCAGTCTCATCTTCTGAATCATTTTTGGAGATCCAAAAATGTTCATTCTCTTCAGCAACTATTACTTGCGACATTGAGGGTTCTCCTTGTTCTAGCAAGTTAATCTGGTCCCATGGCGGTTGTTCCACTCTTGGTGGAGGGACCTGATTCTCTTGACACTATATTGACTCAACTGGAACCTCTAAGGGGAACAACTTCAAAAAGATGTCCGGACACCGTTTATGTTCTCTTTGGGGATTAGTGTCCGAAATTTCACCTCTCTCTAGAAAAGGAGAGGGATTACTGTTGTTGCCAAGGGTGTTTGTTGACCATGGGAGGTAATCTCCCAATGTATATTCTGTATTTGGGTTGGCATAAATATCTGGTGCCAATCCCCCCTTGTTGCCTATTTCTAGGCCTTGCATATTTTCTACCAAGATGTCTAAGGGCAGAGGGTGGTTGAACCCTACTCCTGACTTATCATATGGCATCTGATATCTTGGTTGGAAAAGGACCCACATCCCTTGCTCATATCTTCCTAGCCCGTATCCATGCCAATTGCATTGGTCGAGATATCTTAGGGCGAAGTTCGGGTTTGATAGATAATTGATATTTTCAGCAAAAGGCTCTTCGTCTTCTTCCTTTTGCTTGCATGGTTCAAGACCATGATCAAGGCCCCCATACACAAAATTTGTCTAGTTTGGTGGGTAACCTAGAGGAACAACTGTTCCTATGGGAAGGCGAGGTCTCCCCATGTCTTGTACTGATTCTAATGTGGGCGTTGCCACAACATTCTACACTAAATACTCCCCTAGGCCCGTACTGGCCATTTCAACGATGATTGTTGATGCTTGGGAGGGAGGGAACGGGAGTCCTTCCTGAGTCCATTCCATGTTTGGTGTTTTAGGAGTCTCAGCTTCCATTGTGCTAGGTATTTCCTCTGTTGATACCGTTGAAATTGTTGGCAACCCCTCTTCTAGGGGCTGAGCCTCTTCCATGATCTGTTTTCCCTTGTCCTTCTGTTTAGCCATGACAGGTGGCATTGGTAATGAAGGAGCAGATGATGAAGATTCACCTGGCTGGGATTTTGATGATTTGGTCACCAGTGGTGCCTGCGGTATTGGACCTTGTTTAGATGGATTTAACTGGAAATCCAAATGCGTTGAAGGGAGGGTCGATTGAGGCATTAATTGCATCGCATTGCAATACTTGAAGGGTTCTAAGTCCATCGGGACTACATGTATTTCTCCTTCAAATGCATACTTTAGGCACTAGTGAGCGATCGAAGGGACACACTTCATGTCCTTGATCCAAGGCCGCCCTAGCAGTATGTTGTAAGCCATCTCGCCTTCCAACACATGGCACAATGTAGGTATTGTCTTTTGTCCTACCTGGATATGCAGAACAACTGTGCCGACTGTCGAGCATATTGCATCGTTGAAAGCTCGTAGTGTGTATGTGGAGGCTATGATATGAGAGGCTAGAAGCTTCAAATGTTTTAAGGCTGCAGTGGTAATGATGTTACTGGACGAGCCAGTATCTACCAACACTCTCTTGTACGGGATCCCGTTGACCCATGCGATAACGTGCAGGGGTGGATCTACTATGTCATTCGATATTGCTTTGACTTCATCCTCTCTGAAGGTAATGACCGGCTCCGTACATCATTTCACATGTCCCACGAAGTTGTTGAAAGAATTTGCTTCGTGAGGCTGTAATTCGATGGCTTTTAAAATTTCCATAAGAGCTTCCCTATGAGGTGTTGATTGTTGAATAAGCTCGTAAATGGAAAGCCTAGCCGATGTGGTCCGCAAACTCTACGTGAGTTTGGTCCGTATCGTGACCTCGGGTCTAGGCGGAGGCAACTGCATAGGGCGTTGTTGAGGCTACGACGTTGTTGGAACTTCCCTTGTAGCTACCTCGGGGGCAACTGCTGGGTACTTTTTGTTCCTGGTCACTATGCTGATCATTCCCACAAATCCTTGCATGGGAAGATTCTGTCGCACCTCATTAACCTGGAGAGGTTTTGCTTGTGCCTCATGGGCAGGCAAAGGGTCCTTGAATACCCCCATTTGTTGATTATTTGGCGCTATGGGGTTGTCCACGGCCAATGTTTTATTGTCGATCAAATCTTGGATTAATCCTTTGAATTTCTAACATCCATTCAAGTCATGTCCCCTTCACCTATGGAATCTACAATATAATTCCTCTCTGTATCCCTTAGGCTTGGGAGCATTAGGGTCTACAGTTTGGATCTCTGGAAGGGTGACTAAATTTGCCGCTGACAAGCGGTCAAATAAGGAGTCCCTAGACTCCGCATAAGGGGTGAATTGTCGCCTAGGGTGACGCTACTGATTCTTCTCTTGTTTTTTATTATCTCTCTCATAACTAGGAGGCACTGCCTGGTAATTAGCCTTTTGGGGCTGTATTTATTGCACAGGCTTGGGGACATTTACCGCAATGGGTTGTGATTGCGTATTCCCGATCTTAGTGGTTTTGTTCCACTCTTTCTTTTTAGGCTTGGCGATTGCGCCCTCGCCTATTTTGATCTCTTCTATAACTCTGGCTTGCGCCAAAGCTTCTTCTAAACTGTCGTATTGCTACAGTAGCAATAGCCCAGAGATTGATTTTAAGCAACTCCATGCAAACATTTGTGTGAGATCAGACATAGGGGGATGGTAGGGTAGCTTAGAAAGCAAAGCCCTCCATCGATTCCCGTATGCTGCCATTGTTTCTTCCTCATATTGCCTGAGGCTGGCCAGATCACTCAGTGATGCCTTCTTCTTTGTGTTGAAGGCAAAGCATTCAAGAAATGCATCTACTAATTGATCTAGGTTGTTTATGTTGTGTTTTGGTAATTGTGTGAACCAATCCGAGGCAGGGCCCGTGAATGTGGTTATGAATGTCCTAAGCAACAATGCGTCATTATCTTGGATGTCGAAGCATTGGCTTAGGAATCTTGTGACATGTTCTTGTGCATCCTCTTCACCTTTAAAGACTGCCAATTGAGGCAACTTGAAATGTTCGGGGTAAAGAGGTGTGGGCACTGAGGGGTGCACTGGATGACTACGGAGTTGGCGTAATGTGGGTTTTTGATGCCCAGAAGCTTTTGTCTCCACAGACTCCAAACGCTCTAATAGCGCTTTGTATGCATCGAAAGATTTTATTTCTTCCTCTTTTGTTTGCTCCCATTGTGAGTTATGGGAGACTGGAGGCCTATGGGGGGGTGGCCGAATGGCAGCCCTCCCACCTTGATGGGGCATTTCGGCCCATTCTATTTCTGGTTCATACTCCTCATAAACTTCTTGAGGAGTCTCTGGTCGAGACCTATGACCCTGATTGAGTCCCCGCTGAGGGTACCCATCATTGTTTCGGGGAGTGGCCTCCCTCTCGGTTCTATAAGGTCTCGGAGGCAAAGCTTGATGAGGTCGCGGAGACCTATCCTGCACCAAAGGGTTGTGCCTCTCATATTGTTCTACTCTTTGGGTGCGAGGGGTTGGCACCCTCTCAGGGAGTTTGTAGCGCAACTCATCCGCTTCGCACTGCATGCGCTATTTATTAAGGCGGTATAAGTACTCTAACTCCTGATGACCCTGCTCAAGCTGCGTGATTCGGGCTTGGCGGGCGGCATGTCTGGCGACTACCGGGTCAACTTGGTCTGCCCTCTTTTGCTCAGGAGGCTTGAATGTTTCTCCTATGTGTTTGCCTTGATCTTGATGATCTAAAATTTCAATGGGTCGCTTCCCTCTGTCGAGGTAGGCAGCATTTACTTGAGGCTCTGGCCTCGATGTGTGATCATGATATCTAGCAGGTGCGGAAATGCAAGGTTCCCATGTTTTTTGTTGTCCTTGAGGAATGCGATGGCTTTCCTCGTACTCCCTTTCATGGGTTTGAAAGGGGCGGGCGGAGTTAGCTCACCCTGTGTGAAGAGCCCTACGCTTTGGGTTTTGTATTTCAGTTTTGATGGGAGGCAAAGGAGAGATGCCATATCCACGTTGTCTCTCCAAATGAACACTGTGCCTCTCTAGCGCTTCATCGTGTTGTGACAACTCAGATCTAGCCTCAAGAGGCGGTTGTCTATTTACATTGAGATCTACATGTAAAGCTTCTTCTCGAAAGGGGCTGTGTTGAATGGGCATACCCCACAAAGGGGGGTCCCAATAATTCCTTCTTGATGTGGCCTGATGTGGACTCTCTTGTAGGCCAGACCGCCAAGGCGGTATGGCCAAGTCCTCAGGGCTAAAGCGAAGGCGACCAATGCCCTCTCTTTGTGCACCTTTCGCAGCATCCACCCTTGATTGGGCTTGGCTACGGGTGTACACCATTGTGGTGCTTCTCTACTATCTAAGCAGATTTTTATCTCGTTTATGATGATTTTTCTTTTTGTTTACACTAAGCAGAAATAAACACACACATACACAAACCGTGATTATCTCTTTTAAGGATTAAATAGTGTGTCCTAAACTGGTTTAGTGCATTTTGATGTTTTGTTTTGTTTTTGCAAGTTTTGAAGAACGTTTAAATGCATAATGTTGGCTCATATGACTCCCATAAATGGTCGCCCCTTCAATATACCATTGCTGGACCGATATACCAACCTCTCTATATACCCGCCCTTACGAGAGGGAAACTATAGGTACATGAGAGCAGATGGTACGTGGAACATAGGCGGTACGGAAGGGGGATTGTCCTGTTAATGACACCTACCATAGAAGACTTATCCTCGCGCGCATGGGAATCACCCCAGTGACACTCGGTCAGCTTTCATCAAGATTTACGCCTAACAACAGTGACAATCAGGGAAATGGATGCAAAGCTAAGCCAAGGTGGTGATGAACCCACCGTTGGTCTTGCTCAAGGGCCGCGGTATTACGACCAGCTCCTTGGTTTAATTTTACCACGTGAAGTGTGTGTGGTTCTTTTTATTTAAATTTGAAACAAAAAAAAAAAAAACTTCCCCAAAAAAAAAAAAAAAAAAAAAAAAAAAAAAAAAAAAAAAAAAAAAAAAAAAAAAAAAAAAAATTTAATTTTTTTTTTTTAACAATTAAATAAATAAATAAAGCATGAAAATTGACGACAACTTTCTCTACCCTTCTTTAACAATTAAAGAAAATGAAAGTAAAAATAAAAAAATAAAATGATTTTTTTTTTTTAAATTTTTAATGGATTAAAAATTTTCCTAAGAAGGCAAACATGACAGAAAACAAAAATATCACAGCAAAAAATGACAGGGACAGTTAGAAACCGTTACCTCTTTTTCACCCAAATCGGCTGTCTTTTCCACCCAAATCGGCTTTTTCTGATTCTCGGCCCGATACCTGCAAGCACAAAAACACAAGCTTTAATCAGTTTTCGAATCTTAAAAAAAAAATAGGGGATAGGGTCCCACCGTGATCGCCACTGAAAGCATGAGATTTCGAAAGAACGAAATACTAAAGTGCAATGAAAACAGACTAGCTTGATGCATTAAATAACACGAATATAATCAAATCAAAAGCAGGAGCACAACCCTTTTATATTAATTCCAAACTCGGTTACAATACATCTCCTCCCTTTTCAGGGGCTAGGAGTGTTAGCATGTCTTGGTTACAGTCGTGATTAATACTTCTTCTATCCGCATGCCCACATTCGAAACGGGCGAGCCAAAGTGTTGCCGCCGCTTATTGCTGATGAATACTTGCTCCTTGTTGTTCTTCCTGCGTTCAAAGAAATAGTAAACCGTTTAGTAGCACCTGTGACTAAAGGATAGAACGTTTAAAAGAAATACGTGCAAATATTGATTAAATACATGAATAAAATAACTCAGGCTGCCCAAGTAAACATTCGAGAACGTTATGCAGGATAACATTCGAGATACGTGATTAAATACAGAATAAACTAAAGCCGCGATAGCACGATAATATATTCAATAAACTATTTAAGCATGATAATACGTGATAAACGTCTTCTGAAATCCAGATCGTGAACTACGTAAGCAGCATAAAGTGTAACGTAAGATAAACACGTGATACAAAGTAAATCAAAATGAAGCTAGCAAAAAGGCATGGGGTGCCCAAGTGGGCCACCCCCGTTAGAACTTGACTTTGACGCCAATCCACCAGGGATGGGCTCAAAATCTCAGAGAAAGTGGTGTCGGAAAATTGATGGTTTACTGTGTCCAATGTCGGATCTGAAGGTTCGGATCCACCTTCTAACAACCACCAATAACCTCCCTTGTGAAAGAGATTACAGGTACAGAAGAATGAATTCGAAAGGAATGCAATCGGGTCTCTGGTTTTGCAGCACTTCGTTGCGTTAAGAAAAATGCTTGTTAACCTCTCTTTTGGGTGGGAAAATCCACCATTTTATAGACCCACGGGGTCTCTTTGGAAGGGTATGCAGGGATGCCACGTGGCGGCCATGCCTTCCCAAGAGGGAGGAGACTCCTCCCTGACTTGGGCTTACATGACTGCCCTTGTGACAGTCTGCTAACTACCAATCTACCCACCTACGCGCGCATGCATAGCAGGCAGCAATAATTGAATGTAAGAGCTGCCACTCATTTTAATGTCCACCTTCGATGTTTTAATGTTTGCTTTTAATGTTTTAATGTTTGCTTTTATTGTTTTAAATGTTTGCGTTTGATTGGTTAACGTCTGCTTTGAAATGCTAAAAATCTGCCAGGCACAAAGGCAGGAGTCTGTCGCGATATCACGATATCGCGATATCACGATATCGCGATATCACAATATCGTGACACTAAGGAGAAAATAGGGCGCATGGTGGGAGCTATCACGATATCACGACAGTCACGATATCACGATAGCGCGACGTCGCACTGTCGTGATATCATGACTATTGTGATATCGCGACTGTGCGACATCACGATAGTCGCGATATCGTGACTATCGTGATATCGCGACAATCGCGACCTCATGACTGTCGCGATATCGCAACTGTCATGATATCGCGACAGCGTGATGTCATGATCGTCGCGATATCACGACCGTTGCGATATCGCGACAGGCAACGTTTGCAGCATTTAAGTGTTTAAAAACAATTTCTTGCCTAAGTGTTTAAAAGCAATTTTTGCCTATCATGTAACTAAAGCACTGTTACGTAACCGGATTGGTACCTTCCAAAATTGTTGTGTAAGTGGCTAGGACCACTGTTTGACCTCTGAGGGCTGCCCTAAAGGCTGTGTGTCAATACGATCAGTGTTTGTAGTCACATAATCGGATTGGTGCTATTTTGGTGTCTACAAAGTGAGGGAATTTGGACTTCACTATTTCGAAAAATAGTGTTTAGCTAGATTTCCTTGGATTTTATTCCTCAACTCACCATCAAAATTAATTTTGATGAATGTAGATTCTATGCATTCCATTTTCTCATAAATAAGCATAGATCATTTATATTAATTCCATTATAGGAAATGACTCTTACTACATATTTAATTTCTGCAACAAGGAGGCTATTATATCTTGTTTCACACTTGAGACTTTCCATGATAAGGAGTGTGCCTATAAATATTTTATTGGAGAGGTAATAATAAAATTACAAAGGTCATTAAAAAATATTTGGTTTTGGAAATTCTATAATTCCTTTATATCTATAAATTTCAACAAATAATGGTAGGGGAATCCTCCATAAAAAAACAATTTATTTAATATTTAAATAAATAAATCTAATATTTAAATAAATAAATCTAATATTTATCAACTCTTCAATTTTTATGGATTTATGAAATATATTATCATAGTTTTGAAAATGTAGTCTCAATTGTGTAATTAAAGGGACAAAAAAGGAGTAAATTATCAAATAAAAGTCCTATGGTATGTTATTCTTTTCAACCTCTCATCTATAAGAATTTATTTTGGACTACTAACCAAACAAATATTGAGACCATAAGGAGGGTCTCAATTGACCACACATTCTTCCAAGGTAAATTATTGAGAGTAGGAAATTTCTATTGATCCAATTCATTATATATCAACTTCAATAAGTGTCAACCATATTTTAGTAGATTCTAAATCAATTTACTCTTTTATATTAAAATTAATAAATGAGGTACTAAAAAATATTTTAAACCATCATCTATAATTTTTTTAAGGTTCTCTTACTCAACTAGATTGCTAATAGAGGACATAATATGGAAATTTTATTCACACCAATATAATTTTAGAAATCCAAACTTATATGAGCTAAATATTATTGAGAATGTGATTTTCATTTTTATTAAAAACAAGAGGATAAGTCTTTGAAAAATAATTAGACCAAAACTTTTTAGAATCCCCCTTAGGGAATGACCACCTAACATGTTTCTTAGCCAATTGTAAATTATCTAATATGAAGTTCCATGTTATAAAAAAACTATGCAGGGTTTTTTTCTTAACAATTATATTGTAAAATACAATGTATACTATTTTTAAGAAAATATTTTATCCAAATATTTTCATTTTTAAATAATATTCCACTAAGTTTTATCCCTAATTTCCAATTGATAAGTTTTCAAATTTTCCACTCAAACCATCCAATATTATTTCCCTTACAAACCTTATCCCACATAGAAATATGAGATCTATTTTTTGATCACTTTATTTCTAAGAAAATATCTTTGTAGTTTGTCAAATTTAAATTCTTTACCTACTAAAATATTTAAAATAATATTATATTAGATTCTAACATATTCTTTGTGAGTTATATCCTTTTATCTAAAGATAATAACTTGCATTCCTAAACCTTCAAATAATATTATATTCTATCAAATGTTGAGTCTCAAAGCACTTTGTTCATTTTTTATCATACAAAGAATACTATATATATTGAAGGAAATTTTCTTACTTAAAGCATCAAAATATCCATAGTAATTCATTGTAAATCTAAGGCATTATCAATTAAAAATATCCGAAAGCTTCTAGTATTAACAAATTATCTAGCAGCTTCTAGTATTAACAAATTATCTAGCAATCTTCACATAGGATGATAATATTTATTTAAATTCCATGATCCTTTTGGATAAGAAAAACCATGATTAGTATCAATAAATAGGAAGTGAGATCTCAAGAAACCATTTGTTATAACTTGAACACCTTTAATTTTGCCTTCCATTTTACAAAATCTTAGCTTGGGTGTCTTCATTTTTTCTAATTTCTAATAGAATATCTTTAAATTTTTTAATTGCTTTGTTTCCAATATTTCCTTGTTAATCAATACTTCTTCCATATAGAGTTGAAAAAATGTAAAGTTTATTTTATCGTAGCATAAAAGAATTTTGTATTTCTATCCCCTTTATTAGTCCATATCTCCCTAAATTTTTGTGCCTTATGTAATTATTTTAGTATAATACGATAATAAGAAAAATATTATTTTTCTTGTACATAATAATCTTAGCCCTTTCTATTGATTTATAATATCTTATAAATTATTTAGCTTGTATTCAATTTACTATTTTTTAAAATATGTTACTAAAATAATTTGATATTCTAAATTTTTATTTGGCATATTGCATCTTTTGAACAAACCTATACATATACAATATTTCTAAAAATGGTTCATCTCACCATAATATGATCATTTAGAAGAAACCATGGTCTTGTAACAACATAGACCATAGTGGAATGACTTTGAATGAGCATTATTGGATATAACACATATCAAGAGAATGGGTTCAGAATATCCTATTTGTAATCAAATGTTTGATGATATTGTATACTTCATTTGCAACAATGTTTAAAGAATAAAAACATGTCCAATATTTTTGCTATATTATTTTTTCTAAAATTTGTATTATAACATGCATGGAAAAATATTGAAGGAATAACATTTGAATTGATAAAGGAAGAAAATTTATGCATTAAACTAAACTAGTAGGAGTACCAATCTCTTTTCCTAAGGAGACAACTATGTTGAAATCCTGTCCAAATAATCTATAGATCACAACTATGAGTCGTCATGGAATTTAACATAAATGAACTAACATCCTTACAACACCTATGATAAAGAGTAACTATAGTTATAATATATGAATTTGGCTTTAACATTATATTTTCCTCTTTTATATAAATAGAAAAACAATCCAACTACTTATTACTTCTATTAATTGCCCATCCAACTTTATATTGTACCATATTATTGTATTAACTATAAAACTTCTCATAATATCATTTTTTTTTTGATAAAATGCAGAAGGGGTTTTAAAAGGATCCCAAAAAAGTTTACAAGGTAAACCAAGGCCAAAATGATATTAGAAGAGGGTTAAAAATCCAACATAGCAAAACTAGCAACACACTAAAAAGAAACCAACAAAGCTTCCAAACCTTAGATCCACAACCACTAGGGGAGAACAAAGAGAACATCCAAAAATAGATTAAAGAAAACTAAAAGGAACTTCCATGCAGGTAAGTAGGATGACTGGTCAGTAAATAAAAACTATAATTACCCATGCTTCAATTCCATACCAAAAATAATTGTTGTCTCCAGAGAGCACAAGCCCTCAGGGAAGTCATCCCACCAAATATGAAGTCTAGGGTGGTCCACACCTAGGTTTACCGTTAAGTCCGCAGACTTATTACCTTCTCAAAAAGTATGCTGAAATGTGATATCCTCAAAAAGTAGGGCGACTATTTTAGCTTCAAGAATCATATTTTTTGTTGATAGGTTTCTATGGGTCATCATTTCATGTAATTTATGGTAGTAAGGGAGTCCTCTTATATGACAATTTTATGGATTCCTAATGATCTGACCATTTGGATTCCTTGGTAAATGGCCCTGACTTATGCAAACTGACTTTTGACTCCAAGCCCTTCAACACATGCCAATATAATATCACCTCTATGATCTCTAATAATACCCCTGACACCTACCTTTCCTAGGTTACCTTTTTAAGAACCATAAAAATATAATTTGAACCAGTCAGGAGGTGTGGGAATCCAAATAGTGGATAATATTTAATTAACTATAATATATAAAGCTAGATTCCTAGCTGGTTTAAAACCTAGCATATTATCCAATATTTTATCAAAATACTTGGGTTTATCTTCTACACAACATGAGGATACATTATCCATAATAGCCACCAAACACTTGGAAAAGATAAAGCTAGCTGAATTTGAGATGTTGTTAAAGGCTCACTCAATGTGCTCCTTCCGAAATCCCCATAGAAGATGAACCAAACTAAAATACTATAACATTTGAATGTGCTTGAAGGATAATCGAGATGATCACTGGGAAGGACCCAAGAGACTCCTAGGAGACCAAAAAATAAGTCAAAAAATTTCTTCTTGAATGGGTAGAGATTAAAGATATGGAATAGGAATTTATTAGAGGTGCCACACAAATAATAATGGTTGGATAAGATCAAACTATAATTTATAAGGTTGTCTAAGGTGAGAACCTCATGCGACACCAATAAAAAAGGAAGATATTAATATTAGGCATGATACCTCTACACCAAACTAGGTTTCAAAGGGGCAGGAGGGAACCAATTTCTAAAGCAGGTAGAAAGAATATTTAACTAATATAGATCCTAAGAGTTCTACCTTCCAACAAAATGAATCATAATCCAACTCTAGCTTGAGCACATAAAGATTTAATAAATCAGTGACGAGGTTGAGGTCTTGCACTTCAGTTAAAGAAATATCAAGGTGGGATAAGGATCTCCATATTCTACAATTCAAAAGAGCAACAATGAAATTAGAAACTCTAGAGCCGAACAAACTTCTACATGAGGATTCAACCATAGCCAAATTAGGTTTATAAGCTAAGGGATCATACATCAACCAAGGATAATTCTAGAATTTGATAGCCCAACCATTCGCCACTAGCCATTTCCCTCCCATATAGATTAGGTCTTTGGACTTACATAGATTCAACCAGAAGGTTGACCTAGAGGGAAACAATGATGAGATCAAAAAATTGTTCTCCATACCTAAAAATTTGGCCTTAGTAATTTTGATCCATTCCACATATTTATTTTGGACCAGCCTCCAACCTTATTTTGCAATCAAGGCTTTATTTATGAGACTAGTTTTTCTCAAACCCAAACCTTCAATTTCCTCTTTTTTGTATATTTTATGGATTCCCAATGATCTCGCCATTTGGATGCCTTAGTAAATGGCCCTAACTTCTACAAACTAAATCGAGTTAACTCCAAGCCCTTCAGCATAGACCAATAGAATATCACCCCTGTGATCTCTAATAATACCCCTAGGACCTACTCTTCTCGAGTTACCTTTTGAAGCACCATAAAAACTTAACTTGAACCAATAAAGAGGTGTTGGAATCAAAATAGTGGATAATATTTGATTAGCCACAATATATAAAGTTGGCTCCCTAGTTGATTTAAAACATAGTAAATTATCCAATATTCACTCGTAGTCCTTGGGTTTATGTTCTGCACAATATGAGAATACATTCTCCACAATAGCCACCAAAAACTTGGAAAATATAAATCCATCCGAATTAGAGGTGTTGTTTAAGTCTCGCTCATTGCACTCCTTCCAAATTTTCCATAGAATATTGGCCAAAATGAAAGACTAGAACATGTGAAGGCACTTGAAATAGAATGGGGATGACCATTGGGTTAGAATATCAAGAAGGGAAATGTGAAAGACCCAAGAGACTGTTGAAAGACCCAAAAATGAGTCAAAAAATCCCTTCGTGAATGGGTAAATATTAAAGAGATGGACTAGGAATTCATCAGAGGTGTCACACAAATAATAGTAATTGGGTAATATCAATACATGATTTCTAAGGTTGTCCAAGGTGAGGAATTTATGTTACACCGATATTCAAAGGAAGATATTAATCTTAGGGATGAGACCTTTGCACCAAACTAGGTTGTATAGGGGCCAAGGGAGAACCGATTCCTTAAGCAAGTGGAAAGTATATTGATTTGAGAAAAAACCTAACGATTTTACCTTCCAATAAAAGCAATCATCATCCATCTCTAACTTGAGCACATAAATATTTAGCAAATTAGATATGATGTTGAGGGAATGTGCTTCTGTTAAATAAATATCATGGTGGGATAAGGATATTCATATTCTATAATTCAAAATAGCAACAACAAATCAGAAACTCTAGAGTTGAACAACATTCTATACAAGGCTTCAACCATAGCCAAATTAGGGTGAGAAGCTAAAGGATCATCCATAAAACAAGGACCATTCTAGAAGATGATAGCCCAACCATTCCCCACTATCCATTCCCTCCCTTATAGATCAAGTCTTTGGACTTACACAAATTCAACCAGAAGGTCGACCTAGAGGGCAACAGTGAAGAGATCAATAGATTGTTCTCCATATCTAGATATTTGACCTTAATAATATTGATCCATTCCACATGTTCATTTTGGACCAACCTCCAACCTTGTTTTGCAATCAAGAATTTATTCATGAGACTAGTTTTTCTCAAACCCAAGCCTCCACATTCCTTTTTTTGTAGATTTAATTTCAAACCACCAAGTGAAATCTATACTTGATCTGAGAGCCAAATCATAAAAATTATCTTTAAATATTATTAATTCTTTGGAGGATATTTTTGGCATCTGGAAGAGTGACATAAAGCATATAGGAATGCTTTGCAAGGAGGACTTAACTAAGAGAACTTTCTCAAAATCAATTAAAATAGCTCCCTTCTAGCTAGTAAGCTTCACTGGATCCTTTCAACCATGGGTTCCCAAAGATATGGTTTATAGTAGCCTTTGAAGAAAGGTAACCCAAGATACGTAGAGGGTAGGGAGGCCACTTCACAACCAAGAATATTGGCTATCTTCCTCTGTCTAGCCATTAGAGTATTGAGAAAGAATAATTTACTTTTTTGAAAATTGACCTGTTGGTCTATTGCTTTTTTAAAATTAGAGAGAATATATTTAATAGAGTGCACCTGAATGATAGGAGCCAAAAAAGAGAGTAAGGTATAATCTATGAATTGATGGTGAGATATAGGGTTAGACCCGAGAGTAGGTTTAATGCCCACGATATTAGAATTTGTAGTAATAGAGTGACCCAAAAATTTTACCATCAAAATGAAGAGGAAAGGGGATAGTGGATCTCCCATAATTTTGAAACACTACTCCATATTCTTATTCTTTTTGAATATATGTTTACATTTCTAACTACTTATTTTTAGATACCTCTCTTTTAGAGGCCATAGCCATTTCACTTAGTTTTCCAAGATACCATATTCATCATTACATTGTATTATTATTTATGGACTTAGTCGCACCTCTAGTTAAAATTTTTATATATGATTTGGTTACCCAAATGAATATCCATCTAGGTTTTATTTTCTCTTTTTAATTTTATTTTAGGTTCTTCCCTTATTTATTCATTCCCATTAATGCTTTTATACTTATCAATTATTTTATTTTTCTAGGTTATTAATAATATGACCTAATATCTATTAGGTTATGTCAAGGCTTGGAGAACATGAAGGATAAGAAATATCCTTAAAAACACTTTCATCATTATTTTTTGATAGAAATCCTAATGTGCAATTATCACCATTAATAAAATTAATTTTTTATATTGTCCAAACAATTATAAAGTGATATGAATATCCCTTATACTATTTTTTTATTATGTTTCCTTTAAAACATCAAGTTGCAAATAGTAAAATCTATACAAATCTCATTTTTATTACAAGGATAACATTTTCCACCACTTGAGAAAAGTGAAAATTATTTTACCAAATTAAACTTGACCTATTCACCTTAATTTTTAGCATTTTCCTCAATATATCCCTCTATACCTTTTATTCCTTCTAGTTCTAAAATTGTACATTTTCTCTTAAATTATTTTTATTTTCTTATAAAGAAACTATGCAAATCTTCATCATCTATTAAGGTAGAGGAGATTTATTTACACATTTTTAAGAGTAGAAAAAATACTTGATATTAGTCATATCTTTCTATAATAATATCTCCTTTCTTAATCTTGAATTTTGTCTCATAACCAAACCTTTTGATTTCTTTATCAATCATTTTTACTTTGTAATTTGTTTCCATGTTTCTAGTCTCATAAAATTTTCAATGTTAGAATGTAATACTTTTGCAATCCACCCACTAAGTGCTGGTAGAACTACCAATGTTTGTTATATTTTAATGCTTTAGAATGATGTGTGTGATATTGACATGATCTAGAGATATAGAGGAAACTAAGATTTCAATGTGAGTGTTTAAATCAAGTTCCTTAGATAAGTCAACAATGATTCCATTAGTAGTATTTTATTGAATTCAACCATGTTTATGAATATTTTAAAACCTATAAAATTGATTTATAACTATATTATATCCTTAAATGTTCTTCTCATTAAAAAAAATTAAAATTAATCCTTCACCTCTTAAGTACCTAAAAATATATTATTGAAATTCTCATTATAAATACTTATTATAATCATCTATAGTATATTGGACATATCCATAATTTTTCTAACCCTATTTAATTAAATAATTATATAATAATATAAACATAATATCTAATAATAATAGAAATAAAATCAACCTCATCAATGATATATATATATATATATATATGCTTGTGTATTTGAGATAATATAAAATAGTTAATGATATTTCTATGCGATTTTAAATTTGTTAAATTTTATTCTTAATAAAAACTTTAAAGAGTCCACTATGGACCATAATATCTAAGGTTAAAATAGTTAAAATTATATTCCATGCACTTTAAATCTACATTAAAGCATGCAACATAAATTTGATCATCAATAATTTGATGATTCTAAATCATAAGAATAGGTGATGACATCTTAAAATAAATACTACAAAGGTCGTGTGCTTCCTTTGCCTAATGGAAAGAAAATCTAAAAACAATATCTTGCACACCACACTGATTTCATGCTTCTTTTATAGACACCCAACAAGAACTACAATTGAGATTCAGATACATATAATATACATAGTTTCATGCTATATATAGTCATATAAGTCTATTATATTTTGTAATATTAACATATATCATCATTAAATAATATATAACTTATGATTAAGTTATATGAATATATGTTCATTTACACATATGATATCAATTGGTCAATCATGCTAAAAGGTAAGGTGCACATGCATATAAATATAAACCTATTAAAATCCATCTCACTACACTACATTATATATGTAAATGGGGTGAATAGTATGATAGTCAATAGATGTTAGGAAATAAAAAGTTTTAAAGCTTAAGAGAAGGTTTTAATATTATAAGGAATTTTAGAAACAAAAAATTTCATAATTAAAGGTTTTAATATTATAAAAAGTTTAAAAAATAAAAATGTTCTTAATAATATTTTTTTGTTCATTTTTTTAGATCTTTGTAAAAGGTTAGTGTTCTCCAACCTCCTTTATATATATATATATATATATAAAGTGTTTGGGATGTTATTTCTTCGAGACTGTACTATTCATCCTATAATACAAATTTTATGAAAATTAATATAAAAAAATATTGAACATGTTTTTATTATTTTATACAATAGAGTATAGAAAATATTGGTGTCAATATTATTTTAAAAACTATTTTAACTAGATAATATCTATGAAGGCTTTAAGCTCCACTACATATAATTGTTTTTTTAGTATTCCATTCAACTTTGTAGTTTTTAGATGGTCATTCAATGTTGTAGTTTTTTTAATTAAAGAGATTAAAATTTTATTTGATCATCTAAGTAATACTTTTATCCAAAGTTAATTTTTTACTTATTATTTCTTTAATAAATAATTTAATATATTTTTAAATATTTTCAATATTAATTTAAAAATATGTATAAAATTACATTGCAAATACATTCTTCTATGAAGATGATAGTTCTTGAATATGATAAAATTTTCATGATTCATTAAACAAAGAACTCACTTCATATGGAAAAATTAATATTAAAAATTTATATATATTTTTAATATTATAAGTTTAAATATATATTTTTTAATATTTTTTTTTTATTGATAAAAAATGTTTGAAAAGGGCTTAAATTTTTATAAAAAAACAAACAATAAAATAAAATTAATCCAACTAAAATAACATCTTAAAAAACCGGAGAAATAAGAACACAAAAAAAAATCCACAACCAAAAAAACATTCACAAGAACCAAAATCACTGGTCAATTTAGCAAAGGTACTATCCTCAGATTTAACAATATCATTTTGAAAAATAGTCCACGGAGTGTTGAAGGACAATGAAACATATCACTAGTCAATCTGGACATGGACAGAGGGACTAGCAAAGAGGTACTATGAGTAGCTTTAACAATATATTCGCAATCTGTAAGGTTTGCTGAAAAATAATTTTTTAAAGGGTTTTGAAAGGTGTTTAAATATTTTTTAATATTTGTTAAAAAAGCATTAAAATTTTATTCTAACAAAACATATAAAATTTATATTTACTTTTAAAGTCAACATAAAATAAAAGTTTTACCTCATCTATTCATTGTTAAAAATTTTAATTTTGTTATTTTATTAATCTATAATTAATTGAAATCCTCCTTATACTAATACAAGTGGGGAAGCAAATATATAATTTTTTATTCAACTCAAAAATCAATATTAAAATAAAAACTTCATCCTATTTCTATAATTAATTGACACATTTTTTAAATTTCTATCTCATTTACTCATAGTTAATTAAAGTCTCTACTATAACTTTACTATAACTAATAGCAATACATCTTATGAACTAAAGTATGGTGTGCAGTTTTGTAGCAGTACCATAAATTTTTTTATATAAATATTTGTTGATTCAAATAATGAGATGAAATTATTGAATTAAAACATTAAAAAGTACTAATTCAAACACTACTATTACTTTAAAATAGAATTATTTAATAAATATTTAAATAACTATATAATTAAACTTATATTTAAAAAACAATCATATTTTACATTTAATTTTTAAATGGTAAATATATTTTTGATGTTTACCAAATATAAAACTCTGATGAAAATCACTTCAATTTAAAGCTAAATAAATTTTATAACTATATAAAAATGAAATTATCTTGTGATTTTTTCGAATTCATCGTTTTTAATTCGGTATTTAAGGTCCGTCACCATGATAGCGACCATTTGCACGTCCATATGCTCATTAAACCACCCACATCTCTTGGAAATTTTTGAAACTTCATCCATGTTAACAAATGATGAATACATGGAAATATAAAGTTTAACTTTTATTTATGCAGAATTCATTTTAGTCGGATCAGTCAAACTCGGTTCCGAATTAATCATTTGTCTATTCATGTTGTCATATGTCTAGTTGAATGTTTTTTAATGCATTGTAAGGCTGTCTTCACTGTAGCCTACTACGGTCTCTTTTGCTCTGTTGACTTTCTCACCAAACCATCTCTGGACTCTTGACCGCTTTCCTCTTCCCATCTTAACAAAATTCTACATAAGACCACGTTTCCCAAAATTGTTTAATCTTTGTAATCTTGTTCTTTTATATTTTATTTAAGCAATCGATTGCAACGCAAATACACATAGTTGAACAATAGATTATATAAAATCCGGGTTAATTAATTTTCAAGTTTATCAGTTAAGTTTCAAATTTTTTTTTTAAGACTAATAATTTTTTTTTAACAGGATACCACAATCATTATAAGGAAAGTCATAAAGGTGAGAAAGACAGAACAGAACCTTGAAAGACAAATCAGAAACAAACAAAAAAAACTGTAGACACCCAAATCTCGAGACCCAAAACAAGGGAGAACTGAGATAACTGAGATAGTTTTACACCAGCTTATCAAAATCCTAAATAACACCAGCAGTTAAACAAGTTACATTCTCAGACCAATCAATGACGGACTTTAAAGAACACCAAATCTTACGTTGATTGATATCAAACGTTTTAAGGCACGAAAGACACAGTGTTTCAAATCCACAAGAGCATGCGGAGCAGTAGAAGCGAAAACTTCCTCCACAGATTTATTCCCAAAACAATTCCTAAGAACAACTTCAGAATCGAAAAGGACAAAAGCAAGGGAAGGATTATCACCCTTAGCCTGTTTACAACGTAACCTTTTTAGATTTACGTCGTTCACCAGCAGCGCAAGAACAAGAAGACTTCCGATCCGGATCAACAAAGTCTTCGGTAATCACTTATTCTTATTCTTGAGACTGGTTTAAGTTTAAAAACTGTTATTCTTGAGACTGGTACCGAATACGATTACTCATAAATCGTTTTTCTTTTTTTTAATATATACATTTAAACAACTTAATGTTGGCACAAATGTGTCAATAACATACAGTTAGGTGTTTTAATAAGAATTAATCATATTAAATTATCTTATTACTTTTTATTTATTTATTTATTTATATTTTACATAGATAAATTAATATTCTTTGTCTTTATTTTTATTAAAAAGATTTATCATCTTCTATGAATTGTTGTGTTTTCGAGTTTAATTAGTTGGATTGATTTTAATTTTTCTTTTTAAACGTCATTATTATGATTTATTATGATTGACTAAATTATTTTTTATCTAGTTTCTTTAGTTTTTTTTTAATAGATATGTTGACATTTTCAATACATTGGCTTTAATGATAGTTGATGATAATTATGTTAATGTTATTTTTAATCTAATCCCTAGATTTATTTTTGAATAGCATTAGTAGTAATTTGTGATTAATATTTTACATCTTTAATGACATTTTGATCCTTGTAAATAATGCTTTGGCCTATGCATTGTTGTCACTTGAAGTTCCATATCATTTAAATTGAGGAGCATTTTGTCTTCATTATATCAATATAAAAATATAACTAATAAATCATCTCCACCGTTTTTTTCTATAATTTCATATATATATATATATATATATATATATATATATATATATATATATATATATATATATATATATATATATATATATAAGGCAAGTTTTAAGATTAAAAATTTAATTCAAATTTAATATCATTGACTATTTTGATATGTTTTTTTTTTTGTTTAACCGACATAAGTTATATTCTATAACCTTATAAATATTTAGTTCCTATAGACAACCAATTTTAAGCACATCATCAAGTCATTGAAACTTACCAATATCATCAAGCCATTCAAGCATCTTATGATCTAACCTAGAGGTATTTATTGCTCTCAAAAGCATCGCTCCCAAGGTAATAACATTGGTGGTATTACTACTCACCTAGCAATGCTTTTGTAAAATATTTAAATTTTATCATTCCTCATCCAATTAGCATGACAATGATCATTTTAGCACTAGCGCAATGATCCTAGAATTATTGATTGTTACAAATAGAAAAGATAAAGACATGCAATTGGCAATTGCAAACCACATATCAGATCTAGATTTGATCATACCAATTTATTCTACCACATTAACTGTGCCTTAATTGGTAATTTCAATCTTAGAACTTGTCCATCATATCTTCCATGCTCAATGACATGTCAATTTTTTTCTAATCTTGTTGTAAATCTACTCCATCTAAGCCATGCAACCATTCCACCTCTCATCTCTATCAATCCTAGTATATTTTCCAAAGGAACCTCTAAGGGGACCATGATTTTTATATAAAGGTAACCCTTGTGGGGATCTTAGCATATGATTTCTGATGTAGGAAAGCCCTACCAAAATCAAGTCAATAATTATTAAGAAATATTTTCCAAATTGGTGATCTCTTCTCAAGTCAACAACCTCCAACATTTATCAAATATTTTGGGGTTTCAAGATATATCATATTTAATTGGATTGTGCCTTTTTGCATATTTGAATCTTTTGTCTTTTGCTTCTATTATTTTAAAATTATTTCATCTATTTTAATTTTGCATAGAAATATTATTTTCATCTATTATAGCATTTGTATAGTAATATTCCTTTCGGTAGAATTTTCATCAAGATTGATACCCCATTTTTTCTTAGGAATTTATATCATTCACTATGTTTTTTGCATCTAAAGATCCATTTTTCTATATTTTAAATGTATAAACATCACAGGATTAGAGACTAAATGATACTATTATGCCTTATTTCTATCACAATAGCAACTGTGGCTTCCCAATCAATAGTTTGTCATATTTAGCAAAATTGCCATCTCTTGGAAAAAGCATCAGTAGTATTATCCCCTCATTATTAGTGCTTGTATCTCTATGTAAGTAGCCACCATTTTGGTCTTTTTTTATCTTTATATTATTTTTTATATAAGGATATAATACTAATCAGTGGAGTTGTAATTCTTCACTGATCTAGGCAAGTCCCTTTATTTCTAATTACATATTTTTCTATATTTTTGTAGATTTTTTAGAAAGAAAGAGCAACAAGCAAAAGTGTCATTAGTCATCAAAAGCATCAAAAATGCTTCTACATTAATCTAATGCTATTATATTAGAGGTAAATATAGGTCAAAGGTTTGCTTCTACATTAACATAATGCTATTATCTTAGAGGTAAATCTATGTCAAAGGTTCCATTTTGGCATATTTGTTGTTATATATTTGAAGTAGTATTTGTTTGTGTTTGTATTATCCCATTCTCATTATTTTGTTTATTACAGGAAAATAGGAAAGAAGGAATACGTTGTTATCCTTGATATTATTAGGGGAATAGCTATAACATTACATGTAGAGGCTTCGGACTGATTTATTACATTATCCACTTGTTACCTCACCCTTGAAATTGAAAATTGTCTTGCTTATTCATCATTAAAAAGATAAAATCATAACTAGGATAGCACTAGATTAAGGTTAGGTGATAAATAATATTCTAAAGAAAAATATAGGTGTTTTTAAATAGAATCCATGAACCCTAGACTAGGCTAAAAATGACCCATATCCTCAAGGTGATACATTATGGATCTAATACCCTATAGTAACAATGGAACCAATACACCTATTCTCATAGTCTTGATCAAAGGCCCTCCATTATTTTCTCTATATCACACTTTTGTAAACATGACATGAACACCATAGTAGGTTTGAAGTATTTTCTTGACTAAGAAAATCCTTAAATAAGACTAAAATTTACCAAAATTTTAATGAGGATCATTAATTTTGTGTATTCAACTATAGTACATTATATCGATATAACAAGAGTATAACAAAATGATAGGACTATTAAGGATATACATTATTCTATAAGTAATTATTGTATAAGCTACTGAGCTATGTTGGGTCTATAGCAAGCCCAAAATGTTAGTCACCCACATAGGGTCCCGCACATACTTCTGCCTAGTAATAAATATATTATAGTGGGCTAGTTGGAATTATATGGGGGTATACGATTACCCCCCACATACCATCTTGACCATGTACCTAAAAGATAACTTCCACATATAATTGGAGTTCTAAGTATCGACCTTATCTCTTGTGTCAACAAGTATATATAGAGGGATTAGGCATATCAAGACCTTTAGTATATAGGGAGGCTTCTAAGGTGTATAGGTTAGAATATGTATATCAAAATTAAGGACATATAAGCTTATATTTATCTTTAAAAATGACTATAAGATTTTAATAACATCTTCTCTTTCTCTTTAAACACAACTATAAATAATTAATATATTAAATAACCCTCTCTTCTTTCCTAGTCCCAAACCCATGGCTAAGAAATACTATCTAACATGTAGTATCACTAGCATTCAACCACTAATATCGACCCTTATATGGAGGTCCATGTTTAGCATATTAAGCTTGAGAACACCACACTTAATAAAGAAGACAAGGTATCAACATGTCAAGATTCTCTAAACCCTACCCATGAGGAAAATGAAACCTTCCAATATGTAACCCATATGACCCATTTATTACACAAGTTTAAGAGGCCATATAATATTTCTTTAGAGAAGGTAATGAAACTATTAGCTACTCTATAGGGATAGTTCATCATCGGATTGTCTTCAAAATCCTAACTCAAACTATTTACTAATAAATCAATTGGACCCATCATTTGGGTCCATTAATGTGAACCTTATATGCATCAAAATCCAATATTATCAATTCAATTCCACTTTATATGATTACATTAAAATAAATTAGGATAAAATTATTTTTATCTCCATTTATGCATCACTCATTTCTAGCTACCCTTGAGAAAACATTGTAGGGAAACATTAGTTGTTGTGCATCTCAACTGGTAGGTACAAGCTACATTCTCAATCATAGTGTCCCACCAAGTGGTCTAGTCTCTAATTATCATATCAGTGTATCCTATTCGTTTTATTATAATCCCACAAGTGTAGGGATTGAACACAACTCTAACATTGAAACCCTCATTCTAACCTCTTATAACTAATCTATTGACCCTATAATTATAGTTATCATGGGATAAAACTCTATGATGATAATTTTAACATGATATTATCAAGTAGATCAACCTCTAGCTTTTATAAATTATCAACCAATTTCTTCTATCTCTCAAAATATACCTCTAAACTCATGAATTTGTCATAAAGTTAAAGCCCTAACTACTTAACTAGATCAATATAAACAACAATTTGTTATTATACAAGGTTCATCATCGAATCACAAGTATTATTATGATGGCTTATGCAACCAACACAAGATACCCTCATAGAAAACCTAATTTTTAAATGTAAAAGGGGAAATAGGATCTTGTCCACTATCATAGATTGTTTGGGACTACATATATTGACATCTCATATGATAAAATATTAATACTAATAATATTATCTAAGAGTCCTAGTGGTATTGCCCTGGACTACCACTACTAGATACTAGGGCATTCTCTAAAGAGCTTTGGGGACCTTATAAAGATGTTTGTCAAGCAATGTTTTGTCTACATTGAGAAAAATATTGTCATTAGTGACTTGTACCAACTCAAACAATCTAGTGATGACAATTTGATCAACATATTAGCAATGTGGTAAGGTCTAGTAGGGAGACTACAATATATTCATCCTTTGAGGAATCTACTTGACATCTACATAAGAAACATTGATGATCAATTAGCCTTCTACTTGGATATGGCTAATGTGTTTTCATTTGAATAAGCAGTTGACATGACCAAGAGAGTAAAAAATGTTATAATAAGTGAATATTCTCTTAAGTTCTACTAGGATAGACACACTTGAGTTTCCACTCCTCCATGTGTCAGGTGAACTCTTAGTGGTGTCTTCATCAGACTTGATGATTTTTTGTAATCCAATGGCTCTCAATGATCAACTTTACTATTTATACAAATTTGATCCTTGGAATAAATCAACCAGTTCTATTTTGTTTCTTCAAATATTGTAATTCTTTGTAGTTCTACTCTTGGGAATTATAACATAGTATCAAAGTAGGCTATATTCTGCTAGCATTCTCTCTTGAAGGAGGTTTCTCGAATTGGTTCTTAATATTTTATTCTTTTTTTTTTAAATAAAGAGGTTTTTTTCATATTGTAGTATGCTCATAAATGCAACTTTTTTTAAAAGATATTTGCTTATGGTAATACCTACTGGTTTACATAATTTAGTTTTACTATTGATGCAAATCTTTAAAAAAATATTTATTCTTGTGTATGCATATTAAAAAAAAAATTGCCTCTATAAAAATACCCCTTCTTAACAAACGCAACTTGCTTTAAAATAATTAAAGCAAAACTGCATCCCATTCTAGGTGTTTTTTAATTTATATTATTTCTTCCCCTCTTGAGCGTACCCATCACTGCATTTCAAACAAGAAGGAAACTAATATAAATCAAACATTTTTTTAGAGGCCCCCTATTTTTATTTGTCCTACTTTGCTTACGTTTAAATTTGTTTTCCCTTAAATGTCAACTCGTTCGGCTTTCAATAGCCTTCACTGCGTATTTCATATCATATAAGGATAAGCGTTCAGTGTCCTTTTCCCCTTTCTATGTATCTTCTAATGTGGAGGAAAGGGAAAAACCGTAGGCCCTTACTTTTGGGTGGCATTTAATTTGTTTTGATTTTACGATCTCAAATCATTTTGTCTTCATAAATTTTAATTAATGTAAGGATCGCTCTCTACGTCACCAATTAATGACTCTTGGTGTACCTACCTAGACCAATGTTAATAATTGTTTTTTTTCGAACGTGGCTTTTGGCCAACATTTTACTATGGTGCACCTTGAGACTACATCTCTCAACGGGTATTTCCCTCATTATTTTTGTATATTCTTAGAAGATCTTGAGATTTTAGGAAGTGTTCTATTCAAATTTCATCATATCTGTTTGTCAAGGTTATGCATAGTGGCTATTTTCACAAAATTGGTTAAAATTAGGATTTTCAAATTTTGGAATTGGCTAATATTTGGGACCCTTGACCAAGGTCAATTAGCCAAAAATTTCTACGTGCAATTATTATTTTTGGTCGATTCACTCCAATTTTATAATAATTTGACCATTCTAAGTTTAAATTTTCAACATTACCCCTAATAGTAGTGAACCGTCTACATGTGTTTTGAAACTATTCACCTAAATTTTGAAATTGTTTCGCCAAATTTTCATAAATATATTTTGGGACCGACCCATTACGCATAACCCTGATGTTTGTCCTTCAACACTCAAGAGGATCTTCTTTTCGCTTGTTATATAAACATCTTTCTAAGCTTAAAATAATAACTCTTTTGTATTCCTAATATTTGCTTCGGTAAAGCTTAGATTGATATTTCTTTGGGCCCATTTATATTGTACCCTGTAAATACCTGCAAGTTTTTTTTTTTCAGGTTAGTGTGTGGTGAGATAATATGTTCTGCAAGTGAAATATTCAAACATGTCACCGCATCCTCTCTTCGGTGTCTTTCTCTCAACATATCCGATTCATATTTTAAAGCTGGTCTGTGGCATAGTTGTTGAGGGAGACTCTCTAGTTTGGTGTCACTCCTCTCAACACCTCTTTAATGTATCATATGATAAGGTGTTATATGATTTTTAAAAATAACATTTTTCTTATCTAGTGCAGATATAGGAGTCTTCTTTTTCCTGGATGCCACCATTGGTGTGGTGAACATAGATGCCATTCTTCCTTATATAAAGTGTAGATATAGGAGTCTCATTTTACCTAGATGATGCCATTGGAGTGTCGAATGTAGATGCCACCCTTCCTCGCTACTTGTTTGTTGAAAGGCATTTCGTGGATCCTTACTCGTTGCCTTTCAAGACATTTTTTTTGCTGTATCATCTATCTGATGTCAACCCCTTTAATTTAAACTATAATATATATTTTTTATATATATTGTAGCAAGAAAAATAATAATTTAATTTCCTTTCCTTTCCAGCTTTTTCTTCACCAAAAAATCAAAGGAGAATTGTAGAAATTTTAATTGAAAAAATTTTGTGGGGGGTTTATAGGTTCCTTTTGCACCTATACTAATTTCAGGGGGTGTCATTGCATCACTTTTTTCCTTATTTTGCATTCTTTACTTTCGTTCTTAAGTTGGTAATATTAATTTTGTTTATATATCTTGATTAATATTAAAAAGGTGTTGATTAAATCTTCAATCCTTATTTAAATAAATTAATAAAATATTTTTTATTATTTCTTTATTTCATTAAGCAAAATTTTACATTAAAATATATCTATTTCTTTATTTATTATTTCATTAAGAAATTAAAAATATTTATGTGTTCAATTTATTATTGTTGACAAAGAGTATTTTTTAAGAACAAATAATTCATATCACTATTCACCTTATTGTACATACTACTTAAATTATAGTTTCCCTCAAGTAAGGGCAAGTTATTTGGTAACCAATACGAGTCCGGTTGATATTCACCTATGTTCCAAGTATCATATCTAATCAAACACTTATAGTTTCCCTCTAGTCAGGGCGGGTATTTGAGAAGAAAATATATATAGGCCTGGCATATTTGTTCTCTTAACCATAATAAATATCAAATTTACTCAAAATACTTATACTTTCCCTCTCATTAGGGTGGATATTTATTGAGTTATTTGGTATTTCCTAAAATCTTTGGCATATTTATCTCATTAACCTCATTAAATATCAAATAACCTTAGAATTACTTATAGTTTCTCTCTCGTTAGGGCGGGTATTTTTGAGCAATTTGGTATTTTTTATAGGATTTTGTTGACTAATAACCATTGTATTCTCTAAATTAAAGTTAAATGGGGACCTTTGGGTTAACTTAAAAATGAATTCAATGAATACAATTGATCCTCTCACTCCTCACAACTCCCATACATAGAAACCCAAAATTTTAAATCTCATTTCTCATAAATGGCTCTCACACCTATTAGAAGAAAAGCAACCTGAGTTCAAAAAGGAATATGAAATATTTTTTTACAAAGGGAAAATGTATGAAACAATGGGTATTATAAGCTCTAATGTGCATAAAAGTTGTGGTTTTACATTGTATATTGTAAAACTCCTTATGAAAGTTGGAAGAAACTAAAGACCTTGTTTGGGATAGTAGATCAAATAAGATCAATGCAACTGGAAGAAGAATTGACAACTCTATCTCCTAAGGACTTAAGTAATATTGTTGACTTCCTCACCAAATTCAAAGAGGTACCCACTCAATACAAAGGTAGTGGGAAGACTAAGACTGAATAAGAATGCATTTATCTAATCCTTTCTAAACTAATGGTGTATTTCAAATATTTACTACCACATTTCTATCTCGTAGACACCAAAACAAGCACCAATCCGATTATGTGACTGCAAACACTGATCGCTTTGGCAAACACAGCCCCCAGGGCAGCCCTCAGAGGTTAAACAAGTGGTCCTAACCACTTTCATAGCAATTTTGTAAGGTCAAGAAGCAATTTGGCACACTTGGACACTTTGCCCAGTACTCGTCTCACCCCGAGATGAATTCAAAATAGAATCCGTCCCACCCCAGGACGAATTCTGAATCCGTCCCTGGGTGGGACGAATTCTAAGCTTAACGGGCAAAAAGACAAATGGTGCCAAGTGGCAGCCCAGAACAGTCAGTTAAGGGCTCCTACCTTGCACGCATGTGTAAGTGGACATAGGGGCCGTTAGAAGACTGTTACAAAATGCATTTATCAAAGCTCAAGTCAATGGAGGACTCCCCTCCCTCATGGGAAGACAAGACTGCCACATGGTGCCTATGGCCAACACATGGCATTTGTGCTTCCCTCCCAAAAGAGACCCCATGGGTCTATAAAAGGTGGGACTTTTCTCACCCAAAACATACAGGTTGAAGGAGTTTTCAAGCAACGAAGTGCTGCCGAATTGAAGACTCACTTGCATCCCTCTTGGTTCACCTTCCCACATCCACCAATATCTTTTGCAAGGGTGGCCTTTGGAAGCTCGAACCTTACCCAAATCCAACGCATGGACACCTGAACCTACCAATTCGCCGACCCCCCAATCCTAAAAGGTTTTGGGACCATCCCTGGTGGATTGGCTCCAAAATCGAGGGCCAATGGTGGGAGGCCCACTTGGGCACCCCCGCACCTCCCAAGTCCTATTTTTAGTTTTTGAGCATTTTAGATCATTTTTCAGATTGCATTTTATGTTATTAGGTCTGATTAATCCATAGCTGCAATTTTGTAACTTTTGGTCAAATTTTAGGATGTTTTGTATTGCTTTGTCGTTTCGCTAACTTGCAGGTGTCAAGGTCAAATTCCCGAGGGTGGAGGCCAAATTGGGAAAATACGACCATCTGGGTCGTCCCAAAATAGCCCCAATTACATAACCCCACTATTTACAGGCATTTTGTAGGTCTCGGGATCCGACATTGGAGCAGCAGCAGGTCGATTTCTTCAACACAGAAGAATTCGTCCCACCTAGGGATGAATTACAATCAGAATTCGTCCTGCCCAGGGACGAATTCCAGTTGAAGGTGGATTTTCCAGCTGCCTCAGTGGTAGTGGCCTTCTGGTAACTTTTCTTACCTTCTGTCAAGTTTTGAAGCAATTTGGATTCACTATAATTACTGTTTCAGGAAAATATTTACATGCATATTTCGTTAGTTTTAGAGAGCAAACGCTTTTCATTTGTAGCAGGTGCTACTGACGTCTTGGTCATTTCTTTGTTTGCAGGAGAAGCAGCAGAGATGAAGAACTCATTGACATCAGCGGCGGCATCATCTTAGCCCACCCATTGCAATCGTGGGCACGTGGAAAGAGGAATCGTTCAGTGATTGTAATCAAACTCTATTTGTGCTCCTAGCCCTGAAAAGGGAGGAGACGTCATTGTAACAGAGATCAAGGGAAATTAATGAAAGGGTTGTGTTCTCTCTATTTTGATTGTGTCTCTTTCAATGTGTTTCTTTTCTGTTTCATGAAATTTACATTTCTAGGACTTAAGCGTACTTAATTTTGAATGCAATCCCACTTGGTGTTTCCTTTGCCCGAAATCTTATCTAGTTACTTCATGCAGTGTAATAAATGCACAAGTATCAATGTGCATTTTATATATGTGCAAGATGTCCATTACACAACTAGATAGAGTGTTGTCCAAGGAATACATCTTACTATATAAATTGCATCATACCTCTACTCTAATGTATCAATTAATTCTCAATAATATATATTTTCTTTCTTCTCTTGATGTCAATAGAAGGTTCTAATTCCATTAGTTGACATTGGTATTGAAGAGACCAATATTAGAGGATTGAGACAATTTAAAGAAAGAGATCCATAGTGATGATTTCAGACCCTTATTAGTGAAAGATAAGAGGCCATATAAAATCCCTTTATGAAGAAAGAGGATATTTGAATAAAGCTAATATATGTAGGTTCAGGAAGAGAGGTCGAGTTATAGAGGATAACATAATATTCTAGGAAAGAGTCTATTAAAGAAATACCTTGATAAAATATTTAGAGAATCAATATTGTGGAAGACATATAGATTTTTGGAGAAGATAAATATTAATTGTAGGGATTAATATTCAAGTGCAGTAAAGAGGTAGAGCAAGTGTAAGCATTCATCATTCAAATTTAAATTCAAGAGATAATAATAAGAGAGAAGCTTATGATCATCTTCTAAACAGGAGAAAGGACCGATACAACTCTTGGCAATAAAAGTAGCCAGAGCATTTATGTGATTAGAAGCTATAGATAAAGCAATAGTCTAGAAACGAAACAACAAGCAAAGAAATAGAAGTTGAGGTACATAGGTTTAAAAAAACAACTAGTAATAGTGAAGGATCAGTGAAAAGAGAAGCAAAGTGTCTCTATAAAGATCTTTTAAAAATATTATTTATAACAATACTTTAAGAGTATTCAAAACAATGGTTTTAGAGCTCTTGTGATATACATTTGGAATTCTATAACAACAATAGCAAAGAGTTTTTAGTACAATAGAAAAATAGTGCATCAAATACTTGAAACTAAGGTAAGAGGCTAAATACAACTAAGATAAATTTGTAGCATTGAGCATCAAAGAAAAATATATCTAAATATCAATGCTAAAGGCACCTGAACACAAGATAAAGATTCATCACCATGTGTTTTTTTTATACCATTTACAAACTCATTGAAATCCTAAGAAGAAACAAACCTTGGAACTTGGTGACACACAACAACAAGGAACAACAATGCTTTGATATGGAATGCAATAGGAAAAGTGAAGAATTTTGGTTTGCATGAAGCACCAATGCATAATGGAAATGAAATGTGATAAGTGAAATGTTTGAGCACCTATTCCAACTCAAGCATATGAGCATTATAACTTCTTATTGGAAAAAACAACACGATATAAGCTAACCCAATTTGTAACACCCTTCTTAAATACTAGAACCTAAAAAGGTTTGCTTTTGGAGACATGAGGAAGTCTACACAATATCTTTAAGATATTCTAAATGTAAGGGAGTGAGCATTCAAAACCTAATTTGTAGTAGAATAGAAACTTAAGTGTGCAAGTTGATGGAGGTATATTTTTCAAATTTCTAAAGTTTTCATAAATTTTGATTCAATTAGGAGCTATAAGGTTTTTATATAAGTTTATAATCAAATTATAATTAATTGGAGATATAATAACTATTTATGAGGTTTTATAAAGTAGAGAATTATTTAAATAGAGTTTTTAAGTATTGAATTAGGAGTGATAAGTAGATTAGTGATAAAAGTGATTATTTTTTGAAATTATTTTTGGAGTTATAAGTTTTTATTTTGAAGCTTTATTTAATATTTTTTTTAGAAATAAATGATTATTGAATTTTTGAAAATTAATTAAGTTGGGAGTCAAAAGGTATTCAATCTCAAACTTAGAAAAATAATTTTACAAAATTTAAATTTCTAGTTTCTAAATATTAGGGAGATATAACGAATTTTACTTCATGGGTTTGGTAACTTAGAAACTTTAAAATTATTTAAACCTAGGGATACACAAGGTTCTCTACTTCAAAAGAATCAATGAATTAATTGGATATAGAGTTCATGATTTAAAAACAAAAAATAATTATCATAAAATTTAGAATCAAGAATTTGATCAAGATTTTTAAAGGAAAGATATATCTAGTTTCACAGTTGATTTATAGTGAAGCCATGAATGAAAACTTGGAAATAATTGAGCACTATTTACATGCAATAATTATTGAAGCAATTGATGATGGAAGAGATAGTATTACGATACCTTTAGATATTGGTAATATCGTGTACACGGTATTGCTTATACTCAAATTTCACAAAGAAGAGAACATGAAACAAAAGGACTCGATTGAATCTCTTAAGAGGAAAGCTAAAGTAGACAAATAATTTTTGAAAAATTTATTTTATTGTTCATGCAATATTGATATTCCAAGTTCATCTAATTAAGGATCCTATTATGATGGTTTAAGTGAATCTTTAGAAGTTTGTATACAAGAAGAGAAATACTCATATGATTCAAAGGATAAAGGCAAAGTAAATATTCTTATGCAAGAATATGAATTCAATGAGAAAGTACAAGAAATTTGTAATATTGAAGCTAAAAATACTAATGAACATGAAGCTAAATCCAAAGACAAGTTCAAGCAAGGATAATAAGGAGAACCTGATCAAGATGAAATTCACATACATTGTAAAGCCAATTTAAGGATGAAGATCTTATTGAAGACTAAAGACTTCAATAACCAAATAATGTAATACAAGGAGGTGTTGAAGAATATTATATTATTTAATACATGCTAATGTACCCTCATGGTACAACCTTGTAAATATTAGATTAAGGTTGTGTCCTATATTAGAGAGTGAGTAAATATTTTATGTAATATAGTAATATGCATAAAATGCACAAGTGTATCATATGTAAGTGTTCACATGTGTTCTTAAATTAGAGTGTGCAATGTGAATATTCATGTCCAATTGTGCACACAAGATAGATTCATGTATATGCAAGTGTCAAGTAGAGAAGTCAAGAGTCATGAGACTTACCATAAGGAAAGGAAGAGTCAAGTAACCAAAGAGTCGTCCAAAAATGACTATATATTACTCCATAGCCTAAATCACCTACACCACCTACATAGTATACATTGTCTACATAGTGAGCATAGAAAGCATTGTTATTGTATGAGATTTTTATGATACATTTGTAATAGAAAGAGGAGTAAACAAGATTGCATAAATTTAAGCAACTAATATTGTAATTTGTGCAACATGCTTTGTACATGTATGATTCAGGCTATTACATTTATATTGTTCCTTATGAATGAATGTTAGTTGTTATACTATAAGCATTGATTTTATATATTAGTTGGCTCATATTATTCTAGTTATAGTTTTTTTTATCTTACTATATTATGGCTATCATATATTTCACCCTCTGAATATTTATCCAGTGAATTTACATTAATATTGAGGCTTAAAATACCATCAACCAACCCATTTATTCTAAAAGTAAAATTTCAATAGGACTTTGTTCAAGAAGTCCTAAGAAACTCGATCGTAAGCTTTGTTCATATCTAACTTTAGAAGCATACCAACCCTATAAATTTTATCCATTGAATGAATAACCTTATGAATGAAAATAATACCATATAATATTTGGTGATATTTAACAAAACCACCTTGTTGATCTTTAATAATAAAATGCAACATCCTCTTCAACCTATTAGCAATATTTTTGGACATAATTTTATATATTGTACTACACAAACTGATAGGTCTAAAATTTTTAAAATGTCTAGTTCCTAGAACTTTTAGGATGAGAGCCAACAAACTGGAATTAACATCTGTAGGTAAGTATTAGATTCTCTATATATCCTTGATATCCTTAGTAATATTTGATCCTACAATATTCTAGAACTTTTGGATGAAAGAAACTGGAAGATCATCCGGTCTTGGGGCCTTTTTCCCACCAAGACTAAACATGGCCTCCCTTATTTTATCATCTATAAATGGGTATAGAATAAATAAATTCATATGATCAATAACCAATGTTAGAATATTAGGAAGGTTTTTACTTTAGGCTTCCTCAATCACTACAATAGATTCTCCTAGTAGTTTTGAGAAATAACTAACTTCTACCCTGATAAATTTAGATGCACTGCCACTCAACCGTCTTTCATAACCAAATTCTTTATCTTATTACTATCTCTATGTATTAGGGTGGACACATAAAATAATATTGTATTTCTATCACCTTCTTTTAGCCACAACAACCTTAATTTTTTTTGCCATAGCAATTTCTTGCAAGCCTTGATATTATAATAATCAACTAAGATCTAGTGTTTAGTCCTTCTCTAATGGTCATCTAAGATTTCTGGGTTCACTTTATTTTCAATTTTTTTAAGCTTTAGCTTTAGATACTTCTTTTGGGTACATAGATGCTTGAAGAATCTTCTATTCTAGTCTTTAATATTTGCTTTAATCCATCTCAATTTACAAGCAATTTGAATTATCTTAGGGCTCTTGAAAACCTTTTTTCACCATTCTTCTATACTATATTTTAAACTTTCATGCTGCATGCACATCAACTCAAAGAGAATAGGACTATTGTGAAGCTTTCCCCCATTCTCTATCTCCCAAAGTATAGTATTGTGGTCAACTATAATCTTGGGGAGGGCCATAAGGGTTGTGTCTCCAAAGATCGTTAGTGCTTCTTGAGAAACCAAAAACTGGTCCAATATTATATAAACCAGCTAGTCATCCAATATTAAATTACTCTAGGTATACTTAAACCACCTGATATCAATATCTATTAACTCATTATCACTCAAAAAATTCCAAAAAAATTCAATTTCTTCTAATAGAATTGGAGAGGCTCCCTTCTTATTAGACAAAAATAGCAATGTATTGAAATCACTTTCCAAAATCAAAAGAAGATATTTGAATTTTTTCTAAGAAAGCTCAAATATTTCCATAAAGAGTGTTTTCCACTCACTAAGTTTGGAGCATAAATTTTCATAAAAATTCAATTTTGGTTATGGTCCAAGCTATGAAAAAACATAGATATGAAGTTGTTATTAGTAACTATGAGATCACCTTCTATTTTTTCCTTATTCCACATGCACATGATCCCTCCAAAGGCTCCATTGGAAGGTCTAATCAAGTATTTTGCTTCTCTTCATAAAAATTAGTTGACACTTTGAACCTTTTGCACATACATTTTAGTTTCCTGAAGCATTTCCTTATCTTATTGCTTTTCCTTTCTTAGTACCAAAATCTCTCAATGTTTCGAAGGGGAATTTAAAACCCTAATATTACTGGAAAAAAATTTCATTTTTTATTTTTCATGGGAGGATTTTTCCCCCAAAATTTTGGAACTCTTTGATATCCATTCATCACTTCCATGGTTGTTTCCTTATCCAAAATTTTAATGTTCTACGGGAAGCCCCTTTGGGTCTCAAGGTCAACATCAACCTATTTTTTACTTCTAGTTACTTGGTTAGGAATACTGAGTCCCTATATTTGATTTAAAACAAAATCTATATATTTCCTAAGACCACAAGCATTAGGTCCAAAAAATATACTTTAGTAGCTAAAAATATGTCTACTAACATAATATCTCTAAATCCTTAGTCGTGAACTTACCACATTCTAAAACTTAAAGTCAATCAAAAGCATTCATACACTTAATATCAAAATCACAATTAGAGGCTACAACCACTAGAATATTTACCTCTATGTAGTTTCCACTGTTATCATCTACGAAAATGTGTTCATCCACACCATTATCCAAACTCTCTAGTGGATCTTTATGAAATTTCTCAAGAGCACCTTCAACACCTTTCCATTCCAACTCTAACCATAACGCTAGAGAGCCCAAACTTGGGATTTGCTTCTACCACCAAACCTTTCCCCTTATCAAATTTCTATTACAAATCACATGTAGAGTTGGGATTTCCAAAAAATTTGCATACCATTTCCTAGATATATTCTCATATTCCAAAGGATAGGACTAGACCTCAAACTTAGATTCAATTTTGATTGACTTTAGAAAGTCCTTATCAATCATAGTATTAACATAGATTTTGGCAAACATTAACTGGATCTAGCAATGGTTACAAGTTCAACCATCACCAACTCATATATTTCACATGTAATTATTGCAAGGATTGACTTATACCATATGGACAAGGGAAGAATACGTAGTTGGACCTACACTGAATCTTGATCAATACATTGGATATTAGAGTTGAAATAAGGTTCCCACTTCCTCATAAACAAACCTTTATGCCCATAGAACCATGACCCACATTGAATAATACTTTCTTTATCACCTAAACCATTGAGCTTGACTAGGAAAAACCCTCTAGGCATTACAACAATCTCCATAGAACCCTTAAGATTCTATTTAAACAAAGCCCACTTCCTAATAGCATCCAACTTTGGGAAAACCTCAAAAAATATTCCTACTACCACAAAATCCCCATGAGATGCAACTATATCATCAAGAAGGTCTGAAACCACTAGTATTCCCAAAAAAGAGAGGTGATTAAAACCTTGGCTCACTACTTTTTGCTTTTCCTTGAGCACACTAACCTAGGAGTGGACCCCCGAGATAAAATTCCAGTGACATCTATCTACCTTGACACCTAGTTTTTGAACACCTGACACATTCTTGACACACTTTTTTTTATTGCCACCACTCACCATTATTAGACCCCTAATGTATCCCTTATCTTTGTTGTCACCATTCCTCACTTCCTAACCGCCTTCACAAAATGAACCTTTACTACCAATATTGCTTGTGTTTTGACTATCATTGCTCATCATGCTCTAATCACGAATACTCTCCATGCCTCGATCCTCACCACTCCATCCTCCTTGACCACCATTGCTCTCTACTCCCTAAGCATTACCACTCCTTGATCCCTAACCTCGACCACTCCTCACACCCTAACTGCCATTGCTTCCCACCATTTCCTCATTTTATTAATATATATTATAAATAAGATTCCTCAATGTATGACATCATCTTTTCAATTAGCACATGCATAAAAATATAAAACTATAAAAACCCATGTCCCTACACCACATTCTATATGCAAATGAAACTAAGAGCATGATACTCAATTTACATTTCCTAAAGAAAATTGGGAAACAAAAAAATTAAACCTTAATAAAAAAGAAAATTAAAATTAAAAGTTTGATATCTCAAATAATTTTTTTAATCTTATAATATAAGAAACGAGTGTGAGAGGAAGGTTCACACAAAAATATGGCTCGACCATTATTTATAAAAAATATAATAACCAGAAAACATTTATGGCTATTTAAGTCACAGTGCATATAATAATTTCTTACGTCTTCTTTGACTGGTTATTCAACTTTCTAGTTTTTAGATGGCTATTCAACGTTGTATTTTTTTGAAATTTTATCCGTTCATATATAATAATTATGTTTTATACACTTTGATTTACTATTTTTTCCACTTATTATTTTTTTAATATATAGTTTAATATATATTTTTTTTAAATTATGATTAATTTATTGATTTAGATCCTATATAGTATTTTGTTTATATAATATATAAAACAATTAATGGATAAATTTATTTCTACATTTTTGAAATTATTTATGAATAAAAATATTTATAATATATAGTATTTTTTAAACATATAGTATTTATAAACTATTGTATTTTATATTTATTATATATAGCATTTATGATTTTTTTTTAATGAAGAAAATTACTCATTCAGATCCTACTCTGACTCTAAGATGGAATTATCTAGATATTTAAACAATTACATAATTAAACTTATACTTAAAATTTTTTAATTTTATTTTAATTATTTTTGGATCTAAAAAAAAATATTATATTAAAGAATTAATAGAATACATGTTTACAAATAAAAAAAGAGGTCGATAAACATGTTACATGGCTAACACCATCAGTCAAAAAATCATCCTCATAAAAATAGAGTGGGAACCTAAGCAAACAATTTATAGCTAATCAACACCGCCTTATAGAATTGATAAACAACATAACTAGAGGGACAAACTCAATGGGTCAGACTCATTAGAGGGTGTATCTTGAAACCTTGATTTTCTATTTTAGTGAATGGATCGACTACAAGATACTTTCAAAGTAGAAGAGGATTAAGGAAAGGAGACCCTATAATCCCAATGCTTTTCATCATTGTGGTAGAGGCTTTGGGAAGGACCATTAAAGTTGCTTCTATAGCAGGACTCATCTCACGCATAAATGCGACTTCTTAAACAAAACCTATTACCCATAAGTAATTCGTGGATGACACGTTCATGCTAACCTTGTCTTAAATGGTTGAGGATGGAAGAATTATACACATTCTAAAAATGTATGATGAAGATGTTGGCTAGAGAGTGAATTTTAATAAGATAAAACTCTACTTCCTTAACACTCATGTCCCTAGACAAACCAGTATTGCTACGATTTTGGAGTGTCACATAGCGACTCTTCCCACATCCTACTTAGGCCTACCCATCTTTTCTAGGAACCCTAGAAGGAGCTATGTGGAATAATGTGTTGGAGAGGATCCAAAAAAAGTTGGTTGGTTGGAAAGGAAATCTACTATATTAGGCAGGAAAAGCGACCTTGACTATGGCATCACTTCAGAGCATTTCGATATATTTCTTATCTGTGTTTAGAGCTCCAAGCAAAGTATATCAAAATATTGAGCAATTTCAAAAAACTTCCTCTGGTCAGGGACGAAAGAGAAAAAAAGGATCCATTTAGTAGGATGGATCAAGGTATGTAAACCTAGAGCTAATGGAGTGTTAGGCCTAAGGAGAGTGTCCCTTCTCAACACGATGCTACTGGCCAAACAAGCCTGGCGATTGTTGACAAATATTGAAAATGAGTGGACAGCCATAGTTAGGATAAAATACCTCCAAGGAACAATCTTCCTCAATGGAAACTTGGTTAATAGGGGATCGGCATTTTGGAAAGCAATCCTAACCAGTAAATATTTGGTTAAGAAATGACTTATATGGATGCTAGGTAATGGATAAAAAATCAACTTCTGGAAAGACATGTGGGCTAGATTTGAGCCCTTATCTCGAAACCCCCATTTTTCTAAAATCAAATAACACATGGAACGATCTATAGGGCACAAGGTGGCAAATTACATAAGGGAGGACAGGAACATACCTAAATGGTAGCTTACTAGGGTTCAGGGGTTTGAAGCTGAGTCTGAAGAACTTCATAATATTTTAGGCCAGTAGGTCATACCCACGAGCAATGTTGAAGACCATATAGCATGGGCAAAAATGGAGAGTGGAGAATTTACAGTTAAATCTACCTATAATTTACTCCTTAATACTGAAGATCACCAGTTTCAGTCACAGCTAGTCTAGATCAAGGACTTGATCCCCAAAAAGTCCTTTTTCACATGGCTAGTGATTCAAGGAAATATTCTCACCATTGACAACATGTTGACAAAAGGAATTATTATTGCTAATAGGTGTTACATGTGCAGGGCAAACTGGGAATCAGTCCAACACATCTTTCTATAATATCCAGTGGCAACTTCCATCCTTGATGGAATTGTCCAAGACTTTAGCATTTCTTGGGTTAAACCTACCTCGATCACTAAATTTTTCCAACAATGGCCTCTTCCATTTGGAACACAAAAACTCAAGTTCCTTTGGAGGATCTGTTGGCACCACTTCCTTTGGTAAATTTGGTTACAAAGGAACCATAGGGTTTTTAATGATTCCAAGCACAACCCTAAAACCATCCTCAACAAAATTCTTGCATTTTTGAAAGAAAATATTAGTATCCTAACTACGAATAATCAAACAATTCCTCCTGGGGAAAAACATATTGCCCTATCCTTAGGTATCCCTTATGATGTGACAGTTGTTGTCCTAGGACCCAATCCTAGGGATAGGATAATTTAGGAGCCTCCTCCTAGGGACTGGTTGAACCTAAATTTTGAAGGTGCGACTAAGGATAATCCTGGGTGGGTCAGAGCTGGAGGAGTAATAAGATATCATCAAGTAATTCTGAAGATGGCCTTTGTGGAACCATTAGGAACCAAAACCAATAATGAGGTATAAGCACAAGCGCTTTGGAGGGGTTTACAGGTGGCACAGGAGATCCAAGGCAATATGATGGTTGAAGGGGATTAAAAAATCATCATTAACCTCCTAACCAATGGAAAAAAATCCCCATGGAAGATTGAAGCTATAATCCTTGAGGTGAGGATCCTTTTTGAGGACATACAAGATAAGAGGGTGCACCATGTCTTCCATGAAGCCAACAGATCAGCTGAAAAACTAGCCAATGTAGGAGTTGAGGCTAGTAGTTTGACAACGTGGACATGAGGAGTGGCATGTGAAGTAGAGGACATCCTCCACAATGATAGGCAATACTTTACCTAAAGAAGGTAGTGGAAGGGTGGTCAAATCCCACATGGCCCAAGACCACCAGGAGGCATACTTACCAAGAAATCCTAATCATATAGGGGTGATTCCATGGACAATGCTGATAAATTTCTCAGCTATGATTAACAACAAAAAATGCAAGGACAATATTTTGATATGTAAAAATGCAAGCATCCCAAGTCAAAACACTAATATTCATAGATGGCCCAGAGGTGAAAGGAAAAAGACCATTGGATAGAATTCAGGTGATAATGAGGAGGTTAATAGTGCACGGATTTCCATTATGGTGAATTTAATTATTACCAAGCATGATAAGGAAAAAATGGATCCAAATCATAATGATATGTGGAGGATGAAAAGACTGATAAGCCCTATCAAAAAGGCCACCCGACATAAGGTCCAAATGGAGGCTGATGATTGAATTTTCCTCATGCAAGTCATGCATGTCTATGAAGGTGCTATCATATGGGAGATAACTTCAATCAATGAGGATCTAAATCATGATGACAAGAAATCAATTGAAATGCTAATGAGGTCGACATATAATGTAAAGGGGTAGAAAACACAGGTGGAAGTAGATGGTTGGTCTTTTCCAACGCACAACACTCCTTCTAAGGCATGTGTTGATACATGGGTAAAAAATATGAGGTAGGAAATCATCAATTGGATGGAGGCTACGAATAGTTGGCATAAGGTCCATGTAGAGAACGGTGACTGGACTCCCATAGGTGGCACAAAAAATAAGAGAATGACCATTACATTCTAGGAAAATTTTAAATCCTACCACCTTCATAGCGATAGCAAAAGAGGAAATTCATGGAGCGCAAGTCACAGTGATATTGAGAGAACTGTGAGGAGAAGACTTGCAAGCAACAATATGATATATGTGGAACCCTACATGGTTATTATGGAACCTGTTGCTCGGGCCATCCTCACTAAGAGAAGGTTCACTCAATTCTTTGACCTTTTCTCTAGGGTAGAGGAGGATATCACTCATGCGGTGATGGACACTTGGGAAGATGGGAAGGTGGAGATTCAGGGAAGAGAGTTCATCATCGACATGAACCTTCTTGCTACTATGACAGGGTAAACTATGAGAGGATAGTCCATCTGCCATCAAAAATATCACTAGAAGGTGGAATTGAAGGAATTATGTGACAACACTAAAATTTTAAAGGAATCTAAGAATGGGCTGACCAAAATGGATTTTCCCACCCCATGGAATGGGGTTATAAAGAATGTGATGGAATTCGTCACGACGAAGGAATCCCACAAGACTCTGCTAATATTTCAATATACTTTCATGAATTTCTCTTGGGATGTTAACCTGATAAGTATTCCATAGTTTCTCATGAATTCGATGAACTATACCATCAATTTCTATCATAGCAAAAGAGGGTCTGCTATGCCTTTGCATTAAGGATTTTTTAAAGTGATTTACAAATGGGTGCTGGCTATAGCTCAAAACCCTAAATTCTTGTCATTGAGGAGATACCACCCAACCACCATGCCAAAATTTCAAGAGCAATAGCTAGCCCGAGCACAATCAATCTGACTTCCATGTCTCTTGTGAAGAAAAGATTTGGGGAGCCAAATAGTAGAGGTGGTATGGCAATAAAGTGACTAAGGATTGAGGAACCTCCAACGAGATCCTACTTGAGGTTGAAGAACAAAAAAAATTAGGAAATCTCCAAAACAAGTTCCAATGATATGGAGGAAGAGGGACCTATGATCATGGTCCTAAAATGTTTTTTCCTAAAATCCTACATTGGCATCATTCATCAGATGCATGAGGCCCACGACACTTTGAATCAGGTTTTCTTCAATGAGGGGTACGTGTCGAAAGTGGAAGTCAAGGACGATGACGAGGAATAAGAGGATGAAAAGGATGAGGAGGTCAAGGAAGATGCTAAAGAAGAATCCTGAGGATCCTCAAGCCTTGGGGGTTTCATTTTTGTTTTAAGTATTGTACAAAGGAAGTAATCCTTTCCTAGATTAGGCCTTTTTCTTCTGTTGTCAAGTTTTTCAAGTGATTCTCCCAGCTATGTTTGAACTGTCAAAAGTTTTTGTTTAATGTTTTCTATGGTCTCCTGGTAAGGTGTTTTAGGGAGGTCAATAGTAGTAAAGGATAGAAAGTCCTTAGCATGAATAGGATCCATAGCATCAACATAAGGCTAAATTTTGTAATAGGTTTTGGGTCAACCTATAAAACCCGATAATTAATGAAGAATTATACTTAAAAAATAAAAAATAAAAAACATAACTAATTGATTACATAATTATGAGGCTCAATTATATGGTTTTAGCCACCCTAGGACCGATTCCCACCCAACAATAGCATCAAGTGACTTTGGTGTTGACTCCCTCCCTTGTCCAACTTAATATATACATTTAAACAACTTAATGTTGGCAAAAATGTGTCAATAACATACAGTTAGGTGTTTTAATAAGAATTAATCATATTAAATTATCTTATTACTTTTTATTTATTTATTTATTTATATTTTACATAGATAAATTAATATTCTTTGTCTTTATTTTTATTAAAAAGATTTATCATCTTCTATGAATTGTTGTGTTTTCGAGTTTAATTAGTTGGATTGATTTTAATTTTTCTTTTTAAACGTCATTATTATGATTTATTATGATTGACTAAATTATTTTTTATCTAGTTTTTTTAGTTCTTTTTTTAATAGATATGTTGACATTTTCAATACATTGGCTTTAATGATAGTTGATGATAATTATGTTAATGTTATTTTTAATCTAATCCCTAGATTTATTTTTGAATAGCATTAGTAGTAATCTGTGATTAATATTTTACATCTTTAATGGCATTTTGATCCTTGTAAATAATGCTTTGGCCTATGCATTGTTGTCACTTGAAGTTCCATATCATTTAAATTGAGGAGCATTTTGTCTTCATTATATCAATATAAAAATAAAACTAATAAATCATCTCCACCGTTTTTTCCTATAATTTCATATATATATATATATATAAGGCAAGTTTTAAGATTAAAAATTTAATTCAAATTTAATATCATTGACTGTTTTGATATGTTTTTTTTTTTGTTTAACCGACATAAGTTATATTCTATAACCTTATAAATATTTAGTTCCTATAGACAACCAATTTTAAGCACATCATCAAGTCATTGAAACTTACCAATATCATCAAGCCATTCAAGCATCTAAATCAAATCAAGCATCTTATGATCTAACCTAGAGGTATTTATTGCTCTCAAAAGCATCACTCCCAAGGTAATAACATTGGTGGTATTACTACTCACCTAGCAATGCTTTTGTAAAATATTTAAATTTTATCATTCCTCATCCAATTAGCATGACAATGATCATTTTAGCACTAGCGCAATGATCCTAGAATTATTGATTGTTACAAATAGAAAAGATAAATACATGCAATTGGCAATTGCCAACCACATATCAGATCTAGATTTGATCATACCAATCTATTCTACCACATTAACTGTGCCTTAATTGGTAATTTCAATCTTAGAACTTGTCCATCATATCTTCCATCCTCAATGACATGTCAATTTTTTTCTAATCTTGTTGTAAATCTACTCCATATAAGCCATGCAACCATTCCACCTCTCATCTCTATCAATCCTAGTATATTTTCCAAAGGAACCTCTAAGGGGACCATGATTTTTATATAAAGGTAACCCTTGTGGGGATCTTAGCATATGATTTCTGATGTAGGAAAGCCCTACCAAAATCAAGTCAATAATTATTAAGAAATATTTTCCAAATTGGTGATCTCTTCTCAAGTCAACAACCTCCAACATTTATCAAATATTTTGGGGTTTCAAGATATATCATATTTAATTGGATTGTGCCTTTTTGCATATTTGAATCTTTTGTCTTTTGCTTCTATTATTTTAAAATTATTTCATCTATTTTAATTTTGCATAGAAATATTATTTTCATCTATTATAGCATTTGTATAGTAATATTCCTTTCGGTAGAATTTTCATCAAGATTGATACCCCTTTTTTTCTTAGGAATTTATATCATTCACTATGTTTTTTGCATCTAAAGATCCATTTTTCTATATTTTAAATGTATAAACATCATAGGATTAGAGTCTAAATGATACTATTATGCCTTATTTCTATCACAATAGCAACTGTGGCTTCCCAATCAATAGTTTGTCATATTTAGAAAAATTGCCATCTCTTGGAAAAAGCATCAGTAGTATTATCCCCTCATTATTAGTGCTTGTATCTCTATGTAAGTAGCCACCATTTTGGTCTTTTTTTTATCTTTATATTATTTTTTATATAAGGATATAATACTAATCAGTGGAGTTGTAATTCTTCACTGATCTAGGCAAGTCCCTTTATTTCTAATTACATATTTTTCTATATTTTTGTAGATTTTTTAGAAAGAAAGAGCAACAAGCAAAAGTGTCATTAGTCATCAAAAGCATCAAAAATGCTTCTACATTAATCTAATGCTATTATATTAGAGGTAAATATAGGTCAAAGGTTTGCTTCTACATTAACATAATGCTATTATCTTAGAGGTAAATCTATGTCAAAGGTTCCATTTTGGCATATTTGTTGTTATATATTTGAAGTAGTATTTGTTTGTGTTTGTATTATCCCATTCTCATTATTTTGTTTATTACAGGAAAATAGGAAAGAAGGAATACGTTGTTATCCTTGATATTATTAGGGGAATAGCTATAACATTACATGTAGAGGCTTAGGACTGATTTATTACATTATCCACTTGTTACCTCACCCTTGAAATTGAAAATTGTCTTGCTTATTCATCATTAAAAAGATAAAATCATAACTAGGATAGCACTAGATTAAGGTTAGGTGATAAATAATATTCTAAAGAAAAATATAGGTGTTTTTAAATAGAATCCATGAACCCTAGACTAGGCTAAAAATTACCCATATCCTCAAGGTGATACATCATGGATCTAATACCCTATAGTAACAATGGAACCAATACACCTATTCTCATAGTCTTGATCAAAGGCCCTCCATTATTTTCTCTATATCACACTTTTGTAAACATGACATGAACACCATAGTAGGTTTGAAGTATTTTCTTGACTAAGAAAATCCTTAAATAAGACTAAAATTTACCAAAATTTTAATGAGGATCATTAATTTTGTGTATTCAGCTATAGTACATTATATCGATATAACAAGAGTATAACAAAATGATAGGACTATTAGGGATATACATTATTCTATAAGTAATTATTGTATAAGCTACTGAGCTATGTTGGGTCTATAGCAAGCCCAAAATGTTAGTCACCCACATAGGGTCCCGCACATACTTCTGCCTAGTAATAAATATATTGTAGTGGGCTAGTTGGAATTATATGGGGGTATACGATTACCCCCCACATACCATCTTGACCATGTACCTAAAAGATATCTTCCACATATAATTGGAGTTCTAAGTATCGACCTTATCTCTTGTGTCAACAAGTATATATAGAGGGATTAGGCATATCAAGACCTTTAGTATATAGGGAGGCTTCTAAGGTGTATAGATTAGAATATGTATATCAAAAGTAAGGACATATAAGCTTATATTTATCTTTAAAAATGACTATAAGATTTTAATAACATCTTCTCTTTCTCTTTAAACACAACTATAAATAATTAATATATTAAATAACCCTCTCTTATTTCCTAGTCCCAAACCCATGGCTAAGAAATACTATCTAACATGTAGTATCACTAGCATTCAACCACTAATATTGACCCTTATATGGAGGTCCATGTTTAGCATATTAATCTTGAGAACACCACACTTAATAAAGAAGACAAGGTATCAACATGTCAAGATTCTCTAAACCCTACCCATGAGGAAATGAAACCTTCCAATATGTAACCCATATGACCCATTTATTACACAAGTTTAAGAGGCCATATAATATTTCTTTACAGAAGGTAATGAAACCATTAGCTACTCTATAGGGATAGTTCATCATCGGATTGTCTTCAAAATCCTAACTCAAACTATTTACTAATAAATCAATTGGACCCATCATTTGGGTCCATTAATGTGAACCTTATATGCATCAAAATCCAATATTATCAATTCAATTCCACTTTATATGATTACATTAAAATAAATTAGGATAAAATTATTTTTATCTCCATTTATGCATCACTCATTTCTAGCTACCCTTGAGAAAAAATTGTAGGGAAACATTAGTTGTTGTGCATCTCAACTAGTAGGTACAAGCTACATTCTCAATCATAGTGTCCCACCAAGTGGTCTAGTCTCTAATTATCATATCAGTGTATCCTATTCGTTTTATTATAATCCCACAAGTGTAGGGATTGAACACAACTCTAACATTGAAACCCTCATTCTAACCTCTTATAACTAATCTATTGACCCTATAATTATAGTTATCATGGGATAAAACTCTATGATGATAATTTTAACATGATATTATCAAGTAGATCAACCTCTAGCTTTTATAAATTATCAACCGATTTCTTCTATCTCTCAAAATATACCTCTAAACTCATGAATTTGTCATAAATTTAAATCCCTAACTACTTAACTAGATCAATATAAACAAAAATTTGTTATTATACAAGGTTCATCATCGAATCACAAGTATTATTATGATGGCTTATGCAACCAACACAAGATACCCTCATAGAAAACCTAATTTTTAAATGTAAAAGGGGAAATAGGATCTTGTCCACTATCATAGATTGTTTGGGACTACATATATTGACATCTCATATGATAAAATGTTAATACTAATAATATTATCTAAGATTCCTAGTGGTCTTGCCCTGGACTACCACTACTAGATACTAGGGCATTCTCTAAAGAGCTTTGGGGACCTTATAAAGATGTTTGTCAAGCAATGTTTTGTCTACATTGAGAAAAATATTGTCATTAGTGACTTGTACCAACTCAAACAATCCAGTGATGACAATTTGATCAACATATTAGCAATGTGGTAAGGTCTAGTAGGGAGACTACAATATATTCATCCTTTGAGGAATCTACTTGACATCTACATAAGAAACATTGATGATCAATTAGCCTTCTACTTGGATATGGCTAATGTGTTTTCATTTGAATAAGCAATTGACATGACCAAGAGAGTAAAAAATGTTAGAATAAGTGAATATTCTCTTAAGTTCTACTAGGATAGACACACTTGAGTTTCCACTCCTCCATGTGTCAGGTGAACTCTCAGTGGTGTCTTCATCAGACTTGATGATTTTTTGTAATCCAATGGCTCTCAATGATCAACTTTACTATTTATACAAATTTGATCCTTGGAATAAATCAACCAGTTCTATTTTGTTTCTTCAAATATTGTAATTCTTTGTAGTTCTACTCTTGGGAATTATAACATAGTATCAGAGTAGGCTAGATTCTGCTAGCATTCTCTCTTGAAGGAGGTTTCTCGAACTGGTTCTTAATATCTTATTCTTTGTTTTTTTAAATAAAGAGGTTTTTTTCATATTGTAGTATGCTCATAAATGCAACTTTTTTTAAAAGATATTTTCTTATGGTAATACCTACTGGTTTACATAATTTAGTTTTACTATTGATGCAAATATTTAAAAAAATATTTATTCTTGTGTATGCATATTAAAAAAAAAATTGCCTCTATAAAAATACCCCTTCTTAACAAACGCAACTTGCTTTAAAATAATTAAAGCAAAACTGCATCCCATTCTAGGTGTTTTTTAATTTATATTATTTCTTCCCCTCTTGAGCATACCCATCACTGCATTTCAAACAAGAAGGAAACTAATATAAATCAAAAAAAAATTTAGAGGCCCCCTATTATTATTTGTCCTACTTTGCTTACGTTTAAATTTGTTTTCCCTTAAATGTCAACTCGTTCGGCTTTCAATAGCCTTCACTGCATACTTCATATCATATAAGGATAGGCGTTCAGTGTCCTTTCTCCCATTCTATGTATCTTCTAATGTGGAGGAAAGGGAAAAACCGTAGGCCCTTACTTTTGGGTGGTATTTAATTTGTTTTGATTTTACGATCTCAAATCATTTTGTCTTCATAAATTTTAATTAATGTAAGGATCGCTCTCTACGTCACCAATTAATGACTCTTGGTGTACCTACCTAGACCAATGTTAATAATTTTTTTTTTTCGAACGTGGCTTTTGGCCAACGTTTTACTATGGTGCACCTTGAGACTACATCTCTCAATGGGTATTTCCCTCATTATTTTTGTATATTCTTAGAAGATCTTGAAATTTTAGGAAGTGTTCTATTCAAATTTCATCATATCTGTTTGTCAAGGTTATGCATAGTGGCTATTTTCACAAAATTGGTTAAAATTAGGATTTTCAAATTTTGGAATTGGCTAATATTTGGGACCCTTGACCAAGGTCAATTAGCCAAAAATTTCTACGTGCAATTATTATTTTTGGTCGATTCACCCCAATTTTATAATAATTTGACCATTCTAAGTTTAAATTTTCAACATTACCCCTAATAGTAGTGAACCATCTACATGTGTTTTGAAACTATTCACCTAAATTTTGAAATTGATTCGCCAAATTTTCATAAATATATTTTGGGACCGACCCATTACGCATAACCCTGCTGTTTGTCCTTCAACACTCAAGAGGATCTTCTTTTCGCTTGTTATATAAACATCTTTCTAAGCTTAAAATAATAACTCTTTTGTATTCCTAATATTTGCTTCGGTAAAGCTTAGATTGATATTTCTTTGGGCCCATTTATATTGTACCCTGTAAATACCTACAAGTTTTTTTTCTTCAGGTTAGTGTGTGGTGAGATAATATGTTCTGCAAGTGAAATATTCAAACATGTCACCGCATCCTCTCTTCGATGTCTTTCTCTCAACATATCCGATTCATATTTTAAAGCTGGTATGTGGCATAGTTGCTGAGGGAGACTCTCTAGTTTGGTGTCACTCCTCTCAACACCTCTTTAATGTATCATATGATAAGGTGTTATATGATTTTTAAAAATAACATTTTTCTTATCCAGTGCAGATATAGGAGTCTTGTTTTTCCTGGATGCCACCATTGGTGTGGTGAACATATATGCCATTCTTCCTTATATCAAGTGTAGATATAGGAGTCTCATTTTACCTAGATGACGCCATTGGAGTGTCGAATGTAGATGCCACCCTTCCTCGCTACTTGTTTGTTGAAAGGCATTTCGTGGATCCTTACTCGTTGCCTTTCAAGACATTTTTTTTGCTGTATCCTCTGTATGATGTCAACCCCTTTAATTTAAACTATAATATATATTTTTTATATATATTGTAGCAAGAAAAATAATAATTTAATTTCCTTTCCAGCTTTTTCTTCGCCCAAAAATCAAAGGACAATTGTAGAAATTTTAATTGAAAAAATTTTGTGGGGGGTTTATAGGTTCCTTTTGCACCTATACTAATTTCAGGGGGTGTCATTGCATCACTTTTTGCCTTATTTTGCATTCTTTACTTTCATTGTTAAGTTGGTAATATTAATTTTGTTTATATATCTTGATTAATATTAAAAAGGTGTTGATTAAATCTTCAATCCTTATTTAAATAAATTAATAAAATATTTTTTATTATTTATTTATTTCATTAAGCAAAATTTTACATTAAAAACTTAAGTTATCTATTTTCCAAACGTCTTTAATATTTTATAGAGATATTTTAGTGAATGAAAAAATTTTCCTTTCAACACAGTCTCTATATTAATTAAATTTTTTGGAATCAATTTGTTACATATAGTCAGCTTAAATGAAATAAAAGGGTATTCAATCCAATCCTTACATAATAAAAAATAAATAAAATATATCTATTTCTTTATTTATTATTTCATTAAGAAATTAAAAATATTTATGTGTTCAATTTATTATTGTTGACAAAGAGTATTTTTTAAGAAGAACAAATAATTCATATCACCACTCACCTTATTGTACATACTATTTAAATTATAGTTTCCCTCAAGTAAGGGCAAGTTATTTGGTAACCAATACAGGTCTGGTTGATATTCACCTATGTTCCAAGTATCATATCTAATCAAACACTTATAGTTTCCCTCTAGTCAGGGCGGGTATTTGAGAAGAAAATATATATAGGCCTGGCATATTTGTTCTCTTAACCATAATAAATATCAAATTTACTCAAAATACTTATACTTTCCCTCTCATTAGGGTGGATATTTATTGAGTTATTTGGTATTTCCTAAAATATTTGGCATATTTATCTCATTAACCTCATTAAATATCAAATAACCTTAGAATTACTTATAGTTTCTCTCTCGTTAGGGCGGGTATTTTTGAGCAATTTGGTATTTTTTATAGGATTTTGTTGACTAATAACCATTGTATTCTCTAAATTAAAGTTAAATGGGGACCTTTGGGTTAACTTAAAAATGAATTCAATGAATACAATTGATCCTCTCACTCCTCACAACTCCCATACATAGAAACCCAAAATTTTAAATCTCATTTCTCATAAATGGCTCTCACACCTATTAGAAGAAAAGCAACCTGAGTTCGAAAAGGAATATGAAATATTTTTTTACAAAGGGAAAATGTATGAAACAATGGGTATTATAAGCTCTAATGTGCATAAAAGTTTTGGTTTCACATTGTATATTGTAAAACTCCTTATGAAAGTTGGAAGAAACTAAAGACCTTGTTTGGGATAGTAGATCAAATAAGATCAATGCAACTGGAAGAAGAATTGACAACTCTATCTCCTAAGGACTTAAGCAATATTGTTGACTTCCTCACAAAATTCAAAGAGGTCCCCACTCAATACAAAGGTAGTGGGAAGACTAAGACTGAATAAGAATGCATTTATCTAATCCTTTCTAAACTAATGGTGTATTTCAAATATTTACTACCACATTTCTATCTACCAAATATTCTCTTGGTGCAACCTTTAAAATACCCTCTTTAGAAGAGTTTTGTGATATACTAACTAGGGAAAAAAAAAAAATTGCAAGATATGAAATCTCTTCTTCTTCCTCTTCCTCAAAAGCCTTAGTAGTCTCCACCTCTTCTAAAGAAAAATTCAAAAAGAAGAAAAAAAATCCCATAACTTGTACTCATTGCAAAAATAATGGTCACTCTGTAAGCAAATGCTGGAAAATATTACAAAAACTAGAGGAAGCTATAAAGGATCAAAAGATAGAAAATAAAAAGTAAATAGGAAAATCCCTTAATGTTCAAGGTAAAACCTCCAATTCTTCTTATAATCACTAGGTCCTAGATTTCGGAGCAACTCATCACATGACTACTTTAAATGAGTCATTATCTTCTATCTCCTCAAGTTCAACCTATAGCATAGAAGTTGGTCACTCTTCCTTCATCCCAATCAACGAAAAGAGTTATATAATCATTGATGGTGGCTCTATCAATGATGTTATCTATGTTCCAAACATTGCCACAAATATCCTCTCTGTCTATTAGATTTATACTTTTGGAAAGAGGAAAATTGTTCTCTTCTCTCCAAAAGGAGTTGAGATAAGAGACTTTCAAGATCCCCATTATCTCATAGCCAAAGGAGATATTGATCACAACAATCACCTATTTCACTTCAAAGTATTCAAAAATCCATAATGGGCCTCCTATTTTGTGGCACATGGAGATCTTGAAAGTAAAATTTGGCATGAAAGGTTTGGTCCTCTCAGTTACAACTACCTAAAGAAATTGAGCACCCATGAAATGGCAACGGGTTTAACTCAAGTCTCTTCTATTGATGGATTTTGTCTTGTATGTGCTATTGGAAAGCAATATCAATATCATTTCCACCCATGTAGTTCTCTAAAAACTTCATCCCCTCTAGAATTAATCCATAGTGACTTGATGTCTTTTCCAGAACCTTCTTTCAAAGGAGAAAAATATGCTCTAACATGTATTGATGGATTTTATAGAATAACTTGGGTCTGCTTCCTAAAATATAAAAGTGATGTTCTATCCCACTTCAAATTCTTCAAATTCTTAGTTGAAAATCAGGCCTCTTGCGATATCAAGCAAATTTGCACATATAATGGGGGAGAATATTGTAGTAATGAGTTCTCCATATTTCTATCAAATCATGACATCATTAATCAGTATTATGTCTCCCATAATCCTCAATAAAATGGTATTGTAAAAAGAAAAAAATGAACATTAAAGGAAATGGAAAATTGTATACTCCATTCAAGAAATCTTCCAAAAGTTTTTTGGGCAGAAGCTATTAACTGTGCTAATTATATTCAAAACCGCACACCTCATAAAGCTCTTGATCATTTAACTCCTAAAGAAGCATGGACTAGTTCAAAACCATATGTTTCCTTCTTCAATATCTTTGGGTGTACTTATTGGGCACACATCACAAAGAAGAAAAGGAAGGCTCTAGATAATAAAAGCATAAAGTTCATATTTGTTGTTTATTATGAGGAAATGAAAGAATACATGCTCCTTGATACCTCAAATCATGACGTATTTTTTCATAGGAATGTCCAATTTGATGAAACATTCCCTCAGAAATATCCTCAGCTCTCTTCTTCCTCCATTGAGCCTTCTCCTATAATATAACCTCAATATAATGAAGAACCAACTCTAGAGGTTAACTTAAATATTGATAATCAAGATGAGGAACCTGTAACTCCAACTCAATGTCTTTTCACTCCTTCTACTCCTTCCACTATGCTAAAATGGACCCACACCATTTTTAAAAAAGCTACTCCTTACATCTAAAATATTCCATCATCCATATCAACCAACTCCATAGGCACTGGTCTTGTTTTTTAGTCTATTTCCTCTGATCCTCATTCCTTCAAATAAGAAACTGGTATTAAAGAATGGGATGATGCCATGCAAAGTAAATTATCTTCCTTAATAAAAAATAAAACTTGGGATTTAGTTCCCTTGCCTGAAGGAATGAAATCAGTTCGTTGTAAATGGATTTACATAACAAAGTATGGTCCTAATGGAGAAATTGACAAACACAAAACTCGCATAGTAGCCAAAGGTTTCTTTCAAATTGAAGGAATTGATTATTTTAAAACCTTTACCTCAGTTGCTAAAATGGATTTTGTATGAATGGTTCTTGCTCTGGTTGCTTCCCAAAATTATGGGCACTGAGGGGTGCACTGGATGACTGCGGAGTTAGCGTAATGTGGGTTTTTGATGCCCAGAAGCCCAGAAGCTTTTGTCTCCACAGACTCCAAATGCTCTAATAGCGCTTTGTATGCATCGAAAGATTTTATTTCTTCCTCTTTTGTTTTCTCCTGTTGTGAGTTATGGGAGACTGGAGGCCTATGGGGGGGTGGCCGAATGGCAGCCCTCCTGCCTTGATGGGGCATTTCAGCCTGTTCTATTTCTGGTTCATACTCCTCATAAACTTCTTGAGGAGTCTTTGGTCAAGACCTATGACCCTGATTGAGTCCCCGCTGAGGGTACCCATCATTGTTTCGAGGAGTGGCCTCCCTCTCAGTTCTATAAGGTCTCCGAGGCAAATCTTGACGAGGTCACGGAGACCTGTCCTGCACCAAAGGGTTGTGCCTCTCATATTGTTCTACTCTTTGGGTGTGAGGGGTTGGAACCCTCTCAGGGAGTTTGTAGCACAACTCATTCGCTTCGCGCTGCATGCGCTCTTTATTAAGGCGGTATATGTACTCTAACTCCTGATGACCTTGCTCAAGCTGCATGATTCGAGCTTGGCGGGCGGCATGTCTGGCGACTACCAGGTCAACTTGGTCTGTCCTCTTTTGCTTAGGAGGCTTGAATGTTTCTCCTATGTGTTTGCCTTGATCTTGATGATCTAAAATTTCAATGGGTCGCTTCCCTCTATCGAGGTAGGCAGCATTTATTTGAGGTTTTTGCCTCGATGTGTGATCATGATATCTAGCAGGTGTGGAAATGCAAGGTTCTCATGCTATTTGTTGTCCTTGAGGAATGCGATGGCTTTCCTCATACTCCCTTTCATGGGTTTGAAAGGGGTAGGCAGAGTTAGCTCACCCTGTGTGAAGAACCCTATGCTCTGGGTTTTGTATTTCAGTTTTGATGGGAGGCAAAGGAGAGATGCCATATCCACGTTGTCTCTCCAAATGAACACTGTGCCTCTCTAGCGCTTCATCGTGTTGCGGCCACTCAGATCTAGCCTCAAGAGGCGATTGTCTATTTACATTGATATCTACATGTAAAGCTTCTTCCCGAAAGGGGATGTGTTGAATGGGCATACCCCACAGAGGGGGGTCCCAATAATTCCTTCTTGATGTGGCTTGATGTGGACTCTCTTGTAGTCCAGACCGCCAAGGCGGTATGGCCAAGTCCTCAGGGCTAAAGCAAAGGCGACCAGCGCCCTCTATTTGTGCACCTTCCGTAGCATCCACCCTTGATTGGGCTTGGCTACGGGTGTACACCATTGTGGTGCTTCTCTACTATCTAAGCAGATTTTTATCTCGTCTATGATGATTTTTCTTTTTGTTTACACTAAGCAGAAATAAACACACATACACAAACCGTGATTATCTCTTTTAAGGATTAAATAGTGTGTCCTAAACTGGTTTAGTGCATTTTGATGTTTTGTTTTGTTTTTGCAAGTTTTGAAGAACATTTAAATGCATAATGTTGGCTCATATGACTCCCATAAATGGTCGCCCCTTCAATATACCATTGCTGGACCGATATACCAACCTCTCTATATACCCGCCCTTATGAGAGGGAAACTATAGGTACGTGAGATCATATGGTACATGGAACATAGGCGGTACGAAAGGGGGGATTGTCCTATTAATGACACCTACCATAGAAGACTTATCCTCACGTGCATGGGAATCACCCCAGTGACACTCGGTCAGCTTTCATCAAGATTTACGCCTAACAACAGTGACAATCGGGGAAATGGATGCAAAGCTAAGCCAAGGTGGTGATGAACCCATCGTTGGTCTTGCTCAAGGGCCGGGGTCTTACGACCAGCTCCTTGGTTTAATTTTACCACGTGAAGTGTGTGTGGTTCTTTTTATTTAATTTTTTTTTTTTTTTTGTTTTTTAACAATTAAATAAATAAATAAAGCATGAAAATTGACGACAACTTTCTCTACCATTCTTTAACAATTAAAGAAAATGAAAGTAAAAATAAACAAATAAAATGATTTTTTTTTTTTTGAAATTTTTAATGGATTAAAACTTTTCCTAAGAAGGCAAACATGACAGAAAACAAAAATATCACAGCAAAAAATGACAGGGATAGTTAGAAACCGTTACCTCTTTTCCACCCAAATCAGCTGTCTTTTCTGCCCAAATCGGCTTTTTTTGATTCTCGGCCTGGTACCTGCAAGCACAAAAACACAAGCTTTAATCAGTTTTCGAATCTTAAAAAAAAAATAGGGGACAGGGTCCCACCGTGATCGCCATCGAAAGCATGAGATTTCGGAAGAACGAAATACTAAAGTGCAATGAAAACAGACTAGCTTGATGCATTAAATAACACGAATATAATCAAATCAAAAGCAGGAGCACAATCATTTTATATTAATTCCAAACTCGGTTACAATACATCTCCTCCATTTTTAGGGGCTAGGAGTGTTAGCATGTCTTGGTTACAGTCGTGATTAATACTTCTTCTATCCTCATGCCCACATTTGAAACGGGTGAGCCAAAGTGTTGTCGTCGCTTATTGCTGATGAATACTTGCTCCTTGCTGTTCTTCCTATGTTCAAAGAAATAGTAAACTGTTTAGTAGCACCTGTGACTAAAGGATAGAACGTTTAAGAGAAATACGTGCAAATATTGATTAAATACATGAATAAAATAACTCAGGATGCCCAAGTAAACATTCGAGAATGTTATGCAGGATAACATTCAAGATACGTGATTAAATACAGAATAAACTAAAGTCGCGATAGCATGATAATATATTCAATAAACTATTTAAGCATGATAATACGTGATAAACGTCTTCTGAAATCCAGATCGTGAACTACGTAAGCAGCATAAAGTGTAACGTAAGATAAACACGTGATACAGAGTAAATCAAAATGAAGCTAGCAAAAATGCATGGGGTGCCCAAGCGGGCCGCCCCCGTTAGAACTTGACTTTGACGCCAATCCACCAAGGATGGGTTCAAAATCTCAGAGAAAGTGGTGTCAGTAAATTGATGGTTTACTGTATCCAATGTCGGATCTGAAGGTTTGGATCCACCTTCTAATAGCCACCAATAACCTCCCTTGCGAAAGAGATTACAGGTACAGAAGAATGAATTCGAAAGGAATGCAATCGGGTCTCTGGTTTTGCAGCACTTCGTTGTGTTAAGAAAAATGCTTGTTAACCTCTCTTTTGGGTGGGAAAATCCACCATTTTATAGACCCACGGGGTCTCTTTGGAAGGATACTCAGGAACGCCACGTGGCGGCCATGCCTTCCCAAGAGGGAGGAGACTCCTCCCTGACTTGGGCTTACATGACTGCCCTTGTGACAGTCTGCTAACTGCCAATCTGCCCACCTACGTGTGCATGCATAGCAGGCGGCAATAATTGACTATAAGAGTTGCCACTCATTTTAATTTCTGCCTTCGATGTTTTAATGTTTGCTTTTAATGTTTTAATGTTTGCTTTTATTGTTTTAAATGTTTGCGTTTGATTGGTTAACGTCTACTTTGAAATGCTAAAAATCTGCCAGGCGTAAAGGCAGGAGTCTGTCATGACATCACGACGTCGCGATATCATGATATCGCGATACTAAGGAGAAAATAGGGTGCATGGTGGGAGCTGTCGTGATATCACGATAGCGCGATGTCGAACTGTCATGATATTGTGACTGTCGTGATATCGCGACTGTGCGACGTCACGATAGTCACGATATCGCGACTGTCGTGATATCGTGACAGCGCGACCTCACGACTATCGTGATATCGTGACAGCGTTACCTCGCGACTGTCGTGATATTGCAATAGCACGACGTCACAACTGTCACGATATCGCGACCGTCGCGATATCGCGATAGGCAACGTTTGGGAAATTTAAGTGTTTAAAAACAATTTCTTGCCTAAGTGTTTAAAAGCAATTTTTGCCTATCATGTAACTAAAGCACTATTATGTAACCGGATTGGTACCTTCCAAAATTGTTGTGTAAGTGGCTAGGACCACTGTTTGACCTCTGAGGGCTGCCCTGAAGGCTGTGTGTCAATACGATTAGTGTTTGTAGTCACATAATCGGATTGGTGCTATTTTGGTGTCTACAAAGTGAGGGAATTTGGATTTCACTATTTCGAAAGATGTTTGTCAAGCAATGTTTTGTCTACATTGAGAAAAATATTGTCATTAGTGACTTGTACCAACTCAAAAAATCCAGTGATGAAAATTTGATCAACATATTAGCAATGTGGTAAGGTCTAGTAGGGAGACTACAATATATTCATCCTTTGAGGAATCTACTTGACATCTACATAAGAAACATTGATGATCAATTAGCCTTCTACTTGGATATGGCTAATATGTTTTCATTTGAATAAGCAATTGACATGACCAAGAGAGTAAAAAATGTTAGAATAAGTGAATATTCTCTTAAGTTCTACTAGGATAGACACACTTGAGTTTCCACTCCTCCATGTGTCAAGTGAACTCTCAGTGGTGTCTTCATCAGACTTGATGATTTTTTGTAATCCAATGGCTCTCAATGATCAACTTTACTATTTATACAAATTTGATCCTTGGAATAAATCAACCAGTTCTATTTTGTTTCTTCAAATATTGTAATTCTTTGTAGTTCTACTCTTGGTAATTATAACATAGTATCAAAGTAGGCTAGATTCTGCTAGCATTCTCTCTTGAAGGAGGTTTCTCGAACTGGTTCTTAATATCTTATTCTTTGTTTTTTTAAATAAAGAGGTTTTTTTCATATTGTAGTATGCTCATAAATGCAAATTTTTTTAAAATATATTTGCTTATGGTAATACCTACTGGTTTACATAATTTAGTTTAACTATTGATGCAAATCTTTAAAAAAATATTTATTCTTGTGTATGCATATTAAAAAAACAATTGCCTCTATAAAAACACCCCTTCTTAACAAACGCAACTTGCTTTAAAATAATTAAAGCAAAAATGCATCCCATTCTAGGTGTTTTTTAATTTATATTATTTCTTCCCCTCTTGAGCGTACCCATCACTGCATTTCAAACAAGAAGGAAACTAATATAAATCAAACATTTTTTTAGAGGCCCCCTATTTTTATTTGTCCTACTTTGCTTACGTTTAAATTTGTTTTCCCTTAAATGTCAACTCGTTCAGCTTTCAATAGCCTTCACTGCGTATTTCATATCATATAAGGATAAGCGTTCAATGTCCTTTTTCCCTTTCTATGTATCTTCTAATGTGGAGGAAAGGGAAAAACCGTAGGCCCTTACTTTTGGGTGGCATTTAATTTGTTTTGATTTTACGATCTCAAATCATTTTGTCTTCATAAATTTTAATTAATGTAAGGATCGCTCTCTACGTCACCAATTAATGACTCTTGGTGTACCTACCTAGACCAATGTTAATAATTATTTTTTTTCGTACGTGGCTTTTGGCCAACGTTTTACTATGGTGCACCTTGAGACTACATCTCTCAACGGGTATTTCCCTCAATATTTTTGTATATTCTTAGAAGATCTTGAAATTTTAGGAAGTGTTCTATTCAAATTTCATCATATCTGTTTGTCAAGGTTATGCATAGTGGCTATTTTCACAAAATTGGTTAAAATTAGGATTTTCAAATTTTGGAATTGGCTAATATTTGGGACCCTTGACCAAGGTCAATTAGCCAAAAATTTCTACGTGCAATTATTATTTTTGGTCGATTCACCCCAATTTTATAATAATTTGACCATTCTAAGTTTAAATTTTCAACATTACCCCTAATAGTAGTGAACCGTCTACATGTGTTTTGAAACTATTCACCTAAATTTTGAAATTGATTCGCCAAATTTTCATAAATATATTTTGGGACCGACCCATTACGCATAACCCTGATGTTTGTCCTTCAACACTCAAGAGGATCTTCTTTTCGCTTGTTATATAAACATATTTCTAAGCTTAAAATAATAACTCTTTTGTATTCCTAATATTTGCTTCGGTAAAGCTTAGATTGATATTTCTTTGGGCCCATTTATATTGTACCCTGTAAATACCTACAAGTTTTTTTTCTTCAGGTTAGTGTGTGGTGAGATAATATGTTCTGCAAGTGAAATATTCAAACATGTCACCGCATCCTCTCTTCTGTGTCTTTCTCTCAACATAACTGATTCATATTTTAAAGCTGGTATGTGGCATAGTTGCTGAGGGAGACTCTCTAGTTTTGTGTCACTCCTCTCAACACCTCTTTAATGTATCATATGATAAGGTGTTATATGATTTTTAAAAATAACATTTTTCTTATCCAGTGCAGATATAGGAGTCTTGTTTTTCCTGGATGCCACCATTGGTGTGGTGAACATAGATGCCATTCTTCCTTATATCAAGTGTAGATATAGGAGTCTCATTTTACCTAGATGATGCCATTGGAGTGTCGAATGTAGATGCCACCCTTCCTCGCTACTTGTTTGTTGAAAGGCATTTCGTGGATCCTTACTCGTTGCCTTTCAAGACATTTTTTTCGCTGTATCCTCTGTCTGATGTCAACCCCTTTAATTTAAACTATAATATATATTTTTTATATATATTGTAGCAATAAAAATAATAATTTAATTTCCTTTCCTTTCCAGCCTTTTCTTCGCCCAAAAATCAAAGGAGAATTGTAGAAATTTTAATTGAAAAAATTCTCTGGGGGGTTTATAGGTTCCTTTTGCACCTATACTAATTTCAGGGGGTGTCATTGCATCACTTTTTGCCTTATTTTGCATTCTTTACTTTCGTTCTTAAGTTGGTAATATTAATTTTGTTTATATATCTTGATTAATATTAAAAAGGTGTTGATTAAATCTTCAATCCTTATTTAAATAAATTAATAAAATATTTTTTATTATTTATTTATTTCATTAAGAAAAATTTTACATTAAAAACTTAAGTTATCTATTTTCCAAACATCTTTAATATTTTATAGAGATATTTTAGTGAATGAAAAAAATTTCCTTTCAACACAGTCTCTATATTAATTAACTTTTTTGGAATCAATTTGTTACATATAATCAGCTTAAATGAAATAAAAGGGTATTCAATCCAATCCTTACATAATAAAAAATAAATAAAATATATCTATTTCTTTATTTATTATTTCATTAAGAAATTAAAAATATTTATGTGTTCAATTTATTATTGTTGACAAAGAGTATTTTTTAAGAAGAACAAATAATTCATATCACTATTCACCTTATTGTACATACTACTTAAATTATAGTTTCCCTCAAGTAAGGGCAAGTTATTTGGTAACCAATATAGGTCTGGTTGATATTCACCTATGTTCCAAGTATCATATCTAATCAAACACTTATAGTTTCCCTCTAGTCAGGGCAGGTATTTGAGAAGAAAATATATATAGGCCTGGCATATTTGTTATCTTAACCATAATAAATATCAAATTTACTCAAAATACTTATACTTTCCCTCTCATTAGGGTGGATATTTATTGAGTTATTTGGTATTTCCTAAAAGATTTGGCATATTTATCTCATTAACCTCATTAAATATCAAATAACCTTAGAATTACTTATAATTTCTCTCTCGTTAGGGCGGGTATTTTTGAGCAATTTGGTATTTTTTATAGGATTTTGTTGACTAATAACCATTGTATTCTCTAAATTAAAGTTAAATGGGGACCTTTGGGTTAACTTAAAAATGAATTCAATGAATACAATTGATCCTCTCACTCCTCACAACTCCCATACATAGAAACCCAAAATTTTAAATCTCATTTCTCATAAATGGCTCTCACACCTATTAGAAGAAAAGCAACCTGAGTTCGAAAAGGAATATGAAATATTTTTTTACAAAGGGAAAATGTATGAAACAATGGGTATTATAATCTCTAATGTGCATAAAAGTTGTGGTTTCACATTGTATATTGTAAAACTCCTTATGAAAGTTGGAAGAAACTAAAGACCTTGTTTGGGATAGTATATCAAATAAGATCAATGCAACTGGAAGAAGAATTGACAACTCTATCTCCTAAGGACTTAAGTAATATTGTTGAATTCCTCACAAAATTCAAAGAGGTCCCCACTCAATACAAAGGTAGTGGGAAGACTTAGACTGAATAAGAATGCATTTATCTAATCCTTTCTAAACTAATGGTGTATTTCAAATATTTACTACCACATTTCTATCTACCAAATATTCTCTTGGTGCAACCTTTAAAATACCCTCTTTAGAAGAGTTTTGTGATATACTAACTAGGGAAGAAAAAAAATTGCAAGATATGAAATCTCTTCTTCTTCCTCTTCCTCAAAAGACTTAGTAGTCTCCACCTCTTCTAAAGAAAAAATCAAAAAGAAGAAAAAAAATCCCATAACTTGTACTCATTGCAAAAATAATGGTCACTCTGTAAGCAAATGCTGGAAAATATTACAAAAACTAGAGGAAGCTATAAAGGATCAAAAGATAGAAAATAAAAAGTAAATAGGAAAATCCCTTAATGTTCAAGGTAAAACCTCCAATTCTTCTTCTAATCACTAGGTCCTAGATTTCGGAGCAACTCATCACATGACTACTTTAAATGAGTCATTATCTTCTATCTCCTCAAGTTCAACCTATAGCATAGAAGTTGGTGACTCTTCCTTCATCCCAATCAACAGAAAGGGTTATATAATCATTGATGGTGGCTCTATCAATGATGTTATCTATGTTCCAAACATTGCCACAAATATCCTCTCTGTCTATTAGATTTATACTTTTGGAAAGAGGAAAATTGTTCTCTTCTCTCCAAAAGGAGTTGAGATAAGAGACTTTCAAGATCCCCATTATCTCATAGCCAAAGGAGATATTGATCACAACAATCACCTATTTCACTTCAAAGTATTCAAAAATCCATAATGGGCCTCCTATTTTGTGGCACATGGAGATCTTGAAAGCAAAATTTGGCATTAAAGGTTTGGTCCTCTCAGTTACAACTACCTAAAGAAATTGAGCACCCATGAAATGGCAACGGGTTTAACTCAAGTCTCTTCTATTGATGGATTTTGTCCTGGATGTGCTATTGGAAAGCAATATCAATATCATTTCCACCCATGTAGTTCTCTAAAAACTTCATCCCCTCTAGAATTAATCCATAGTGACTTGATGTCTTTTCCAGAACCTTCTTTCAAAGGAGAAAAATATGCTCTAACATGTATTGATGGATTTTATAGAATAAATTGGGTCTGCTTCCTAAAATATAAAAGTGATGTTCTATCCCACTTCAAATTCTTCAAATTCTTAGTTGAAAATCAGGCCTCTTGCGATATCAAGCAAATTTGCACATATAATGGGGGAGAATATTGTAGTAATGAGTTCTCCATATTTCTATCAAAATGGCATCATTAATCAGTATTATGTCTCCCATAATCCTCAATAAAATGGTATTGTAAAAAGAAAAAAATGAACATTAAAGGAAATGGAAAATTGTATACTCCATTCAAGAAATCTTCCAAAAGTTTTTTGGGCAGAAGCTATTAACTGTGCTAATTATATTCAAAACCGCACACCTCATAAAGCTCTTGATCATTTAACTCCTAAAGAAGCATGGACTAGTTCAAAACCATATGTTTCCTTCTTCAATATCTTTGGGTGTACTTATTGGGCACACATCACAAAGAAGAAAAGGAAGGCTCTAGATAATAAAAGCATAAAGTTCATATTTGTTGTTTATTATGAGGAAATGAAAGAATACATGCTCCTTGATACCTCAAATCATGACGTATTTTTTCATAGGAATGTCCAATTTGATGAAACATTCCCTCAGAAATATCCTCAGCTCTCTTCTTCCTCCATTGAGCCTTCTCCTATAATATAACCTCAATATTATGAAGAACCAACTCTAGAGGTTAACTTAAATATTGATAATCAAGATGAGGAACCTGTAACTCCAACTCAATGTCTTTTCACTCCTTCTACTCCTTCCACTATGCTAAAATGGACCCACACCATTTTTAAAAAAGCTACTCCTTACATCTAAAATATTCCATCATCCATATCAACCAACTCCATAGGCACTGGTCTTGTTTTTTAGTCTATTTCCTCTGATCCTCATTCCTTCAAATAAGAAACTGGTATTAAAGAATGGGATGATGCCATGCAAAGTAAATTATCTTCCTTAATAAAAAATAAAACTTGGGATTTAGTTCCCTTGCCTGAAGGAATGAAATCAGTTCGTTGTAAATGGATTTACATAACAAAGTATGGTCCTAATGGAGAAATTAACAAACACAAAACTCGCATAGTATCCAAAGGTTTCTTTCAAATTGAAGGAATTGATTATTCTAAAACCTTTACCTCAGTTGCTAAAATGGATTTTGTATGAATGGTTCTTGCTCTGGTTGCTTCCCAAAATTGTGGGCACTGAGGGGTGCACTGGATGACTGCGAAGTTGGCGTAATGTGGGTTTTTGATGCCCAGAATCTTTTGTCTCCACAGACTCCAAACGCTCTAAAAGCGTTGTAGACACCAAAACAGCACCAATCCGATTATGTTACTGCAAACACTGATCGCTTTGACAAACACAGCCCCCAGGGCAGCCCTCAGAGGTTAAACAGTGGTCTTAACCACTTTCATAGCAATTTTGTAAGGTCAAGAAGCAATTTGGCACACTTGGACACTTTGCCCAGTACTCGTCTCACCCCGGGACGAATTCAAAATAGAATCCGTCCCACCCCAGGACGAATTCTGAATCCGTCCCTGGGTGGGACGAATTCTAAGCTTAACGGGCAAAAAGGCAAATGGTGCCAAGTGGCAGCCCAGAACAGTCAGTTAAGGGCTCCTGCCTTGCACGCATGTGTAAGTGGACAGAGGGGCCGTTAGAAGACCGTTACAAAAAGCATTTATCAAAGCTCAAGTCAATGGAGGACTCCCCTCCCTCATGGGAAGACAAGACTGCCACATGGCGCCTATGGCCAACACATGGCATTTGTGCTTCCCTCCCAAAAGAGACCCCTTGGGTCTATAAAAGGTGGGACTTTTCTCACCCAAAATATACAGGTTGAAGGAGTGTTCAAGCAACGAAGTGCTTCCGAATTGAAGACTCACTTGCATCCCTCTTGGTTCACCTTCCCACATCCACCAATCTCTTTTGCAAGGGAGGTTGTTGGGTGGCCTTTGGAAGCTCGAACCTTACCCAAATCCAACGCATGGACACCTGAACCTACCAATTCGCCGACCCCCAATCCTAAAAGGTTTTGGGCCCATCCCTGGTGGATTGGCTCCAAAATCGAGGGCCAACGGTGGGAGGCCCACTTGGGCACCCCCGCACCTCCCAAGTCCTATTTTTAGTTTTTGAGCATTTTAGATTATTTTTTAGATTGCATTCTGTGTTACTAGGTCTGATTAGTCCATAATTGCAATTTTGTAACTTTTGGTCAGATTTTAGGATGTTTTGTATTGCTTTGTCGTTTCGCTAACTTGCAGGTGTCAAGGTCAAATTCCCGAGGGTGGAGGCCAAATTGGGAAAATCCGACCATCTGGGTCGTCCCAAAATGGCCCCAATTACATAACCCCCTATTTTTAGGCATTTTGTAGGTCTCGGGATCCGACATTGGAGCAGCAGCAGGTCGATTTCTTCAACACAGAAGAATTCGTCCCACCCAGGGACGAATTACAGTCAGAATTCGTCCTGCCCAGGGACGAATTCCAGTTTAAGGTGGATTGGCCAGCTGCCTCAGTGGCAATGGCCTTCTGGTAACTTTTCTTACCTTCTGTCAAGTTTTGAAGCAATTTGGATTCACTGTATTCACTGTTTCAGGCAAATATTTATATGCATATTTCGTTAGTTTTAGAGAGCAAATGCTTTTCATTTGTAGCAGGTGCTACTGACGTCTTGGTCATTTCTTTGTTCGCAGGAGAAGCAGCAGAGGCGAAGAACTCATCGACATCAGCGGCGGCATCATCTTGGCCCGCCCATTGCAATCGTGGGCACGCGGAAAGAGGAATCATTCAGTGATTGTAATCAAACTCTATTTGCGCTCCTAGCCCCTGAAAAGGGAGGAGGCGTCATTGTAACGAGAGATCAAGGGATATTAATGAAAGGGATGTGTTTTCTCTATTTGATTGTGTCTCTTCCAATGTGTCTCTTTTCCATTTCATGCAATTTACATTTCTAGGACTTAAGCGTACTTAATTTTGAATGCAATCGCACTTGGTGTTTCCTTTGCCCGGAATCTCGTGCTTTCAGTGGCGATCACGGTGGGACTCTGTTCCCTGGTTTTTGAAATCATAGAAACTGATCAAAGTTTTGTGTTTGTGCTTGACAGGTACATTTTTTTTTTGTTGCAGACTGCTATTCGTCTCTGACAGGGACGAATTCTTTTCTGCAATTCGTCTGACCCTGGGACGAATTCAAATTCATCTCTGGGAGGGACGAATTCTGTTCTACAATTCGTCTCCCAGAGGGACGAATTCCTATCTGTGGATTTTCAGAGCAGAAATTCAGAAGCAACTGGAGCAGGCAGAGAAGAGGTAGGGATTTTTATCATCTCTGTTAAATTTTATGTTTCTGTTTCTGTTTCTTTAATTGTTTTCATTTAATCCACTATTGCTATTAGGAAAAGTCATGTATGCTAGTTTCATTTTTGTTGAATAAAACGAATCCCACACACATCACGAAACAATTTTAAACCAAGGAGCTGGTCGTAAGACCCCAACCCTTGATCAAGACCATTGGTGGATTTCATCACCACCTTGGCTTGATTTGCATCCATTTCCCGATTGTCAATTGTTGTTAGGCGTAAATCCCGATGAAGACAGACCGAGCGTAGTCGGGGTGATTCCCATGCGCGCGAGGATAAGTTTTCTATGGTAGGTGCCATTAACAGGACAATCCCCCTTTCGTACCGCCTACGTACCACGTACCTTCTGCTCTCACGTACCTATAGTCTCCCTCTCGTAAGGGCGGGTATATAGAGAGGTTGGTATATCGGCTTGGCTGGTATATTGAAGGGGCGACCTTTTGGGAGTTATAAGAGCCTACATAATGCATTTAAACGTTCTACAAAACCTACAAAAACAAAAACAAAACATCAAAATGCACTAAACCAGTTTAGGGCACACCAAGAATCCTTAAAAGAGATAATCACGGTTTTGTGAATGTGTGTGTTTAATTCTGTTTAGTGTAGACAAAAAAAAAATCATTAAAAACAAAGATAAAAATCTACGCATTTTGTCATTTTCTCCAAAAAGCTCCAAGGATTCCCGTAATCGCTTGGTCACTCCAAAATGCCCCAAAGGTGTCCATGAACCCTTTGGTCAACCCAAAATCACCCCAAATGTGCCCATAAGTGATGCAGGACCATCCAACAAAAAATGGGAAATCTTGTATTTTTCTCTAAATTTTAGTGCATCTTGTCGGGGCCATAACTTCTCAACCGTAGCTCCGTTTGACACGAAATTTTACAGGGAGTTGGTTGGGAGAAATCCAATTTTTGGGGCCAAATTCCATCATCTAGTGCCCCGAAATTAGGTTCTAAAATTGCGTGCCCAATTTTTTGCACTTTTTGAGCTATTCGGATGTCAATATCTCCTAATGTATTTAGAGTTAGGACTTGAAACTTCATTTTTGTCTTATCTATTATAAGAGGGATGCGCACACCAATTTTGGGCCCCATCTGACTCATTTTCAATTTTAGGGCTTTTTAGAGAGACATCGTCATGGTGCTAACCCGTAGCCAAGCCCAATCACGGGCGAAGGCTATGGGGGGTGTCCCAGGAGGCACGAGTCACCTCCGTTACAATCCCAAGGATTTGGTCATACCACCTTGGTGACCTAACACACAATGCAGTCCCCTCCACACCTTAAAGGAAAGAGACTACGGGGACACCTCTTCGAGGAGCACTCCTGTTCAACATAGCACTCATCACACACCCTTCCATGAGGGGTACAGTCATAGGAGAGCTCCCTTAGATGATCGCTATGAGCGGTCACCGCGCGATGAAGCGCTAGGTCAACATAGGGTTCGACGGGAGGAACCACATCATTACACTACCCGTCCTTCACCCCCTCTAGTTGTCAGGACTACAAAGACAAATCCAGAGCACAAGGCTCCTCGAGCGGGGCGGGCCAACTCCACCCGTTCCTTTTTCATTTATGAAAGAGAGCACGAGGAAGACCTCTACCTTCCTCGAGAGCAATATACGAGTGCGAGAGCAATATGCCTCCGCACCTGCTATCTATCGGGAACACTCACCGAGGCCAAAGCCTCGAGGGAATGTTGTTACCCCCAATAGAGGGAGGTCGCCTATAGAGATCTTGGATCACTACGACCGAGATAGATATCTAGAAGAGGCATCTAGGCCTTCTAGACATGAAGCAATGAGAGCTCCCTTAGATGCTCGCTATGAGCGGTCATCGCGCGATGAAGTGCTAAGTCAACATAGGGTTCGAAGGGAGGAACCACATGATTACATTATCCCTCCTTCACCCCCTCTAGTTGTCAGGACTACAAAGACAAATCCAGAGCACAAGGCTCTTCGGGCAGGGCGAGATAGCTCCGTCCACCCCCTTTTCACTTATGAAAGAGAGCACGAGGAAGACATCTACCTTCCTCGAGAGCAATATACCGTGCGGGAGCAATACGCCTTCGCACCTGCTATCTATCAGGACCACTCACTGAGGCCAAAGCCCCGAGAGAATGTTGCTACCCCTAACAGAGGGATGTGTCCTATAGAGATCTTGGATCACTACGACCGAGATTTTTATCTAAGAGAGGCGTCTAGGCCTTCTAGACATGAGGCGGTGGGACCAACTATCGTAGAATCTATCGAATATATCACACATCTCAAGCAACTCACGCAACTTGAGCTCGAACGACTACCATTAGAGGAACCGTACCATATTAACGAAGAGCACCTTCAGTGCCAGAAGGATGAGCTGTTCCAACACACTATGCAAGAGAAGACTCCAACCCCTCACATGCATAAGACAAAGTATTTTGAGTGGCACAACCCATGGGGGGAAGATAGGTCATCGCGACCTCATCAAAAGCTACCCCCAACACCTCCTAGACAGGAGCGGGAAGCTACTCTCCCGATTCCTGAAGCACCACCCCCGACGCCTCCTAGACATGAATGGGAGGCCGCTCCTATAACCAATGACGGGTGCCTTCCTCAGACATCCACCCAGGCTTATGAGCCACCCTTAGAAATTCATCAAGAAGCCTCTAAGGAATCAGAGCGCGAAGAAGAGCGGGATGAACTGCCCTACCAAGGCATGGGGGTGCCATCTGGCCACCCCTCCATAAGCCCCAAGTTCCTCAACAAGAACCAACCAAAGAGGAGGAGTTCAAATCTCCCAATACATGCAAAGCACTAGAGCACTTAGAGTTGGTAGAGACCAAGATTTTGGAGCTCCCAAGGCCCAACTTACATAAGGCTCCTTTCGAAGAGGATCAACCTTTAACCATAGGGCTACCCGATGATGCAGTCCTCCATGTCTCGGAATCTCCAGATTCTGATGAGCTATACACATTGTCCGAAGGTGAGGATGAAACAGACATAGCCCACAACAATCACATGCGACAACATCGGCATCCCATAAAATTTGAAGAAGCATGTCAACAGATAAACATAATACTAGGGCATGAGTGGCGTGTTAACCCACCACAGTGGGACCAAGCATTACATCCACAACTTTGGGCACACAAAGAGCAACTTCCACCAAGAGACATCATAGCAACATCAGTGCCACGGGCGGACCCTGTCCTCATCTCCGTGCATAGGGCCGATCCATTCATGCCCATACCTCTAGAGCCAGATCCGGAGTGCAAAGACCATCAAGCTGGGGGTACCTCTATCCCATAAAGAACCATAATTCAAACCCAAAATGCTCCAAGGATTATCGCAATCACTTGGTCACCCAAAAACTCCAAGTATAATCTACCCAAAAAGCTCCAAGGATTATCGCAATCACTTGGTCACCCAAAAAGCTCCAAGGATTATCGCAATCTCTTGGTCACCCCAAAAGCTCCAAGGATTATCGCAATCTCTTGGTCACCCAAAAAGCTCCAAGGATTATCGCAATCTCTTGGTCAACCCAAAAAGCTCCAAGGATTATCGCAATCTCTTGGTCAAAACCAAAAAGCTCCAAGGATTATCGCAATCTCTTGGTCACTCCAAAAGCTCCAAGGATTATCGCAATCTCTTGGTCACCCAAAAAGCTCCAAGGATTATCGCAATCTCTTGGTCAAACCAAAAAGCTCCAAGGATTATCGCAATCTCTTGGTCACCCCAAAAGCTCCAAGGATTATCGCAATCTCTTGGTCACCCAAAAAGCTCCAAGGATTATCGCAATCTCTTGGTCAACCAAAAAGCTCCAAGGATTATCACAATCTCTTGGTCAACCCAAAAAGCTCCAAGGATTATCGCAATCTCTTGGTCAACCCAAAAAGCTCCAAGGATTATCGCAATCTCTTGGTCACCCAAAAAGCTCCAAGGATTATCGCAATCTCTTGGTCACTCCAAAAGCTCCAAGGATTATCGCAATCTCTTGGTCACCCAAAAAGCTCCAAGGATTATCGCAATCTCTTGGTCAAAACCAAAAAGCTCCAAGGATTATCGCAATCTCTTGGTCAATCCAAAAGCTCCAAGGATTATCGCAATCTCTTGGTCACCCAAAAAGCTCCAAGGATTATCGCAATCTCTTGGTCAATCCAAAAAGCTCCAAGGATTATCGCAATCTCTTGGTCAACCCAAAAAGCTCCAAGGATTATCGCAATCTCTTGGTCAACCCAAAAAGCTCCAACGATTATCGCAATCGCTTGGTCAAAAAAAAAAAATCAAGAAATTCAAAAAAACAAAACAACAAAAATCATCAAAAACAACAAAGATTTGCATCTCAATTCTAGGCATACTCAAATTCATCAAAAAATTCATATTCTCGCACCTCATCTTCAACTTCACCAAAAACAATCCATCAAAATTACAAAAATACATAGCTGCATTAAGCATTGCATCCATACATTGCATATTTGTAGTCATACAGGTCAAAGGCACCATAAGCTGCAATAGCTCTAATAGTCCATCTTGTTTCGCATTGTCTCATGTTACAAAAACAACAAAAACACCAAGCATAACTTTTACCACACTACAGTCAGTGGTCTAGGAATGTACCAAGAGTTTCAGTGATTCGGTCATCATTTTCCTCTTTAGCCATGTAGTGTATCAAGTCGAACAGATTTTACGAAGGTAGAGTCATACTTGAAATACACCATGTTACGTAACATCCCAACACAAATCAAAACACTAAAAATTCCCAAATTGTGTGAACGAAAGATGAAACCTGCAAAATAATCTAGGTCACCACAAGCGAAACGGTTATCTTGCTCATCCCCCTGTGCGAATGACCCCTAGAATGCTGAGAGTTGGCAAAAGGACAAGCATCCTCCCTACCCAATTCCCTAAGAATCCCTAAAGTTCTCAATAGTTGCAAAACACAAAAAATTTGCAAAATGTCAAAACTCAAAATTTGACAAACTATAGTGCACACATCAAAAGGCACAAACAACAGTGATTTTCATCACTCCATATCCCCAATCCCTTGCTCAAAAAAAAAAAAAAACAAATCAAAATAAACAGTGATCTCATCACTACAATGAGCAAGTATCCCAATACAATTGAAGAAAAGAAGGGAGTTGACCTTGAATCCCTGGAACTCTCAAGCATTCTATAGGTCATAAGGCAAGCTTTAGTACCAATTTGGTTGATAGCCTATCGGTAATGAGTAAACCTCTCGCATGACGATATATCTCGTCACATTAACTTGCGTACAGATCAATGTTTGCATGTGGATGAGCTAGCTTATGGCATCCTGGATTACATCGTAGATTAATCTTAGTACATACAACAAAGGAATTCATGGAGCTAATTAGGTGATCCTCGATACGAGTTCGGTTGAAAGCCCACTCGGCACTGGCGGTATCCTAACAAATACCACTAAATGAACTCAATTGCACACACAGGGATGTGAAATAACTCGGTCAAAAACAAGTCCGATTCATACCTTGTTCAAAAGTCTTGTAAGATAAAGTACAGTCATGGCTAGTGAGTTAAAACCGTCTGAGTCTCAGAAAACCTTAGCTACATTTCTAAACCAACTGCGCTACTTTTCATCCTTACAAATACCATCAAAAAAATACAAAAATAGAAAAACCCATGTATACATACAGAGTCATACATCACAAGCAATCGCCTAAAAACAAAATAACAGAGTTCTAAACAGTCTATGGTGCCATAGCCAAACATCACAAACCCCATTCATCCATTTCATATCTCGCATATCACATATAAATCAAAACCATTTGCATTCATCATAGCATATGCATCCATCAAAATAAATCAACATGCATACATCCATATTCATCAACCATCATGCACAAGATCAAAGAAAATCAAAACAACAAAAACAACAAATAAATGCAACAAAAAAACAACAAGCAATAAACATTTCCAGACACAAGTGCTCTTGCACTTAACCTCTTGGCATAACAAAACTAATGTCAGGGTCTACATTGTTGCTATCCTACTCCCTAAGAAGGCTACCATAGCCGGACCGCTCCACGGGAAGACGGATTTTTGATAATTTCATCCCCAAATGACATCACAAAAGGGTCAAAGCCCACTCAAAAACAACAAGAAAATCAAAACAACAAAAATAGCAAATATCCACAAACAACAAAAGCAATAAACATTGCCAGACACAAGTGCTCTTGCACTTTACCTCTTGGCATAACAAAACTGATGTCAGGGTCTACATTGTCACTATCCTACTCCCTAAGAAGGCTACCATAGCCGGACCGCTCCACGGGAAGACGGATTTTCGATAATTTAATCCCCAAATGGTGTCACACAAAACAACAAAACAACAAAAACAACAAAAAAATGCAACACAGAAAACCAACAATAAACATTGCCAGACACAAGTGCTCTTGCACTTAACCTCTTGGCATAGCAAAATTGATGTCGGGGTTTACATTATCACTATCCTACTCCCTAAGAAGGCTACCATAGCCGGACCGCTCCACGAGAAGACGGATTTTTGACAATTTCATCCCCAAATGGCATCACAAATGGGTCAAAGCCCACTAAAAAACAACAAGAAAATCAAAACAACAAAAACAACAAAAAAAGCAACACAAAACAAACAATAAACATTGCCAGACACAAGTGCTCTTGCACTTAACCTCTTGGCATAGCAAAATTGATATCAGGGCTTACATTGTCACTATCCTACTCCTGAAGAAGGCTACCATAGCCGGACCGCTCCACGGGAAGACGGATTTTTGACAATTTAATCACCAAATGGTGTCACAAAAGAAAACAACAAAAAAAAAACAAAAAATGCAACACAAAACAAACAATAAACATTGCCAGACACAAGTGCTCTTGCACTTAACCTCTTGGCATAGCAAAATTGATGTCGGGGTTTGCATTGTCACTATCCTACTCCCGAAGAAGGCTACCATAGCCGGACCGCTCCACGGGAGGACGGATTTCCGACAATTCAATCACCAAATGGTGTCACAAAAACAACAAAAACAACAAAAACAGTACAAAATTCAACAAAAACACAAGCAAAAATAATGCCGGACACAAGTGCTCTCGCACTTAGCCTCTAGGCAAAGAAAATCGATGTCGAGGTCCAAATTATCGCTCTCCTAATTCCCCAAGAAGGCTATCATAGCCGGACCGCTCCACGGGAAATAGGTTTTCGACGATTTCACCTCATTATGACATCACCAAAAGGGTTAACACCCACCAAAAATAGGTCCATATGTTGGAAAAATTGCACACGCTTAACGGTAAACCCTCTAAAGGCACCCTTGCACAAGTCATCTTGGGTCAAGCGACTCGTCGCTTCTCTCACGAAGGTCATTCCCTCATCGATTCGTCGCTTGAGGGGGTAGTCACACTTAGTCACCAATCAACAATCACACACCCAATTAAGGAAAACGACATGCATTCAAAGAATCATTGACAAAGACAATCACGCTCCTGCTTGGGGCGATTAAACAAGCAACAATCAAATCAATCAAACACTTGGCATTTCGTGAATCATGAACACAAGGTTCCCCCTGAGGATAAAAATGCCCTTCACTTGTTCATGACTGATCAATGTCTGAGTTCAAGTCACACCTCACCAAAACAGGTTAATACTTGAAATCAAATTCCTTAGCTCGTCAGAAGCAAGGATTCAAGAATGCATGCCCTTTCCATACTTGGGGCATCAAAAGTTGGTTAGGTTACCAAGAAACCCTAATCATTAGTGCTTTGGTTATCTATTTTTGCTCAAGCATTGCGTCACCCGTAGCGCTTCCCAAAAAGGGGCATCTGTAGACACCAAAACAGCACCAATCCGATTATGTGACTGCAAACACTGATCGCTTTGGCAAACACAGCCCCCAGGGCAGCCCTCAGAGGTTAAACAGTGGTCTTAACCACTTTCATAGCAATTTTGTAAGGTCAAGAAGCAATTTGGCACACTTGGACACTTTGCCCAAGTACTCGTCTCACCCCGGGACGAATTCAAAATAGAATCCGTCCCACCCCAGGACGAATTCTGAATCCGTCCCTGGGTGGGACGAATTCTAAGCTTAACGGGCAAAAAGGCAAATGGTGCCAAGTGGCAGCCCAGAACAGTCAGTTAAGGGCTCCTGCCTTGCACGCATGTGTAAGTGGACAGAGGGGCCGTTAGAAGATTGTTACAAAAAGCATTTATCAAAGCTCAAGTCAATGGAGGACTCCCCTCCCTCATGGGAAGACAAGACTGCCACATGGCGCCTATGGCCAACACATGGCATTTGTGCTTCCCTCCCAAAAGAGACCCCTTGGGTCTATAAAAGGTGGGACTTTTCTCACCCAAAATATACGAGTTGAAGGAGTGTTCAAGCAACGGAGTGCTTCGCCGAATTGAAGACTCACTTGCATCCCTCTTGGTTCACCTTCCCACATCCACCAATCTCTTTTGCAAGGGAGGTTGTTGGGTGGCCTTTGGAAGCTCGAACCTTACCCAAATCCAACGCATGGACACCTGAACCTACCAATTCGCCGACCCCCCAATCCTAAAAGGTTTTGGGCCCATCCCTGGTGGATTGGCTCCAAAATCGAGGGCCAACGGTGGGAGGCCCACTTGGGCACCCCCGCACCTCCCAAGTCCTATTTTTAGTTTTTGAGCATTTTAGATTATTTTTTAGATTGCATTTTGTGTTACTAGGTCTGATTAGTCCATAATTGCAATTTTGTAACTTTTGGTCAGATTTTAGGATGTTTTGTATTGCTTTGTCGTTTCGCTAACTTGCAGGTGTCAAGGTCAAATTCCCGAGGGTGGAGGCCAAATTGGGAAAATCCGACCATCTGGGTCGTCCCAAAATGGCCCCAATTACATAACCCCCCTATTTGCGGGCATTTTGTAGGTCTCGGGATCCGACATTGGAGCAGCAACGAGTCGATTTCCTCAACTCGGAAGAATTCGTCCCACCCGGGGACGAATTACGGTCGGAGTCGTCCTGCCCGGGGACGAATTCCGGTTTAAGGTGGATTGGCCAGTTGCCTCGGTGGCGGTGGCCTTCGGTAACTTTTCTTACCTTCTGTCAAGTTTTGAAGCAATTTGGATTCATTGTATTCACTGTTTTAGGCAAATATTTACATGCATATTTCGTTAGTTTTAGAGAGCAAATGCTTTTCATTTGCAGCAGGTGCTACTAACGTCTTGGTCATTTCTTTGTTCGCTAGGAGAAGCAACAGAGGCGAAGAACTCATCGACATCAGCGACGGCATCATCTTGGCCCGCCCATTGCAATCGTGGGCACGCGAAAGGAGGAATCATTTAGCGATTGTAATCAAACTCTATTTGCGCTCCTAGCCCCTGAAAAGGGAGGAGGCATCATTGTAACGAAGATCAAGGGAAATTAATGAAAGGGCTGTGTTTTCTCTATTTGATTGTGTCTCTTCCAATGTGTTTCTTTTCCATTTCATGCAATTTACATTTCTAGGACTTAAGCGTACTTAATTTTGAATGCAATCGCACTTGGTGTTTCCTTTGCCCGGAATCTCGTGCTTTCAGTGGCGATCACGGTGGGACAAAGGAAACACCAAGTGTGATTGCATTCAAAATTAAGTACGCTTAAGTCCTAGAAATGTAAATTGCATGAAATGGAAAAGAAACACATTGGAAGAGACACAAGCAAATAGAGATAACACAGCCCTTTCATTAATATCCCTTGATCTCTGTTACAATGGCGTCTCCTCCCTTTTTAGGGGCTAGGAGCGCAAATAGAGTTTGATTACAATCATTGAATGATTCCCCTTTTCGCGTGCCCACGATTGCAATGAGCGGGCCAAGATGATGCCGCCGCTGATATCGATGTGTTCTTCACCTCTGCTGCTTCTCCTACGAACAAAGAAATGACCAAGACGTCAGTAGCACCTGCTACAAATGAAAAGCGTTTGCTCTCTAAGACTAACAAAATATGCATGTAAATATTTGCCTAAAACAGATGAATACGATGAATCCAAATTGCTTCAAAACTTGACGAAGGTAAGAAAAGTTACCGAAGGCCACCGCCACCGAGGCAACTGGCAAATCCACCTTAAACTGGAATTCGTCCCTGGGCAAGACGAATTCTGACTGTAATTCGTCCCTGGGTGGGATGAATTCTTCTGTGTTGAGGAAATCGACCTGCTGCTGCTCCAATGTCGGATCCCGAGACCTGCAAAACACCTGCAAACAGGGGGGTTATATAATTGGGGCCATTTTGGGACGACCCAGATGGTCGGATTTTCCCAATTTGGCCTCCACCCTCGGGAATTTGACCTTGACACCTGCAAGTTAGCGAAACGACAAAGCAATACAAAACATCCTAAAATCTGACCAAAAGTTACAAAATTTGCAATTATGGACTAATCAGACCTAGTAACACATAATGCAATCTAAAAAATAATCTAAAATGCTCAAAAACTAAAAATAGGACTTGGGAGGTGCGGGGGTGCCCAAGTGAGCCTCCCACCGTTGGCCCTCGATTTTGGAGCCAATCCACCAGGTATGGGCCCAAAACCTTTTAAGATTGGGGGGTCGACGAATTGGTAGGTTCAGGTGTCCATGCGTTGGATTTGGGTAAGGTTCGAGCTTCCAAAGGCCACCCAACAACCTCCCTTGCAAAAGAGATTGGTGGATGTGGGAAGGTGAACCAAGAGGGATGCAAGTGAGTCTTCAATTCGGCAGCACTCCATTGCTTGAACTCTCCTTCAACCTATATATTTTGGGTGAGAAAAGCCCCACCTTTTATAGACCCATGGGGTCTCTTTTGGGAGGGAAGCAAAAATGCCATGTGTTGGCCATAGGCGCCATGTGGCAGTCTTGTCTTCCCATGAGGGAGGGGAGTCCTCCATTGACTTGAGCTTTGATAAATGCTTTTTGTAATAGTCTTCTAATGGCCCCTCTGTCCACTTACACATGCGTGCAAGGGAGGAGCCCTTAACTGACTGTTCTAGGCTGCCACTTGGCACCATTTGCATTTTTGCCCGTTAAGCTTAGAATTCGTCCCACCCAGGGACGGATTTAGAATTCGTCCTGGGGTGGGACAGATTCAGAATTCGTCCTGGGGTGGGACGGATTCTATTTTGAATTCATCCCGGGGTGAGACGAGTACTGGGCAAAGTGTCCAAGTGTGCCAAATTGCTTTTTGACCTTACAAAATTGCTATGAAAGTGGTTAGGACCACTGTTTAACCTCTGAGGGCTGCCTTGGGGGCTGTGTTTGCCAAAGAGATCGATGTTTGCAGTCACATAATCGGATTGGTGCTATTTTGGTGTCTACAAGCGCTTTGTATGCATCGAAAGATTTTATTTCTTCCTCTTTTGTTTTCTCCTGTTGTGAGTTATGGGATACTGGAGGCCTATTGGGGGTGGCCGAATGGCAGCCCTCCCGCCTTGATGGGGCGTTTTAGCCTGTTCTATTTCTGGTTCATACTCCTCATAAACTTCTTGAGGAGTCTCTGGTCGAGACCTATGACCCTGATTGAGTCCCCGCTGAGGGTACCCATCATTGTTTCGAGGAGTGGCCTCCCTCTCAGTTCTATAAGGTCTCCGAGGCAAAGCTTGATGAGGTCGCGGAGACCTGTCCTGCACCAAAGGGTTGTGCCTCTCATATTGTTTTACTCTTTGGGTGCGATGGGTTGGCACCCTCTCAGGGAGTTTGTAGCGCAACTCATTCGCTTCGCGCTGCATGTGCTCTTTATTAAGGCGGTATAAGTACTCTAACTCCTGATGACCCTACTCAAGCTGCATGATTTCAGCTTGGCGGGCAGCATGTCTGGCGACTACCGGGTCAACTTGGTCTGCCCTCTTTTGCTCAGGAGGCTTGAATGTTTCTCCTATGTGTTTTCCTCGATCTTGATGATCTAAAATTTCAATGGGTCGCTTTCCTCTATCGAGGTAGGCAGCATTTACTTGAGGCTTTGGCCTCAATGTGTGATCATGATATCTAGCAGGTGCGGAAACGCAAGGTTCTCATGTTGTTTGTTGTCCTTGAGGAATGCGATGGCTTTCCTCATACTCCCTTTCATGGGTTTGAAAGGGGCGGGAAAAGTTATCTCACCCTATGTGAAGAGCCCTATGCCCTGGGTTTTGTATTTCATTTTTGATGGGAGGCAAAGGAGAGATGCCATATCCATGTTGTCTCTCCAAATGAACATTGTGCCTCTCTAGCGCTTCATCATGTTGCGGCCACTTAGATCTAGCCTCAAGAGGCGATTGTCTATTTACATTGAGATCTACATGTAAAGCTTCTTCCCGAAAGGGGCTGTGTTGAATGGGCATACCCCACAGAGGGGGGTCCCAATAATTCCTTCTTGATGTCGCTTGATGTGGACTCTCTTGTAGGCCAGACCGCCAAGGCGGTATGGCCAAGTCCTTAGGGCTAAAGCAAAGGCGACCAACGCCCTCTCTTTGTGCACCTTTCGTAGCATCCGCCCTTGATTGGGCTTGGCTACGGGTGTACACCATTGTGGTGCTTCTCTACTATCTAAGCAGATTTTTATCTCGTTTATGATGATTTTTATTTTTGTTTACACTAAGCAAAAATAAACACACATACACAAACCGTGATTATCTCTTTTAAGGATTAAATAGTGTGTCCTAAACTGGTTTAGTGCATTTTGATGTTTTGTTTTTTTTTTGCAAGTTTTGAAGAATGTTTAAATGCATAATGTTGGCTCATATGACTCCCATAAATGGTCGCCCCTTCAATATACCATTGCTGGACCGATATACCAACCTCTCTATATACCCGCCCTTATGAGAGGGAAACTATAGGTACGCGAGACCATATGGTACATGGAACATAGGTGGTACGAAAGGGGGGATTGTCCTGTTAATGACACCTACCATAGAATACTTATCCTCACGCACATGGGAATCACCCCAGTGACACTCGGTCAGCTTTCATCAAGATTTATGCTTAACAACAGTGACAATCATGGAAATGGATGCAAAGCTAAGCCAAGGTGATGATGAACCCACTGTTGGTCTTGCTCAAGGGCCGGGGTCTTACGACCAGCTCCTTGGTTTAATTTTACCACGTGAAGTGTGTGTGGTTCTTTTTATTTAATTTTTTTTTTTTTGTTTTTTAACAATTAAATAAATAAATAAAGCATGAAAATTGACGACAACTTTCTCTACCATTCTTTAACAATTAAAGAAAATGAAAGTAAAAATAAACAAATAAAATGATTTTTTTTTTTTGAAATTTTTTATGGATTAAAACTTTTCCTAAGAAGGCAAACATGACAGAAAACAAAAATATCACAGCAAAAAATGATAGGTATAGTTAGAAACCGTTACCTCTTTTCCGCCCAAATCAGTTGTCTTTTCTGCCCAAATCGACTTTTTCTGATTCTCGGCCTGGTACCTGCAAGCACAAAAACACAAGCTTTAATCAGTTTTCGAATCTTAAAAAAAAAATAGGGGACAGAGTCCCACCGTGATCGCCACTGAAAGCATGAGATTTCGGAAGAACGAAATACTAAAGTGCAATGAAAACAGACTAGCTTGATGCATTAAATAACATGAATATAATCAAATCAAAAGCAGGAGCACAACCATTTTATATTAACTCCAAACTCGGTTACAATACATCTCCTCCATTTTCAGGGGCTAGGGGTGTTAACATGTCTTGGTTACAGTCATGATTAATACTTCTTCTATCCGCATGCCCACATTTGAAACGGGCGAGCCAAAGTGTTGCCGCCGCTTATTGCTGATGAATACTTGCTCCTTGCTGTTCTTCCTATGTTCAAAGAAATAGTAAACTGTTTAGTAGCACCTGTGACTAAAGGATATAACGTTTAAGAGAAATATGTGCAAATATTGATTAAATACATGAATAAAATAACTCAGGCTGCCCAAGTAAACATTCGAGAATGTTATGCAGGATAACATTCAAGATACGTGATTAAATACAGAATAAACTAAAGTCGCGATAGCACGATAATATATTCAATAAACTATTTAAGCATGATAATACGTGATAAATGTCTTCTAAAATATAGATCATGAACTATGTAAGCAGCATAAAGTGTAACGTAAGATAAACACGTGATACAGAGTATATCAAAATGAAGCTAGCAAAAAGGCATGGGGTTCCCAAGAGGGCCGCCCCCGTTAGAACTTGACTTTAACGCCAATCCACCAAGGATGGGCTCAAAATCTCAGAGAAAGTGGTGTCAGTAAATTGATGGTTTACTGTATCCAATGTCGGATCTGAAGGTTCGGATCCACCTTCTAACAGCCACCAATAACCTCCCTTGCGAAAGAGATTATAGGTACAGAAGAATGAATTCGAAAGGAATGCAATCGGGTCTCTGGTTTTGCAGCACTTCGTTTTGTTAAGAAAAATGCTTGTTAACCTCTCTTTTGGGTGGGAAAATCCACCGTTTTATAGACCCACGGGGTCTCTTTGGAAGGATACGCAGGGACGCCACATGGCGGCCATGCCTTCCCAAGAGGGAGGAGACTCCTCCCTAACTTGGGCTTACATGACTGCCCTTGTGATAGTCTGCTAATTGCTAATCTGCCCACCTACGTGTGCATGCATAGCAGGCGGCAATAATTGACTGTAAGAGTTGCCACTCATTTTAATGTCTGCCTTCGATGTTTTAATGTTTTCTTTTAATGTTTTAATGTTTGCTTTTATTGTTTTAAATGTTTGCGTTTGATTGGTTAACGTCTGCTTTGAAATGCTAAAAATCTGCCAGGCGCAAAGGTAGGAGTCTGTCGCGATATCACGACGTCGCGATATCACGATATCGCAATACTAAGGAGAAAATAGGGCGCATGGTGGGAGCTGTCACGATATCACGATAGCACGATGTCGCACTGTCATGATATTGTGACTGTCGTGATATCGCGACTGTGCGACATCACGACAGTCGTGATATCGCGATCGTCGTGATATCGCGACAGCGCGACCTCATGACTATCGTGATATCGCGACAGCGTGACCTCACGACTGTCGTGATATTGTGACGTGACGTCACAGCGTGACGTCGCGACGGTCACGATAGTCGCGATAGGCAACGTTTGCGGAATTTAAGTGTTTAAAAACAATTTCTTGCCTAAGTGTTTAAAAGCAATTTTTGCCTATCATGTAACTAAAGCACTATTACGTAACTGGATTGGTACCTTCCAAAATTGCTGTGTAAGTGGCTAGGACCACTGTTTGACCTCTGAGGGCTGCCCTGAAGGTTGTGTGTCAACACGATCAGTGTTTGTAGTCACATAATCGGATTGGTGCTATTTTGGTGTCTACAAAGTGAGGGAATTTGGACTTCACTATTTCGAAAAATAGTGTTTAGCTAGCTTTCCTTGGATTTTCTTCCTCAACTCACCATCAAAATTAATTTTGATGAATGTAGATTCTATGCATTCCATTTTCTCATAAATAAGCATAGATCATTTATATTAATTCCATTATAGGAAATGACTCTTACTGCATATTTAATTTCTGCAACAAGGAGGCTATTATTTCTTGTTTCACACTTGAGACTTTCCATGATAAGGAGTGTGCCTATAAAGATTTTATTGGAGAGGTAATAATAAAATTACAAAGGTCATTAAAAAATATTTGGTTTTGGAAATTCTATCATTCCTTTATATCTATAAATTTCAACAAATAATGGTAGGGGAATCCTCCACAAAAAAACAATTTATTTAATATTTAAATAAATAAATCTAATATTTATCAACTCTTCAATTTTTATGGATTTATGAAATATATTATCATAGTTTTGAAAATGTAGTCTCAATTGTGTAATTAAAGGGACAAAAAAGGAGTAAATTATCAAATAAAAGTCCTATGGTATGTTATTCTTTTCAACCTCTCATCTATAAGAATTTATTTTGGACTACTAACCAAACAAATATTGAGACCATAAGGAGGGTCTCAATTGACCACACATTCTTCCAAGGTAAATTATTGAGAGTAGGAAATTTCTATTGATCTAATTCATTATATATCAACTTCAATAAGTGTCAAACATATTTTAGTAGATTCTAAATCAATTTACTCTTTTATATTAAAATTAATAAATGAGGTACTAAAAAATATTTTAAACCGTCATCTATAATTTTTTTAAGGTTCTCTTGCTCAACTAGATTGCACATAGAGGACATAATATGGAAATTTTATTCACACCAATATAATTTTAGACATCCAAACTTATATGAGCTAAATATTATTGAGAATGTGATTTTCATTTTTATTAAAAACAAGAGGATAAGTCTTTGAAAAATAATTAGACCAAAACTTTTTAGAATCCCCCTTAGGGAATGACCACCTAACATGTTTCTTAGCCAATTGTAAATTATCTAATATGAAGTTCCATGTTATAAAAAAACTATGCAGGGTTTTTTTCTTAACAATTATATTGTAAAATGCAATGTATACTATTTTTAAGAAAATATTTTATCCAAATATTTTCATTTTTAAATAATATTCCACTAAGTTTTATCCCTAATCTCCAATTGATAAGTTTTCAATTTTTCCACTCAGACCATCCAATATTATTTCCCTTACAAACCTTATCCCACATAGAAATATGAGATCTATTTTTTGATCACTTTATTTCTAAGAAAATATCTTTGTAGTTTGTCAAATTTAAATTCTTTACCTACTAAAATATTTAAAATAATATTATATTAGATTCTAACATATTCTTTGTGAGTTATATCCTTTTATCTAAACATAATAACTTGCATTCCTAAACCTTCAAATAATATTATATTCTATCAAATGTTGAGTCTCAAATCACTTTGTTCATTTTTTATCATACAAAGAATACTATATATATTGAAGGAAATTTTCTTACTTAAAGCATCAAAATATCCATAGTAATTCATTGTAAATCTAAGGCATTATCAATTAAAAATATCCGAAAGCTTCTAGTATTAACAAATTATCTAGAAATATTCACATAGGATGATAATATTTATTTAAATTCCATGATCCTTTTGGATAAGAAAAAACATGAATAGTATCAATAAATAGGAAGTGAGATCTCAAGAAACCATTTGTTATAACTTGAACACCTTTAATTTTGCCTTCCATTTTAACTTTTGAGAAAGCTCTCCCTAACACCTAAATAAGAGTAATTAAGGGAGGAGATAGTGGATCACCTTGATGAGGCCATAGGATGATTCTAAGTATCAAGTAGGGGATCCATTGATCAAAGAATATTTTAAAGTGTTATAAAATAACCTAATCAATGATGATCAACCTTTATCAAAATACATATTTAAAAAAGATAAAACAGTATAACAAAACCTCTTGTACATTTTGTACATGTTTAATTTAACAAATATATTTGGTTTTTTTCATGGAATAAGATAATGTATGACATCTTATTGAATCATTATAACACAAATGATTTTCTTATCATGAACAAAATCACTTTCTTCTATAAAAATAATGTATTATCTATTTACCAAATGTTTTTAAACAATCTTATAAATCATATTAGAAAAGGTTAATGGATAAAAACTATTAAGAACCATTGAAATAACTTTGATATTGATCTCATTTAGTATAGTCTTAATTTTTTCCATATTATTTAACTATATCCAAAGTGTTACTCTTGAACCGATACCCAAAATTTTGAGAGAAAATTATAAGAAATCTATTTCAATATTAGCGGTAAAATATAAAACTATATCTTAATATTTAATACTATCCTTCCATAATAATTGATGAAATATTTTACAAAATCTTAGCTTGGGTATCTTCATTTTTTCTAATTTCTAATAGAATATCTTTAAATTTGTTAATTGCTTTGTTTTCAATATTTCCTTGTTAATCAATACTTCTTCCATATAGAGTTGAAAAAATGTAAAGTTTATTTTATCGTAGCATAAAAGAATTTTGTATTTCTATCCGCTTTATTAGTCCATATCTCCCTAAATTTTTGTGCCTTATGTAATTATTTTAGTATAATACGATAATAAGAAAAAAATTATTTTTCTTGTACATAATAATCTTAGCCCTTTCTATTGATTTATAATATCTTATAAATTATTTAGCTTGTATTCAATTTACTATTTTTTAAAATATGTTACTAAAATAATTTGATATTCTAAATTTTTATTTGGCATATTGCATCTTTTGAACAAACCTATACATATACAATATTTCTAAAAATGGTTCATCTCACCATAATATGATCATTTAGAAGAAACCATGGTCTTGTAACAACATAGACCATAGTGGAATGGCTTTGAATGAGCATTATTGGATATAACACATATCAAGAGAATGGGTTCAGAATATCCTATTTGTAATAAAATGTTTGATGATATTGTATACTTCATTTGCAACAATGTTTAAAGAATAAAAACATGTCCAATATTTTTGCTATATTATTTTTTCTAAAATTTGTATTATAACATGCATGGAAAAATATTGAAGGAATAACATCCCAAATAATATTTGAATTGATAAAGGAAGAAAATTTATCCATTAAACTAAACTAGTAGGAGTACCAATCTCTTTTCCTAAGGAGACAACTATGTTGAAATCCTGTCCAAATAATCTATAGATCACAACTATGAGTCATCATGGAATTTAACATAAATGAACTAACATCCTTACAACACCTATGATAAAGAGTAACTATAGTTATAATATATGAATTTGGCTTTAACATTTGATATTTTCCTCTTTTATATAAATAGAAAAACAATCCAACTACTTATTACTTCTATTAATTGCCCATCCAACTTTATATTGTACCATATTATTGTATTAACTATAAAACCTCTCATAATATCATTTTTTTTTGATAAAATGCAGAAGGGGTTTTAAAAGGATCCCAAAAAAGTTTACAAGGTAAACCAAGGCCAAAATGATATTAGAAGAGGGTTAAAAATCCAACATAGCAAAACTAGCAACACACTAAAAAGAAACCAACAAAGCTTCCAAGCCTTAGATCCACAACCACTAGGGGAGAACAAAGAGAACATCCAAAAATAGATTAAAGAAAACTAAAAGGGACTTCCATGCAGGTAAGTAGGATGACTGGTCAGTAAATAAAAACAATAATTACCCATGCTTTAATTCCATACCAAAAATAATTGTTGTCTCCAGAGAGCACAAGCCCTCAGGGAAGTCATCCCACCAAATACGAAGTCTAGGGTGGTCCACACCTAGGTTTACCATTAAGTCCGCAGACTTATTACCTTCTCAAAAAGTATGCTAAAATGTGATATCCTCAAAAAGTAGGGTGACTATTTTAGCTTCAAGAATCATATTTTCTGTTGATAGGTTTCTATGGGTCATCATTTCATGTAATTTATGGTAGTAAGGGAGTCCTCTTATATGACAATTTTATGGATTCCTAATGATCTGACCATTTGGATTCCTTGGTAAATGGCCCTGACTTATGCAAACTGACTTTTGACTCCAAGCCCTTCAACATATGCCAATAGAATATCACCTCTATGATCTCTAATAATATCCCCGACACCTACCTTTCCTAGGTAACCTTTTTAAGAACCATAAAAATATAATTTGAACTAGTCAGGAGGTGTGGGAATCCAAATAGTGGATAATATTTAATTAACTATAATATATAAAGCTAGATTCCTAGCTGGTTTAAAACCTAGCATATTATCCAATATTTTATCAAAATACTTGGGTTTATATTCTACACAACTGAGGATACATTATCCACAATAGCCACCAAACACTTGGAAAAGATAAAGCTAGCTGAATTTGAGATGTTGTTAAAGGCTCACTTGTTGTGCTCCTTTCAAAATCCCCATAGAAGATGCACCAAACTAAAATACTATAACATTTGAATGTGCTTGAAGGATAATCGAGATGATCACTGGGAAGGACCCAAGAGACTCCTAGAAGACCAAAAAATAAGTCAAAAAATTTCTTCTTGAATGGGTAGAGATTAAAGATATGGAATAGGAATTTATTAGAGGTGCCACACAAATAATAATGGTTGGATAAGATCAAACTATAATTTATAAGGTTGTCTAAGGTGAGAACCTCATGCGACACCAATAAAAAAGGAAGATATTAATATTAGGCATGATACCTCTACACCAAACTAGGTTTCAAAGGGGCAGGAGGGAACCAATTTCTAAAGCAGGTAGAAAGAATATTTAACTGATATAGATCCTAAGAGTTCTACCTTCCAACAAAATGAATCATCATCCAGATCTAGCTTGAGCACATAAAGATTTAATAAATCAGTGACGAGGTTGAGGTTTTGCACTTCAGTTAAAGAAATATCAAGGTGGGATAAGGATCTCCATATTCTACAATTCAAAAGAGCAACAATGAAATTAGAAACTCTAGAGCCGAACAAACTTCTACATGAGGATTCAACCATAGCCAAATTAGGTTTATAAGCTAAGGGATCATACATCAACCAAGGATAATTCTAGAATTTGATAGCCCAACCATTCCCCACTAGCCATTTCCCTCCCATATATATTAGGTCTTTGGACTTACATAGATTCAACCAGAAGGTTGACCTAGAATGAAACAATGATGAGATCAAAAAATTGTTCTCCATACCTAAAAATTTGGCCTTAGTAATTTTGACCCATTCCACATATTTATTTTGGACCAGCCTCCAACCTTATTTTGCAATCAAGGCTTTATTTATGAGACTAGTTTTTCTCAAACCCAAACCTTCAATTTCCTCTTTTTTGTATATTTTATGGATTCCCAATGATCTCGCCATCTGGATGCCTTAGTAAATGGCCCTAACTTCTACAAACTAAATCGAGTTAACTCCAAGCCCTTCAGCATAGACCAATAGAATATCACCCCTGTGATCTCTAATAATACCCCTAGGACCTACTCTTCTCGAGTTACCTTTTGAAGCACCATAAAAACTTAATTTGAACCAATAAAGAGGTGTTGGAATCAAAATAGTGGATAATATTTGATTAGCCACAATATATAAAGTTGGCTCCCTAGTTGATTTAAAACATAGTAGATTATCCAATATTCACTCGTAGTCCTTGGGTTTATGTTCTGCACAATATGAGAATACATTCTCCACAATAGCCACCAAACACTTGGAAAATATAAATCCATCCGAATTAGAGGTGTTGTTTAAGTCTCGCTCATTGCACTCCTTCCAAATTTTCCATAGAATATGGGCCAAAATGAAAGACTAGAACATGTGAAGGCACTTGAAATAGAATGGGTATGACCATTGGGTTAGAATATCAAGAAGGGAAATGTGAAAGACCCAAGAGACTCTTGAAAGACCCAAAAATGAGTCAAAAAATCCCTTTGTGAATGGGTAAATATTAAAGAGATGGACTAGGAATTCATCAGAGGTGTCACACAAATAATAGTAATTGGGTAATATCAATACATGATTTCTAAGGTTGTCCAAGGTGAGGAATTTATGTTACACCGATATTCAAAGGAAGATATTAATCTTAGGGATGAGACCTTTGCACCAAACTAGGTTGTATAGGGGCCAAGGGAGAACCGATTCCTTAAGCAAGTGGAAAGTATATTGATTTGAGAAAAAACCTAACGATTTTACCTTCCAATAAAAGGAATCATCATCCATCTCTAACTTGAACACATAAAGATTTAGCAAATTAGATATGATGTTGATGGAATGTGCTTCTGTTAAATAAATATCATGGTGGGATAAGGATATTCATATTCTATAATTCAAAATAGCAACAACAAATCAGAAACTCTAGAGTTGAACAACATTCTATACAAGGCTTCAACCATAGCCAAATCAGGGTGAGAAGCTAAGGGATCATCCATAAAACAAGGATCATTCTAGAAGATGATAGCCCAACCATTCCCCACTAGCCATTTCCCTCCCTTATAGATCAAGTCTTTGGACTTACACAAATTCAACCAGAAGGTCGACCTAGAGGGCAACAGTGAAGAGATCAATAGATTGTTCTCCATATCTAGATATTTGACCTTAATAATATTGATCCATTCCACATGTTCATTTTGGACCAACCTCCAACCTTGTTTTGCAATCAAGAATTTATTCATGAGACTAGTTTTTCTCAAACCCAAGCCTCCACATTCCTTTTTTTGTAGATTTAATTTCAAACCACCAAGTGAAATCTATACTTGATCTGAGAGCCAAATCATAAAAATTATCTTTAAATATTCTTAATTCTTTGGAGGATATTTTTGGCATCTGGAAGAGTGACAAAGTATATAGGAATGCTTTGCAAGGAGGACTTAACTAAGAGAACTTTCTCAACATCAATTAAAATAGCTCCCTTCTAGCTAGTAAGCTTCTGCTGGATCCTTTCAACCATGGGTTCCCAAAGATATGGTTTATAGTAGCCTTTGAAGAAAGGTAACCCAAGATACGTAGAGGGTAGGGAGGCCACTTCACAACCAAGAATATTGGCTATCTTCCTCTGTCTAGTTATTGGAGTATTGAGAAAGAATAATTTACTTTTTTGAAAATTGACTTGTTGGTCTATTGCTTTTTTAAAAATAGAGAGAATATATTTAATAGAGTGCACCTGAATGATAGGAGCCAAAAAAGAGAGTAAGGTATAATCTATGAATTGATGATGAGATATAGGGTTAGACCTGGGAGTAGATTTAATACCCACAATATTAGAATTTGTAGTAATAGAGAGACCCAAAACTTTTACCATCAAAATGAAGAGGAAAGGGGATAGTGGATCTCCCATAATTTTGAAACACTACTCCATCTTCTTATTCTTTTTGAATATATGTTTACATTTCTAACTACTTATTTTTAGATACCTCTTTTTTAGAGGCCATAGCCATATCACTTAGTTTTCCAAGATACCATATTCATCATTACATTGTATTATTATTTATGGACTTAGCCGCACCTCTAGTTAAAATTTTTTATATATGATTTGGTTACCCAAATGAATATCCATCTAGGTTTTATTTTCTCTTTTTAATTTTATTTTAGGTTCTTCCCTTATTTATTCATTCCCATTAATGCTTTTATACTTATCAATTATTTTATTTTTCTAGGTTATTAATAATATGACCTAATATCTATTAGGTTATGTCAAGGCTTGGAGAACATGAAGGATAAGAAATATCCTTAAAAACACTTTCATCATTATTTTTTGATAGAAATCCTAATGTGCAATTATCACCATTAATAAAATTAATTTTTTATATTGTCCAAACAATTATAAAGTGATATGAATATCCCTTATACTATTTTTTTATTATGTTTCCTTTAAAACATCAAGTTGCAAATAGTAAAATCTATATAAATCTCATTTTTATTACAAGGATAACATTTTCCACCACTTGAGAAAAGTGAAAATTATTTTACCAAATTAAACTTGACCTATTCACATTAATTTTTAGCATTTTCCTCAATATATCCCTCTATACCTTTTATTCCTTCTAGTTCTAAAATTGTACATTTTCTCTTAAATTATTTTTATTTTCTTATAAAGAAACTATGCAAATCTTCATCATCTATTAAGGTAGAGGAGATTTATTTACACATTTTTAAGAGTAGAAAAAATAATTGATATTAGTCATATCTTTCTATAATAATATCTCCTTTCTTAATCTTGAATTTTGTCTCATAACCAAACCTTTTGATTTCTTTATCAATCATTTTTACTTTGTAATTTGTTTCCATGTTTCTAGTCTCATAAAATTTTCAATGTTAGAATGTAATACTTTTGCAATCCACCCACTAAGTGCTGGTAGAACTACCAATGTTTGTTATATTTTAATGCTTTAGAATGATGTGTGTGATATTGACATGATCTAGAGATATAGAGGAAACTAAGATTTCAATGTGAGTGTTTAAATCAAGTTCCTTAGATAAGTCAACAATGATTCCATTAGTAGTATTTTATTGAATTCAACCATGTTTATGAATATTTTAAAACCTATAAAATTGATTTATAACTATATTATATCCTTAAATGTTCTTCTCATTAAAAAAAATTAAAATTAATCCTTCACCTCTTAAGTACCTAAAAATATATTATTGAAATTCTCATTATAAATACTTATTATAATCATCTATAGTATATTGGACATATCCATAATTTTTCTAACCCTATTTAATTAAATAATTATATAATAATATAAACATAATATCTAATAATAATAGAAATAAAATCAACCTCATCAATGATATATATATATATATATATATATATATATATATATATATATATATATATGCTTGTGTATTTGAGATATTATAAAATAGTTAATGATATTTCTATGCGATTTTAAATTTGTTAAATTTTATTCTTAATAAAAACTTTAAAGAGTCCACTATGGACCATAATATCTAAGGTTAAAATAGTTAAAATTATATTCCATGCACTTTAAATCTACATTAAAGCATGCAACATAAATTTGATCATCAATAATTTGATGATTCTAAATCATAAGAATAGGTGATGACATCTTAAAATAAATACTACAAAGGTCGTGTGCTTCCTTTGCCTAATGGAAAGAAAATCTAAAAATAATATCTTGCACACCACACTGATTTCATGCTTCTTTTATAGACACCCAACAAGAACTACAATTGAGATTCAGATACATATAATATACATAGTTTCATGCTATATATAGTCATATAAGTCTATTATATTTTGTAATATTAACATATATCATCATTAAATAATATATAACTTATGATTAAGTTATATGAATATATGTTCATTTACACATATGATATCAATTGGTCAATCATGCTAAAAGGTAAGGTGCACATGCATATAAATATAAACCTATTAAAATCCATCTCACTACACTACATTATATATGTAAATGGGGTGAATAGTATGATAGTCAATAGATGTTAGGAAATAAAAAGTTTTAAAGCTTAAGAGAAGGTTTTAATATTATAAGGAATTTTAGAAACAAAAAATTTCATAATTAAAGGTTTTAATATTATAAAAAGTTTAAAAAATAAAAATGTTCTTAATAATATTTTTTTGTTCATTTTTTTAGATCTTTGTAAAAGGTTAGTGTTCTCCAACCTCCTTTTTTATATATATATATATATATATATATATATATATAAAGTGTTTGGGATGTTATTTCTTCGAGACTGTACTATTCATCCTATAATACAAATTTTATGAAAATTAATATAAAAAAATATTGAACATGTTTTTATTATTTTATACAATAGAGTATAGAAAATATTGGTGTCAATATTATTTTAAAAACTATTTTAACTAGATAATATCTATGAAGGCTTTAAGCTCCACTACATATAATTGTTTTTTTAGTATTCCATTCAACTTTGTAGTTTTTAGATGGTCATTCAATGTTGTAGTTTTTTTAATTAAAGAGATTAAAATTTTATTTGATCATCTAAGTAATACTTTTATCCAAAGTTAATTTTTTACTTATTATTTCTTTAATAAATAATTTAATATATTTTTAAATATTTTCAATATTAATTTAAAAATATGTATAAAATTACATTGCAAATACATTCTTCTATGAAGATGATAGTTCTTGAATATGATAAAATTTTCATGATTCATTAAACAAAGAACTCACTTCATATGGAAAAATTAATATTAAAAATTTATATATATTTTTAATATTATAAGTTTAAATATATATTTTTTAATATTTTTTTTTTATTGATAAAAAATGTTTGAAAAGGGCTTAAATTTTTATAAAAAAACAAACAATAAAATAAAATTAATCCAACTAAAATAACATCTTAAAAAACCGGAGAAATAAGAACACAAAAAAAAATCCACAACCAAAAAAACATTCACAAGAACCAAAATCACTGGTCAATTTAGCAAAGGTACTATCCTCAGATTTAACAATATCATTTTGAAAAATAGTCCACGGAGTGTTGAAGGACAATGAAACATATCACTAGTCAATCTGGACATGGACAGAGGGACTAGCAAAGAGGTACTATGAGTAGCTTTAACAATATATTCGCAATCTGTAAGGTTTGCTGAAAAATAATTTTTTAAAGGGTTTTGAAAGGTGTTTAAATATTTTTTAATATTTGTTAAAAAAGCATTAAAATTTTATTCTAACAAAACATATAAAATTTATATTTACTTTTAAAGTCAACATAAAATAAAAGTTTTACCTCATCTATTCATTGTTAAAAATTTTAATTTTGTTATTTTATTAATCTATAATTAATTGAAATCCTCCTTATACTAATACAAGTGGGGAAGCAAATATATAATTTTTTATTCAACTCAAAAATCAATATTAAAATAAAAACTTCATCCTATTTCTATAATTAATTGACACATTTTTTAAATTTCTATCTCATTTACTCATAGTTAATTAAAGTCTCTACTATAACTTTACTATAACTAATAGCAATACATCTTATGAACTAAAGTATGGTGTGCAGTTTTGTAGCAGTACCATAAATTTTTTTATATAAATATTTGTTGATTCAAATAATGAGATGAAATTATTGAATTAAAACATTAAAAAGTACTAATTCAAACGCTACTATTACTTTAAAATAGAATTATTTAATAAATATTTAAATAACTATATAATTAAACTTATATTTAAAAAACAATCATATTTTACATTTAATTTTTAAATGGTAAATATATTTTTGATGTTTACCAAATATAAAACTCTGATGAAAATCACTTCAATTTAAAGCTAAATAAATTTTATAACTATATAAAAATGAAATTATCTTGTGATTTTTTCGAATTCATCGTTTTTAATTCGGTATTTAAGGTCCGTCACCATGATAGCGACCATTTGCACGTCCATATGCTCATTAAACCACCCACATCTCTTGGAAATTTTTGAAACTTCATCCATGTTAACAAATGATGAATACATGGAAATATAAAGTTTAACTTTTATTTATGCAGAATTCATTTTAGTCGGATCAGTCAAACTCGGTTCCGAATTAATCATTTGTCTATTCATGTTGTCATATGTCTAGTTGAATGTTTTTTAATGCATTGTAAGGCTGTCTTCACTGTAGCCTACTACGGTCTCTTTTGCTCTGTTGACTTTCTCACCAAACCATCTCTGGACTCTTGACCGCTTTCCTCTTCCCATCTTAACAAAATTCTACATAAGACCACGTTTCCCAAAATTGTTTAATCTTTGTAATCTTGTTCTTTTATATTTTATTTAAGCAATCGATTGCAACGCAAATACACATAGTTGAACAATAGATTATATAAAATCCGGGTTAATTAATTTTCAAGTTTATCAGTTAAGTTTCAAATTTTTTTTTAAGACTAATAATTTTTTTTTAACAGGATACCACAATCATTATAAGGAAAGTCATAAAGGTGAGAAAGACAGAACAGAACCTTGAAAGATAAATCAGAAACAAACAAAAAAAACTGTAGACACCCAAATCTCGAGACCCAAAACAAGGGAGAACTGAGATAACTGAGATAGTTTTACACCAGCTTATCAAAATCCTAAATAACACCAGCAGTTAAACAAGTTACATTCTCAGACCAATCAATGACGGACTTTAAAGAACACCAAATCTTACGTTGATTGATATCAAACGTTTTAAGGCACGAAAGACACAGTGTTTCAAATCCACAAGAGCATGCGGAGCAGTAGAAGCGAAAACTTCCTCCACAGATTTATTCCCAAAACAATTCCTAAGAACAACTTCAGAATCGAAAAGGACAAAAGCAAGGGAAGGATTATCACCCTTAGCCTGTTTACAACGTAACCTTTTTAGATTTACGTCGTTCACCAGCAGCGCAAGAACAAGAAGACTTCCGATCCGGATCAACAAAGTCTTCGGTAATCACTTATTCTTATTCTTGAGACTGGTTTAAGTTTAAAAACTGTTATTCTTGAGACTGGTACCGAATACGATTACTCATAAATCGTTTTTCTTTTTTTTAATATATACATTTAAACAACTTAATGTTGGCACAAATGTGTCAATAACATACAGTTAGGTGTTTTAATAAGAATTAATCATATTAAATTATCTTATTACTTTTTATTTATTTATTTATTTATATTTTACATAGATAAATTAATATTCTTTGTCTTTATTTTTATTAAAAAGATTTATCATCTTCTATGAATTGTTGTGTTTTCGAGTTTAATTAGTTGGATTGATTTTAATTTTTCTTTTTAAACGTCATTATTATGATTTATTATGATTGACTAAATTATTTTTTATCTAGTTTCTTTAGTTTTTTTTTAATAGATATGTTGACATTTTCAATACATTGGCTTTAATGATAGTTGATGATAATTATGTTAATGTTATTTTTAATCTAATCCCTAGATTTATTTTTGAATAGCATTAGTAGTAATTTGTGATTAATATTTTACATCTTTAATGACATTTTGATCCTTGTAAATAATGCTTTGGCCTATGCATTGTTGTCACTTGAAGTTCCATATCATTTAAATTGAGGAGCATTTTGTCTTCATTATATCAATATAAAAATATAACTAATAAATCATCTCCACCGTTTTTTTCTATAATTTCATATATATATATATATATATATATATAAGGCAAGTTTTAAGATTAAAAATTTAATTCAAATTTAATATCATTGACTATTTTGATATGTTTTTTTTTTTGTTTAACCGACATAAGTTATATTCTATAACCTTATAAATATTTAGTTCCTATAGACAACCAATTTTAAGCACATCATCAAGTCATTGAAACTTACCAATATCATCAAGCCATTCAAGCATCTTATGATCTAACCTAGAGGTATTTATTGCTCTCAAAAGCATCGCTCCCAAGGTAATAACATTGGTGGTATTACTACTCACCTAGCAATGCTTTTGTAAAATATTTAAATTTTATCATTCCTCATCCAATTAGCATGACAATGATCATTTTAGCACTAGCGCAATGATCCTAGAATTATTGATTGTTACAAATAGAAAAGATAAAGACATGCAATTGGCAATTGCCAACCACATATCAGATCTAGATTTGATCATACCAATTTATTCTACCACATTAACTGTGCCTTAATTGGTAATTTCAATCTTAGAACTTGTCCATCATATCTTCCATGCTCAATGACATGTCAATTTTTTTCTAATCTTGTTGTAAATCTACTCCATCTAAGCCATGCAACCATTCCACCTCTCATCTCTATCAATCCTAGTATATTTTCCAAAGTAACCTCTAAGGGGACCATGATTTTTATATAAAGGTAACCCTTGTGGGGATCTTAGCATATGATTTCTGATGTAGGAAAGCCCTACCAAAATCAAGTCAATAATTATTAAGAAATATTTTCCAAATTGGTGATCTCTTCTCAAGTCAACAACCTCCAACATTTATCAAATATTTTGGGGTTTCAAGATATATCATATTTAATTGGATTGTGCCTTTTTGCATATTTGAATCTTTTGTCTTTTGCTTCTATTATTTTAAAATTATTTCATCTATTTTGATTTTGCATAGAAATATTATTTTCATCTATTATAGCATTTGTATAGTAATATTCCTTTCGGTAGAATTTTCATCAAGATTGATACCCCATTTTTTCTTAGGAATTTATATCATTCACTATGTTTTTTGCATCTAAAGATCCATTTTTCTATATTTTAAATGTATAAACATCACAGGATTAGAGACTAAATGATACTATTATGCCTTATTTCTATCACAATAGCAACTGTGGCTTCCCAATCAATAGTTTGTCATATTTAGCAAAATTGCCATCTCTTGGAAAAAGCATCAGTAGTATTATCCCCTCATTATTAGTGCTTGTATCTCTATGTAAGTAGCCACCATTTTGGTCTTTTTTTATCTTTATATTATTTTTTATATAAGGATATAATACTAATCAGTGGAGTTGTAATTCTTCACTGATCTAGGCAAGTCCCTTTATTTCTAATTACATATTTTTCTATATTTTTGTAGATTTTTTAGAAAGAAAGAGCAACAAGCAAAAGTGTCATTAGTCATCAAAAGCATCAAAAATGCTTCTACATTAATCTAATGCTATTATATTAGAGGTAAATATAGGTCAAAGGTTTGCTTCTACATTAACATAATGCTATTATCTTAGAGGTAAATCTATGTCAAAGGTTCCATTTTGGCATATTTGTTGTTATATATTTGAAGTAGTATTTGTTTGTGTTTGTATTATCCCATTCTCATTATTTTGTTTATTACAGGAAAATAGGAAAGAAGGAATACGTTGTTATCCTTGATATTATTAGGGGAATAGCTATAACATTACATGTAGAGGCTTCGGACTGATTTATTACATTATCCACTTGTTACCTCACCCTTGAAATTGAAAATTGTCTTGCTTATTCATCATTAAAAAGATAAAATCATAACTAGGATAGCACTAGATTAAGGTTAGGTGATAAATAATATTCTAAAGAAAAATATAGGTGTTTTTAAATAGAATCCATGAACCCTAGACTAGGCTAAAAATGACCCATATCCTCAAGGTGATACATTATGGATCTAATACCCTATAGTAACAATGGAACCAATACACCTATTCTCATAGTCTTGATCAAAGGCCCTCCATTATTTTCTCTATATCACACTTTTGTAAACATGACATGAACACCATAGTAGGTTTGAAGTATTTTCTTGACTAAGAAAATCCTTAAATAAGACTAAAATTTACCAAAATTTTAATGAGGATCATTAATTTTGTGTATTCAACTATAGTACATTATATCGATATAACAAGAGTATAACAAAATGATAGGACTATTAAGGATATACATTATTCTATAAGTAATTATTGTATAAGCTACTGAGCTATGTTGGGTCTATAGCAAGCCCAAAATGTTAGTCACCCACATAGGGTCCCGCACATACTTCTGCCTAGTAATAAATATATTATAGTGGGCTAGTTGGAATTATATGGGGGTATACGATTACCCCCCACATACCATCTTGACCATGTACCTAAAAGATAACTTCCACATATAATTGGAGTTCTAAGTATCGACCTTATCTCTTGTGTCAACAAGTATATATAGAGGGATTAGGCATATCAAGACCTTTAGTATATAGGGAGGCTTCTAAGGTGTATAGGTTAGAATATGTATATCAAAATTAAGGACATATAAGCTTATATTTATCTTTAAAAATGACTATAAGATTTTAATAACATCTTCTCTTTCTCTTTAAACACAACTATAAATAATTAATATATTAAATAACCCTCTCTTCTTTCCTAGTCCCAAACCCATGGCTAAGAAATACTATCTAACATGTAGTATCACTAGCATTCAACCACTAATATCGACCCTTATATGGAGGTCCATGTTTAGCATATTAAGCTTGAGAACACCACACTTAATAAAGAAGACAAGGTATCAACATGTCAAGATTCTCTAAACCCTACCCATGAGGAAAATGAAACCTTCCAATATGTAACCCATATGACCCATTTATTACACAAGTTTAAGAGGCCATATAATATTTCTTTAGAGAAGGTAATGAAACTATTAGCTACTCTATAGGGATAGTTCATCATCGGATTGTCTTCAAAATCCTAACTCAAACTATTTACTAATAAATCAATTGGACCCATCATTTGGGTCCATTAATGTGAACCTTATATGCATCAAAATCCAATATTATCAATTCAATTCCACTTTATATGATTACATTAAAATAAATTAGGATAAAATTATTTTTATCTCCATTTATGCATCACTCATTTCTAGCTACCCTTGAGAAAACATTGTAGGGAAACATTAGTTGTTGTGCATCTCAACTGGTAGGTACAAGCTACATTCTCAATCATAGTGTCCCACCAAGTGGTCTAGTCTCTAATTATCATATCAGTGTATCCTATTCGTTTTATTATAATCCCACAAGTGTAGGGATTGAACACAACTCTAACATTGAAACCCTCATTCTAACCTCTTATAACTAATCTATTGACCCTATAATTATAGTTATCATGGGATAAAACTCTATGATGATAATTTTAACATGATATTATCAAGTAGATCAACCTCTAGCTTTTATAAATTATCAACCAATTTCTTCTATCTCTCAAAATATACCTCTAAACTCATGAATTTGTCATAAAGTTAAAGCCCTAACTACTTAACTAGATCAATATAAACAACAATTTGTTATTATACAAGGTTCATCATCGAATCACAAGTATTATTATGATGGCTTATGCAACCAACACAAGATACCCTCATAGAAAACCTAATTTTTAAATGTAAAAGGGGAAATAGGATCTTGTCCACTATCATAGATTGTTTGGGACTACATATATTGACATCTCATATGATAAAATATTAATACTAATAATATTATCTAAGAGTCCTAGTGGTATTGCCCTGGACTACCACTACTAGATACTAGGGCATTCTCTAAAGAGCTTTGGGGACCTTATAAAGATGTTTGTCAAGCAATGTTTTGTCTACATTGAGAAAAATATTGTCATTAGTGACTTGTACCAACTCAAACAATCTAGTGATGACAATTTGATCAACATATTAGCAATGTGGTAAGGTCTAGTAGGGAGACTACAATATATTCATCCTTTGAGGAATCTACTTGACATCTACATAAGAAACATTGATGATCAATTAGCCTTCTACTTGGATATGGCTAATGTGTTTTCATTTGAATAAGCAATTGACATGACCAAGAGAGTAAAAAATGTTATAATAAGTGAATATTCTCTTAAGTTCTACTAGGATAGACACACTTGAGTTTCCACTCCTCCATGTGTCAGGTGAACTCTTAGTGGTGTCTTCATCAGACTTGATGATTTTTTGTAATCCAATGGCTCTCAATGATCAACTTTACTATTTATACAAATTTGATCCTTGGAATAAATCAACCAGTTCTATTTTGTTTCTTCAAATATTGTAATTCTTTGTAGTTCTACTCTTGGGAATTATAACATAGTATCAAAGTAGGCTATATTCTGCTAGCATTCTCTCTTGAAGGAGGTTTCTCGAACTGGTTCTTAATATCTTATTCTTTTTTTTTTTAAATAAAGAGGTTTTTTTCATATTGTAGTATGCTCATAAATGCAACTTTTTTTAAAAGATATTTGCTTATGGTAATACCTACTGGTTTACATAATTTAGTTTTACTATTGATGCAAATCTTTAAAAAAATATTTATTCTTGTGTATGCATATTAAAAAAAAAATTGCCTCTATAAAAATACCCCTTCTTAACAAACGCAACTTGCTTTAAAATAATTAAAGCAAAACTGCATCCCATTCTAGGTGTTTTTTAATTTATATTATTTCTTCCCCTCTTGAGCGTACCCATCACTGCATTTCAAACAAGAAGGAAACTAATATAAATCAAACATTTTTTTAGAGGCCCCCTATTTTTATTTGTCCTACTTTGCTTACGTTTAAATTTGTTTTCCCTTAAATGTCAACTCGTTCGGCTTTCAATAGCCTTCACTGCGTATTTCATATCATATAAGGATAAGCGTTCAGTGTCCTTTTCCCCTTTCTATGTATCTTCTAATGTGGAGGAAAGGGAAAAACCGTAGGCCCTTACTTTTGGGTGGCATTTAATTTGTTTTGATTTTACGATCTCAAATCATTTTGTCTTCATAAATTTTAATTAATGTAAGGATCGCTCTCTACGTCACCAATTAATGACTCTTGGTGTACCTACCTAGACCAATGTTAATAATTGTTTTTTTTCGAACGTGGCTTTTGGCCAACATTTTACTATGGTGCACCTTGAGACTACATCTCTCAACGGGTATTTCCCTCATTATTTTTGTATATTCTTAGAAGATCTTGAGATTTTAGGAAGTGTTCTATTCAAATTTCATCATATCTGTTTGTCAAGGTTATGCATAGTGGCTATTTTCACAAAATTGGTTAAAATTAGGATTTTCAAATTTTGGAATTGGCTAATATTTGGGACCCTTGACCAAGGTCAATTAGCCAAAAATTTCTACGTGCAATTATTATTTTTGGTCGATTCACTCCAATTTTATAATAATTTGACCATTCTAAGTTTAAATTTTCAACATTACCCCTAATAGTAGTGAACCGTCTACATGTGTTTTGAAACTATTCACCTAAATTTTGAAATTGTTTCGCCAAATTTTCATAAATATATTTTGGGACCGACCCATTACGCATAACCCTGATGTTTGTCCTTCAACACTCAAGAGGATCTTCTTTTCGCTTGTTATATAAACATCTTTCTAAGCTTAAAATAATAACTCTTTTGTATTCCTAATATTTGCTTCGGTAAAGCTTAGATTGATATTTCTTTGGGCCCATTTATATTGTACCCTGTAAATACCTGCAAGTTTTTTTTTTTCAGGTTAGTGTGTGGTGAGATAATATGTTCTGCAAGTGAAATATTCAAACATGTCACCGCATCCTCTCTTCGGTGTCTTTCTCTCAACATATCCGATTCATATTTTAAAGCTGGTCTGTGGCATAGTTGTTGAGGGAGACTCTCTAGTTTGGTGTCACTCCTCTCAACACCTCTTTAATGTATCATATGATAAGGTGTTATATGATTTTTAAAAATAACATTTTTCTTATCTAGTGCAGATATAGGAGTCTTGTTTTTCCTGGATGCCACCATTGGTGTGGTGAACATAGATGCCATTCTTCCTTATATAAAGTGTAGATATAGGAGTCTCATTTTACCTAGATGATTCCATTGGAGTGTCGAATGTAGATGCCACCCTTCCTCGCTACTTGTTTGTTGAAAGGCATTTCGTGGATCCTTACTCGTTGCCTTTCAAGACATTTTTTTTGCTGTATCCTCTATCTGATGTCAACCCCTTTAATTTAAACTATAATATATATTTTTTATATATATTGTAGCAAGAAAAATAATAATTTAATTTCCTTTCCTTTCCAGCTTTTTCTTCACCAAAAAATCAAAGGAGAATTGTAGAAATTTTAATTGAAAAAATTTTGTGGGGGGTTTATAGGTTCCTTTTGCACCTATACTAATTTCGGGGGGTGTCATTGCATCACTTTTTTCCTTATTTTGCCTTCTTTACTTTCGTTCTTAAGTTGGTAATATTAATTTTGTTTATATATCTTGATTAATATTAAAAAGGTGTTGATTAAATCTTCAATCCTTATTTAAATAAATTAATAAAATATTTTTTATTATTTCTTTATTTCATTAAGCAAAATTTTACATTAAAAACTTAAGTTATCTATTTTCCAAATGTCTTTAATATTTTATAGAGATATTTTAGTGAATGAAAAAAATTTCCTTTCAACACAGTCTCTATATTAATTAACTTTTTTGGAATCAATTTGTTACATATAGTAAGCTTAAATGAAATAAAAGGATATTCAATCCAATCCTTACATAATAAAAAATAAATAAAATATATCTATTTCTTTATTTATTATTTCATTAAGAAATTAAAAATATTTATGTGTTCAATTTATTATTGTTGACAAAGAGTATTTTTTAAGAACAAATAATTCATATCACTATTCACCTTATTGTACATACTACTTAAATTATAGTTTCCCTCAAGTAAGGGCAAGTTATTTGGTAACCAATACGAGTCCGGTTGATATTCACCTATGTTCCAAGTATCATATCTAATCAAACACTTATAGTTTCCCTCTAGTCAGGGCGGGTATTTGAGAAGAAAATATATATAGGCCTGGCATATTTGTTCTCTTAACCATAATAAATATCAAATTTACTCAAAATACTTATACTTTCCCTCTCATTAGGGTGGATATTTATTGAGTTATTTGGTATTTCCTAAAATCTTTGGCATATTTATCTCATTAACCTCATTAAATATCAAATAACCTTAGAATTACTTATAGTTTCTCTCTCGTTAGGGCGGGTATTTTTGAGCAATTTGGTATTTTTTATAGGATTTTGTTGACTAATAACCATTGTATTCTCTAAATTAAAGTTAAATGGGGACCTTTGGGTTAACTTAAAAATGAATTCAATGAATACAATTGATCCTCTCACTCCTCACAACTCCCATACATAGAAACCCAAAATTTTAAATCTCATTTCTCATAAATGGATCTCACACCTATTAGAAGAAAAGCAACCTGAGTTCAAAAAGGAATATGAAATATTTTTTTACAAAGGGAAAATGTATGAAACAATGGGTATTATAAGCTCTAATGTGCATAAAAGTTGTGGTTTTACATTGTATATTGTAAAACTCCTTATGAAAGTTGGAAGAAACTAAAGACCTTGTTTGGGATAGTAGATCAAATAAGATCAATGCAACTGGAAGAAGAATTGACAACTCTATCTCCTAAGGACTTAAGTAATATTGTTGACTTCCTCACCAAATTCAAAGAGGTACCCACTCAATACAAAGGTAGTGGGAAGACTAAGACTGAATAAGAATGCATTTATCTAATCCTTTCTAAACTAATGGTGTATTTCAAATATTTACTACCACATTTCTATCTGTAGACACCAAAACAGCACCAATCCGATTATGTGACTGCAAACACTGATCGCTTTGGCAAACACAGCCCCCAGGGCAGCCCTCAGAGGTTAAACAGTGGTCCTAACAACTTTCATAGCAATTTTGTAAGGTCAAGAAGCAATTTGGCACACTTGGACACTTTGCCCAGTACTCGTCTCACCCCGAGATGAATTCAAAATAGAATCCGTCCCACCCCAGGACGAATTACGAATCCGTCCCTGGGTGGGACGAATTCTAAGCTAACGGGCAAAAAGACAAATGGTGCCAAGTGGCAGCCCAGAACAGTCAGTTAAGGGCTCCTACCTTGCACGCATGTGTAAGTGGACATAGGGGCCGTTAGAAGACTGTTACAAAATGCATTTATCAAAGCTCAAGTCAATGGAGGACTCCCCTCCCTCGTGGGAAGACAAGACCGCCACATGGTGCCTATGGCCAACACATGGCATTTGTGCTTCCCTCCCAAAAGAGACCCCATGGGTCTATAAAAGGTGGGACTTTTCTCACCCAAAACATACAGGTTGAAGGAGTTTTCAAGCAACGAAGTGCTGCCGAATTGAAGACTCACTTGCATCCCTCTTGGTTCACCTTCCCACATCCACCAATATCTTTTGCAAGGGTGGCCTTTGGAAGCTCGAACCTTACCCAAATCCAACGCATGGACACCTGAACCTACCAATTCGCCGACCCCCAATCCTAAAAGGTTTTGGGACCATCCCTGGTGGATTGGCTCCAAAATCGAGGGCCAATGGTGGGAGGCCCACTTGGGCACCCCCGCACCTCCCAAGTCCTATTTTTAGTTTTTGAGCATTTTAGATCATTTTTCAGATTGCATTTTATGTTATTAGGTCTGATTAATCCATAGCTGCAATTTTGTAACTTTTGGTCAAATTTTAGGATGTTTTGTATTGCTTTGTCGTTTCGCTAACTTGCAGGTGTCAAGGTCAAATTCCCGAGGGTGGAGGCCAAATTGGGAAAATCCGACCATCTGGGTCGTCCCAAAATAGCCCCAATTACATAACCCCCCTATTTACAGGCATTTTGTAGGTCTCGGGATCCGACATTGGAGCAGCAGCAGGTCGATTTCTTCAACACAGAAGAATTCGTCCCACCTAGGGACGAATTACAATCAGAATTCGTCCTGCCCAGGGACGAATTCCAGTTGAAGGTGGATTTTCCAGCTGCCTCAGTGGTAGTGGCCTTCTGGTAACTTTTCTTACCTTCTGTCAAGTTTTGAAGCAATTTGGATTCACTATAATTACTATTTCAGGAAAATATTTACATGCATATTTCGTTAGTTTTAGAGAGCAAACGCTTTTCATTTGTAGCAGGTGCTACTGACGTCTTGGTCATTTCTTTGTTTGCAGGAGAAGCAGCAGAGATGAAGAACTCATTGACATCAGCGGCGGCATCATCTTAGCCCACCCATTGCAATCGTGGGCACGTGGAAAGAGGAATCGTTCAGTGATTGTAATCAAACTCTATTTGTGCTCCTAGCCCCGAAAAGGGAGGAGACGTCATTGTAACAGAGATCAAGGGAAATTAATGAAAGGGTTGTGTTCTCTCTATTTTGATTGTGTCTCTTTCAATGTGTTTCTTTTCCGTTTCATGCAATTTACATTTCTAGGACTTAAGCGTACTTAATTTTGAATGCAATCCCACTTGGTGTTTCCTTTGCCCGAAATCTTATCTAGTTACTTCATGCAGTGTAATAAATGCACATGTATCAATGTGCATTTTATATATGTGCAAGATGTCCATTACACAACTAGATAGAGTGTTGTCCAAGGAATACATCTTACTATATAAATTGCATCATACCTCTACTCTAATGTATCAATTAATTCTCAATAATATATATTTTCTTTCTTCTCTTGATGTCAATAGAAGGTTCTAATTCCATTAGTTGACATTGGTATTGAAGAGACCAATATTAGAGGATTGAGACAATTTAAAGAAAGAGATCCATAGTGATGATTTCAGACCCTTATTAGTGAAAGATAAGAGGCCATATAAAATCCCTTTATGAAGAAAGAGGATATTTGAATAAAGCTAATATATGTAGGTTCAGGAAGAGAGGTCGAGTTATAGAGGATAACATAATATTCTAGGAAAGAGTCTATTAAAGAAATACCTTGATAAAATATTTAGAGAATCAATATTGTGGAAGACATATAGATTTTTGGAGAAGATAAATATTAATTGTAGGGATTAATATTCAAGTGCAGTAAAGAGGTAGAGCAAGTGTAAGCATTCATCATTCAAATTTAAATTCAAGAGATAATAATAAGAGAGAAGCTTATGATCATCTTCTAAACAGGAGAAAGGACCGATACAACTCTTGGCAATAAAAGTAGCCAGAGCATTTATGTGATTAGAAGCTATAGATAAAGCAATAGTCTAGAAACGAAACAACAAGCAAAGAAATAGAAGTTGAGGTACATAGGTTTAAAAAAACAACTAGTAATAGTGAAGGATCAGTGAAAAGAGAAGCAAAGTGTCTCTATAAAGAGCTTTTAAAAATATTATTTATAACAATACTTTAAGAGTATTCAAAACAATGGTTTTAGAGCTCTTGTGATATACATTTGGAATTCTATAACAACAATAGCAAAGAGTTTTTAGTACAATAGAAAAATAGTGCATCAAATACTTGAAACTAAGGTAAGAGGCTAAATACAACTAAGATAAATTTGTAGCATTGAGCATCAAAGAAAAATATATCTAAATATCAATGCTAAAGGCACCTGAACACAAGATAAAGATTCATCACCATGTGTTTTTTTTATACCATTTACAAACTCATTGAAATCCTAAGAAGAAACAAACCTTGGAACTTGGTGACACACAACAACAAGGAACAACAATGCTTTGATATGGAATGCAATAGGAAAAGTGAAGAATTTTGGTTTGCATGAAGCACCAATGCATAATGGAAATGAAATGTGATAAGTGAAATGTTTGAGCACCTATTCCAACTCAAGCATATGAGCATTATAACTTCTTATTGGAAAAAACAACACGATATAAGCTAACCCAATTTGTAACACCCTTCTTAAATACTAGAACCTAAAAAGGTTTGCTTTTGGAGACATGAGGAAGTCTACACAATATCTTTAAGATATTCTAAATGTAAGGGAGTGAGCATTCAAAACCTAATTTGTAGTAGAATAGAAACTTAAGTGTGCAAGTTGATGGAGGTATATTTTTCAAATTTCTAAAGTTTTCATAAATTTTGATTCAATTAGGAGCTATAAGGTTTTTATATAAGTTTATAATCAAATTATAATTAATTGGAGATATAATAACTATTTATGAGGTTTTATAAAGTAGAGAATTATTTAAATAGAGTTTTTAAGTATTGAATTAGGAGTGATAAGTAGATTAGTGATAAAAGTGATTATTTTTTGAAATTATTTTTGGAGTTATAAGTTTTTATTTTGAAGCTTTATTTAATATTTTTTTTAGAAATAAATGATTATTGAATTTTTGAAAATTAATTAAGTTGGGAGTCAAAAGGTATTCAATCTCAAACTTAGAAAAATAATTTTACAAAATTTAAATTTCTAGTTTCTAAATATTAGGGAGATATAACGAATTTTACTTCATGGGTTTGGTAACTTAGAAACTTTAAAATTATTTAAACCTAGGGATACACAAGGTTCTCTACTTCAAAAGAATCAATGAATTAATTGGATATAGAGTTCATGATTTAAAAACAAAAAATAATTATCATAAAATTTAGAATCAAGAATTTGATCAAGATTTTTAAAGGAAAGATATATCTAGTTTCACAGTTGATTTATAGTGAAGCCATGAATGAAAACTTGGAAATAATTGAGCACTATTTACATGCAATAATTATTGAAGCAATTGATGATGGAAGAGATAGTATTACGATACCTTTAGATATTGGTAATATCGTGTACACGGTATTGCTTATACTCAAATTTCACAAAGAAGAGAACATGAAACAAAAGGACTCGATTGAATCTCTTAAGAGGAAAGCTAAAGTAGACAAATAATTTTTGAAAAATTTATTTTATTGTTCATGCAATATTGATATTCCAAGTTCATCTAATTAAGGATCCTATTATGATGGTTTAAGTGAATCTTTAGAAGTTTGTATACAAGAAGAGAAATACTCATATGATTCAAAGGATAAAGGCAAAGTAAATATTCTTATGCAAGAATATGAATTCAATGAGAAAGTACAAGAAATTTGTAATATTGAAGCTAAAAATACTAATGAACATGAAGCTAAATCCAAAGACAAGTTCAAGCAAGGATAATAAGGAGAACCTGATCAAGATGAAATTCACATACATTGTAAAGCCAATTTAAGGATGAAGATCTTATTGAAGACTAAAGACTTCAATAACCAAATAATGTAATACAAGGAGGTGTTGAAGAATATTATATTATTTAATACATGCTAATGTACCCTCATGGTACAACCTTGTAAATATTAGATTAAGGTTGTGTCCTATATTAGAGAGTGAGTAAATATTTTATGTAATATAGTAATATGCATAAAATGCACAAGTGTATCATATGTAAGTGTTCACATGTGTTCTTAAATTAGAGTGTGCAATGTGAATATTCATGTCCAATTGTGCACACAAGATAGATTCATGTATATGCAAGTGTCAAGTAGAGAAGTCAAGAGTCATGAGACTTACCATAAGGAAAGGAAGAGTCAAGTAACCAAAGAGTCGTCCAAAAATGACTATATATTACTCCATAGCCTAAATCACCTACACCACCTACATAGTATACATTGTCTACATAGTGAGCATAGAAAGCATTGTTATTGTATGAGATTTTTATGATACATTTGTAATAGAAAGAGGAGTAAACAAGATTGCATAAATTTAAGCAACTAATATTGTAATTTGTGCAACATGCTTTGTACATGTATGATTCAGGCTATTACATTTATATTGTTCCTTATGAATGAATGTTAGTTGTTATACTATAAGCATTGATTTTATATATTAGTTGGCTCATATTATTCTAGTTATAGTTTTTTTTATCTTACTATATTATGGCTATCATATATTTCACCCTCTGAATATTTATCCAGTGAATTTACATTAATATTGAGGCTTAAAATACCATCAACCAACCCATTTATTCTAAAAGTAAAATTTCAATAGGACTTTGTTCAAGAAGTCCTAAGAAACTCGATCGTAAGCTTTGTTCATATCTAACTTTAGAAGCATACCAACCCTATAAATTTTATCCATTGAATGAATAACCTTATGAATGAAAATAATACCATATAATATTTGGTGATATTTAACAAAACCACCTTGTTGATCTTTAATAATAAAATGCAACATCCTCTTCAACCTATTAGCAATATTTTTGGACATAATTTTATATATTGTACTACACAAACTGATAGGTCTAAAATTTTTAAAATGTCTAGTTCCTAGAACTTTTAGGATGAGAGCCAACAAACTGGAATTAACATCTGTAGGTAAGTATTAGATTCTCTATATATCCTTGATATCCTTAGTAATATTTGATCCTACAATATTCTAGAACTTTTGGATGAAAGAAACTGGAAGATCATCCGGTCTTGGGGCCTTTTTCCCACCAAGACTAAACATGGCCTCCCTTATTTTATCATCTATAAATGGGTATAGAATAAATAAATTCATATGATCAATAACCAATGTTAGAATATTAGGAAGGTTTTTACTTTAGGCTTCCTCAATCACTACAATAGATTCTCCTAGTAGTTTTGAGAAATAACTAACTTCTACCCTGATAAATTTAGATGCACTGCCACTCAACCGTCTTTCATAACCAAATTCTTTATCTTATTACTATCTCTATGTATTAGGGTGGACACATAAAATAATATTGTATTTCTATCACCTTCTTTTAGCCACAACAACCTTAATTTTTTTTGCCATAGCAATTTCTTGCAAGCCTTGATATTATAATAATCAACTAAGATCTAGTGTTTAGTCCTTCTCTAATGGTCATCTAAGCTTTCTGGGTTCACTTTATTTTCAATTTTTTTAAGCTTTAGCTTTAGATACTTCTTTTGGGTACATAGATGCTTGAAGAATCTTCTATTCTAGTCTTTAATATTTGCTTTAATCCATCTCAATTTACAAGCAATTTGAATTATCTTAGGGCTCTTGAAAACCTTTTTTCACCATTCTTCTATACTATATTTTAAACTTTCATGCTGCATGCACATCAACTCAAAGAGAATAGGACTATTGTGAAGCATTCCCCCATTCTCTATCTCCCAAAGTATAGTATTGTGGTCAACTATAATCTTGGGGAGGGCCATAAGGGTTGTGTCTCCAAAGATCGTTAGTGCTTCTTGAGAAACCAAAAACTGGTCCAATATTATATAAACCAGCTAGTCATCCAATATTAAATTACTCTAGGTATACTTAAACCACCTGATATCAATATCTATTAACTCATTATCACTCAAAAAATTCCAAAAAAATTCAATTTCTTCTAATAGAATTGGAGAGGCTCCCTTCTTATTAGACAAAAATAGCAATGTATTGAAATCACTTTCCAAAATCAAAAGAAGATATTTGAATTTTTTCTAAGAAAGCTCAAATATTTCCATAAAGAGTGTTTTCCACTCACTAAGTTTGGAGCATAAATTTTCATAAAAATTCAATTTTGGTTATGGTCCAAGCTATGAAAAAACATAGATATGAAGTTGTTATTAGTAACTATGAGATCACCTTCTATTTTCTCCTTATTTCACATGCACATGATCCCTCCAAAGGCTCCATTGGAAGGTCTAATCAAGTATTTTGCTTCTCTTCATAAAAATTAGTTGACACTTTGAACCTTTTGCACATACATTTTAGTTTCCTGAAGCATTTCCTTATCTTATTGCTTTTCCTTTCTTAGTACCAAAATCTCTCAATGTTTCGAAGGGGAATTTAAAACCCTAATATTACTGGAAAAAAATTTCATTTTTTATTTTTCATGGGAGGATTTTTCCCCCAAAATGTTGGAACTCTTTGATATCCATTCATCACTTCCATGGTTGTTTCCTTATCCAAAATTTTAATGTTCTACGGGAAGCCCCTTTGGGTCTCAAGGTCAACATCAACCTATTTTTTACTTCTAGTTACTTGGTTAGGAATACTGAGTCCCTATATTTGATTTAAAACAAAATCTATATATTTCCTAAGACCACAAGCATTAGGTCCAAAAAATATACTTTAGTAGCTAAAAATATGTCTACTAACATAATATCTCTAAATCCTTAGTCGTGAACTTACCACATTCTAAAACTTAAAGTCAATCAAAAGCATTCATACACTTAATATCAAAATCACAATTAGAGGCTACAACCACTAGAATATTTACCTCTATGTAGTTTCCACTGTTATCATCTACGAAAATGTGTTCATCCACACCATTATCCAAACTCTCTAGTGGATCTTTATGAAATTTCTCAAGAGCACCTTCAACACCTTTCCATTCCAACTCTAACCATAACGCTAGAGAGCCCAAACTTGGGATTTGCTTCTACCACCAAACCTTTCCCCTTATCAAATTTCTATTACAAATCACATGTAGAGTTGGGATTTCCAAAAAATTTGCATACCATTTCCTAGATATATTCTCATATTCCAAAGGATAGGACTAGACCTCAAACTTAGATTCAATTTTGATTGACTTTAGAAAGTCCTTATCAATCATAGTATTAACATAGATTTTGGCAAACATTAACTGGATCTAGCAATGGTTACAAGTTCAACCATCACCAACTCATATATTTCACATGTAATTATTGCAAGGATTGACTTATACCATATGGACAAGGGAAGAATACGTAGTTGGACCTACACTGAATCTTGATCAATACATTGGATATTAGAGTTGAAATAAGGTTCCCACTTCCTCATAAACAAACCTTTATGCCCATAGAACCATGACCCACATTGAATAATACTTTCTTTATCACCTAAACCATTGAGCTTGACTAGGAAAAACCCTCTAGGCATTACAACAATCTCCATAGAACCCTTAAGATTCTATTTAAACAAAGCCCACTTCCTAATAGCATCCAACTTTGGGAAAACCTCAAAAAATATTCCTACTACCACAAAATCCCCATGAGATGCAACTATATCATCAAGAAGGTCTGAAACCACTAGTATTCCCAAAAAAGAGAGGTGATTAAAACCTTGGCTCACTACTTTTTGCTTTTCCTTGAGCACACTAACCTAGGAGTGGACCCCCGAGATAAAATTCCAGTGACATCTATCTACCTTGACACCTAGTTTTTGAACACCTGACACATTCTTGACACCCTTTTTTTTATTGCCACCACTCACCATTATTAGACCCCTAATGTATCCCTTATCTTTGTTGTCACCATTCCTCACTTCCTAACCGCCTTCACAAAATGAACCTTTACTACCAATATTGCTTGTGTTTTGACTATCATTGCTCATCATGCTCTAATCACGAATACTCTCCATGCCTCGATCCTCACCACTCCATCCTCCTTGACCACCATTGCTCTCTACTCCCTAAGCATTACCACTCCTTGATCCCTAACCTCGACCACTCCTCACACCCTAACTGCCATTGCTTCCCACCATTTCCTCATTTTATTAATATATATTATAAATAAGATTCCTCAATGTATGACATCATCTTTTCAATTAGCACATGCATAAAAATATAAAACTATAAAAACCCATGTCCCTACACCACATTCTATATGCAAATGAAACTAAGAGCATGATACTCAATTTACATTTCCTAAAGAAAATTGGGAAACAAAAAAATTAAACCTTAATAAAAAAGAAAATTAAAATTAAAAGTTTGATATCTCAAATAATTTTTTTAATCTTATAATATAAGAAACGAGTGTGAGAGGAAGGTTCACACAAAAATATGGCTCGACCATTATTTATAAAAAATATAATAACCAGAAAACATTTATGGCTATTTAAGTCACAGTGCATATAATAATTTCTTACGTCTTCTTTGACTGGTTATTCAACTTTCTAGTTTTTAGATGGCTATTCAACGTTGTATTTTTTTGAAATTTTATCCGTTCATATATAATAATTATGTTTTATACACTTTGATTTACTATTTTTTCCACTTATTATTTTTTTAATATATAGTTTAATATATATTTTTTTTAAATTATGATTAATTTATTGATTTAGATCCTATATAGTATTTTGTTTATATAATATATAAAACAATTAATGGATAAATTTATTTCTACATTTTTGAAATTATTTATGAATAAAAATATTTATAATATATAGTATTTTTTAAATATATAGTATTTATAAACTATTGTATTTTATATTTATTATATATAGCATTTATGATTTTTTTTTTAATGAAGAAAATTACTCATTCAGATCCTACTCTGACTCTAAGATGGAATTATCTAGATATTTAAACAATTACATAATTAAACTTATACTTAAAATTTTTTAATTTTATTTTAATTATTTTTGGATCTAAAAAAAAATATTATATTAAAGAATTAATAGAATACATGTTTACAAATAAAAAAAGAGGTCGATAAACATGTTACATGGCTAACACCATCAGTCAAAAAATCATCCTCATAAAAATAGAGTGGGAACCTAAGCAAACAATTTATAGCTAATCAACACCGCCTTATAGAATTGATAAACAACATAACTAGAGGGACAAACTCAATGGGTCAGACTCATTAGAGGGTGTATCTTGAAACCTTGATTTTCTATTTTAGTGAATGGATCGACTACAAGATACTTTCAAAGTAGAAGAGGATTAAGGAAAGGAGACCCTATAATCCCAATGCTTTTCATCATTGTGGTAGAGGCTTTGGGAAGGACCATTAAAGTTGCTTCTACAGCAGGACTCATCTCACGCATAAATGCGACTTCTTAAACAAAACCTATTACCCATAAGTAATTCGTGGATGACACGTTCATGCTAACCTTGTCTTAAATGGTTGAGGATGGAAGAATTATACACATTCTAAAAATGTATGATGAAGATGTTGGCTAGAGAGTGAATTTTAATAAGAGAAAACTCTACTTCCTTAACACTCATGTCCCTAGACAAACCAGTATTGCTACGATTTTGGAGTGTCACATAGCGACTCTTCCCACATCCTACTTAGGCCTACCCATCTTTTCTAGGAACCCTAGAAGGAGCTATGTGGAATAATGTGTTGGAGAGGATCCAAAAAAAGTTGGTTGGTTGGAAAGGAAATCTACTATATTAGGCAGGAAAAGCGACCTTGACTATGGCATCACTTCAGAGCATTTCGATATATTTCTTATCTGTGTTTAGAGCTCCAAGCAAAGTATATCAAAATATTGAGCAATTTCAAAAAACTTCCTCTGGTCAGGGACGAAAGAGAAAAAAATGATCCATTTAGTAGGATGGATCAAGGTATGTAAACCTAGAGCTAATGGAGTGTTAGGCCTAAGGAGAGTGTCCCTTCTCAACACGATGCTACTGGCCAAACAAGCCTGGCGATTGTTGACAAATATTGAAAATGAGTGGACAGCCATAGTTAGGAGAAAATACCTCCAAGGAACAATCTTCCTCAATGGAAACTTGGTTAATAGGGGATCGGCATTTTGGAAAGCAATCCTAACCAGTAAATATTTGGTTAAGAAATGACTTATATGGATGCTAGGTAATGGATAAAAAATCAACTTCTGGAAAGACATGTGGGCTAGATTTGAGCCCTTATCTCGAAACCCCCATTTTTCTAAAATCAAATAACACATGGAACGATCTATAGGGCACAAGGTGGCAAATTACATAAGGGAGGACAGGAACATACCTAAATGGTAGCTTACTAGGGTTCAGGGGTTTGAAGCTGAGTCTGAAGAACTTCATAATATTTTAGGCTAGTAGGTCATACCCACGAGCAATGTTGAAGACCATATAGCATGGGCAAAAATGGAGAGTGGAGAATTTACAGTTAAATCTACCTATAATTTACTCCTTAATCCTGAAGATCACCAGTTTCAGTCACAGCTAGTCTAGATCAAGGACTTGATCCCCAAAAAGTCCTTTTTCACATGGCTAGTGATTCAAGGAAATATTCTCACCATTGACAACATGTTGACAAAAGGAATTATTATTGCTAATAGGTGTTACATGTGCAGGGCAAACTGGGAATCAGTCCAACACATCTTTCTATAATATCCAGTGGCAACTTCCATCCTTGATGGAATTGTCCAAGACTTTAGCATTTCTTGGGTTAAACCTACCTCGATCACTAAATTTTTCCAACAATGGCCTCTTCCATTTGGAACACAAAAACTCAAGTTCCTTTGGAGGATCTGTTGGCACCACTTCCTTTGGTAAATTTGGTTACAAAGGAACCATAGGGTTTTTAATGATTCCAAGCACAACCCTAAAACCATCCTCAACAAAATTCTTGCATTTTTGAAAGAAAATATTAGTATCCTAACTACGAATAATCAAACAATTCCTCCTGGGGAAAAACATATTGCCCTATCCTTAGGTATCCCTTATGATGTGACAGTTGTTGTCCTAGGACCCAATCCTAGGGATAGGATAATTTAGGAGCCTCCTCCTAGGGACTGGTTGAACCTAAATTTTGAAGGTGCGACTAAGGATAATCCTGGGTGGGTCAGATCTGGAGGAGTAATAAGATATCATCAAGGAATTCTGAAGATGGCCTTTGTGGAACCATTAGGAACCAAAACCAATAATGAGGTATAAGCACAAGCGCTTTGGAGGGGTTTACAGGTGGCACAGGAGATCCAAGGCAATATGATGGTTGAAGGGGATTAAAAAATCATCATTAACCTCCTAACCAATGGAAAAAAATCCCCATGGAAGATTGAAGCTATAATCCTTGAGGTGAGGATCCTTTTTGAGGACATACAAGATAAGAGGGTGCACCATGTCTTCCATGAAGCCAACAGATCAGCTGAAAAACTAGCCAATGTAGGAGTTGAGGCTAGTAGTTTGACAACGTGGACATGAGGAGTGGCATGTGAAGTAGAGGACATCCTCCACAATGATAGGCAATACTTTACCTAAAGAAGGTAGTGGAAGGGTGGTCAAATCCCACATGGCCCAAGACCACCAGGAGGCATACTTACCAAGAAATCCTAATCATATAGGGGTGATTCCATGGACAATGCTGATAAATTTCTCAGCTATGATTAACAACAAAAAATGCAAGGACAATATTTTGATATGTAAAAATGCAAGCATCCCAAGTCAAAACACTAATATTCATAGATGGCCCAGAGGTGAAAGGAAAAAGACCATTGGATAGAATTCAGGTGATAATGAGGAGGTTAATAGTGCACGGATTTCCATTATGGTGAATTTAATTATTACCAAGCATGATAAGGAAAAAATGGATCCAAATCATAATGATATGTGGAGGATGAAAATACTGATAAGCCCTATCAAAAAGGCCACCCGACATAAGGTCCAAATGGAGGCTGATGATTGAATTTTCCTCATGCAAGGCATGCATGTCTATGAAGGTGCTATCATATGGGAGATAACTTCAATCAATGAGGATCTAAATCATGATGACAAGAAATCAATTGAAATGCTAATGAGGTCGACATATAATGTAAAGGGGTAGAAAACACAGGTGGAAGTAGATGGTTGGTCTTTTCCAACGCACAACACTCCTTCTAAGGCATGTGTTGATACATGGGTAAAAAATATGAGGTAGGAAATCATCAATTGGATGGAGGCTACGAATAGTTGGCATAAGGTCCATGTAGAGAACGGTGACTGGACTCCCATAGGTGGCACAAAAAATAAGAGAATGACCATTACATTCTAGGAAAATTTTAAATCCTACCACCTTCATAGCGATAGCAAAAGAGGAAATTCATGGAGCGCAAGTCACAGTGATATTGAGAGAACTGTGAGGAGAAGACTTGCAAGCAACAATATGATATACGTGGAACCCTACATGGTTATTATGGAACCTGTTGCTCGGTCCATCCTCACTAAGAGAAGGTTCACTCAATTCTTTGACCTTTTCTCTAGGGTAGAGGAGGATATCACTCATGCGGTGATGGACACTTGGGAAGATGGGAAGGTGGAGATTCAGGGAAGAGAGTTCATCATCGACATGAACCTTCTTGCTACTATGACAGGGTAAACTATGAGAGGATAGTCCATCTGCCATCAAAAATATCACTAGAAGGTGGAATTGAAGGAATTATGTGACAACACTAAAATTTTAAAGGAATCTAAGAATGGGCTGACCAAAATGGATTTTCCCACCCCATGGAATGGGGTTATAAAGAATGTGATGGAATTCGTCACGACGAAGGAATCCCACAAGACTCTGCTAATATTTCAATATACTTTCATGAATTTCTCTTGGGATGTTAACCTGATAAGTATTCCATAGTTTCTCATGAATTCGATGAACTATACCATCAATTTCTATCATAGCAAAAGAGGGTCTGCTATGCCTTTGCATTAAGGATTTTTTAAAGTGATTTACAAATGGGTGCTGGCTATAGCTCAAAACCCTAAATTCTTGTCATTGAGGAGATACCACCCAACCACCATGCCAAAATTTCAAGAGCAATAGCTAGCCCGAGCACAATCAATCTGACTTCCATGTCTCTTGTGAAGAAAAGATTTGGGGAGCCAAATAGTAGAGGTGGTATGGCAATAAAGTGACTAAGGATTGAGGAACCTCCAACGAGATCCTACTTGAGGTTGAAGAACAAAAAAAATTAGGAAATCTCCAAAACAAGTTCCAATGATATGGAGGAAGAGGGACCTATGATCATGGTCCTAAAATGTTTTTTCCTAAAATCCTACATTGGCATCATTCATCAGATGCATGAGGCCCACGACACTTTGAATCAGGTTTTCTTCAATGAGGGGTACGTGTCGAAAGTGGAAGTCAAGGACGATGACGAGGAATAAGAGGATGAAAAGGATGAGGAGGTCGAGGAAGATGCCAAAGAAGAATCCTGAGGATCCTCAAGCCTTGGGGGTTTCATTTTTGTTTTAAGTATTGTACAAAGGAAGTAATCCTTTCCTAGATTAGGCCTTTTTCTTCTGTTGTCAAGTTTTTCAAGTGATTCTCCCAGCTGTGTTTGAACTGTCAAAAGTTTTTGTTTAATGTTTTCTATGGTCTCCTGGTAAGGTGTTTTAGGGAGGTCAATAGTAGTAAAGGATAGAAAGTCCTTAGCATGAATAGGATCCATAGCATCAACATAAGGCTAAATTTTGTAATAGGTTTTGGGTCAACCTATAAAACCCGATAATTAATGAAGAATTTTACTTAAAAATAAAAAATAAAAAACATAACTAATTGATTACATAATTATGAGGCTCAATTATATGGTTTTAGCCACCCTAGGACCAATTCCCACCCAACAATAGCATCAAGTGACTTTGGTGTTGACTCCCTCCCTTGTCCAAAAGTGTCGAGAACATCCTCCCAACCATAAACAAATGGTTCTTGGCTGGTAGCAATCATTGGACCTCTTAAATTATCCTAGGCATAAAATTGAGGAGTTTTATGGGAGAGAGGAATAGTCAACTATTCACAACCATATCTGTAAGGACCTTGAGCTAGGATAGGAGTGCATTTTGAGAGTGAGCAACACTATTGTTTGGACTTAGACTAGCTTTGAGGAGTATCCTGCTTAGGAGAAACCTGATTGACTATGCACTATGTGTTGTTCCCCCACTGATCAATAAGCTCCTAAAGGTGATTGAGATTCATGGCCACCTTATTGGCCTAAAATATAATATAAAAATACATAGATGTGTAAATAGGAATACCACTTACGAAAGATATAATTATTTGTAGCTCTTCATATGTTGAACATGGTTGTCATACGAAACAAGTTATATACTTCAAATGAAATAGATGGCAAGGGTGAGGGGTCTCTCAAAATGATATGCTTCCACTCAAACATGGCAAAGGAATAGGTTCTAAAAAATGAAAAAGGCTACTCCCAAAGAGAATGAGCAAAAGAACAAACCCAAAAATATGGAAAACATATTCAAATTGAAGACAAAAATGGTAATAAGGGTTTGGGATGCCTAAATGCTAGAGATGCTCCTATATAGCAAGCCCTTGGTACAAAAGACTCTAGGAAAAATAGGAAATTTTGGGCTTCATGAGAGGAGCCTAAGTGGTCTGGAAATTGTGCATCCAAGAAGGTCAAGGGAAGGAGATCTTCCACTGTTCATTGAGTTTATCAATCATGGGAAGGCAAGGAGAGAACCATCCATACCTCAATAAGGTCATATAGTTTCACAATGGATTGTTTGAATACCATTTCCAGTTGTTCCACTAAGGTTACTACGAAAGCATAGAAATCTTGTGTAGCATGGAATCAGGGAGAGCAACCTTGACAACCTCAAAATTATCCTTGTTAGAGTGATTAATCTTAAAAATTTGTTTGAATTCATCCCAAGGGAGTCAATCCCTAGTATAATGAGAAAATAAATCAGTTATACATCACACACCTTTGTAAAAGAATCTAAACGCATGAACCCAAAGAACCTGCACAAGTGGGGAGTCTTGGTAGGTGATAATACGCAGCCACCAGATATTCATCTAGTTGATGGATAGACCATGCCAAAATCTTTGGCTATTCCATCTAAGCCAAGAATTAACACTCTACTCATATTTCTAAATTCTCCTAATGATGAAGGATCTTGAAACTTTTATAGACACAGAGGCAATAAGGAGGGAAGGGAACCTCATGCCCCTCCAAATCTTATGGCCAAAAGTGGAACCTTCACTGATATAGTATCGAATGAAAATATTCTAGGCCTCATTGTCCATGAGGGCTTTGATGACCCACTTAACATAGAGGGCCCAACCTTGATGCTAGGTATTGTGAATGCCAAGCCCACCATGGCTTTTGGGAAGACAACAATACTCCTAGGAAACATGATGGAATATCAAACCATTATTGGAAGAGGACCATAAAAATTCGTGTAGAAGTTTATCAAGCTTCATCTAATTTTTTTTGGATGTGACATATTATGAAGAATAATAAACATGGGTGGTCGCAAGGACTTTTGTGCAAATGTAGAATTTACTTGCAAGGGAGAGCTTCTTGGTGGACCAATAGGTAAGTTTCTATTCCACACTTTTAATAACATACATCCACAACTCTAGCATAAAACTATTAAAGATAAAAGGAATACCTAAAAAATAAAACATTTCCTTCTCCTAGATGAGCTTCCAATGGCATTGACTACTCTAGTGGGGCATTGAGTCAAGAGACTACCTATAGCATTGAGTTTTTTTCCAATGAATGGAAGATCCAAAAGATAGATAAAAAGTGTTCAGGCATGCAAGTGTCTATTAGATGACACCTTCCTCAATAAGAGTGAGGAAAAATTCACTAGAAAAATGACCATTGATAAACTAAGTCTTGCATCTTAGGAGGGAAATTCCTCAAATAAATCCTTGAGTAGCATGGTGAGCTAGTAAATAGCCAAATCCTTCAACAACAAGGACATAAAGGAATGGAACCAATGGGTATCCTTATCTAATGGATCAAAAGATCCCAATAGTTAATGACTTGTTTATGGTAATGGATAAAATAGTTGAAGCCTTAGCAAACAACACTTACATAAAACTAATGAAGTAGGGTCCAAAACCAAGATCTTTAAGCATTACTAGAATGAAGGACCAATTGATGCTATCGTAGGCTTTCTCAAAGTTGATTTTTATGAATAATTATCATTGGTTGAAATTGCAATCCCACTCCTTGCCTTCCTAGAGATTAATAATATTGACAAGGATGAACCTTCCTTGAATGAAGCTAGTTTGCTTTGGGCGCACAATAATAGGAAGGAGATGGTGGATGCGTAAATCCAGGGCTTTGGTAATGATCTTATAGAAAATATTAAGGAGAGTAATAGCTCTCTAATTGGTGATTATTTCAATATCACTAGCCTTGTGGATAATTTTAATAATCCCTTGATTAATACTAGGGCCTAGAGAACCCTTAGAGAAGGATTCTTGATAGACTTTGAGAAGATCATGCCAATAATGTTCCAAAGGGACTTGTAGAATTCATAGGGGAAACCGACAAATCCAGGGGACTTATCATCAACCATCTAAGAAAGAGCTTCCTCAAGATTCTTCAAAGTGAGGGTCTTTTGATAGGCAGCTCTTTGAGACACGAAAATCTGCTTCGGGATAATAGAAAGAGAAAATTTAAGATCCTGGTCATGTTACGAGGAGTGAGCCAGAGCCACAAACACAATCTGTTAGTGTTATTAAAAAGTAGAAAGAATAGTAGGAAGTTTAGAAACATGCTTTCAATTAATTTTAAGGGCTTTAATGCCCAAAAATTAATTTTAAGGCTGAGCACTAAAGGAACTCCTCGGTCACCCTATCTCTAGATTTGAGCTAGTGCAACCTCGCCTTTGATTTGTGTCCCTTTGGCATCATAGTGCTCTGCCATTAGAAGCTAGTATTTAACCATGGCAAGGTGCTTCTAAAGCTCTTAATTGACAGGATTGGATTGAAGCTAAGTTGATGCCACTTCCAACTTCCGCTTAAGAGTAGCATTGGAGCGATGATGAAGCTTACCAATTTTACACCCAAAGTGAGCATAGGAAGATTACAATGCATTGGATAGTAGCAATCCACCAATCAATCCAACTTGAGACCCCTTTCGGTCTAGGGACTAGGTTTCAAATTCCAATAACATAGGCCCTCAACATGGGGTGATGTAGAATAGAGGTATTAAGGTAAAATTGTGATCGAGAAAGAGGAGGGAGGCAAAAAAAAATAGGATGAAAAAGAAAATGGGAGAATGGTCAGACAAGCAGAGCTTAGGGTAAATAGAAACAAAAGGAGATAAATATGAGGGTCGCTCAAAGGAGAAAATATCAGAATGATACCATAACTCTGTTCAATATTTTTAGAACACTACTCTCACCCTATGACTCTATTCAATATTTTTAGAACACTACTCTCACCCTGTTGATTGTTAGACCACATAAATCGACCACTAACTGGGAATAAAGAAGGTAAAATGCACCTATTAGAATAAAAAAGCTCCAACTTTTTTGTCATAAAAAGTTATGCTTCTCTTTCCCTTGCAATCCAACTCATGAAAAGAAGATCTACCTTGTTATGCAGGAATTCAATTATATTAGAAACCATAAACAGGGAGGAGAAAAAGCGCCGCCCACTGCCAAAGCTCACAACTGTCATTGCAATCACTTTAATTTATTTTTAAGCTTACCCAATATAAAACTTCAAAGAATATCACTTTAATTTAAATATAAACTATATGAAAAAGAGATTATCTAGTATTTTTCTTTTGTTGAAAATTTATGGAACATTTATTTTTTCCATATTTGTGGTCCGCCACCATGATAGCAAGCTTTTTCAAGTCCATATGCTCATCAAACCACCCACATATCTTGGAAAGTTCTGAGAACTTCATCCATGTTGAGAAGTGATCAATACATGGAAATTTAAAGCTTAAATTTTAGTTATTCATAATTCATTTTAGTTGGATAAGTCTGTTCCGAATTTATCCTTTGTCTATTTATGTTGTCATGTGTCTAGTTGAATGTTTTTTTAATGCACTGAAGTCTGGTAAACCTGACATCTCAATGTCATTTGGCTTGTCGAACTCAGGGACTTAGGTATTCACTGTAGCCTACTGCATTCTCTTTTTCTTTGTTGACGCTCTCACCAAAACTTATCTCGAATCGTGGCCGATTTCCCTTGCAATGCCATCTTCACAAAATTCCACATAAGACACATTGCACTTTATACATTTGTTTTCTTATGTGGATGATAACATTTTGTATCATTGATGAGATCCTTGGGTGTATCATTGGGATCCTTCCAACTACTTATCTTGGATTACCACTTTTTCATGGCAAATCGGTCTCGGCTATGTGGAACCCTATTCTAGATCGTCTCAACAAGAAGCTTGCAGGCTGGAAAAGTTCATTGCTCAGTCAGGCAGCCAAAGCCACTCTAGTCTAGGCTTGCTTGCAAAGTATTCCTATTTTTTTCTTATCCATATTCAAAGCTCCTGCTTCCATATTCCAAAGAATTGAGCAAATTCAACGCAGATTCCTTTGGGCGGGAAACGAAAACAAGAACAAATTTCCCCTCGTTGCCTGGGACAAGGTTTGTTCCAAGAAAACGTATGGAGGTCTCAGCTTCAGGGACATCAAGTGAATGCACATGGCTCTCATTGCCAAACAGTCCTAGAGACTTACCATCAACAAAAAAGCCACCTGGATTGACATCATCAAAGCTAAATACCTTCATCAGGTTCCCTTTCTTGGAGAGCACAACCTTCCTAGCGGATCTCATTTTTGGAATGGTGTCACTAAAACAAGGAAGATCATCATGGAAGGCTTAAGGTGGTGTATTGGAAATGGATTGACCATTCATTTTTGGGATGACCCGTGGATCCATGACAAACCTCTCAGCCAATATCCTCATCTTGTTGTGTTCAAGACGGTGACCGAAGCCACCTTTGGAGATAAGGTGTGTCATTTCATTAACCCAGGCATTACAAGACCCAAATGAAACACCTGGATCTGAATGGGCCTAGACATATCACCAAGGTGCTTAGGTGGTTACAAAACTTACTGAGGAGCTGCATAATCCCCAGATCTCACAAATATGACTCCATGGTTTGGAACCTTGAAGATTCAGGGCATTTCACTGTTAAATCTGCCTACTACAGCCAAGAAGTTCCCATTGATGGCCGTGACTTATCTAATCTGGTCTGGGTTCCCAAGATCATTCCCAAGGTCAAATTCTTCTGTTGGTTGGCCATCCAAAATAGAATCCTCACCACCGACAATTTGATAACTAGAGGGCTTCTCATCCCCAATTGGTGCATCCTGTGTAAAAATGCCTGTGAGTCTACTGCGCATGTTTTTCTGGAATGTCCCTTCTCCCTTACAGTGCTCAACCAGGTTTTCAACACTTTCACCATCTTTGTAGCCCTCCCTCATTCCATTCCCCTCATTTTTCAACAATGGCCCAGGCCTTTCAAGAGCAGCCAACTCAAATTCATGTGGCAAGCTTGCCTTCACATTTTTCTATGGCAGATTTGGCTTGAGAGAAATGCCAAAATTTTCAAAAACCTTGCCATGAATGAGAAGATTGTTGTTGCCAAAATCTTGGCCCTTGCTGCAGAGAATGCCTCTCTTGTCTCATCGTCCAAACCCCCCCCTTCGGACCTTGAATTGGATTTAACAAATCATTTCAATCTTTTCAATTTTTCTACAACTCCTCGTACTTCTATCGACAGGTCTGTAATCAAGTGGGCATTACCTCCTTTTGGGTGGCACAAGCTTAACTTCGATGGCACGGCCAAAGGCAACCCTGGAGCGGCTGGCGGAGGTGGAATTCTTAGAAATCACAGAGGAGAAATAATTTTGGCCTTTGCTCAAAACTTAGGAATTCAGTCTAATAATATGGCCGAGGCTCGGGCCTTGCTCCAAAGCTTGATTCTCTTGGAAAGCTTGACTATCAATAAACTCATCATAGAAGGAGAATCATTGCATTGCATCAACTGGCTCAAAGGAACCTCTGTGCCTCCCTAGGCCCTTGTTTCCATCTTCGAAGAATGCAAGACACTAATTGGCCTTTACCCAGAATTAATCATTCAACATCAATACCGGGAAGGAAACAAAGTTGCGGACTAGCTTGCTAACAAGGGAGTTGACGCAACAGACATTCAGGTTTGGAGAGATTCCTTCCCAATCGGCCTAAGGGACGCTTCTTCAAGTTCCAATGTTTGCACAATGTGAGTGGGTTTCTGGGCTTCGGGTTTTCCCCCTATGGCTACGTCTTGGCATCTTGGAGCATTTTCGCGTCACTTTTCACAGTTGATTGCAAAATTTCAGCTTGCCACATTATCAAGACTTTTATCTATCTTCAACGGCGGTCTTCCATTCTGTCGCGATATCATGACATTTTTTCTCTTCGGGTGCTTTTTTGCAAACTTGTCACGATATCGTGACACTTTTTGGCCTTCAGACGCTCCCTTGCTTCTTGTCGTGATATTGCGACACTTTTTCTCTCTCCAACGGCGGTCTTCCTTTTTGTCGCGATATCGCGACATTTTTTCTCTCTCCAATGGCGGTCTTCCTTTTTATCGCGATATCGTGACCTTTTTTCTCTCCAACAGCGGTCTTCCATTTTTGTCGCGATATCGCAACACCTTTTCTCTCTCCAACGGTAGCCTTACATTATGTAGCGATATCGCGACCTTTTTTCTCTCCAACGGCGGTCTTCCATTTTTGTCGCGATATCGCAACACTTTTTCTCTCTTCAACGGTGGTCTTCCATTCTGTCACGATATCACGACCTTTTTTCTCTCCATCGGTGGTTTTCCATTTTTGTCTCGATATCACGACACCTTTTCTTTCTCCAATGGCGGCCTTCCATTCTGTAGCGATATCGTGACCTTTTTTCTCTCCAACGGCGGTCTTCCATTTTTGTCGCGATATCGCGACACTTTTTCTCTCTCCAATGGCGGCCTCCCATTCTGTCGTGATATCGCAACCTTTTTTCTCTCCAACGACGGTCTTCCATTTTTGTCGCGATATCGTGACCTTTTTTCCCTCCAATGGCGGCATTCCTTTTTGTCGTGATATCATGACATTTTTTCTCTCCAGCGGCGGTCCTCCTTTTTTGTCGCAATATCACATCTTTTATCTCCAACGGCGGTCTTCCTTCTTGTCGCGATTTCGTGACACTTTTCCTCCTAGGTTGCGGATCTTCAGATTGTCACGATTTCGCTGCACTTTTTGTCCTCAGCTGCAGTCCTCCAGATTGTCGTGATTTTGTGACACTTTTTCGTCTTGGTAGCAGTCTCCTAATTTGTTGTGATATTGTGACAATTTTCCTCTTCGGCAGTGGTCTTCATTCTTGTCGCGATTTTGCGACACTTTCTCTTCTCGACAGCAGGCTTCCACTTTCGTCGCGATTTCGTGACTCATTTTCTATTTTGGCTGCGGTCTTCATTCTTGTCGCGATTTCGCGACTCTTCTTCTCGTCCGGATCCAACCTAGCAACTTGTCGTGATATCGCTACACCTTTCAACATGTCGCGATATCGCGACATCACCATTTTGGTTGCGATTTCGTGACACCTTCCCTAGTGCGAAGGTTTGCCAACTCTCTATTGCTTTCTTCTTGGACCACCTCGATCGTTATGGATTTCTTGTAATCTCTCTTGTACAAGGTTCAGGGACCTTTCAACACCCTTTCTACCAATAAAAAAAAAAACATTTTGTATCGGTGACACCCTAAATTCTCAAAACAGACATTGCATGTTCATGTAAATTCTTAATTTTCCTGTTTCTAGCAGTAAAGCGAATGCTTAAGTCCATATCAAGTTACCCAAAATTGTAGAATCTGTGTAATCCTGTTCGTTTACTAGGCTTTAATATTTTATTCAAGCAATCAATTGCAACGCAAATCCACATAGTTGAACAATAGATTATGTGAAATCGGGTTTAATTAATTTTCAATATTAGTTAGATTTCAAAACTCTTATTCTTGAGACTGGTGCGGAATTCGACTACTCAAGTAATGCTAAAAACAATGGGACACAAATAGAGTACTACTTCTTCGGGTATAGTAATGGGGATCTTTCCTCCTCCAATTTAAACTGACGTAATTGAGGCCAAACACTAACAACATATAGTTGAGGTGTCAGACACCAATTATTTATAAATAATTTCATTACTCTTTTCTTTTATATATATATATATATTGTATTTTACATAGTTCAACTAGATAGTCTTTGTGTTTATTTTCATTAAAAATATTCATCTTTAATGAATTGTTGTGTTTTCAAGATTAATTCATAAAGTTAACTTATTCAATTGATTTTTAAAATTTAAATTTTGTAAAGATGAAGATCATCACTATGATTGAATTAATTATTTTCTGTCTAATTCCATTCTTTATAAATAAGTTGATATTTTTAACACCTTACCTTTAACAATAGTTTATGACATCTATACTAATGCTATTTTAATCTAATCCTTAGATTTATTTTTTGATGACATTAGTAGTAATGAAAAATATACTTTTATCCTTTTCAATGCCATTTTGATCCTTGTAAAATGTAATTTCGCATATGCATAGTTGTTACTTCAATTTCTCTATGATTTTGAGTAAGTGAGGAGAATTGTATCTTCATTATTTCAATATAAAAATAAATAAAAAATCACTTCCACCATTTTTTCCCATACTTCCCTTGAAAGCAATATGAATTTTTTTTTAATATATATAAATTTTTAAAATAGAAAAATTATTTCAAATTTAACTTCATTGAATTAAACATTTATTTAACTAATATTTCTTATATTATTTTACTTTCTAAATATATAGTTTCTTTAGACACCTAATTTTAAGCACATCATCAAATCATTGGAACTTACTAACATTTACATCATCAATCCAATCAAGCATTAAAATAAAATCAAGCATCTTAGGACCTATCCTAGGGGTATTTATTGCTTCCAAAGTGGTAGCATTGGTGGTGTTACTCCTAATATATCATCATTTCTTATCCAATTAGCATGACAATGATCATTTTGACGCTAGCATCAAGATATTTAGCATTGCCAATGCTCATTATTGGTTTTTACAAATAAAAAAAGAAAGGCATGTAGTTGGAAATTACCAACCACCTACCAATTCTAGATCTAATCATACCAATATAGTCTATCATCTCAACTATGCCTTGACTAAAAATCACAATCTCAAAAAATTTCCCATCATATCTTTCATTCTTAGTTGGATGTTAAGTTTTTCTAATCTTGCTCTCAATCAACTCCATCCAAGCTATGCAACCATGCCACCTCTCCTCCTTGTCAATCCTAGGAGGCTTTTTATAAAGATACTTCTTTTGGGGTTCTTCCAATATGACTTTTCTAATGTTGAAAAGCCTTTCCAAAATCATATCAGTACTTAGCAAGAAACCTTCTCAAAATTGGAGATGTCCTTCTAAGTCAAAAAAATCTAACATTTATTAAATCTTTTGGGGATACAATCTAAATCACATCTAATTGGATTGTGTTTTTTTATATCTCTAATGCTTTTTTTTTATATTTATTATTTTAAAATAATTTCAACTATTTTAATTTTGCATAGAAAACCAAATCTCATATTTTTTAGAATTTGCATAGCAATCATTCTTTTGGTAGATTTTTTCATTGAGGTTTGTATTCCCTTTTGGTTAGGATTATGCATCATTCATTAAATGTTTTACATCCAAAAATCCATTATGTTATATCTTCAAGGTGAAACATCATAGGATTATAGTCTAAATAGAACTATTATACCTTTTTTCTATCGTTATATTGACCATGACTTCTCAATCAATAGTCTTTCATATTTAGCAAAAGTGGTATCCCTTTGTAAAAGCATCACTAGTAATATCACCTCATCTATGGTGCTTGTATCTCTAAGTAGATAATTATCAATTTAGTCTTTAGCTTTCTTTTTATCTTATTTTTTAGATAAGGTTTTGATTTTAATCAAGGGGGTTATAATTCTTCATCAATATATGCAGATACCTCTATTTTTAATTGCATCTATTTCTATCTTTTTGTAAGTCTTTGAGAAAGCATGAGGAATAATAAAAAGTGCCAATAGTCATCAAAAATATTAATAATGCTTCTAAATTTAGCTAGCGTTATTATCTTGGTGATAATTATAGGTTGGAGGTTCCATTTTTGTATCTTTGTTTGTTATATAATTGTGTTTCTATTGTCCTATTTTTGGTTTTTTGTTTACTAAAAAAATGGGAAAAGGAGTAATTCAATATCCTTGATATTATTAGGGGACTAGCTATAGTATTACATTTTTATCAAAATATAATTGCATGTAGAGTCTTAGGAATTATTGATTACATTATCCACTTGTACCCTCACTCTTGAATTTCAAAATTGTCCTACTTAATGATCATCTAAAAACAAAAGCATATAATCAATAGGGTTTATCTACTGTATTATGTTTATTACATTTATGGCTATAATAATACTATATTAAGGCTAGGTGATAAATTTTTTACAAATAGAGTCTATTTCATCATTTGGTTTATGTAAATATATCTTCCAAGGTGCATACTTAGATTAATTTAGGGGCAAGTTATCTAGTTACTTCATGTAATTTAATAAGTGTACAAGTATCAATGTGCAAGTTGTACATGTGCAAGTTGTCCCTTTCATAGCTGGATAGAGTGTTGACCAAGTATCCTATTTTACCTATATAAGGATGGCATCATTGATAGATAGATACAGAGTATTATAAATAGAGAGTCAGGGGGTATAGTGTAGCATAGTGTGCGATACCATCCATTGGTGATGGATGCAATGTAGTTTAGTAGCTTTAAATTGAAGTGTTCATTTCCTTCATAGCTACATTGTAATATTTTATATTTTAGTCATTTAGGAGATTTACTTTCTTTTATATTATTTTGCATCTACATCAAAGGCTAATAGTGGTGTTAGAGCTACGGTAGATATAGTTTATGTATATCTATAGGAAATCAACCATTATCATTAATCTTGAGCATTTTGAAAAACTGATGCACTACTAGACCAACCATTGTCAAATACCTTAGAAGAATCTAGGTCATAGAATAAGAGAGAATCGTGAGTGAGGACTAAAATATGTCTTAGTTTTAGGAAATTTTGAGATTACAATTTACCAAAGTCTTTCCACAAGAGTTTCAAGAAAAACTCGTGAAGACTAGGACTCAAGATTCAAGCCACTGGATTGATAGATCATTCGGTGAAGATTATCCAGGATATTTGTAGAAATTTGCTAACTAGTGCCTAAATTTTATTTTGTTTGCAGGAAACTATTTCTTAGAGGATTATGACTCCTCTTGTGAATTTTTTTTAGGAGAATCCAACTTTGTTACCTGAAGTTTGACATACCCTCATAGTGTAGAGATTGGTTCTTTATGCAAGAGAAGAATACTATGGAAGAATACTTCTTGTGAAGAGTTCTAGTGAAGTCTGGAGACTAAAGATCTCAATTGTTTAATCAAATAACTTCACAAGTTGAATAACATGCCCTAAAATCCTTGACATAAAAAGGCCATAGAATCCTTGGATAATATGCCATAACAGCCTTGAAGGAGAAGCCACAAAATTAATACCAAATGTTCAAAGGAGCCTTGGTATTGGAAAATTCCATAGTAGCCTTGATACTGAAAAATGCCATAGTTGCCTTAACACTAAAAAATGGCATAGTAGCCTTGGTACTAGAAAAAATGCCATAGAAGCCTTGATCATGAAATTGAAGAGAATATTTGATTTAAAAGAAGACTAAATATTTTAGTACTAATACTTTGTTGCAGGGAAAGAAGATTTTGTGAGTTGGGAAGCTTCCTAAAAAAATCTTCTTCAAAATCAATTTAGCACCTATAGAAATATCAAATATATCAAGAGAATATCTCATTGCATAACTTCTAGTCAAGGAGAAGGAGAATAAGGACTAGTCAAGTCCTGCTCGAATCCAAAAGCAGCAGAATGAGAGATCCAAAGGAAGATCTCATCAGCAACACTTCCAAAAGTAGAAGGTTGAATAAAAGGTCTCAATAAATACCATCAAAAGTTGATATATTAGAGAGCTTGATAAGTTCTTATAAAGCATCCAAAAAAATGCTAGGATAGCCTTATTGAAGATATTCTCAAAGGAGAACTTATTGGATAAATCCACTAAAAATAAAAAGCCTCTTATAGTGAAGAGCTTGGGATAATTATCACCATCCAACAACAATACCAAGAGAAGAAGAATTTAGTAAGGAGTGTTAAATATGAGAAGAATAATTTGACAAGGAGTTTCAAATCTCAGAAGATCTTGCTTGAAGCCAAAAATTGATAAGACAACTTGAAGATAGAAGAAGCTCACCAAATATTGAATATTTGAAGATTATCTCTCATAGAAAGAAGACATCACTTCAGAGAAAAAGACTTATCCAAATCTACATAATAAGGAGAAGAAAAAAAGAGGAGAACAAGCCATAAAATCCTAGGCTCATAAAATAATGGTCAAGATCATCTTTTGGTGAAGAAGGAGCTATTCAAGATAGTCTACAAAGAGCTGCAAGGACATTCTCATAGTAGTAAATTGGTGATTCTAGACACCAATATCTACATCCTCTATATAAGTGATAAAATAGCTACAACGAAAAGGTATGCAACATTCTGGTGTAAATAGGTTTATTAATTCATCTACATATTAGATTTGTTAGATGCACCTACATTTGGATTAAATTTGCAAATAGAAAATTGGATTGCAGTCTTCAAAAGTGCAAAAAGAAAAACTTAAGTTTCATTTACACTTTTATTAGGAGTTTATTAGATTTTAAAAATAGTTTCTATCAACTACCTATTATCTATTTTTTAAAATAAAAAGAAGACTAAGCTCTGCAATATTAGTTGTAGTGAAATTTAAGGATAACTCTTAAAGATTTATTTTAGTTTATTCTTGATTAGTTGTAGTAAAATCTTAGTGCATTAATTTGAGAGTTGATTGGAGTGATAAAGAGCAATCTTAGTGCATTAAAATTAAGAAAGAAACTTGTACTATTACACTACACTCAAAAGAAAATAGTTTTTTGTTCTTGAAGGGCATAAAATTTGATTTGTATCAAGTGTCTAAAGACACTATTGAAGCACAAAAATCTGGAACTTGTAGTGTCCTAAAGAAGCCACCCAAAAAGGTTAGAATCCTCCAAAAATTGGAGAAGAACATAACTAATAAAAAATAAAAATAGAAGCTTTCTGGGATGAGACTTGGTGATTCTCAAATAAAAAATAAATAAAGGATTGAATGCAATAAAAGAATTGCAGAAATTAAAAAGCTTCTATATACTATTATATAAGATTAGAATTGTTATCTAAGTGACCAAGCAAAAAGGAGGAAGGTGTCTACTTATAAAAGACAACCTCAAAACCCTTGTATTGTAGAAGAAAAAATCTACCATAAAATCAAAGTTTTTGATCTGAAATAAGAGTTCAAAGGAAGGTGCATCAAAGGGAATTTATGTACACACTATAATACATATTATAGCACCATTTCAATTTTATTTTTTATAGTCTAAAAACAGATTTGAATCCATCTCAAAAAGGGGCAATAAACACAAAAAGGGGAATTTATGTACACACTATAATACATATTATAGCACCATTTCAATTTTATTTTTTCTAGTCTAAAAATAGATTTGAATCCATCTCAAAAAGGGGCAATAAACACAAGAAAAATAACCAAGAAAGGGTTCAACATAAGCACTCTTACCAAGCTATAGAATCAACTTAAAGGGGTTCATTATGGATGCTTGAAGACATAGCATAAGAGAATATCAAGCAGTGTACAAATCATAAGATACATCATAGGATAAGATCAAGTAGTGTACAAAGGAAAAAGTAAACCAAATGGACATCAAAGGAAAGAAGCATTCATACCAAAGCATTTCTACCATTAGTAAATGCTAACAATGGAGTAAAACATCAAGGATTTTTCATCCAAGCATTGCCATTCATACACCATTAAATATCGACCAAATCTACTCCATATCTCCACCAAAACTCCACCATATCTCCACCACAACTTAACCATTAGCTGGAGACACTTCAACATCTATGTAAAACAACAAGGATTAAGGTGGAAAATGTGTTGGAGAGTCTTCATATAATATTTGATAGAAATAAAGGTATGTAGTTGCCACTTGTCATATTTTGAACGCTACTCTATAACACTCACAAAGGATATGTTATACTTCTTGGCACCCATACACCAAATTGTGGAGTTACATACAACTTTACATACGTTATAGGAAAGATAACTTGGAGACGTTGAGTAAGAGACATTACTTGGACAACACTCAATAAATAATAATAATAATAATATTTTCAACTCAATAGTGACACTTGCATGAGCATTGAAGTGATTTAAAAACCTCCATCAACCAAATGAGAGCTTCCATGAGTGTTTAGAACTCATATAGTGACACTTGTCACTCTTCCCATCTCATATTAAAGATGGGTTGGACTTTGGAAAGGAAGTGCAGTAGTTGGAAATACCATGAGAAGTAGTGTACTCTACTCAATATATCAATGGAAGATGTTCAACAAGAGTTCAGGCACTACACGGTATATCTATGGTAGATGCTCGATAACTATTCAAGAAAATTTTGATAATGATAGTGGATATCCGGTACCAATTTCAGTGCAATTTTGTAGAGATCCGAAGCACGACAGGTACAGTCTAAAAAATCTTGGTCAACCAGCATTCATGGAGTGCATTAAATCCTTGGGAATCCATGCTCAAGAGGAATATTTTATATCCAAATTCACCCAATTTCATAAAGGTACACAACCTTAATTTCATATTTGCTTTCAATTTAAAAAAGGGAGTTATAAGGTTATAAGATAAGGTTGATATATTATGTAAAATCAATCTTTGTTTGAAAGAAAAAAGTGAATTAATATAATATTTGCAAAAATACAACTTAGGAGAAATAAGGGATTCTACTTGGAATTAAACCATTTAAAGTTTGCAAATATTAATGTGTTCTAGTTTTCTAAATTTGGGAGTGATAAGGGTTTCAACTTCAAACTAGTTTTTTTTGGAAATTAAAAACACTTGAATAAAATTCCTAAGGGTTTCAAAAGGGGTTATTAAAATATTTTATTAAAGTTGTAAATTTATGTCCTTGTCTCATAAAATTTCTCTTTAGGGATAACATAAATCCAACATTAAAACCTCTTCAAAATTGAAAAGTGCTTAGGTCAATAAGAGTATTAAGAAGATTAAGAAGTTGATTTTTTATCTTTATAAAATATGTACAAAATCAACCAAAAATTGAGCTATATCATGCAAAAGCACTATAGAATACTCCTAAAAATATGTAGGGAGTCATAAGGAATTCTACGAAACTGGATAATAATATTTCTCAAAGATTGTCAAGTTGTGAAGATATAAGCTTTCTTCAAAATCCTAAAATTAGGCATTCATAACTAGAGAGATATAAGGAATCCTCAAGGACTAATAAAAGGTTTATCAAATCAAGCTTATATAATTCAAAGGTAGCTATAAACTAAACTACTCTACCTTAAAAAATTGAAGTTATACAAATGACTACTAGCATGCTAAATAACACTCTTAGAAGTAAAATGAGAAAAATACCAATATGGATTAAAAAACTGAAAATTTACAATGATGGAAAGGACAAAGAAGATAAAATCCAATGTGAAATAAGTTATAAAATCAATAGCCATGTTGAGGAAGATTCATCCAATGAATCAAATAACCAAATAAAGGGAAATATTGATCAACAAGCTTTTATAGCTTCAATCATGCATATATGGTTAGAAAGTCTTATCAAATAAATAGACAAATATGATATTCCTAAAATAAATTGTAAAATTATCAGATCATCACTACAGTGTACTCATTGATTTCAATATGGTTATTATAAGACCAATTTTTGGATTTTCCATCCATGCAGGTATTGTGATGGAACAAATCACTCATATTTCTCCTGTCACTTCAAATACATGTACTATCAAAATTATGAAATAAGGCTACTTCACGAAATAAACTGTTATATTCATAAACACATTTCAAAAGGATCTAATAACATTAAAATCAAGGTTGATATTTATGAAGGATAGATAAACAGGTCTTACATAGATACAAAGAAAAGAAGAACAAATTCAGATCCAATTAAGACATGCAACACCATGAGAACAATGGTCCATTAAAGACATATGACATTAAGGAATTCATAATGGAAAAGTATAAGAGGTCTTGACATGAATATTGAAGTAGAAAAAGTAGAACCATATCAAGACTACTCTAAACAAGCAGATAAATGATAAATACAATGCAAAGTCATTTGAAGGAAGAAGCCTCAGCTCCAGATTACTCTGCATCATATGAAGTTATAGATTACCTACTGAACCTAAAAACAAAGAATATAGAGATAGAAGACAAATTTTAGGAAGAAGAATAAGATCCATATCAAAGACTGAATTTTTCAATACCCAAATAATATAATACATGGGGTGTTATAAATAGGGTATATTCCATTATTTGGGTTATGTAAATGTATCTTCTAAGGTACATAGTTAGATTACTTTACAGGTAATCTATCTAGTTACTTCATGTAATGTAATAAGTGCACAAGTGTCAATGTGCAAGTTGTACATGTGTAAATTATCCCTTGCACAACTAGATAGAGTGTTGACCAAGTATCATATTTTACCTATATAATGATGGCCTCATAGATATATAGATATAAAGTGTGATAGATAGAAATATGGGGGTCATAGTGTAGCATAGTGTGTGACACCATCCATTGGTTATGGATGCAATGTAGTTTAGTAGCTTTATGTTGGAAGTGTTCATTTCATCCATAGCTATATTGTAATCTTTTATATTTTAGTCATTTACCAGATTTACTTTTTTTTTTCATTTTATTTTGTATCTTGTGATTGCTATCTCTCCATGTTTGCTACATAAAAATATAACAAAAGAAAATTATTAAGGAAAATATAGGTGTTGTAAAATTAAATCTATCAACCCTTAGACTAGGCTCACCACTACCCATATCCTCAAAGTGAGACATCATGGATCCAATACCCTACATGAACAAGGGATCCAATGCACTTAATATTATAGTACCAATCAAATACCCTTCATAATTTTCTCTATATCACATTTTGATGAACCCAAAATTAATACCATAGTATATCCTAAGGTTTTTCTTGACGAAGCCAAATCTTAATTAAGACTAAAAGTTATCAAAACTTTACTCAAGATCATAAATTGTGTTTGATCAACTATAACACATTATATATAACAAGAATATAAAAAATGATAGTCCTATTAGGAATATCCATGATCCTCTAAGTAACTATTGTATAAGATACGAGGCTATATTGGATCTATAGAAAACCTAGTTTGCTACTCACCCAAATAGGGTCCTCCACGTACTTATACCTAGTAAAGAGTATGTTGTAGTAGGCTAGTTAGATTTATCAGGATGCATATGATTACACCTCATGCACCATATTGTCCATGTACTGAACATGTCACTTCCACATATTATTGGAGTTCTATGTATCGACCTTCTCTCATTTATTCACAAGAATATAGACATGGATTAGGTATATAAAAAAAATTAGTATATAAGGAGGCCTCTAAGGTAAATAGGTTTGAATGTGTATATCAAGGGAAATACATATAGGGTTTTCAAAACATCTTCTCTTTATTCTTTAAACAAGGCTACAAAGAATTAATACCTTAAATAACCCTTTCTTCTCTCCTAGTCCCAAACCCATGATTGAAAAATATTATTTACCATGTAGTGTCACTCATCAATTGGCCACTAATACTAACCCTAATGTGGAGGTCCATGATAATTATATTAAGCTTGATAACCTCACATTTAACCAACAAGGAAAGGTCTCGACAACTCAAGGTTCTCTAATCCCTAACAATGAGGAAGATATAAAATTTATCTTCTAATTGATAACCCATATGGCATATTTCTTATAAAAGGATAAGCGTTAATACAATCCTTCTTTAGAGAAGGTCATGAAACCCTAGGTGCTTCTATAGGAGAGAATTAACTATTGGAGCACCACAAAAATCCTAACTTAAATTATTTACTATTAAATCAATGGGACCTATCCTTTGGATCCATTAATGTGCTTAAATGCATCAAACTCCAATATTATTGATTCAATTCCACCTTATATCACTACATCAATAGACATTGGGGTAAAAGTCATTTTATCTTTGTTTGTGTGCCATTCATCTCTAGACACCCTTAATGATAGGGATTAATATTTAATTACTATCTATATTCACATGGATCACATTGTACAACATTTAATGCTCACATGGATTGGGTGCATTAAATGTCACTTTTGTAAAGGTAAACATGCCTATAAATATATTTTTGGATTAATGTAATGTAAGTTTTCATTTGTACCAATTTGTGTCATCTATTAAGAGTGTTTTCCACATCATTGCTATCAAATCTGAGAATTGGGTAGGTGAGTATCCTCTTCCTCTAGGCCAGTCTGGTTCAAAAGAGGAACGATAAAACCACCAGTGGATCTTGGCATTGGGTGAATATTCTTTCTTTTTATAGAAAAATTTTCGGTAACTTTCGTTCATGAAAACTCTCAACTAATTAGGTCTCTATGACTTTGAACTTCAACTTGTGACCATCATTCATAATACTGAGCATTTTTTTGGATGAATTAGCTATTAAACTTGAACAACTCCTTGCAAAAATGGCTACCAATTTTTAGTAGCTTAAAGCTAAAATCCTCGTTGTTGCTATCGAATAACTTGATTATGATGATATCATTCATGCCACTACTATTATAATTGAAGAAGATCAAGATTCAACCCTTGATCTAGAACTTGAGGAAATTACAGCCACGCTTCGATTCAAATGAGGATCTCTAGGTGAAATACGCAACTTATTTCCATTAGATGATGTTGCTCCTAATACAGATATGAGCTCCATAGAACCTCTTGTTTCTGAGATAGAATATGTTTCATTGTCTGCCATGGTTCCTATGATTCATCCAACCCCCACAAAATTCAATGTTTGTTGCTTGAAGCTCTTTGTTGCTTACCTTTGTAGGTCACGAATCATGACAATCCATAATTATTAAACATTGATCTACCACATTTCATCAATGATATCTCTTTCCAATCTTAAGTAACTGATCATTTCTCCACTGCATTCATTCCATCGCTGCACACATTTTTTTCTCTTGGTCGTAACCTTATGGTTGGTGTAACCGATCACATTTATGGTAAGTTTGCTTTGTTTCTAGATGATAAGCTATGAGAAAAATTTCTTCCAGCTTCCACCTCAAAACCATGGCGATGACCATTTGATCCCGGTGGGTGTTGCACATACTTTTGGACACATTTCCATAAATTAAATTAAATTAAATTTTTAATTTAATTTAATTTTTCTATCATTAAACTGCATTCATTAATGCATTTTATTAAATTAAATTAAAATTTTATTTAATTTAATTTTTTCATCATTAGAATGCATTCATTAATGCATTTAATAAATTAAATTAAATTAAAAATTTAATTTAATCTAATCAATAACCACCATAACTATCATTTAATGCACGTCAAAACCAAACTTTTCTTCCCTTTGGAATGCATTAGAGTCCAATGCTTCTATAGTGGGTAGGAATTATAGGGACTAATATTTAATTCTTAATATTATCCCTACTCAAATGGATCACATTGTACAATATTTAATGTTCACATGGCCACTTTTGTAAAGGCGAACATACCTATAAATATGTTTTTGGATTAATTTAGTGTGATGTTTCATTTGTGCTAATTTGTGTCGTCTATTAAGAGTGTTTCCCACATAACTTAAGGAGTTATTATAGGGAAAAATTTATTATTGTTCATCTCAATATGTAGGTACAAGCTACATTCTCAATCATAGTGTCCCACCAAGTTCTGTAGTCTCCAATTATAACATAAATATACCCTATGGTTCTCAGTTTAATCCTACAAATATAGGGTTGGAACAAAATTCTAACCCTACAACCTTCATTCTAATCTCTCATAACTAATCTAACAACCCTCTAATCTTAGGTATATTGGGTTTAAACTATACAATGTCAATTTTAACATCATATTCCTAAGTATATTATCCTCCTTCTTACATAAATTATCAACAAGTCCCTTCTATCTCTCGACATGTACCTCTTGTCTCATCAAATCCTATCTCTCCTAAACTTCAATACATAAATACTTAACTAAAGCAATAGAAACAAGAAATGGTCATTATCCTAGGGTCATTATACATTCAAAAGTATTATTATGATGGATTTTGTGGCCAACATTAGATCTCTTTATGGCCAACCTAAGTTTCAAAAGTGCAAGGAGAAATAGGATCTCATAAAGCATCTTAGATTATTTGGGACTACCTATAATGACATATCATATGATACAAGGTTAATACTAATAATTTTCTCTAATAGTGTTAGTAGTTTTACCTTGTACTACTACTACTAGATACTAGGGAAATCCCTAAAAATATTTGGAGACCTTATAGATATGTCATACAATTTTGTCTACATTGAGAAAAATATCACCACTAGTAAAATGTAACAATTCAAACGATCCAAATATGACAATGTCATTAAATGTTTAGAAAGATGGTACACTCTAATAGAAATACTATAATATGTCCCTACTCCTAGGAATATACTTAACATCTACATAGGAATATTTAATGAGAAATTAGCCTTATACTTGGATATGGCTAATGTTTCTTCATTTGAATATGTAATTGACATGGCCAAGAGATTCAATACTTCCCTCCTCAAATTATGGCAACTCAAGCTTAAATCTAATAATAAAGAAGATAATTCTTCCTTGAAACCAAATGGGTAATATAAAAATAAACATGCTATCAGTGATGGACTCATAGGATCCGACCACATCTATAATACTAATACTACAAAAAACTTCAAAAGTTTTTCCTAGAGAAACATCATAAAAAAAAACATAAAAGGTAGCACTCCTAAATGGAAGAACCTATTTTAGCCATCTTAGAACAACTTCTTCAAGCCATAATGATAGATATTTCTTGTGTTAAGCTTGTGGAACTTGGAAGGAAAAAACCTATTGGTTTTGAGCCAATAAGTAATGTGTCCTCCATTGCATCAATGATCATGCAACCAATATATACATAGACCTCAATAATGTGCTCTAATATTTTATTGAAAATGGATATATTGTTCCTAATGGCTCTGATTCTCAACCTTCTTTCAATTAAGATATAGAAATTTTCTACAACCCATTGCCTAATCTAATAAAAACCAAAATGCAATAAATATTCACTATAGGAATGTATAGCCTCCCAACCAAAGGATAATGGATATTATCAATTCTTCTTATCAAATTCATCATATATCTCAATAATTTGTTGTGATTAGGAAACAACACAATTATCTATCTGAAAAGCCTTCATGACCTGATCTAGTCCTTCATTCAAAAACAATGATCCACCCAAATTCCACCTCTAATCATTTAATCTAGGACCAAGGATAAGGGTTATTTTTATTTATTATGAAAATTTGAGAACACCCTAGCTAATATCTCCCTTGTTAAACTTCCCAAGTCCTCTCTATTTCATCAAGACATCTTAATCAAAACCATGAGTGAAAATATCATTGCTCAAGACCTAAACATTAATGAATTAATCTCTAAACTAGAATCAATCAAGGTCAATCACACCAACAAATTATTCCATGAGAAATATTCCACAATCCTCTTTTGTTGGGTATTTGTTGTTGTACATTACAAACCATATAGGAAATATGTTTATCAAATGCATATTTATTGACATTGTGCTAATATAAATATCTATAACTTAAAGTTCACCATTTATTTTAGGATAACCAAACAGGAGTTAGAGAAACTTGATCTTGTTATTAGGAAATTTGACAATGGAGAACGTGGGGCCAGTGGCATTAGAGTCTTACCCCTTAAATTTGGGCATCATATTCTCAAAACTCCCCTCTATGTCAAAAAAATTATTTGTGGAAGGCCATGGATCCATAAAATGTATCTCATCCCTCCAACTCTCTATTAATGCCTTAAATACAAATATAAGAGCAAGACTTATTACATTCCAACTGATTTTGATCCTTTCATATATGATCAAATAATTAAGGTTGATAATTCAAGAGCTCATGTTTGTCCTTCTATAAATTTATCTCTCATTTTTTTCTTATTGTTTTTAATATTCCATCGTTGATGCATTAAGATATCTCAATTTCAATAATCTACCAAATATAGATAATAATTCAATCACTATTAATGCAAACCATAATAAAGATAATATTTAGTTTATTGTATACCTCGACAAGCTTCATCCATCCCTCCAAACCTTAGGCTTGTCTATTAAAACTAAAGGTAAAACAATTCAAATAGAAAGTTACACCACCTATGTTGAGACTACCAACACTACAAAAATCCATGATAGTGACTCTTACCTTGTTGAATGATAGTACACTTCATTGATTTGTATCAAACTCATATCTACTATTGCTAAATATATGCTTTCCAATATGGGATATCAAGACAAAGGATGAGGTCTATATAAATAGGGTACCAAATAATCCTTATAGAAAAAATCCTAGCTACCTACTAAAGTTCCATAACATACATATTTCATGACATGATGCATGATATCATGGAAGACTATATTGATGATCTTATTCATTGGTATTTAATTAAGGAATACCATATTTGAGACATAACATATATTTTTTTTGGCTAAGAAATTACAAGGTATATCTAAAGCCTCATAAATTCATATTTGAGTCACACTAGAAAAATTTGGATTCATTATATCCAAATGAGGCATAAAAGTTGATCACAATAAAATATTAGCAATTGTAGATATACCTCTCCCTCAAACTCTAACCCAACATAAAAGTCTCCAAGGAACAAATTTGCATCATTTAGAGATCCATATTTGTACTAGCTGATAAGTGTTAGTTTTTTACCAAGCTCTTGACAATGGATATGGTTTTTGAATGGAGTGTTGACTATTAAATCCTAACTTTTATCCCCTCCCATTCTTGTCCTATGTAACTTCTTGTTGACCTTATTTCTATACATAATAGTCATAGACTATGTTATAGGTTATATATTGGTACAATGTGATGACCAACATAGAGAAAATGTAATATTCTATATTAGTTAAACTTTGGTTGATTATGAATTCAAATATATGTGATTAGAAAAGTTTTTTCTAGCTATAGCATTTTCCTCCTAGATTCTTAGACATAACACTACTATCATTATAAGTTTTGACCTCTTATAATATGACATGTCCAAGCCTCACCACTCTAGAAGAACTGTTAAGTGGGTAATTATGCTTTGTGAATTTGATATTTAGTTTTCCACGTAGAATTTTATGAAAGGCTAGGTTATTTTTAACCAATAAGTAGTTTCACATTTAGAATCTATCCAACCCTTATAGGTTGTTTTTCTTTATGATTCAGTATTCAACCTCAAACCATATCAACCTAACTATTATATCTAATACTATGATAATTTTATATTGTCAAAAGAGTAAGAGTCATCCTAGTCACTCCTCAACAATAGATGATCCCTTTATCCTTTAAGCTTGAATTTTCTTATACTAGTAACATCATAAATTATGAATTTCCTATCTTAAGACTATGTGCTACATTGAATTTCCAAGTCATAATTATATCTATCTATGGGGATTCTTATATAGTATTTATCCATGTCAATGGTGTTTATAAAACCAAATATGATAATCTCAAGCCATATAAAGACATTTCTAATAAAGTAATATATTAATTTGTTAAATTCACTATTGACATTATCCCAAGGTCTAGCAACTATTATGCTAATACTATATTCTAGTATATATCTATAATCCCCTTACATTTAGATGATGCAAGCTATGATTTCCATTTGGCAAATTAGGGAATATTAAACCTTAGAATCTTATTAGCTTTAGTTAAAGGTATTTTTCTTAGAAATAGCCTCATATTTGTATCCTAGGTATAAGGAAATATTTTCTTACCTTGAGTATGGAACTTTACCTAATAATTAGAACCATAATGGGTACAAAAATATAAAGCAATGATCCTATATACATGTCATCACTATAATTATTCTATACTATCACACCCTTGATGGAATCTTGCTTGGGTGTTTAGACTCTATAGAATTCTAAAAAATATCAATGGGGCTCATGATGGATCATGTAATGGTTATTTTAGCAAAGTCGTCATCTCTAGGAAATTCTTATTGATGGGATATTACTAGCATTGCATGAATAATAATTATTATAACTATAGATATCAAGAAGTTTGATAAGTATCAAAGTTTTAACAATATTATTCATTCTTCTATACAAGTTTTTCAATACTTGACCTCACCTTCATCTTTCTCCATTTTGGGGATTGAATATCATTAGGAATATAGACCTTATGTCTTTAGATGGACATAAATTTATCATCACTCCTATTTAATACTTCACCAAATAGGTTAGATTTATATCTTTAGCCTCAACCGCTAAATTCAGTATTCAAGATTATATTTAAGTAGATCCTTAGTTGTTATGGAATTCCTTTGGTTCTAATTTTATAAAATGTAATATCATTTAAAAACTAATATGTCCAAAAAAAATATGATAGTACAATATTCATCATAGTGGTCCATCCCTTGCTATCCCTAAGGTAATGGTCAAGTTGAAGCATCTAAGAAAACACTTGTTAAAATCCTCAAGTAGCTTATTGACAAAGTTAGTAGGGATTGGTATCTCTAGTAGTATCCATATTTATGGATCTACTAAACTAGTGTTTGAAATAATATTTGGTGTGATGTCCTATGTTTTTTTATGTAACTTAAGTAGTATTTTTCAAAATCCACCTAAGTGGATGAGTTGAGGACTCAAGACCTCAACCAATATTGAATGAAATAGAAGTAGGGATATCTCAGTCAACCTCTATAGTAATATAATTCCTATGGTCATAGCTAAACTAACTAAAAAGAGGTTACAAACTGAATTAAGGGATGCCTAAAGTTAGAAGCAAAGCTAAAAATGGTGTAAATTTAGTAACGTTAAGAGACACAAAGTATGAGAGTCTCACAATTTGAAATTATTGGTCAAAATTTGGTCTATTTGTAAGGTTTGTACATCAATAGACGTTGAAAAACTTTGAATGACCTCAAAATTGGAAGCTTTAAGGCCAATATCCTTATAAGGATGGCTCCTAAGGGTCCTAGCTAACTATATATAGGGAAAAGGGACCTGAAAGAAAGGAAATAAAGCTAAAGTTAGAACTTATGGGACATATTTAGCCATATCCAAATACATGCAGAACTAAACACAAAACATGCACTAAATACTCATGAACTATCTAACAAACCAACCAATGATTCTCACTAACATTCATCACATAGAGTTTGATTTAAAATTATAGAATTAGTGAAAAATAGCATGAAATACAAGATGTAGAATTAGAGATAATTCATACAACTAATTTTAATAGAAGTAAACAATCTCAAGAATCATACATACATGAAGAGCTTTAGAGGTCAAACAAAAATCCACTTGCATTCAACATGCTCCAAAATTTTACTTGTAAGTTGTAATGGCTAAAGATCTGACCTTTTGAAATACATCAAAATCATACATATATAGCTCTCGAAGAAAACTCCTATTACAAGTGAATTAAATCATCATTAATGGAGGACTGCTACATCAAATGGTAGTTGAGCTGTGCACATCCTTTGCAATTGATGGAACAAATCTATAATTCCCAAGTTAGGTATGTTGAATGTATTTGTTTATTTCCTTCCTTCATCACTTACTCTAATAATCCTATCACCATAAATATCCATGCATGCATAGGGAGGTTGAGTAGTTAGGGCACTTATATCTCCTACAACCCACCTCAAAGGTCATATCTTCATCTTCTAATCATTCAAATAGATATTTGCACATAGAGTTTTCTTTGACCAAGCATTAAATCCACTTACAAAATATTCATCTTGGGCACAATGCTCAATCACTATTAGTATAAAACTAGATTTTTGGGGCCTTCTACAAAACTCTAATCTCTCTCTACTACCACAATGGTATTTTGAACCTCTGGTGAATCTTGATTGCATCCTACTTTCCTATTAGGCACCTATTCCTACATAGGGTAGGTATTTGTATTGCACATGGAGTCCGACGATATCCTAGTCTTCCACTTGACTCTACTTCTTACTCCTTTTATGAAAGGGTTTTTTTACATGGGATATATTCCATATCATCTCATTTATTCACCCGAGCTCATTGCCTACTCAACTTCATATTAGATATTGGGACTCTTTTGTTGTTTATTGATTTCCCGAACCTCCACCTGCTTACGGGGTGGTGCTTTGGGATCATGAGTAGTTCATTATGCACCAAATATTCCACTGACCTTGGGAATTCCTAAGGGTGGACTTTTTGTAACATCAGAAGAAATTTCATGAACTAATTCTTTGCTCGGTGCCCCCTTTACCCTTTCTCTATGGTGAGACTTTAAGACCCACCAAGAGCTAGGTGTGAACTCGATTTACTGCCATTTCCCACACCTAGACATTTTTTGAGAAATTTCTATTATTTTCAACTTAGATATTAAGTGAGTATGAGAAAGTTACCCATACTTTTGGTGACTTACAAGGGGTTTTCACTCGCTAAAAAACAAGGAACTCAACCAACAAGGGAATCCGCCATACTAGTTTTCAGAAAAATTATTTCTATTGACCAAAATTCATTAGGCCATGAAGTCATATGAAAAAAATAGAACCAAAAGAGATACCTCCTGTGACTCATGCCTTACCCTTTGGTTATACCCACTACTTACTTTAGGCTTTGGAAGACTCATATTTGGGGAGACCTATTTGGGTCACTTGGACCTAAATATTTTGGTAAATTTTCTCCCAAGATTCTAGAGAAAAAACAAGAGCACTTATAATTTGGTCAATCATATATTTCAATATACAAATTTTCTTGCAATGAGGATCACTGTATCTTTCAATTGCCTGCTCAGAGTTTATGGAAATGTCAAAGATCTTGAGTGTAATTTGAAAACTTGGTATATAATTATTGACTCTTGCAATACCACAATCTTGCTCTCATTATTCTCCAAATATTTGAACAAATTTTTGAGTTTTGTATCTGTGTAGAGCTATTGCTTTTTGTCCTAAAATCCTAGGAAACTAAGCACCTTGAGTTACATGTTGAGCTTATTCATATTTTCTAGCTATTTTTTGAGTGCTCCTTGAAGTTCTTCCCTGTCATAGTATAGATCCATAACATGAAAAATTTGCTACATCATGATCCAACACTGTTCAATTTCTCTAATTGAAAACATAGATGGTTGAATATCTTTATTCATGAACATTGTTCTTAATGCTATTGCCTAGGCACCCATATCCTATACCATGTTCTTTTTCCTATATGGCTCAAAATTTACCTCCATGGAGACTAATATACTTTCTTCTATCACTAGAGAAAAAGGAGGGAGGATTTTTAGATCTAATTTTGATTTTATCAAATGAACAAGCTTGATCTTCCTCAAAGAATCCTTTGAAATGATTGATCTGCATGGCTTATATTTTTTCTTCTACAGCTCCACCAATATAGCATTTTTGGCATCTTCTTATTGCTACATCTTGATCCTGCATTTGTTCAGTGAACCCTCATCCTACTATAGTTTTTCATTGAACTCTATGTCCTACTTTCCAAGATATTTCGTCATTACTTGCAGCTCACCTTCTAGACTAGCAATATTCTCATTTTCTAATATAGAATTTTTGGACAGGGTGTCTTCTCCAAGGTTCTACTCAATACTTTGACCCTATTCTCGAGGGCCTTATTTTTCATATTTACTCGATGGAGCTTAGCTTCCAAGGTTTGAACAATTTTATCTACAAGCTTTAGCTTCTTCTCTACATCTCAAGTTTTTAGAAAAACTATGTCAACAACAACATGTACTGTATTCACAACCTCAACCAGAGTTATTTTAGAAATATTTTTAGTTTTAATGTCTAACCACAAATCATCATGTCTCATATCCACCATAACCTTATTTTACTTAGGATAACCCATTATCTTGTGTCTCTTTCCTTCAATTGGATTGAGCTCATGAAGAGTAATAGGGGTGGATTCCACCCTATCCTTGTACGAATACTACAACTTTTCATCCACCCACTTTCTTTGATTATCTCATGTAACTCTCATAACCCTAAATATTTTTGGCATGTCTTCTTCTGTTGCCTTAGGCATGAGTGGTACAATCAGGAAATTTGACAAGGAAGTCAAAGGATGTGTCACTATTGATCAAATTTGTGTTTTATCAATGGTTCCACTCAAGGGCCTTGGTTCAAATTATGGAGATAGTCACTACGCTACTAATACAAATCTTGTTGAATGTGTGGTGGACTGGAAAAAGATAAGGATGAAACTGGAGGTTGAAGTGAAAGAGGTAGAGTGATAAGTGGACTAGATGTGGTTTTGGTAGTGGAGGCTCTAGTAGATTTTTAGGAGGACTAGGTGGATGAGAGGGATGCATCATGGAGGCACAATGGGCTTTAGGAACTTCTTTATTAAGCACATGAATCATGGTTAGGATCATTCTTGAATACTAGGCTAAGTGAGAAGGTGAATCTAGGGAATCCTTGAATGACTTAAGAGAGATTTTGATTAGGGAAAGGAGAATTATATGGCACAAGGATGGTTCCTTGATCCTAAATATGCTTTGAGGGTTATTCAACTATCCAGTTCCCCTTATCAACTTGGGCCTCTACTCCCACTTTGTCTATATTTGGATATTTTGGTTGTTCTCAATACCATTTGAGCTTTGGTTCACACAACTCAAAGACATTAGGGTTGGTATGACCCTTAATTTTCTCACTTTACTCTGATCTTTGTGGTGGAGGCCCAAGTTTCTTATACACTTCTATTTTGAAAGGTTTGGTTGACCTTCTTCTCTTGGTGCTTTACTAAATTTGTAATAACCCTATTTCATAACCAAACAAACTTAGGGAATTATATATATATATAAGCTTACATCATTGTTGCTAATTCATGTGTGAATTCAAGTATCTTCGTGTGGTTCTCTTACTCATGAATATATAAGTAAGTTCAAGGTTGCACTTCACATGAACTCAACATGGTCAGTGTCTGTCCTATGGACAGGAGTGGCAAACCCCTATAATGACTTGTAGGTAAGGTTTATTTACCTTACACTTGGAAATTATCTTGTCTATTTCAATAGGAATGCCCTTTTTCCCTTACTAGTTTAAATCACACATTAAACTAGTCCCTTATGTTAGGTTTATTTTAACCTACACAATTGACATATGCCTTGATGATTAACTTGTTCTTCCTTAAATATACAACAACAATCATTGTAATGCTTAACTTTATCACATCCACTAATTAAACTAATGGGATTATCACACAAACCCATGTAGACTGGTGAATGCCTACCATTAATCCTTATTTGAATTATTCAACCATAATGTCCACGAGGTTAGATAACATTCACAATCTCCCTTATGTTCACTTCATATTTTATTCACTAAAGATACATCTTTAAGTGACATTCATGGTTTATTTATTCTATTTAATGTTAGGATTACTTTAGGATATTTAGACACCATATTTAACTCTCATTTAAATATCTAAATCCAAAAATTCAATAACTTATGTCATGATACAACTTTGTATTACTTTCCATGACTATTTACTAATGAGAACTACATTGCTTATGATCCTCTTAAAGAGTGATACTAAAAAATTACAATTTGACCTCAAAGAGGTACTTTTACAATAATAAAGACCTTTCATTAAGGATACCTTTTGTAATACATAAATAATTACAATAGAAATTGAGTAGATTCAATCTTCATTTGACTACATTCGAACCACCACTACTTGATTGAGATTTTTTTCAGGATCATGACAACCCATATCATGTATACGATAATGCATTATAGGAAAGTAGTAACAAGTAATAATTATTTTCAAATGAATACAGCTAAACATAATACATTTCACATAATATAGTTGTCTAAAGCATTCAATCATTCAAAGTAAGGAAATCCCATACTTTCCTAAGATAGAAAATTCACATTTTCCCCTCATATATTTTCCACATGAAAATATGCCCTTGAAACTAATATTATTACCATCATATATTGCTAGTCCTTTTTAATAGAATGTATGGATCTATTCATGCTTTCACAAGTGACTCATATTTATTTAAACTAGAAATAGCATTTAAACAAAACATATTCTTTCAAGTAACTCATATTTCTATCAACTATAAACAACATTTAAACAAAACATTTAGAACAATAGATTCTATTGTAGATCTTCAAAACATTTCAAGGGTTTAGTCATAATATGTTACAATACTCCAAACCAAAGTTATTCTACAATCCATAATTATGATTTCACTATAGTTCTTTCACAAATATATTTGCTAGTTTATCTTGAAATCTATAGTTCTTCCACAAATTTGGCTACCAAGTTGACTCAAGATCTACCCATAATACCATTATATAGTTCTAGAGTTTAGCTAGCATCTATCTTGTTTTCAACAACAAGATTACTAAAAATATATCTAAAACTCTACCCGTAATCTATCACACAAGATTACATGACAAATTACAAACATGGCCTTTAATTTGTTACAAGAATCATACTATAGGTATACAATACTTTAGTAAATAAGATTAATAACCAATATCTTGTCAAGGATAACTAAGGTTTTTAAGATATATTGTTCCAAAATATAGCTAACCAAAGTTCTCTACCTTTATTTACTCTAGTTTAACTCTTTCGCTTGACATACATCTAATTTCCTTTCATTTTATAATTCAAAAGTCCCATACATTTGCTTTAAAAAATGAACCATTTATCTTTCTCTTTAATAATTACTAAAGTATTTTTCTTTTACTACATAGAGTTAAGTTTTGACATTACCTTTGTTTTTTAATAAAAACATTAAATTATTCCTTTAGAGTTTTCATAAAAGCTACAGTGGCTAACGTATTATGGATCATATAAAGGTTGAATTACCTTCTCAATGACTACTTAATCCTTGCATAAATTTTGGTAGAGATAAAAAAACTTAACGGTTAGTTTGGCATTCCTCCAACAACTATATCCTAGTCTACCCGGCTAGGTGGCTAGTCAATTTGACCTGACCATCCATAGAGTAAATTTTACTACATGGAAGATACTCCCTATAACCACCTTTGCATACTCCAATGACGTGCGTCAATTAAGTCTCAAATTTGGGATCTGATCAATCTTAATATGAGGAGTACAATAGTTGATAAACATTAGAGTTAATTAATACTAAATATTGAGTTTAAAATGACTCCAATCATCACTCACTACCTATACGGACAAAGCTATATCAAATTTGTAGATGAAACTATTTCTTACCACCTAGATGTGGGGTCGTCTAATCAACCAATTGCTGCCATTTATAGCTTGATGAGGGTAAATACTCCAGTGCGTAGAGTAATCCCTGAGATAATATAGTGATGGAAAACATCGAGGTAACTGAAGAATAATTTTTGGCAAATTGCATCTTAAATAACTTGGCATTAATGGATAAGCTAATTGAGGGTGTGATTGAATAATTCTAACTATCGAACAATGTGGTGTCTTATCACTAAAGTTCAGTGATATCAACGACTAGAGGATGGAAACAATTTGAGGCTTAATAGGTTTCGACCACACCACTACTATCACACAATCTACATAATGAGACTCTATCAAACTCTATTTTGTTGATTCATTTTATCACGAGATGTGGATGCAAAGCTCCACCTTACTATTGCTATACTGACAATGGTATATTTTTTTATAATCCAGGTCATTAAGGAAATTGTTTTCACTAATTACCCAAAGAGAATGACGTAACAAAGCCTCATACCTAGAGCAAGGATTCATTCGCTATTGATTCCCCTTATCTGTGTGTGCCCACATTACATTGGATTCCTCTAGGGTAAGCCACGTGATCTATGGTGTACCAAATGCTTGAAGACTTAGTCTAAGAGTATATACATATATCTCCAAATTAATCTTAAAACACTATTAAAGCATCCCAAAACTAATTACTAGAGTTTTGAATAGTACTTATATTCATTAATAGATGACCTGATTTAGGGTAGGATGAATACTAAGATTATTAGAACCAAACATGTCATAGGGAGGTTATATTTTCAAAACTCAAACTAGGGGTTTCTTTCGATCTATTTATATACGTTGGATACTCCTTTTCTTTTAGTATTTTTCTAAAACTCCAACTAACAGGATCTTCATGGCATAAACTAGAAGTCCAAACCTATTTTAGGTTGATATTCAAGAAATGCATGGTTGCCCAATGGTCTTAACCTCTATTTTCTATATTTAGTTGTTACACTAACATTTAGACATAAAAGCTATGGGTTTTTAATCATAGAAATCAAGTGAATGTAAAGCATTAGCTTGATACAAGGTATAAGTCTCATTTTTTAAAGCATAAAAATAAATAGGAAGGCTTTTTCAACTTGATAAACTTGTAAAGCTCCAACTTTATTCCCTTGATGTCTGAGGATAGTTATCCTTCCTTCTTGCATTCCTCAATCTATGTCTTCACCAAATGCCTGTAAAAATTTAATCTTTTTGGTTTCTGATTCACCAAAGGATGAAGAGCATAATCCCTATGCCCAAGTTTTCCTATCAAATTGTCCCTTATCCTTCTTGGATGCTTTTAATTTATAGGAAAACATCTTCTCTCATGAGCCACAAGTGGCTTATTATTTTATTAATATGCCACTTATCCATAAGTAGCTAAAGTGACAAAGATATTATAATTAAAGTTTAAAGTTAGAATACACTACCTTAGTGGATTCATTTTATAATATACCACCACATATGAGGAGTTTAAAGTAATAGTAGTATTACTTTTATATCATGTCATTTATCCATAAATGGATAAAGTGCTAAAGGTATTATTTTTATACTTTGTAACTAGCCCATAGATGGCTTATTAAATTATTATTACAAGGTGGACATAGTGGGATGCCCACTTCTCCCTTCCAGAGGGCATCTTCAAAATAATAAAACAAAATCATATAAGAGGGTGAATAATAAAATATATATTTTTATTCTAAAAATTTATTGCCCCTCTTGGTCCAATAGGACTTTGACAAGTTTTGTGAGTATTTGGATGAGTTAAATTAGGTTAACTATGCCTACTTTATCACTCTTAGAAAAATGTACCTTTTTTTTTACAATTAAACTATTTAATTTCAGTTCTAAAGTGTATATTTTCTAAACACCAAATATATCATCAATATTCACAAAATTCTTTAAATTACCAATATCCCTTAGAGGCTTATAAATCTAAGCATTAGAATAATAATTATCTAGCATGAGGACTCGGTCGAGATGGGATGTGATAAAATTTGCATAGAGAGAACTTCCTGATAAATCATCTTCCCATGGGTTGGGTCTTATTTTATCTGAAGTGGGATCTGGATCTCTTGTTCTTCACCCTCTTCTTATTCTTATTCATAATCCTCTTCCTCTCTAGGATTTACTATGTCTAATTTTCTGAACACATCCAGGAATAGGTTTTCATCTTCCCTTTTCTTCCATGCGATATTATGGGCATAGTACTCATATTCAAACTTTTGGTCTTCTTTTCTTGGAAGAATCTCCTAGAATTCACCTTTGTCACACTACATAACCCACAATTTCTTGATATTGCACTCATACCACTCTTTCTCCTTCTCTATTAATAGCACCAACATCGAGCTTAGTCATTTATTAATATTTTCCTTAGTATTAGAAACCCTTGTATACAAATAATCATCTCTCCATGGTGGTCGCTCATGCATTTAAAACCATGTGAATGGCACCAATTGATCTTCTTACAAGTTCTTATAATCCAAGACCTTCTCATTTGCCTAATTCTTCTGGTGCTTGAATTTTCATGGCCTAATATTATTGCAATAAAGCTTTATTCGAAGTATTCCATCTTGGTCATTGTGCCAACTGGAAGGTAGTACATGAAGACCTAACATAGCCAGTTTTATATCAAGCTTCTGGTATGTAACCAAATCCCTTTTGGGTATATTTATAGGCCCAAATAAAATAGGTATCTAGAAGATCATCCTTTGCTTTACTCCTTGACAATACTTCTTTTCAATTACAAGGATTTGCTTGCACATATCTAGGAGAAAAATCTTGTCCATGACATAATAAGGGAGTAGGTAGGGAAACCTAAAAAATTCATGCGAACATATGCATGTACCCTCCTATAGATAGTACAAGTCCCCTATATCTAAGATATTATGTCTTAAGAATGTCCTAGCTTTCTTAGAAAAGGGGGAACAAACCCTGATAATGCATGCCAAGGTAGGTCCCAATAAGTTCTTATTGAACTCCAAGTATGAATTGCTCTTTTTGAGCATGTGCATCCATTCCACCATTGGACACATCTCCTCTTTTTCATTCATATTTAAAATTAGTATAGAGTTATTCTGGTGAGGCATGCAGTATAACAAAACCAAACCAGGTAATATGGATAGTGAAATTCATTGTTGTATTTCCCTTGGTATTCTACCACTTGTTTCCTAATATTTTTGTCTAGGAATTTTGCCTAGTCCAGTCTCATGGTGTTGAAATATCTTAGTACTGCAGGGGCCTTTGCCATATACTCTAGATAAACTATCCTATTTTTTGCCATACTTAACATTATAGCTAGCATGGAAATAATCGACTGAGCCTCTTCCTTGAAATCTGCTAATATCCATATTTTCTATGCATAATCTATTGGTAATATTTTACCACCTAGTACCTTTGTTAGCCACCTTTTAGGGTCGTAATTGAGAAATTTATCCTTTTTCCACTCCAATTTGATAACTTTTAGGCATCTTCCTAAGATATCATCTTCAAGGATTTTTGGAATGACAAATGTCTGCTTGATAGTTTGTGCATTTATGAAGAAAAAGGGTTGCAAGTTATCATTCCACATTGTACCTATTTTTACATCAAATAATTTTACAACCACCTCAAAAATCTCTGGGTAGGGATGAATGGTGATTGGCATGAAAAGACTTAACTTATTATTCCATGGGGAAGCCCTTGAAGTTGAAGAGAATTTGTTTGCTTTGGCTACTGCACCTTCACGAGAGAGTTTAGCTTTGGACTTAATGGTCAATATTGTATCCATTGTTCCTTCCATTGTGTCCTCAAGTCTTTTATTTGGATTTGGCTTCATCATTCTACTAATTTTGCACATTTGTCCTCATAGTCTCCTTTTCAAGAAATTTAGGCTTAAAGCATTAGGATCTTACCATTTCTGATTGTGTGAGTCCTACCAATTTAGGTGCTATAACTTTAATAGGAGCAAAAGTAAAAAATGGTATTATTCATCTGCTATTATAATTCCCATAGAAGAAATCTATGGAATTAGATAGCAAGACCATTATGGGAATATTGTGTAGAACAAGGGAAATTGTATCAAGGCACAATCTATCTGAGAGGCAGTTCTTGTTAGATTTCCTTGGGGATTGAACCATAAACCAATGGGATTATTACGATAGAAGTTTTTGTTAGTTGATCGTGATACATTATTTTACTTCAAGATTTTTTTACCATCATGCTATCATCATTTATCATAATGCAATTTCCATAGGTGGATCATTCCTTGGATCTTTCCCACATCACCATTTATGATGCACCCTTTGAATTATCTTGAGAAGTGTGACTTTGATGTTGTTTTGGTGAAGAGTTCCTAACATGTTTGGTTGAGTGTCTACCAACTATAATACCATGTTGCTTCAAACATTACTTGTTGTAGTTCTTGTTAATATGTGTGCCTTCTTTGATTTGTGTAATTGATTCATTTGAATATACTTGAGATAGAGGTTGGCCCTTTTACACGTGTAATTTTTAGTGTTATACATTTTATTAGGCTTGGGTGATAATACTATTGATAGTATTGGGATGAGAAGTGATAGATGTTCTCATCCACATGTCAACACCTAGTGACCTATAGTTTTTAGTAGCAAGCCTTTATTTCATTTGCTTGAGGTAGGGTTTTTGGGCCTTCCTCGAACAAGTTACACCCAATTTGTTCGATTGTGTCCAAATTTTTCTTATTGTTTTACCATTAAAGTGGAAATGACAGTATTTTAGGACTTTCCCCTTCTCCACTCATCTCCCAACTTTCTACCACTAGTTTTATATCCTACTATGATGGTCTTTTCAGTTTTGTCTAAATCTTTGAGGCTTTATTGTTTTCTACCTAGGATTTTTGGAGTTTTAATACCAACTCAAGGTCAAAATCTATCCCATTTATCTATTGGGTGTTGTACTAGTTTGATCATAATTTCTTGTTGGTGGACATTTAGGATTTCCAGGAAGTTGGATGACTTCCCAATTTTTCTATCACACTATTTCTTACTCTGTTTTAGACTTTTGGGAGTGAATAGAACTATAGTGCTAACTCAATCCTCTGCCCAGTTGATACTTAGCTATTTTACTTTGCTTGGGAGACTTTAGTGAGTGGATGATGGATTGAGTCCAAAATCTGGTAAAATAATGTGGGAAATTCACAACTCTTATTTCCAAATATTTTGAACTAAAAACTTGAAAGAAAATACAAGGAATGAAATTATATACATATATCCAAAAAACTACCACATCTAAGGCTAAGCATAGTGTTTCAAGTGCTAGTTATTTTACTATAATTGAGAGTAGCTACCCATAAAGATAATGCAATTGGTATGCATTTGTGTCATTGCAACTTTCAATGAGATAAGGTCTTAGTCATATGGAATTAAACTTGTCATGTACACCTAGATTTACCCTATTTGCATTCAACTTCAAGAGAGGATCACCTTACTCAAATTCCTTTGTTGTTGCCTTTTTTTCAAACCAATGTTTGACCATATTTTGATGTTGGCATAAATTATTGTATGCTTGTTAGTGTTTCTCTTCCAATTCCATCAACTATGCCAACCTCTTCTCCATTGATAGGAGGTCTTATGCATCTGATTCACTGATGAATTTTAATGTTGGGATCTCCAAATTTATTGGAATACTACCTCTATTCCATAGACCAGAGCATATGATGTTATTAAGGCCTTTTTAGGGGTTATCCTATCCACCCATAGTGCTTTATCAAGTAGGAGGTGCTAGCTTCTAGGGTTATGTTCAATGTTTCACTTTATTATACTAAGTAGATGATGCAGGAGCATCCGGTGACAGTAAAGCAATCTTGCATCTACCAAAAATTTTCCTAAAAGTTTCTAAGTACTTTGCATTTGATTTATTTTCAAGGAGAAGTTTTGTAGAGCAAAGGGGGGAAGTTTCGCAAAGCATGGGGAGGGGTCGTGAAATCGCGACATGTCGCAAAATCATGACCTCAAAAGGCATTGGCAAGACTTGGGCCAGTTTCGTCATGATATCACGACGTCGCGATATCGCGACGTCACGATATCACGACAATATTCGAAGCAAAGGCGAGAGGAGAAGTCCCGTCGCGATATCGTGACGGGTCGCGATATCGCGACGGTCGAGATATCACGACGGGTCACGATATCGCGACCTATCGTGATATCATGACCAGTGGGAAGCTACCACGTGGCAGAGCAAATAAGGCAAAGCGGGGATCAAAGAAAAGACAAATGGGGAGGGGGTCATGAAATCATGACATGTCGTGATTTCGCGACATGTCACGAAATTGCGACCCCAAGGGACTTCGACAAGGGAAGGGCAGCGGGGGTCGCGAAATCGTGACATGTCACGATTTCGTGACATGTCACAAAATCGTGACCCCAAAGTGTTGTGACATTAGGAAGGTGCTTTTGGTCACGATATCACGACATGTCACAATTTCGTGACCTATCACGATATCGCGGCCAGGTGAAGGCGCAGCCGAAAGAGAACCAGCGGACGGCCAGGCAAGGCCAAATTTGACACGTGGACAACCACGTGTATCAAGGCAGTTGTGAGGGGCACGTGTATGAAAGATATTGCAACAAGAAGAAGGTGAAGCCGAATTAAACACGCGGTCAGCTACGTGTATCAAAACAAAGATGAAGGCTACGTATCTTAAATTGAAGATGACAACCACATGTATTAAACAGGAATAACCATCGCAAGGACGTATTCTGACAAAGTGATAGTTGTAGACCATAGACAGTATGGGATGAGATAGCAGTGCAGATCAGGAAGTTGCCCATTTATGGCAGATGAATTTGAAATCTTGACCCGGGGGGGAAAATCGAATTCAAATTTTTTGTTAGGCAGGGGGCATTAATTGCCTAGAGGACCGGGACCTTGTTAAAAACTTGTTTTGAATGTATTATGGTGGTGGACCAAAGAACGGGAAGTAGTACAGTTAGAGAGACCGAAGCCGAGCTTGGTCATTGTAAAGCCTGCGGGCTGTTTTATTTTGATGTGTGTATAATTTTCTGAAGATCTTAATGAAAAGCATGAATATTTTGATTGTGTGATTTTTTGGGTCCCCATCAGTGGTATCAGAGCCAGAAGTTCTTGAGTGTGTGATAGATCGTCGGACGTGAGGCAGTCACACCAGGAGCTATGGGAAGGCTCGTGAGAGAGTGAGAAGATGCCTCCAAGAAGAAACCCCGTGGGTGGGAGAGGCATGGCAGTAGAAGATTTTTGGGCTTTGTAGCGGCAAGTTCAGGCCCTGCAAGAAGAACTACGCAGAGGACATGAACCAAGAAGAGATGCAGACAGTGAAGATGAAGCGGATGAAGAACAAAACCAGTTTGAAGAAGAAGAAGAAGAAGCTATAGATCCGGCACAAGCCAGACTATACAGGGCCATATCCCAGATTGGGAAGAGGCCAAAGATGGAAGTTTCCACGTATTTCGAGAACTTGAATCCGGAGGAGTTGATCGACTGGGTCAATGATCTGGAAGAATACTTCGAGTATGAAGAAGTTGAAGATCTCGAGAGGGTCAGATTTGCCAAGACCAAGTTGAAGGGTCATGCCAGCATTTGGTGGAGGGGAATACAGCTGGAGCAGAATAGAAGAGGGAAGGAGAGAATAACAAGATGGGATAGAATGATAGAAAAGCTGAAGAGACAGTTTATTCCGATAGATTATGAGTTGGATCTGCTAAGAAAAATGCAGGGTTTGAGACAGATGAATAAAACTATTCAAGAATATACGGAGGAATTTTATAAAATCTCCATCAGAACCGGCCATTTAGAAGCAAGAAAAGAAAAGGTGGCCCATTATATTAATGGGTTGAGACCCAGTGTCCAGGAAGATTTGAGCTTAGTGCGGGTGAGAACCATTAAAGATGCTTACTAGTTTGCTCTGAAGGTTGAAGAAAAACTGAACAGAAGGTTTGAGAGCAAGAAAAAAGGAAGAGGGCCTGGAGGAAAGACTAGTGGAAGAAAAGAGGAAGGAAAGGAAGAGAAGAAAGAAGAGGTTAGCAGCAGTCGAAATCAGAAAGAAGATGAAGAACCCAAACCGCAAGTTTAGAACAATGGCTACCCAAGAGGAAGAGGTAGATCTGGACACGGGTATGGAAGAGGAGTGTTTCGGGGAACATGTTTCCACTATGGAGAAGAGGGGCATCGGGCATATGAGTGTCCCCAGCACCCCGAGAGAGTGAACAAAAAACAAGTGGGTCCTGCCAGAGTTGTTGTGGCAGCTGAAGATGCTGACTCAGAACATTCTAAAGAAGCTGAGAAAGGAGAAGCAATGATCGTGAGGAGGACCATGTTGATTGATGAAGACAAACCAGAGTAGAGGAGAAGCCTATTCTGCACATGGTGCAAAAGTGCAGGCAAAGTCTGTAATGTTATTATAGACAATGGGAGTACAAATAACTTAGTTTCGAGGAGATGGTTGCTAAGTTACAGTTGGAGAGAAGGAGACACCCGCATCCATATCAAATTGCGTGGTTGCGGAAGGACCACAGAGCATGGGTCCATGAATAGTGTTTAGTCATGTTCCATATTGGGAGATACCAGGATGAGGTCCTATGTGATGTTTTCCCCATGGATGCTTGCCATTTGTTGTTGGGAAGGCCATGGCAGTTTGATCGGAGTGTAGTGCATGATGGTCGTGCAAATACGTACTCCTTGATGAAAGATGGAGTGCGACACAAGTTGAAGCCATTATAGACAGTGGATGAGAAGGTGTGCAACAATGCCAAAATTTGTCTGGTAGAGGGCAAAAAATTTTCTTTCCAGGAAACGGGATTGGAACAGGTTGTAAATGTTGATGAGTGTTCGGAGATATTACAAAGGACGCGGACCAAACAACATAGAAGTGAAGATCACTTCTCCTTTTTACCCGGGGTGTCTGATGTAGGAGCATCCGGTGACAGTAAAGCAATCTTGCATCTACCAAAAATTTTCCTAAAAGTTTCTAAGTACTTTGCATTTGATTTATTTTTAGTTTTTTCCAAGGAGAAGTTTTGTAGAGCAAAGGGGGGAAGTTTCGCAAAGCATGGGGAGGGGTCGCAAAATCATGACATGTCATGATTTTGTGACATGTCATGAAATCGTGACCTCAAAAGGCGTTGGCAAGACTTGGGCCAGTTTCGTCGTGATATCACGATGTCACGATATCGCGACAATATTCGAAGCAAAGGCGAGAGGAGAAGTCCCGTCGCGATATCGCGACGGGTCGCGATATCATGACCTGTCGTGATATCATGACCAGTGGGAAGCTGCCACATGGCAGAGCAAATAAGGCAAAGCGGGGAGCAAAGAAAAGACAAAGGGGGAGGGGGTCACGAAATCGTGACATGTCACGATTTCGTGACATGTCACGAAATCGTGACCCCAAGGGACTTCGACAAGGGAAGGGCAGTGGGGGTCACGAAATCGTGACATGTCATGATTTTGTGACATGTCACAATATCACGACCCCAAAGTGCTGCAACATTAGGAAGGCACTTTTGGTCGCGATATCGCGACATGTCGTGATTTCACGACCTGTCGCGATATCGCGGCCAGTGAAGGCGTAGCCGAAAGAGAACCAGCGGACGACCAGGCAAGGCCAAATTTGACACATGGATAGCCACGTGTATCAAGGTAGTTGTGAGGGGCACGTGTATGAAAGATATTGCAACAAGAAGAAGGTGAAGCCAAATTAAACACGCGGTCAGCTACGTGTATCAAAACAAAGATGAAGGCTACGTATCTTAAATTGAAGATGACAGCCGCATGTATTAAATAGGAATAACCATCACAAGGACGTATTCTGACAAAGTGACAGTTGCAGACCATAGACAATATGGGATGAGACAGCAGTGCAGATCGGGCAGTTGCCCATTTATGGCAGACGAATTTGAAATCTTGGTCGAGGGGGAAAATCGAATTCAAATTTTTTGTTAGGCGGGGGGCATTAATTGCCTAGAGGACCGGGACCTCGTTAAAAACTCATTTTGAATGTATTCTGGGTGGTGGACCGAAGAACGGGAAGTAGTACAGTTAGAGAGACCGAAGCCGAGCTTGGTCATTGTAAAGCCTACGGGCTGTTTTATTTTGATATGTGTATAATTTTCCGAAGATCTTAATGAAAAGCATGAATATTTTGACTGTGTGATTTTCTGGGTCCCCATCAGTAGATTCTTATTTGTAGACTCGGCTAGATCATTCCCATATGGATAGTAGTTCAAGGAGGTATTCCAATAAATATCATACTTTTTGGTGAAATCCATTATTTTGCTACCTATAAAAGATGTACCATCATCAAAAATGATAGTAATTGAAATTATAAACCTAGTGATCAACCTTTCCAAAAAATCAATAGCTATATGTTGGTCAATAATTTTTGGTAGCTTCGACCTTAGTCCACTTTGTGAAGTAATATATCACCATCAGGATGTATTTGTGACCATCTAATAAATTTGGGTTAATCACACCAATGAATTCTAAATCCTACTATTGGAATGGTTCTTTTATAATTATTGGTTGTAGAGCCATGGTAGGATGTTCACATTTTCCAATAAACCTTTAGCATATATCACATGCTCTAACTAGTTTGAAGGCATCTGAGAATATAAATGACCAATAGAATCCTACCCTTAGGACTTTGGTTGTTGTGGTATGTGTTGAGTAATGTCCCCATAAAAATCGAGAGTGAAACTACTCAAGGACCTTGTGGGGTTCCTTAAGAGGTATGCACTACAGGAATACCTTATCAAAATTTCTCTAGTAGAATATGTTGTTGATAAATGCATAATTATTATCCTACAACCTACATATCTACCTTTGGGATGTTGTCAATTATTTTGGATACCTACTAGAACTGATATAATGGATCAAGTCAGTAATCCAATCATTAGTGCTCATTCCTTTATTTCTTAGTTGCACTATATTTGCTTCTTCCAATATTGGGTTGGAATCCAATGCTATGGATTCTTAAAACTATTGGCATAATTTTCTTCCTCTCACCAACCTTCTTGGCCTAATTTTTACATCAAATTCTTGAATCTTCATAGTCTACCCAGCTCTTTTATCATCCAATATTACTTGAATCACAAATTTTATGACATTTGGGTGCACCACGTATACAAGAGATTCATCTAGGAGATGAAATGTCTAAATTTATTAAGGGATTTCATAATGGTATAGACCTACATTTTAACGAAATTTTACCTTTCCTCATGGTTATGGAGTATTTTGTTAAGGAAGACAAAGGGTATTTCACTACCATCTTCTACTTTTTGGGTAAGGACTTCCGTATAACTCTCCTTTACCTCAAAATCATATAGGATAAAATCATTGGAGTAGTTTGGGTTCATGAGAACTAGATCTCATGAAATGACTTTATTTATGCTTTTAAAATCATCCCTATAAGCACAAGTCCACTTGAAAACTGTCTTTATTTGACATCTTTGTCATTAGCTTGACTATTTGAGCAAAGTATGACATACACTTTTGCACAAATTTTATTTACCCAAAGAAGGATTGGATCCCCTTGTTTTTCAAACATAAGGGCAATTCAAGAATGGATTTCACCCTATCTAGGTCTATAGAAAGCCCTTCTTTAGATACCACATGACCCAAAAGTTTACCTTCTTGCATAATGAAAACAAACTTTTTTTATTCGGTGATATCCCAAACTCTTTGTGTTTTTCAAATACTTGCCTAAGGCACTCCACATGATCATCCTTGTGAGAAAATATGGTCATATTATTGAAGTAGATAAAAATTAATTCACAATTTCACAAAATACCAAATACATTAATCTCTATAATGTAGCACCAACATTGGATAGCCCAAATGGTATTCTTTGATATGTAAAGTTTCCCCACTTAGTGGTGAATGTTATCTTGTACTGGTATTCATCCTAAACCCCAATTTTGTTGAACCCAAAAAAACCTTCCAATAATAAAAATCATTTTTCCCCAACTATTATATGTAGTATCTTGTCAATTTGTAGCAAAGGATAATTATCCTTCAAAGAGGACTTGTTTAAATTTTGGAAATCAACACAAAGACGAATATCTCCATTATTTTTTCTTATTGGAACCATATTTTCCACCCAAGTGGAATGTTTGATAGGGTATATTATTTTGTCATCAAATAGCTTGAGGAGCTATTGCTTCATTAGGGCTTCAATATTTGGGTTGACCAGCATCTTCTTTTTTTGGAAGGACTATGTATTAGGTTCTGGTTCAATGGTATGTTGGATAACATCCTTGTTATATACTTTGATATCATCATAGGTCCATGCAATGATGTCATCATGCTTCTTGCACAATTCTTGTATCTGACATATTTCTTCATGTGAACATTCCACTCCTATATTCAAACTTTTTTGGTGCAATATGGATCTCCTTTAAGCCTTTAACATTGACCTTTATCATGCAATCCAATGGGTAGTCATTGTTATCAATTAGGCTTTCAAGTGTGATCAACCCTCTTGGTATGTGGTTATTTTTCAACTAAATGATCTCTCCTTCATATTTTTGAGGATTCATCAACTGAGCAGTTTATCTCATGAACTAAGAATTCCACTATCCACTCATCACTCTTAAATAGCTGCTATAAGATATTATTTTTTGAAATAAAAGGTCTGTATACCAACCTGATTAGCTTTACCTTGTGAATAGTATTATATATCATGCAAACATTTGCTCCCATGGATGCCAATATATAGGTATGTCTATTCTAATATCTTGGGGTTGCTTTGATATACAAGGGCCTCAAATGCCTCCAATAGATCCTAGAACCTATTCCTATAGACCTTGAAGTAATGTTGTTTATTGAAATATTTCTCAATAATTTGGTTGATTAGCAATTCTAAATCTCCAAATATCTATAGTTGAAGAACACAGACTTATACTAAGAGGGGGGGTGAACTATATAAGACCAACTTTTACTTTTATTTCCCAAACAATATTATCCAATATTATCAATGGCAATATCAATATCAGTAATCAAATTAATGCACAAATCATCACACACATGAGAGACATATTTAACGTGGTTCACACAATGTGGGATACTCCATGAAGAAAATATTTCTTCTAAAATTTCTCAAAAAATCTCCTAGGAATCAATTCCCTATTACAATATTTATGGACCTCTATCCAAAGGAGACATCAATCCCCTATACTCTAATTTGTGGATCTTTCTCCACTAGATAACTATATACCATTTGCTATGGTTCATGAAATTTGATCTAGGAGAACTTTATCTCCTCAACTAGTTCATGAATCTCTCTCCATAGAAGAATTCTATCTCCCCAACTAGTTCATGGATCTTAATCCATAGGATAACTCTATCCCCTCTATTCTAGTTTATGGATCTCTCTCTACAGGATAATTAATTTCCCTCTACTTTGGTTTGTGGATCTCTCTCTACAGGAGAACTCTTTCCTCTTGCCTTGGTTTTTGGATCTCTCCCCATAGGAGAACTTTTTCCCCTCTACTATGATTGGTGATCTTCTAGAATACTTCTGCCCCTAATACTTTGTATTATGAATCTCTCTCTACTGGATACCTTTATCCCCACTACACTAGTTGATGGATATATCTCTACTAGATATTATTATCTTTTTGCTTTGTCACATCCAAAGCCTATTCTCAACTCTATCTCAAATATTTACCAAACCTCATTACAAGGTTAGATAAAATTTATCTCAACTACTTTGTATCTCTGCTCAAAACTACCCCAAACCTTAACACAAAGCTTGAACAAATCTACTTTCAATTCTATCTCAAAATCATCCTCAAGCCTTAACACAAAGCTTGATAAAATCATCAAATATGTCTCAAGCCTTAAAACAAATATTGAACAAATCATCAATCAAATCTACTCTCAACATTGCTCAAATCTATCTTCAAGTCTTCTAAAAATATTTGGTCAAATCTACCTTCAAGTCTTCTCAAAAGACTTGCTCAAATATGCCTTCAAGACTTCTCAAAGACTTGCTCAAATATGCCTTCAAGCCTTCTCAAAGACTTGCTCAAATCTATTCTCAATTTGCATCCAAACACAACTTAAATATTTTTCAGAAAGTTTTCTTCACACAAAAAAATTCTACTTAGAATTCGTTTAACCTCTGGAACATATAGAGAATGATATGCTCTATAAAAAACTCAATATGTTCTACTCAATCATTAAGTCTATCACTTTCACATGTCTCACATATATTGCTCTTTTTAAATATAGATCTAGTCTAGCACATGAAACTTATCTTCCTGATTTACACACTTGCTTTCACAAATATGATTTCTAATGTTTGCACATTCACTTTCAATATTACTCAAAACAAATGCTCAAAAGATTCACACTCTCATTCAACCAATGAAGCACAATTTTCTCACAAACCCTAAATAAGTGTTTTCAAACTTCTTCCAACAAAGAGCACAATGTAGGTCTCAAACCCTAACTCAAATATTTTCAACAATGCTTATCAAACAATCATTTTCACTCCACCTTATGTTCAGAAACATTCACTCAACAAAACACCTTAAATAAGGAAATATGTGCCCATACCTCTTAGCTTGCTCTTATGGAGATATGTCTTCAAAAATTTGTCTCAAACACAATATCTTTTGCAACTATAAAAGTTAGCACAACACCTTTTCATATATTTGGAGACCTCTCTCAACAAATGTGCACAATTAAATTCCAAACCAACTCTCTTGGTTTCTCAAACTAAAGCATTAAAACATAACATCAAGCCCTTCAAAATGAAGCAAAATACAAGCAATAAAAATACTTCATACACCTTTTAACTCCCTCTTATTTCTAAAACATTCATCAAAAGAACTATAAAAAACCCTTATTACTCCACAAAATTACTTTTCAACAAAAATACATTCCATAATATTTTTCCTCAAAATGAAATTGCAAGAAATAATTAAAAAATTATTTCCCCTTATACCTCCTAAGTCCACAACGCTCAAACAATCAAATATACCACATGCGCCTAACTCTCAACCTTAGGCAATTTAAAACTTTAATTAATCCTTACCAAAAAATCTGTCATAGGATATTCAAATGCAACACCTACCACCTTCCAATGAACTAGCACTCTTTAAGCCACCGCTAGGCCAACTGCCTATACAAGGATGAAACAAAATGACACACTATTTAACCTCTACTCAAATTCCCTTCCAATTAAAATAGTGAACAAAATATCACCGTCTGGATTCAAACTCATAACCTGCCATCTACCTTGCATCTTAACACTGCCTAGTTTGTCGTTAGGCCAACCTCTTGGTCAGGGATATGATTCCATGACCTTATCCTTATATCTTTCCATGGTATTTTTTATTTTTAAATTAATAATTTTTCCTCCTTATTCACAATTGCACACGTTAAAAATTTGCATTAATCACTTGAAATTGCGCATTGAACCACACACTTAGGGCACAAAACATTACCATATAAATATGAATCGACCACCATGCTAAGGACGGCAATGGTGCTTAAAAATTTAAAATTGTATTTGCAAAGTTTGTCACCAAACCCATTTACGGTTATAAAATATTTTAATATAAATATTATAATCATTTTATAATAGAACCTTAGGTTTAACTTTACAACTTTAATATCATAATATTAAATATTATAACATTATTCTGTTTTTTAGCCTAGACATGTGAAACTTTGTCCCAAATATCTTGGGCTTAAAATATAAATAGTTTAACCCTCTTTTTATCAATTCCCTTGCATTGATATAAAATTCACTTGCATTTAATACTTGACATCAATGAAAACATAATTAATCAATATTTCCAACAATTTCATCCTTTGTCATTGATGTCAACCCTTTTCTAAATTTTTTCTAAAAAATTCATTTTTCAAATCATTTGATTTCAAATATGCTCCCTCTGAGAAACTGCTCCCTCTGACTGAATGCTCTCTCCCTTACTCAAATCTCCCCCCCTTTTACATCAATGGAAAATGGAATCCTCTAAGGCTAAATATAAGACTCTTAGCTCAACCCCCTCCCAACCTCCTCTCCTTAAGGTTATTAATTTTTGGGTGGGAGTAAAACTACTCCTAGCATACAATGCTCTTTTTCTTTGTCAACCTTTTTTCTCAACATACCCTTTTGATTCTTTTGAGTGTTCCTATTCTTGCTTATCTCTGGAAGATTTGGAAACTTTGTTCTGCATCACTTAGCCTTATGCCCTAGATCATTGCACTTGTAACACTTAATTTTGTAGTTCTTAGAAGGTGCAAATGTCTTGAAGTTCCTCTTGGTGAAGCCATACTCATTTCTATCATGAATCCTATAATGGATTACTTTATGAACAAATTTATTACAAGAGTAGCAATACCCTTGAAAGAAATGTCCATATTTGAAGTTTATTTTAGTAAAACCATATTCCTTCTTTTCATGAACCATGCAATGCATAGCCTTGTGACCAAACTGATTACATGAAAAACAATATCCTTTGAAGAAATTTTGTCTTGATTCCCTTGGTCTCCTAGTCTTTTCTTCTTTGTGACGATCCTTGTTCATTTTTCCTTAGTGAAGCTTATATTCTTCAACTTATCCTCATAAGTATCAATTTATCCTTCACTCTCTTCCTCTGAAACTTCTTCCTTTGAGCTTGAGCTTGACCCTTCTTCTTGTTTCCCTTTTCCTTCTTCAAAACAAGTCCTTTTTTGATATATGAATATCTTTGTGCATTGATAATCATATCCAAAGTCTTTGAACTTTTTTCAAACCTATGTAGCTTTTCTTTAGAGTCTTTCACTTCCATCCTTAGTGAAACTACCTCATGTTCTAATATTTCACATTCTAAAACTTTTGCCTCAAAATTTTCTTTAAATATTTGTGTCTTAGCTATTGAGTTTGTTAGGTCTTGTATAACATTTTATTTTTCCTCATCACATTTTTGAACTTGAGCCTTAAATTTTGAATTTTGCTTTCTAACCTTTTTCAATTCTTTAAGAGCAGCAATAAGTTTTGCTTCTATATCTATTGTACCTTCCTCTTCATTTTCTGAATCTTGTTCTACTTCTTGATCTTCAAGATCATCTTCATACTTTTCAAATCTATCTTCAACATGAGCATTTTCTTCCTCTTATATTTCCAAAAATATAATATTTTCTTCTTCACTATATGAGGGTATTTCATCACTATCACTTGAAGCCTTTCTTCCCTTATCAACATAAAAAATATTCTTATACCTTTGAAAAAACTTCTTTTCATGCTTGTTTTGACCATACCTATTTTTCTTTTCATACCTAGATTTTCCTTCTTCCTTTTTATTATGATCATATTTCTCTTCACTGCTACTACTTCCAGCTTCTGGACAATTAGATGCATAGTGACAAAAATTTCCACAATTAAATTATTTCACTATTTTCATACCTTTGTGCTTTCTTGAGTCCTTGTTTCTTCTACCATAGTTAGCTTCTTCATCACTGCTTGACTCACTACTTGATTCTGGTTTATTATCTTTTGTCTTGTTTGATGGTTTGAAAGTTACCTCTTTCTTTGAGTTGGCATCCTTTACCATTATCATATCATAAGTTGTGAGAGTTCCATGTAACTCATCCATAGTCAACTGATCAAGATATTTCATCTCTTCTATAGCTAAAAATTTTCCATCATACCTTATTGAAAGTGATCTTAAAACTTTTTGAGTTAATCCTTGGATTCTTTAATTTCAAATCCAAGTCCATGCATGGTATTAACAATCTCATCCACACGAAGTATGTAGCAATTTCTTCCTCATATTCCATCTTAAAATCTTCAAATATTTTCTTTTGGTTTTGTATTTTTGCCATATTGACCTTTTTATTTCCCTCATAGGTTTACCTTAATTTTTACCATATCTCATTTGCTAATTTGCAATGCATAAATTTCACAATTTTTTCTTCACGTAATCCTGTAGACACCAAAATGTTCTCACGAAGTTGTTTGAGATCGATCTTTGTGCTATTATAGCTGGAGCAATATACCACCTTAGAGGAAGCTCTGGTGCAAGCCAGAATTATTGAAGAGATCAAGATACAGGATGGCGAGATTGCCAAACCTAAGAAGAAAGAATGGAACAAGAACACAAAAATAGGGACTACGCAACAAAAACCCACTATGGTCAATCAAGTTGCTATAAATGTCCCTAAGCCTGCACAAGAAATACAACCTCAAAAGGCTAACTATCAGGCAGTGCCTCCTAATAATTATGAAAGAGAAAACCAGAAGTAGGAGCAAAATCAACAGCGTCGCCCTAGGCGATAGTACACACCTTATACAGAGTCTAGAGACTCCCTATTCGACCGCTTGTCAGCGGAAAACTTGATCAACCTTCCAGAGATCCAAACCATAGATCCCAACGCTCCCAAGCCTAAGGGGTATAGGGAGGACTTGTATTGTAGGTTCCACAGGTGGAGGGGACATGACCTGAATGCATGTTGGAAGTTCAAAGGATTGATACAAGACCTGATTGACAATAAGACGTTGGCAGTGGACAACCCCGTAGCGCCAAACAACCAATAGATGGGAGTTTTCAAAGACCCCTTGCCTGCCCATGAGGCACAGGCAAAACCCCTTCAAGTCAATGAGGTGCAATAGAATTGCCCCATGCAAGGGTATGTAGGAATGATAAGCATAGTGACTAGGAACAAGAGATACCCAGGAGTTGCCCCCGAGGCAGCCACAAGAGAGGTTCCATCGACGTCACAACCTCAACAGCACCCTATGCAGCTACCTCTGCCTAGACCCACGGCCATGATTCGGACCAAACTCACGCAGAGTTTGAGGACCACGTCGGCTAGGCTCTCCATATACGAGCTTATACAACAATCAACACCCCATCGGGAGGCTCTAATGGAGATATTGAAAGCCATCGAGTTGCAGCCCCATGAAGCGAATTCCTTCAACAATTTCATGGGACATGTCAAACGATGCATGGAGCCAGTCATCACCTTTCGAGAGGATGAAGTTAAATCAGTGTTTGATGACATGGCAGATCCACCCCTACACGTTATCGCATGGGTCAACGGGATCCCGTATAAGAGGGTGTTGGTAGACACTGGCTCATCCAGTAACATCATTACCACAGCAAGCATTGAAACATCTAAAGTTGCCAGCCTCTCACATCATGGCTTCCACCTATACACTGCGAGCATTCAATGATGCGATATGCTCGATAGTTGGCACAATTGTCCTACCCATTCAAGTAGGACAAAAGATGATACCTACATTGTGCCATATTTTGGAAGGTGAGATGGCTTATAACATCTTGCTAGGGCGGCCATGGATCAGGGACATGAAGTGTGTCCCTTCGATAGCTCATCAGTGTTTGAAGTATACATTTGAAGGGGAAGTACATGTAGTCCCGATGGACTTAGAACCCTTCAAATATTGCAATGCGGTGCAGCTGATGCCGCAATCGACCCTTCCATCGACGCACTTGGATTTTTAGTTAAATCCATCTAGACAGGGTCCGATGCCGCAAGCACCACTGGTGATAAATCCATCAAAACCCCAGCCAGGTACATCTTCATCATCCGGTCCTTCACCAACAATGCCACCTATCATGGCTAAATAGAAGGACAAAGGGAAGCAAACCCTGGAAGAGGCTCAACCCCTAGAAGAGGCACTGCCAATAGTATCAACCATCTCTACCGAAGAGATGCCTAGCACAATGGAAGTTGAGGCTCCTAGTTCACCCAACATGGAGTGGACTCAGGAAGAGCTTCCGTTCCCTCCCTCTCAATCGCCAACAATCACTATTGAAATGGCCAGTACGGGCCTGGGGGAGTATCTGGTGTGGAATGTTGTAGCAACGACCACGCTAGAGTCCATGCAAGACATGGGGAGACCTCGCCTCCCCATCGGTACAATTGTTCCTTTAGGCTACCCACCAAACCAGACAAACTTTGTGTATGGGGGCCTTGATCATGGTACTGAGCCATGCATGCAAGAGGACGAAGATGAAGAGCCTTTTGCAGAAGATGTCAACTATCTGTCTAACCCGGACTTCGCTCTGAGATATCTTGGCCAATGCAATTGGCATGGATACGGGCTAGGTAGGTATGAGCAAGGAGTGCGTGTCCTTTGCCAGCCAAGATACCAAATGCCTTATGACAAGTCGGGAGTAGGGTTCAACCACCCCCTGCCCTTGGACATCTTGGTGGAAAACATGCAAGGCCTAGGGATAGGCAACAAGGGTGGATTGGCATCAGATCCTTATGCCAACCCAAACACAATGTATACATTGGGAGATTACCTCCCATGGTCAACAACCACCCTTGTTAACCTCAATAACCCTTCTCCTTTGCTAGAGAGAGGCGAAAGTTCGGGGACTCACTTTCAAGGAAGGTATAAATAGTGTCAAGAGGGATCTTCGGAGGATGAATCAGAATATGAACCAGCATCATATGATCCCTTCGAATCCGATAGTGATCACTCACAAGTGATCCCCATGAATGACTGTCAAGAGAGCCTCTTGACAATGTTCCCTCTAGAGGCTCCAAGCGAGCCAGTGCCGCGTCAAGAGAATCAGGTCCCCCCATGGAGAGTGGAACAACCACAATGGGGCCAGATTAATTTGCTCGAGCAGGATGAGCCTGTAATGCCTCAAACAGTTGTCGGAGCCAACGAGGGCTTTTGGATCTCCGATAGTGATTACGAAGATGAAACAAAAATGACATATCTTAATCACATGCGGTAGAGGCCGCAACCATACCCCTTGGAGATTAACGACATATTTGAACAGATGGGCATAGTGCCAGGGCACGAGTGGTACGTAGACCCAGCGGGGTGGGACCAAGTGTTGGATCCGCCGCTCTAGGTATACGAAGAGCACCTTCCACCCCGAGACCCTAGGGTGATATCAGTGCCGAGGGTAGACCCTATCCTCCTATCAGCACATAGGGCCGATCCATTCATGCCAATACCTCTAGAGCCAGATCCGGAGCACAGAGAACATCCAGAGTGTTCGAGTCATCACACCCATGGTAATGGAGACCAAAATCATTTCATCAACATGATCTCCATTGACTTAACCACCCCCATCCGCAATCCGGCCGATCCAGCATGGTCCTTGCATCTAGACATAGATGCCATTGACTGGGATCACGTCAATTCACCTCCATCCCCATCAGAGTACTGGCATTTTGGTAAAATGCTTCATTTTACCCTAGGGACAACTCAGGATATCTTTCATGCCGAAGAGGAACCCGAGGTTCCCAATGCAGATTTAAACTCAGCAAATGATATCCATTTGATCCCAACTCCACATCAGTTGGAGGACGGATCCCACATGTCGATCGAGGAGACGACTGACGTAGACATCGGCTTGGATCCAATGAATCCATAGATCATCAAGCTCGGGGTAAGCTTATCCCCTGAAGAGCAAGCCGACTACATTGCCCTTCTCAAAGAGAAGAAGGAGGTTTTTGCATGGTCATACAGAGACATGTCGGGGCTAGATCCGTAGCTAGTCATGCATAATCTAACGCTTGATCCGACAATCAAGCCAGTTAAGCAAAAACTACGTAAGATGCACCCAACAGTGGCCTTGATGGTCAAAGATGAATTGCAAAAGTTGTTGGATGCACAGTTTGTCATCTGCATGGATTATCCGCCATGGCTGTCCAACATGGTGCCCATCAAAAATCTCGATGGGAGGATTCGCATATGCACTGATTTTTGAGATCTAAACAAAGCGAGTCCTAAGGATGATTTCCCCTTGCCAAGCATCGACGCATTGGTAGACGCTACAGTAGGTCACGAAATGCTATCCCTCATGGATGGTTTCTCGGGATACAATCAGATTCATATCAATCTCGAGGACCAACTAAAAATGGCGTTCACAACGCCTTGGGGGACATTTTGTTATAAGGTCATGCCCTTTGGCCTTAAAAATGCTGGCGCCACCTACCAACGTGCCATGACGTACATCTTCCATGATTACATGCATAAAACTTTGGAAGATTACATGGATGATTTGTTGGCCAAGTCTCTTTTGCGCCCGGATCATCTCGATGACTTAAGCAAGATCCTCGATCGCCTCATGGAACATAAAGTCACTGAATCCCAAGAAGTGCGTATTTGGCGTCACATCTAGAAAACTCTTGGGTTTCATAGTCTCAAAGCGAGGCATCGAGGTGGACCCAAACAAAGTCAAGGCAATCCTTGAAATGGTTCCCCCAACTACCATTAAGCAGCTCAGAAGTCTACAGGGAAAGGTCACGTCAATCAAGCGCTTCATAGCGTAGCTATCTGACAAGTGCCGACCCATGAACAAATTATTGCACAAGGGGGTAGCATTTCACTGGGATGACGAGTGCCAGTCAGCCTTTGATGACATCAAACGATACTTGGCTTCGCCACTAGTATTGGCACCACCTAGACCAGGAGTGTCATTCTACTTATACATCTCAGCTATTGAGGTGGCACTGGGTGCCATGCTAGCCTAGAAGAATGAACTTCACAAAGAATAGGCTACTTACTATCTTAGCCGCACCCTGGTCAGTTATGAACTTAACTATGCATACGTCGAGAAACTCTGCTTGGCAGTGGTGTTTGCTACCAAAAAGCTATGCCACTACATGTTGAGCAACACTACGTATGTTGTGTCTAAGGAGAATCCATTGCGGTACATGATGAGTCATACTTATCATAGTAGTCGCACGGCGAAATGGATCATGTTGTTGATGGAATTTGACATAGAGTTTATTGGATAGAAATCCATCAAAGGATAGGTCATAGCCGATCAACTAGCAGAGGCTCCTCTCGAAGACGATCAGCCTCTGGTCATAGAACTACCCGATGATGGGGTCTTCCATGTCTCAGAATCACCAGATTCTGATGAGCCTGAGTCACAGGCCGACATAACCCTATTTTTTGATGGTTCTAAATGTGAGCAAGGTGGTGGCGTGGGAATTGTATTCTTCACACCGCAAGGGGCTCCAGTGCCCCTGTCCTTTAAATTAGACTTCCCATGCACCAACAATAATGCAGAGTATGAAGCCTTGCTCATAGGTCTTCAGACAACAATCACCATGAACATCAAATGACTGAACATCTTTGGTGATTCGCTGTTAATTGTCAACCAAGTCAAAGGGGTATTCCAATGCAAATGCCCAGTTCTACAGGCCTACAAAGCCCTTGTGGACAAATTCCTGGCGAATCTTGAGTGGTACGACATCGAGGCACTCCCTCGGTCATCGAATCATTTTGCGGACACTATGGCCTCCTTGGGGTCACTAATCCCGCAAGACCTTTTCGGTGATATGACAACCATTCAAGTCAAAACACTATCGCAATCCATGATGGAGCGTGCAAGCTCTGACTTGATGCCAGGAATCCACATGATCCAGATTGAACCATCCTCGGATAAGTTCTCTCGAATCCATGATCGTCTGAAACATGCCAACTAGGGGTCCTTGTTCTCCCCTACTCCCATTAATAGCAACACAACGCTATTCTTACAAGTTCTCTCCCGCTCAGCATTTGCTAGGGATGAACTTCAAGAGGGATTGGTTGTTCATACCATCGAGGCTTCCGATCAGCAGGATTGGTATTCACCCATAAGGGACTACCTCAAGTTAGGTAATCTCCCGCTTGGATTGACACATGCCGCAAAATGAGCATTCAAGCAGAAAGTGGCTAAGTATGTCTTGTTAGGAGACATTTTGTACCATCATAGCTATGAAGGAATCCTCCTTCGTTGCTTGGACCAGCAAGAGTCCACTTGGGCGATCACCCAAGCGCACGATGGTACGTGTGGTGGCCACTTCAGTGGTATGGCCATCGCAAAGCGCATTCTTTGCATGGGCTATTATTGGCCATCTTTAGAGCGAGATTGTTGTGCATATGTAAGGAAGTGCGTGAAGTGTCAACACCATGCTAATTTGACACATGTACCTTCCTAGGCCTTGTAGCCGATCCAGTCGGCTTGGCCATTTTCGTAGTGGGGCTTAGATCTAATCGGAAAGATCTCCCCTACGTCATCAAGTCATCACATGTTTATCATAATGGCCACAGAGTATTTCACCAAGTGGGTGGAAGCAGTTCCGCTTACCTCTACGATAGGACCCCGCATTGTGGAGTTCATTTTGCATAACATCATATGTCATTTTGGTATTCCATCCAAAATAATCTCGGATAATGGGACGTCATTCAAGAACAAAGACGTGCGTGCTTTGACCACAAAGTACAAAATTTAGCATAGTTTTTTGACACCCTATTATCCGCAGGCAAATGGGCAAGCAGAGGCGTCAAACAAAATGCTAGTTGCTATCCTCAAAAAGATAGTCGTAGACAGTCATAAGGATTGGCACATCCAAATCCCACTTGCCCTATGGGCTTATCGCACTAGCATTCGGATGCCCACTAGGGCAACTCCATTTTTGCTCGTGTATGGCTCCGAGGCAGTCATGCCTCTCGAGTTGGAAATTCCTTCCCTACGCATATCAATGCAAGAGTTCATCGATGATGACACTACGTGGCAGGCCCGGTTAGACCAGCTTACATTGCTTGACGAATGATGCGTTAATGCCCTCGAGCATTTACGTATCTATCAAGAGCGACTTAAGAAAGCATACAACATGAAAGTTCACCTGAGGGACTTTTAGGTTGGTGACTTGGTCTTAAAAGAGAACCAACAGAACTCTAGTTTGTCGTCCCATCTAAGGGACAAGTTCACGGCAAATTGGTTAGGTCCATATGTAATTGATAGCAAAATAGGACCCGAGACATACCGGCTAGCCTCTCTTGATGGAATCAAGGAACTAGAACCCTTGAACATCAGTCATTTGTGACCATTCCATATCTAAGAGAGCCATATCCCAAACAAAATGCTCCAAGGATTCCTACAATCGCTTGGTCAATCCCAAAATGCTCCAAGGATTCCTACAATCGCTTGGTCAATCCCAAAATGCTCCAAGGATTCCTACAATCGCTTGGTCAATCCCAAAATGCTCCAAGGATTCCTACAATCACTTGGTCAATCCCAAAATGCCCCAAAGGTACCCATTACCGCTTGGTCAACCAAAAAGCTCCAAGGATTCCCACAATCGCTTGGTCAAAAATAAGAAAATTCAAAAACAGTAAAATCATCAAAAATAACAAAAATTTGCATCTCATTTCCAGGCATACTCCAACTCATCACAACAATAAAGAGCTCTTTTCACATCTCATCTTCATATTCACAAAAAAATCAATCCATCAAAAACACAAAAATATGTAGCTGCATTAAGCATCACATCCATACATTGCATATTTGTGGTCATACAGGTCAAAGGCACCATAGACTGTAATTACTCCGCCAATCCATCTTGTTCCACATTTCTCCATTCTATAAGCAGTCCATCAAAAATAAATGCCATTCACTTCTTTTTACCATACCAGAGTCAGTGGTCTTCTAATGTATCAAGAGTTTTCATCCTTCAATCATCATATAGCTTTCTAGCCATGTATTGTACCAAGTCAGACAGATTTTACGAAGGTAGAGTTCTACTTGGATCACACCTTGTTACGTAGCATCCCAACACAAATTAAAACACATAAAAATTCCCAAGTTGTGTGAATGAAAGATGAAACTTGCACAACAATCCAGGTCACCATAAGCGAAACGGTTATCTTGCTCATCCCCCTATGCGAATGACCCCAAGAATGTTGAGAGTTGGCAAAAGGACAAGCATCCTCCCTACCCAATTCCCCAAGAATCCCAAGTTCTCAAAAAGTTGCAAACATCATAAAATTTTGCAAAAAGTCAAAACTCCAAAAATTTGACATCACCACCAAAGTGCATACATCAAAAGGCACATACAATAGTGATTCTCATCACTCGAAATTCAAATCCCTTGCTCAAAAGAAAAATATATAAAAATAAACAATGATTTTTATCACTACAAAAGAGCAAGTATCCCAATACAATTGAAGAAAAGAAGGGAGTCGAACTTGAATCCCTGGAACTCTCAGCATTCCGATAGGTCATGAGGCAAACCTCAGTACCGGTTTGGTGGATAGCCTATCGGTCACTGGTGGTAAACCTCCCGCATGATGATATATCTGTCACATTAACTCATGTACAGATCAATGTTTGCATGTGGATGAGCTAGCTTATGGTATCCTAGATAGCACCGTAGATTAATCTGACTAAATACAACAAAGGAGTTAGTGGAGCTAATTAGGTGATCCTCAGTACAGGTTTGGTTGACAGCCTATCTGGCACTGGCGGTATCCTGACAAATACCACATAAACGAACTCAATTGCACACACAGGGATGTGAAATAACTTGGTCAAAGACAAGTCCGATTCATACCTTGTCCAAAAGTCTTGTAAGATAAAGTACAGTCATGGCTAGTTAGTTAAAACCGTCTGAGTCTCAGAAAACCTTAGCTACATTTCTAAACCAACTGCGCTATCTTTCATCCTCGCATTGCCATCAACAATCGCCAAAACCACAAAGGTCTAAACAGTCTATGGTGCTCTCGCCAAACAACACAAATTCAATTCATCCATTACATTTGCATATCCTAAAATTTAGAAACATTTGCATTTATCATAACATATGCATCCATCAAAATAAATTAACATGCATACATCCATACTCATCACTCATCATGCATAAAATCAAATCATCACTCGCATAAACAAAATAAAGTCATCTGTATATATCATCAAAAATGCCCGTAGGCTACAATGAACTGGTCCTGTGACCCCGCAACAAAATCCAAAAGCTCAAAAACCCCCAAGCCTAGGGCATCGGCCACCATGATCATGCAGGATCGGTGCGACGAGAACTACCCCCCATGGTGTGGGTCCTATGAGACCCCTCAGGGTGGCTGCTGCTAGCCCCCGCATCATGCCTACTCGCCCCCCCTCATCCAGTCGCCTACACCGAGAGGATGCTGATTGCTCAGTCTCGCTCCCTCTCGAGCGGTGATGATCCACCTCCACTGAATGTAGGGACCCACCCACCAAGGTGGCTAATCTCTGCCTCCAGCTCCAACCATTGCCACACCGAGTCCATCTCCCACTGGCGATACGTCGCCAAGTTCTCCTCGCACCATGCCAAAGCCCTATCCCTCTCCACCAGCTACATCCATAGGAGATCCCTCTCCCATGCAGCATCAGTACCCCCATCCTATCGATGGTAGGCAGCCAATGCATTCTCTCACTCTGCTAGCTGCATGCGTAGGAGATCCCTCTCCTATAGCGCATCCCCCAGCTCCTCATCGCGCCTCCACAATAGCCCCTCCAACCATGCAATCTCAGTGCATAGCCCGGACTCCATGTCCTTCGCATCCACCTGAGGCATAGGCATCTCTAGAATAGCAGCCTACTCTGGCTCCCACTACTCCGTGATGTCCTACATCTCCGGCTGATCCGAACCCCCAAATCCACATCCTCATCCTCCACCTCCACCATGTCTGCATCCTCCCGAGGAGCTCCCCAATCATCTCCTGGTGCCTCGACACCCTCCCCGCCCACTATTGCTGCCTCCATGCCTCCCAGTGGCCCCTCTCCCCACCATCATCGTAGTACCCACCACTGGTCATACTCTGGTAGTCCCGACGTCATCCACATCCGAGACATCGATCACTACATCTAAATCCTCGCCTAGTGGCATGATGACCGATCGATCCAGAGTCCTCTCGTCCCCCGATGCCGATAGACCACGGGCTCACCAGGCAACCCTTGGTGCACCCCAAACTATCATGTCACCCAACTGTAAGGGAAGAACTCATGCTCGGTCCCATGTCGCCCAATCAGCCACCGCTCCCTACGTACCCATCGAAGCCACTCTCCAGCCTTCGACCAGGCTGGACAGTCCCGATAAGGGTGCCAGAACACCTCCCCTAGAGTAAGCCGAGCGAGGGCATCGACATAGTGCCCTACGACACCTGCCCACCATCGACTCTATCCTTGCTCCTTAGACCACCGCCATAGAACCGCATAGCCTATATCCTTATCCTCCATCTCCATCCGAGTCATCCATGGTAACCCTACTGGCCTCTCCACCGCTATGTGTTGCCAAGCCCAGCTCTGCAATAGATAGCTACAGCTAATCCCCTTTCGCCTCCGACAATGGACCTCGTACAACTCACCATAGAGCTATGCCAACAGCGTCTATCCCCACCTCATGATCAACGGTGCCTCCGTCGAGCACTCTACCAACCGCCAGACCACATCCAATAGGTTCCATGAGAACCTTCGCACTGAATAGGTAGCAACATGTTGGAAATGAGGCCCATGAGTACTGCGTGCCTCACTCCCAACACCCCTCTCTCAAGCCACCATCGGACCAGAATCCTGCCAATCTAGAAGTCACCCTCTGCCCTCTCCACTAGGCTCTCCACACCTAGCTCCTCCCCATGCCCGAAGCATCGTATCAGTATAGCTATCCGCTGATCACGCGATGACGTTATGATCGGCAGTCCATCTATCGAAATCCGTAGAAGCCGATAGACATCCTCCAAGGTCACTATCATCTCCCCTATTGGGAGATGGAAGGTGTTGGTCCAGGGATCCCACAAGTTGATCAGGGCCATCAGATAGGCCCGATCCCCGACCACAGGCTCCAGTCGAGCCACCTGCTTGAGCCCAAGGGCATCAAGCCACTCCCAGTCAGCCACAGTTAGCGCCCCCATGCTTCAACAAAAGTAGTAGGTACACGATACCGGCTCTTCACAACCTGCAAAAGAAAACAACACAAAAACATTAAAATCATGAAAAACTGTACAACAATAACATGAATATACAGTACTGCCTACCAATGTACAGCTCAAAAACAACAAAATTCACAAAAATTCAAAATAGATACAAAAACAATTCAGCAAATATAGTTTATCAATCTTAGGGTTTGTACTCTAAGTTTAAAACTGACAACAACATAAAAACACAAAAACATTTTTTTTATAGAAAATACAGTTTGTCAGTCTTAGGGTTTTTGTACTCTAAGTTTAAAACTGACAACATAAAAACACAAAAACTTTTTTAACTATAGTTGTCAGTCTTAGGGTTTATGTATTCTAAGTTTCAAATTAATAAAGTCTGCACAAACAAAACAAAATTAAAATAACAGTTTTTTAACCTAGGGTTTTCACCTACGTTTTAAAACTGACAAGCTCAACCTAAAAAACTAGGGTTTTACGTTCCGTTTATCCTAGGGTTTTAGTTTAGAAAAATTTTTTTTTTTAAAAAAATAAAATTTCCACCTAGGTTTTAACTACGTTTTCCATTCAGTTTTAAGCTAAGTCTTGGTTTGTGTTCAAGCTCATTTTAGGGTTTCAATTTTAATTTTGGAAAACAACATAACAAAGAAAATTAAACAAATCACTTGCAGTTTTAAAACATATAACAAAAGCAATAACACTAAGGAGCACTTACTGGTCTCGCTTCGGCTTCACCGCTCGATCCGGTTTGTGCACTCATGATGTCGAGAGAAATTCAGTAGTGCTTCGCTTCGCAGAATTAACCTCCTCCTCCCCAGAGCTCCAAATCGCAAGAAAATTCGAATACAAATGAGCCCAAACCCTAGTTTTGGCCTTTAAATAGGCCTTTTGAGCTTATATTCATTCCTCCCTGGGATGAGCACTCTGGTTAGCGCTCGTCCCACCCTGGGATGAATACTAAGCTGGTATTCGTCCCACCTCGAAATGAATTCAGGGCAAAAATTTCAAAAAACAACAAAAAATTGAACAAAAATGCACCAAAACAGCTAATAAACTTGTCCAATGAGAGTGCTTTTGCACTTGACATTTCGGGCATGCAAAATAGATGTCGGGGTCACAAATCCTCGCTATCCTATTCCCTAAGAAGGCTACCATAGCTGGACCGCTCCACGGGAAGACGGATTTTTGAGAATTTCATCCCCAAACGACGTCAACAAAAAGGGTCAAAACCCAACCAAAAATAGTAATAACATTGCCGAACGAAGGCGCCTTTGCACCTGACATTCTTGGCATCCAAAATAGACATTGGGGTTACAAATTGTCACTATCCTACTCCCTAAGAAGGCTACCATAGCCGGACCGCTCCACGGGAGGACGGATTTCTGCCAATTTTAGCTCCAAAAAGCATCACAAAAAGGGTTAACACCCACCAAAAATAGGTCTAAATGTCGAAAAACTGCACACGCTTAATGCTAAAACATCTAAAGGCACCCTCGCACAAGTCATCTTGGGTCAAGCGACTCGTCGCTTTTCTCATGAAGGTCATTCCCTCATCGATTCGTCGCTTGAGGGGGTAGTCACACTTAGTCACCAACCAACAAGTACACACCCAATTAAGGAAAATGACATGCATTCAAAGAATCATTGACAAAGACAATTACGCTCCTGCTTGGGGTAGTAAACAAGCAATAATCACAACCTGATCAAATCACTTGGCATTTCGTGAATCATGAACTCAAGGTTCTCACAGACAAAAGGTTGCGCCCTTTGCCTATTCATGACCGATCAATGTCCAAGATCAAGTAACACCTCACCAAAAAAGGTTAAATACTTGAATTGAGTTCCTTCGCTCGTCAGAAGCAAGGATTCAAGAATGCATGCCCTTTCCATACTTGGGGCATCAAAAGTTGGTTAGGTTACTGAGAAACCCTAATCATTAGTGCTTTGGTTATCTATTTTTGCTCGACGCTGCGCCATGCACAGCGCATCCCAAAAAGGGGCATCTCGTAGACACCAAAACAGCACCAATCCGATTATGTGACTGCAAACACTGATCGCTTTGACACACACAGCCCCAAGGGCAGCCCCTAGAGGTTAAAAAGTGGTCCTAACCACTCTCACAACAGTTTTGGAAGGTCAGAGATCAATTTGGCACCTTCAGGCACTTTGCTCAATATCCGTTCCACCCTGGAACGAATTCAAACTGGGATTCGCCCCACCCAGGGATGAATTCTGGATTCGCTCCAGGGTGGGGCGAATTGCAGGTTTGACGGGAAAAAAGTCAAATCTTGACAAATGGCAGCTCAGATCCGCCACTCAACGCTTCCTTCATCGCATGGGAGTATGGGTGAGCGTTTTCGAGCGTTAGAGGCATTTACAAGGGCAGTCATGAAGTCCCTATTCAGGGAGGAATCTCCTTCCCCCTGGGAAGGCATGATTGCCAAGTGGCGCCTCTGCATGCCCATTTCAAGAGACCTCCAGGTCTATAAATTGGTGAGTTTCCTCACCCCAAAATATAGAGAGAAGGAGCATTTTAGAGCAACGAAGTGTTGTCATTTTATTGTCATACCTCACACCTTTTGGATTTGCGCCTTTCACATCCTTGATCTCCTTTAGAGGGGAGGTCATTGGGTGACTATTGGGAGGATGAATATTGAGCCCAAAACCCAACATTTGGCCACAATATCCCACCAAATTTGTTGACAATACCACACAAGAGGTTTTGGACCCATCCCAAGTGGATTGGTGCCGAAATCAAGCCTCAAACGATGGGCGGCCTGCCCCATGGGCGCCCCCTCCCACACTGCCACAGTCCTAATCGCCCCCTTCGGAGCGATGGGAATTCCATGGTAGACTTGCTTTCTTTCATTTTTGCATTCAATTCTATGATGCTTAGATAGGTTGTCATTTAAATTTCGTCTCGTTTTGAACAATTTTGATCATATTTCTATCTTTGCTCGCTTCCACTAATCTACAGGTAGCATCATTAAATTCCTATTGATGGAGGCCAAATTGGGAAAATCTGACCATCTGGGTCTTCCCAAAATGCCCCCAATTAGCTAACCCCAAGTTTGCAGGTCTTTTGGAGCTTCCTAGGTAGGACATTTGGGACAATACCTTTTCGGCATTTTGTTGTAGGTGAATTCGTCCCACCCCAGAGCGAATTCAAATCGGTGAGGAATTTCCTGACTGTTCTTTTTGCAGGGCCTTCCTGGTGGTGTCTTGATGCCCCTGTCAAATTTTTAGAGCATTTGGACCTATTTTAGTCATAGTTTAATTCATTTTTCTCATTCACTTATCGTAGGCTTGGGGATTGCATGCTTTGTTTTATCCGCAGGTGCTACTGACCATTTCTTGTTCCTTTGAACGTAGGGTTTGGACATCGGAGGAGCAGCGAGGAGTCAAGACTCATCAACGCAAGCGGTGGTGACGTTTGGTCCGCCCATTTTACATGTGGGCACGCGGAAGAAGGAAAGGCACCCATGGATGTAACAAGAACGCATACTTAAACGCTCCTAGCCCTTGGAAGGGGAGGATGCGCATTGTAACCGAGTTGTGAAACATATCAATAAAAAGGGCTGTCTTCTTTATTCACATTTGTTTCATTTTGATTCGCTCATGCTTTTCCCTCTTTTCATGCACTTTCAAATTCCTAGGATTTAGCGCTAAGTCCGGTTCTGTTTGCATCGCATATTCGCTTTCCTTTTTGCTTTCGTATCCTCGTGCTTTCAAATCCAATTAATATTGCATTCATAACATTTGAATTATTAACATGTAAGAGCTTACCATATTTATCTGTGGGAGGATTAGCTATATATTTGAACCCATCCTCAACTATTTGTCATATATCATATCCTTGTGTCATCAAGTAAGTCCTCATTCTTATGCTCCAGAAAGCATAATTTTTCCCATTGAACAAATGTACCTTATTTTATGAAGATCTATTCTGAGATGCCATCTATGTTCCTATAACCTCTTTCTTCAAGTTTTTAGACTCTTCCAAAGGAACCCACTCTGATACCAATTGAATAAGACTTATACTGAGAGTGGGGGTGAACAGGATAAGACCAACTTTTACTTTTCTTTCCCAAACAATATTATCCAATATTATCAATGGAAATATCAATAGAAGTAATAAAATTAATGTACAAATCATCACACACATGAGAGACACAAATTTAATGTGGTTCACCCAATGTGGGCTACTCCACAGAGAAAATATTTCTTCTAAACTTTCTCAACAAATCTCTTGGGAATCAGTTCCCTATTACAATGTTTATGGACCTATGTACAAAGGAGACACAAATACCCTATGTTATGATTTTTGGATCTCTCTCCACAAGATAACTCTATCCCATTTGCTCTGGTTTGTGTAACTTGATCCAGGAGAACTCTATCTTCTCAACTAGTTCATGAATCTATCTCCATAGAATAACTTTATCTCCCCATTTGGTTCATGGATATTACTCCACATGAGAAATCTATCCCCTGTAATCTAGTTTGTGGATATCTATCCATAGGAGAACTCTTTCACCTCTACTCTAGTTCATGGATCTCTATCCATAATATAAATCTTTCTCCTTGCTCTGGTTTATGGATCTCTCTCCATAATAGAACTATTTTCCCTTTGCTCTGACTGGTGATCTTCTAGGAGACTTTTACCCCTATTCTCTAGCTTTTGGATATCTCTCCATAGGATATCTATATCCCCACTACACTTTCTTATGGATCTCTCTCCACTACAGACTCTTGTCCTCTTGTTTTGTCACCTCTAAAGCCTATTCTCAACTCTATCTCAAATATATACCAAACCTCATTACAATGTTAGCTCAAATATATCTCAACTACTTTCTCTCTCTATTCAAAATTACCCCAAGCCTTAACACAAAGATTGAAAAAATCTACTTTCAATTTTATCTCAAAAAATTTCTCAAGCCTTAACACAAATATTGATCAAATAATCAAATCTATCTCAAGCCTTAACACAAAGCTTGAAAAAATCATTAATTAAATCTATTCTCAACACTGCTCAAATCTATCTTCAAGTCTTCTCAAAAGACTTTCTCAATTCTGCCTTCAAGCCTTCTCAAAGACTTGCTCAAATCTAACTTCAAGCCTTCTCAAATAGTTTCTCAAATTTGTTCTTAATTTGCATACAAACACAACTTAAATATTTTTCAGAAAGTTTTCTTCACATAAACAAATTCTACTTAGAATTCGTTTAACCTATGGAACATATAGAGAATGATATGCTCTATCAAAAAATCAATATGTTCTACCCAATAATTAAGCCTGTCACTTTCACATGTCTCACATATATTGCTCTTTTTAAAGATAGATCTAGTCTAGCACATGAAACCTATCTTCCTAATTTACACACTTGCTTTCACAATTCTAATTTCTAATGTTTGCACATTCACTTTCAATATTACTCAAAATAAATGCTAAAAGCTTCACACTCTCATTCAACCAATGAAGCACAATTTTATCACAAACCCTAAACAAGTGTTTTCAAATTTCTTCCAACAAAGAGCACAAAGTAGGTCTCAAACCCTAACTCAAATATTTTCAATAATGCTTATCAAACAATCCTTTTCACTCCACCTTATTTTTAGAAACATTCACTCAACAAAACACCTTAAATAAAGAAATATGTGCCCATACCTCTTAGCTTACTCTTATGGAGATATGTCTTCAAAAAAATTTCTCACACACAATATCTTTTGCAACTATAAAATTTAGCACAACACCTTTTCATATATTTGGAGACCTCTCTCAACAAATGTGCATAGTTAAATTCCAAACCAACTCTCTTGGTTTCTTAAACTAGAGCATTAAAACATAACATCAAGCCCTTCAAAATGAAGTAAAATACAAGCAATAAAAATACTTCATACACCTTTTAACTCCCTCTTATTTCTAAAACATTCATCAAAGAAACTATCAAAAACCCTTATTACTCCACAAAATTACTTTTCAACAAAAAGACATTCCATAATATTTTTCCTCAAAATGAAATTGCAAGAAATAATTAAAAAATTATTTTCCCTTATACCTCCTAAGTCCATAGTGCTCAAAAAATCAAATATACCACATATGCCTAACTATCAACCTTAATTAATTTTAAACTTTAATTAATCCTTACCAAAAAATGTATCGTGGGATATTTGAACACAACACCTACCGCCTACCAGTGCACTAGCGCTCTTCGAGCCTCCACTAGGCCAACCCCCCACACAAGGATGAAACAACATGAAACACTATTTATCCTCTGCTCAAATTTCCTACCAATAAAAATAGTGAAAACAATTTCATTGCCCAGATTCAAACTCAGAACCTACCATCTACCCCGCATATTAACACTACCCAGTCTACCGCTAGGCCAACCGCATGATCGGGGATAAGATTCCATGACCTTATCCTTATATCTTTCCAAGGTATTTTCTTCTTTTTAAAATAAAAATTTGTCCTCCTTACTCATGATTGTGCATGCCAAAAATTTGCATTAATCACTTGAAATCACGCATTGAACCACACATTTAGGGCACCAAACATTACCATATAAATATGAATCAACCATCATGCTAAGGACATTGGTGGTGCTTAAGAATTTAAAAATTCTTTTGCAAAGGTTTGTGCCAAACCCACTTAGGGTTATAAAATATTATAATATAAATATTATAATTATTTTATAATTGAACCTTAGGCTTAACTTTACAACTTTAATATTATAATATTAAATATTATAATATTATTCCCTTTTTGAGCCTAGACATGTGAAACTTTACCCCAAATCTCTTGGGCTTAAAATATAAATATTTTAACCCTATTTTTATCAATTCCCTTGCACTAAGATAAAATTTTCTTGCATTTAACACTTGACATCAATGACAACATAATTACTCAATTTTTAACTTCTTGACTCCAAGATTTTCCACCTTCTTCAAACCTAGGCATGGGGATTCATATTCTACCATATTGTTAGTGCAACTCCATGTTATTCTGTATGATAATTTATTTTAGGCTCTCGTAGCTGAAATTAAGACTACCCTAGTCCACACACCATTTTTACATATTGCCCCATCAAAATAGAGCTTCCATAATTTATAGGGTGAAGAGGTCAATTCTTCCTGAGTATCTGGTTCCTTTTTCTTTGGCTTCTGAATGGTATAAGTACCCATTCCTATATTTATCATAACATTAAATTATTTTAGAGAAAATTGATCCTTTTTTTGTATTTCCTCTAATATTTTTTCCATCAGGTCCTCTTATTCAATTTCCATGCTCATTGTACTTGCCTACAGATATGCCTCCTCCAATTTATCTATATGGAATGTGGAATGATTTTCTAAATAAATTTTTAATCTCCTTCCTTTGTAAGGCATATCCATATGATAATAATCAAGGGAAATTTAACTTACCAACTTGGAAATAAACACCCTTGAGAAGCACACACCAAAATAGGGTTTTATGTCCACCACCACAATCTCATAAATGATAGTAACTTGGGGCAATATGTGCAATACCATGCGGTTATCCTTAATGAACCCCAAAATTTTATTTGGGGTGCCATCCAACTATAAAACCCTAGGGAAACTTCTTGTATATTCCATACCCATAACATCACATACAACCTTGAGCATAACTATAGTTATGGCCCCTAAATTAATCATGTAGTTGTGTTCCACCCAACCCTCCATTTCTAGTGAGAGATAAAATGAAGAAGGCCTATTTTTATCTACTTCCATAATAAAACTACCTTGGGCCAAATTATACTCCATATGAGCCCTTTTTTGGCTTTTGATCAACTTAAGGGAAGCTTGGAGTAAATAAATCTATATAGGGATTAGCAAAGCATCATACATGTTGCTCCTTAAGGGTGTCATTTTTAGCTCCTCAATAATATTGAACATGAGAATTTTAGATTACCTTTCCTTTTATCTTGGAGGATGATCAAAATTAATCCTATACTCATGCATGGCCTCAATCTATTAGTGCTTTATCAATAAAGGATATTTCAGTTTATCTTGAGCCTCCTGATTTTTTATCCCTTTTTGTTAAGCTTAATTAGGTTTGGCCTTCCTCTTCTACTATTTAAAAGTCTTTTGAATAGGGATCCTTTGGGAAATTTTATTTTTAGCTTTTTTATTCTATTTAGCATCAATGGGTAGTTTTAAGGGATTTAATTCCTCTAGATTCACTTACAAAAGTTTCCTTCTGGACCTTTTTAGGATAGAGACTTGCTCAATGAACGTCATCATGAAATTATGATCACCATCTCTAATTATATTGATCTTCCATTTTTATGCCATTTATATGCCATTTCAATAGCCACATTTTGCAAATAATGTTGATGCATCATACAAGTACATTCCCCATGGGGATCATTGCATGTAGAACATCGATATTTTGACTCGAATGTAGAGGTTGAAGGCTCTCCTTCTTCATTGATGAGGATTATACTAGATTTCTCATGGGGTTTTTTGGTGGAAGGAATTTAGTCTCTAGCCACATATGGAAACCTTATTTATTGAAATTTTCTTTTAGATTCCCTTATTTTCATCAGATTGATCTCATTTATTAGATCCTTCATAGCATTCTGCATTTCTTGTATGAGAGTAGTATGTATATCTTGGGTGAATAATGTAGGTATCATAGTAGGAGTAGGTGAGGCTGACACTGTTAATGGAGCTAGTAAAGATAGAACTACATAGGGAGTACAAGATAAACTAGCATTGAGGATAATGGTTGTGGATGATTTTGTAGAAAGTTAGGGAAAATGGGTATTATGGGTTTAGGAGGAATTCAAACTATGGTAATATTAACCTTCTCTACATTTATAGCCTCTTGAAATATTTAGAGAAATATGAGGATATTTAACTACCTTATCATTAATTCCAAGTTTGAACTAAATTCCCTCAAGTAATAGTAGATAGCTTGTTCATTATTTGCTCTAAGATCATCAATCATTCTTTTCTAGGTATGACTAAACATGTTATTTAAATCTACTATCTCTTCTTGTTAGTGCTTCTATATCACTATGAACTAGTTGAGCAAGAAAAATGGGTCTGTGTGTTCATTAAAATCCTCTATTAGCTTACAAGCTAGATCAACCCAAGATGTGATACTATGGTTAGGTAGAGTTTTGTACTAGTATAACATTTTCCCTTTTAGAGAGATCACCAACAAATGGATCATGATATCTTCCTCTTGAATGTTGTGAATGACAGCTAATGAAGCTACATCTTGATAGTGCTCATATGTCATTTTTCACATGTTATCAAATTTTGACATGGTATTTAAAGCTATTAGGGGAATAGGATGTTGATTTTAAAGGTTTATAGGGCCAGTGTGATTCCAGTTGGGGTATCTTAGGTTTTGATTTTGAGCCATTATCTCTTACAAAGTAAAATATATTCCATAAATAGGATCAAGGTCAAATTGCTCCTTTTAGAGAGAAGAGAATAATAATAATTCCAAAATAAGGATGGGCCGCCTTATTCCAAATGGAAGTTCTAGAAATTCAATTGATTATTTATACTAGCTAGTCTTATACCTTGTAATAATGAAAGCACAACAAGGCAAAGCTGATATAGCTTCCTAGGTATCTACCTTGATAGAGTCACCAAGTGATTCAAGAAAACTGGGTGAAAAAAGAATCACTGACCTCTGGTTTATCCAAGATATGGGATAGTGTCCCACCAAGCGTGCCAAAAATAGTTGATCAAAATTTTATCTGATAGGATTGTGTACCCATATATCTTAACCAATTTTGAAAGGCCTCAAAACTGGAAGCTTCAAGGCCAATATTCGTATAAGGTTGGCTCCTAACGGTCTTAGCTAACTATGTATGGCAAAATGGATCTGAAAGAAAGGATAGAAAGTTGAAGCTAGAACTTATGGGATGGATTCAACCACATAAAAAACATGCATAACTAAACTCAAAACATGCACTAAATACTCATGAAATATCTAATAGATCATTCAATGCTTCTCATTAACATTCATCACATATATTTTGATTCAAAAATATAGAATTAGTGAACAAATAACATGAAATATAGAATACAAAATTAGATCTAATTCATCCAACTAGTTTTAAAACAAAGAAACAATCTCAACAATCATACATAAATGAAAATCTTTAGAGGCTATACAATAATCCACTTGCATTCAATGTGATCCAAATTTTTATATGTAAGTTGTAATGGCTAAAGATCCAACCTTTTGAAATACATCACAATCATACATATGTATCTCTTGGAGAAGACACCTATTACAAGTGAATTAAAGCCTCATTAATGGAGGATGACTATGTTAGAGGGTAGCTAAGTTGTGCACATCCTCTAAAATTTATGGAACAACTCTACAACACCTAATTGGTTGTGTTAATTGTATCTATTCAGTTCCTTCCTCCATAACTGACTTTGATAGTCCTGCTACCTTAAATATCCATGCATGTCTAGAGAAGCTGAGTAATTGGGGAACTTATTTCTATTGCAACCCACCTCAGAAGTTGTATCTTCATCTCCTTATCATTCAAAGGGTAATCTACCACCTACTAGTTGCACACAGAGTTTTATTTTACTAGGAATTAAATCCACTTAACAAAACTTCACCTTGGGGATAGTGCTCTATCACTATTGGTGGTAAACTAGATTCTTAGGACTTTATGAAAAACTTAAATCTTCCCCTACTACCATGTTATGGGCCTCTCACAAATCTTAGATGCATCTTGTTTCCCCATAAAACACTTGTTCTTGCATAGGGTGGGTCTTTGTTTTACACATGGAGTCTGACACCATCCTAGTCTTGCACCTGACTCTACTTATTACTCATTTATGGTAAGGTTTTGGGACCTAGGATACATCCCATAACATCTCATTTCTATGCTCAAGTTAATCGCTCACTCAAATTTGTATAAGATTTCAGGGCTTCTCTACCATTTTATGATTGTCTGAACCTCCATATACTTTTAGGGTAGGGCCTTGGGACTATCTGCAGTTTATTACACATCCAATATTTTACCCACCATGGGACTTCCTAAGGGAAAAATTTTGGGAACATCAAAAGAAATTTTATGATCCTATTCTCTGCTTGGTACCCCCTTTCACCCTTCTCTATGGTGAGATTTTAGGACCCACCTAGATCTTGGTGTGAACCTGATTACTTGCCCTTTCCCATACTTAGAATGTTTCAGGTAATTTTCCAACCTTTTCACCTCAAGGAGTAAGTGGGTATGAGAAAGTTACCCATAGAACTAAACTAGACTGCCTAATAAACCAAATTACTTTCTTATTACAAAAAATTTAATCATAAAAAATGCTAAACATTATCAAGAATTCCAAGAACTAATGAACAAAATTTTAGGGAGAAATACAGAAAGCATAATTAATAAAATAAAATAAACCATTGATATTGTTTCAAGAAAAAATCTTAATCACTCAGATGGCATACATACATGTTTTGCAAAACTATAAGAAATGAGTCAAAGAATAATTCAATATTCATTCAAAAGGCACATAACATAGTCATAATATAGTTATGCAATTATAAACATTAAAGAGATTACCATTTGAATGGATTGCATTCAAGTATATATATTTATAATGCACACATTTAAATTACCATGACTACTTTCAAAACAAACTACAGGCCTATCAAGATAGGTGTGGGAAGTGTTTGTCACACTTAGATAACCTATGCTTAGTTAATTCAATTATATTTTGTTGATGTGTGTGGCAAGAATTTATTTTTTTGATCTAGCTTACATTCTACATATTTAGATTTTAACCATTTGATGGTGATCCAATCCTTTCTATTACACTAAGCCAACTCAGTAGGGGTAGGTGTATGATGGAGGAGGCTTTGGCCATTGAGATCCTCTAATGGTAATTGTATTTGATAGTTGAATGGCATGTGTGACTTTTTTAACTAGAATGAGTCCAAATACTTTATATAGAAGATAGATATGTAAGGGTATACTACTTACTATTGAATGGTTATCTTGGTTGAGTGTTGCTTCTTATATCATTTCTTCATGTTGGGTTCTACATTTCCTCTTGTTGGGTGTCAAATATCTTCTTCTATTTTGATGACAACATTGATTTAAGAGTTCAAAAACTATATTTCATCATGCATAGTTCCAAATACAAGGTTTCTTTTCTTGATCATTAGTTCTTTATTGCTAGCTCGCCTACTTTATATTTATTTACATCCAACATTCAATTATGTTATCTAGAGGCTCAAGCTCTTGATGATCATTCATCACCTTTGAAGTTTGGTTCTTATGAAAGCTTTACAAAATATGACATAGGATGTTGAATGCCAAACTCAATACATTATAATATTTGGGCTTTGCTTTTGAATTGAGTTAAATTTTTAATGTTACCCTGATGATGTTAGCATCATTGTTTGTCTGACTTCTTGCATTTTTTATCTTCAATTTTGCTTTAATACAAACACTAGGTGTTGGATGGTATATGTGGCATGCTTCATTATATTTTTCTTCTAGAAAGCATTGGTTATCAAATTTATTTTATGCCTTTACTAAAATCAACATCATAAAATGTCTAGCCAGCTTTCTTAGCCAAATTTTCATGGTTTTTGCTCTATCTTAATAAATTTGATTGCCTTAACATTTTTTACTATTCTATAAGCTTCTACTTACTAATTTTCTGCCTACCTTACATAATTTTATATCCATACATACTTTTTTTATTCAAGTTCCACTCTACAACCTTCTAGTTAGCTTTGTACTACCCCTTAATCTCTAATTCTACTACAAGAGCTTCATCCAATGCTAGTCTAGTTGCATTTTGAGATTTTGCATGTAATTTGTTGTACCATTGGTTATAAATAGCCACATAGTAGATGTAGGTGATGAAATTTACCTACATTATTAATGAATCTCAAGGATTTTTTCCTATAAAATTGAGAACCTAGTATACCTTATGTATGGGATAATAGAGATTTTGGGAGGGAATGGAACTAGAATATAAGCTTAATGAGGGTGATGGTTATGTCAATGAGTGAGGATTATGGTTATCAAAAATAAAATAATTTTAGAGTTGGGAAGGCAATCAATGTAGAGAAAGGGAAGTGTGATGGCAGATGATTGGAGAGGTGAAGGTTGCTTTAAATGAAAATGGAGCTACAAGAAGTAAGAAAGGCAAGGATACTAGAACATATGGATGTTGGTCATAACGGTGAGATACAAAAATATGGTAAGAAACTGGTTATGGAGGTGGGTGATGGGAATATATGGATGAAATAGGCATAAATAAGATGAAAATAGTAGCAATTTGGGAGAAAGTGGAGAAAATAAATATACCTAAGTGCAAACACTTCCTATAGAATTGAAAATTCCATGAGCATATTCCCATATAGCTGAACATTATTTTAGGTCCATATCTATTGATGTAGGTGAATGTTCACTCTAATAAACTACCTCAACTAAATATTGTAGGCCTCTAATAATTTTATTCTCCCCATTGTTTTCTTTCTTACGAAGTCACAAAGATGATATTCTTCAAAATTGTTGAGCACTACGAAACTAGGTTTTGCTTCAACTATCAGTATGAATATTAAAAATATATGCATTAGGTAGCCCTATAATAATTTTATAGTATAGTTTTGATATGGATGAGAACTATATTTTAGTTTGAATTGACTTTTGTCAAGGCTTGCACTACTTTTACAGAATTTATTGCTTGTGTGGAGATGCATCTCCTCCACTTTTTATTTTGTGTAGCATATCACAACTCACTATTGTAACATTTCCATTAAATCAATTCATGCCTACTTTTATAAATTTTCTACCACAACATATAACTACTTATTTTGATGTGATTTTTATCTCTTCATACTTCATTACTGATCATCACATGTTTTTAACATACAAAAATCAATGCATTTTGTAGCATCATCTTTCACTAGCTATTCTTAATTTCATGATGATCTTTGGTATAAGTACTGAGAGATTAATTTCCACACACAACCATAGCTACCTAATATGGCTAGAGTTGCTTGTGGATGAAAGGATGGACTAGCTCTTCCATTGGGTTACAAAGTCCAAAAAATGGTGGAAGACGGAAATGAATGATTTGAGGATGGGATAAGGAACATGAATAAAATATTAAACAAGATCGTATGAAGGATATATTAAATTAATGTGTGGGTTACTATATGAAATGGGGTGACTGAAAGGAATAACCCATCATTACCACTCCTTTTACCTACTACAAAATATATTGGGAGTTGAAGGTGGTGGAGAATTATGAGAGAAGATAGCTTCGTATAGGCATCATGAGAGCAAAACCACATTTTCACTAGTCATCTCATTATTTTTTAGGGAAATACTCATTTTATGTAACCCCCCTAGTACTTCACATAATCTCCACTAGTATTGAACCTTTCACATGTATGAGTTGCATAACTTCCCTTTTTTAAATCTCTTTTATGTGGAAAGTTGATGTATTTAATTCCATCCATTTACTATAGGATTTATTTATATACTTGCTATTTTACATAAAATTATGGTATGATGCCTCTTGCCATGATACCAGGATTTGGTTCTTCATTAGAATTTGTAGTAACCTAACCATATAATATCATATTTAATATTTTTTCTTTAGCAAGACCTCTTAGGTGAATAGTTGATACCAACCTAGTCTTGATATTGATGTGATCTTGAAATAGTCACACTGTTGAGAAATATATGACACAACACATTAGGAGCTAGCACAACCAATTGTAATTTTCTAGATCTTTTTATTTTATGGATCATATCAACAACACATATTTGAATGATTCCCAAAAGCACCATTGTTGTCCATTTTGTGTTTGACATGTCACATATCTTTGCCTTATTCACACTTTTTTTGCCATGTCTATTTATTTTTGTGATATTGAAGACCCTGATCCTAGGTATGCCTAGCTCCTAGGTTTTGTTGGTCTCTCCAATTTGACCAAATCACTATCTTAGGATATTGATTGTTTGTGTTGGAAAAAATAATCCACTTATGGGATTATATTGTAAATTCACCTAAGTATAAAGGTTAATAATAAAATTAGGTATCTAGGCTTTAATATAATTTAAATAAATAGGTATTTTATTTATATTTATTAATATGTATACATATACCTAGGTTAGAATTATATATATTAAGATATCTGAATAAAATAAATATATACCTATATTTATTTTGTCTTATACCTTAATATTTTATTCCTCCAATTACTAACTTTAAATAATTACAATATCTGGTTTAACTCTAGTCAAGTCAAGGTCAAATATGATATGCCAAACGACTTTAGTGTGGTGACATGTGTGAGGCACATAATGGCATTTGGCATGAGTGTGGTGGAATGTGGTATAGGTGTGGTGGAATATGACATGAGTGTGGTGACATGTGGCATAGATGTGGTAGCATATGATTTAAGTGTGGTAGCACATTTTGTCAAGGTTTTTCACTAAAGTCCAACAAGAGGATATCCCAAACTACATATTTGGGCTAAACTCCTTTTGCTAGTGTGTGCAAATAGTTATCTAACTATCATGAGATGACAGTGATACAACTATGAGACACTATTGCTTACTTGAGATATTGGCTCGTATAGTTTTTTGAAGATAATACAAAAGTGGAGATATGATTTTTGCCATTGTTTTTTCCTTTAAAATTTTTTCCATGTAATATTGGTGTCTTTTATGTGGTTTGATTTATTTCTATCTTACCTTATAGTTTTTTTAAATTTATTAAAATTTATGCTACTTATATTTATGTAATATATATTTGGCATACTAATAATTTGTTGTTTGAGTTTATTTTTAATCTATTGTATTTAGAAGATTTTGATTATTTCCTCCCCCTTAATTTGGTATCAGATACCAAGTATATCTCTGGTGAGTTCTCTAATTTTAGCTTTTAGTAAAAAAAATTATAAAAGCTATGTTACAATAAAATCTAACATTTATAGTATAAATTTAATGTTAGATTCCATTTAAAAACCCTCGTTTCTTTTTTTTATTGATATTATATATCTATATTGTATTAAATTTTTTTCATTTAAATATTGTATTAAATTTTATAAGTGAATTTTTTTAAAATTTATTTTTTTTGATGTGACCTACCTTATGACAAGCCACATGGTAGTCCAATGCCAGGCTATAGCATGGACATAAATGAATATATATGTTATCAAAAATATCCATGATGGCATTCCAATGATGACCAACTTGCATCCAAGTGGTAGTTAGATGGTAACCATTAACAACTTTTCAGTAGCACTATGAGTTAGTCAACAATAATTCTTGAGGCTACATAGGGTGGTAGCGGGCCTCGAGCCTCCCACATACCCATTATTTTTAATAATAAAATAATATTCAAAAAGGTAGGGTGGTATACCTATGGTGTGAACCCCCTATATTTAATTTTTTTATTTGGTTGTGGACACCATAGAAACCCCCCTTTTAATTTTTAAAATAAAAGGTATTTGAATATGATTTTTGGAAAAATAAGTTGTTTACTCTTATGTTTTACAAAATTGCTTCTAAAATCATACTAACATACTTTTTATTTTAGTCATGGCCTCCAACAATATTGCTAGTTTTTCTCCTAAGCATATTCTTGAAGGGATAAACTACCATATTTGAGATCCTAGGACAAGGACGAAATACCAAGTGAGGTAACATTGAAATATTATGAACAAGAAGAAGCCACAACCATAAAATGGAAGATCACATGAACCATAAAATGTAAAAAAATCAACAAGCTCTTTCTATGTTATTTAGGATTGTAGGTGATGAAAAATTAATGTATATTTCTAATTTTTTATTTTGCATATGAAGCATGTTATGAGTTAAAAACCATGTTGAAAAGGTCAAACATGGATAGAAATTTTTCCCTTCTTTCAAAAATGTCTAAGACTAAAATGTAATGTGAAGAATTTATTGTAATAAACCTAGCTAAAAAGAGAGAAATTAGGACACAAGTACTTGCATGTAGTTGTAAATGGGTGAATGAAAATCTCTTTTTCTTAATAGTACATAGAAATATCACTAAAAATTTTATGGACTTTGTAATTATCCTTAATATGATATTTGATTTATAAAATAATCTACCTACACTAACAAAGCTCTTCAACCTACTTGTTCAACATGAAGAAACCATCAATATACAAAAAGGGACAATGATAAGTGAAGGTAAGGACCCTAAATCTACTTCCATTGCTTTGAATATTCATAAAGGTAATAAACCTAGAAAGTGGAAGAAAGACAAGAACTTTAAAGGTAATAATCAATCTAGTTCTTCAAAACCTAAGTTTGAGAAGAAATCAAAGAACAATAATCCTAAATTTAATGGTAATTATAACTTTCATGGTATTTTTAGCCTCAAATAAAATTATTGTTACAAGAATAAGGAAGCCTTGAAAAATACAAAGAGAAAAAAAGGGAGGTAAGCAAATCAATAATGTTGCTTTAGTTCATGCATTGACATTCATTCAGGATAAAATAGACCATAATTCTTGTATTATTGATTTAGGATGCATTAATCATATGACTAATTCTAATTCATATTTTACTTCATTAAACTTAGAATACAATGATTTAGTTACCATTGGGGACAATTCCCAAATTGTTGTAGAAGGAATTATCAATGCTAAGATAGGTAGAGAAGTATATAATGATGTTTTGTTTGTTCCTAATCTTGCAACTAACCTATTTTTTATAATGTAATTATCTTCTCAAGGAAGAAGCATTCAATTTTATGAAAATAGGTGCATTATAAAAACAATATGGGAGATATTGTTAGATAAAGTGTGCTTTCGAACAACTTATATGTATTCTCTCCACATAAAATTCTAGGTAAACATTGCCTTGCTATGTATGGTGACAATAATTATAAATAATGACATAATAAATTAGGATACCTAAGCTATATCATTATGATGGAGATGCTTGAATTGTGAACATGGTCGAGGAAAAAAAAAATGGAAGCTCCCCTGGTGGTCATGGGGTGATCCCAGGGGGTCACGGGTCGGTCGATCCAAAAATTCTCAAGGCAAATAGTGGTCAAGAAGAGATGGTCGATGAAGATGTTGAGGCAGAGTTCCTAAAATACCCCTAGGATGGGCCTAGTGCTGATGTGGTGTCTTCTCATGGGCCCCCATTATGGTGGGGTAGGAATCAAAACCTCCTATCAATCCAAAATCATATTTCACCAATAAAGTGAAGGGGCATATTCATAAGGCTCAAATAAAACCATCACTAAATATTCGAATTATATTTGATGATTTCAAGGAGATCAATATTCCTGATGATATCATGGCCTTTTTTTTGAGTAGAAAATCCCTTTCCCTTATTGGAAAGTTCATTGGTTCACGACCTGACATTGAATCCATCCATAGATGAGTTGTGGGAAAATGGAAACCCAAAGGCCATATGAACTTTGTTGTTCTACCTCATGGGTTTTTCATTATCTTCTTGAATAACCCAAGGGATACCATTCAAATTTTAATGGGAGGACCATGGTTTTTTGGGAGCTGACCCTTGTTCAGTATGCGTTGGAACCCTAGTTTCAACCCAAAGACCTAGAGCATCAATTTTTTGCCAATATAGGTTAGGCTACCCAAGATCCTGTATCAACTTTGGGATGAAGGTATCATCATAAGCATTTCTTGTGTTATTTGTGATCTTGTTACTTTTGACTTGGCCACAAAATCCTAATCCATAATACCTTATACCTATTTCTATGTCATGGTAAACATGGATTCCCAAATTCTAATGTACATCAACCTAACCTACAGGTCATATCACCATAGGTAGGCATTAGAGTACGAGAACAAGCCTAATTTCTATGTTGAATTCCAGAAATAGGGGTATCTTATATCTCAATATCCTTAGATCAGGCAAGAACAACAAGTGAAATTTGGGGTTTGTAGTATTTTTCACAGATAAGGCCATCCCAAAGAGTAGTGCTCATCGTTTAAGAAATAATTCCATGGAGTGCATCCTATCGGTAAGTGATCCTAAAATTTCAATCCTCGGGGTCCCTAACCTGAAATCTTAGATCGATAAAGGGAAAAAAATAGAAGCTCCTCCTAAATCTTCATCCAAAGGACAAAACCAAGGTACCAATAAGGTATTTTATCTCTTTGCCAACCAGTTTGAAATTATTAGTGATAATGATAGTGAAGTAGCTTCTAAAGGATTTTTCATTGAACAACTTACCCATACTAATCCATCCTTTATGAAGCAAGGCATTCCTATTGGCCCTCCCTTCCATATGGTGTCCCCTCCTATCAGTAGATCTTCCCTTCCCTTATGCCCTCTTACTTTTGTCCCTGCGTCCTCCCTTGTTTCCCCATCTAAAATTGAACTTACCTCCAAAACCTCCTCTTCCACTACCCTCCCCATTGCTCTCTCCTATCAAGCCTGCTTCCCATCTTTCTCCTTCTACCTCACTTTTTTTTGCTAGTATCTCCCTCCTATATTCATCTAACCCCAGGTCCCCTATTATCATTTTTATCAGGTAGATCATCTCCTCTAGTAGTAGGGTCTTCCCCTTTGGAATTTTTTTTTTCAAGGTCCCCTTATCCCACCCCTATCTATCCAGGTGGTGGTGAGTCCTCCAGTTCCCCATGAACAATACCAAGAGCCATAAAATCACCATAGTGATTTAGGTATGGAAAAAAGTTGAGGTCGACCATCTAATATCGACAAAAGGAAAAAGCAAGTGATGGATGACATAGCTAGTGGTATCCAAACAACATTATTATCTTCTCTATCTTATCTCAAAGAGATATTGAAGGAAGACGATAAAATACCAAAACCACCACAAGTGAAAGGAGGAAAATAAACTACTTCTAAATAATACAAATAAAGGTCTTATCATGGAATTCTAGAGGCCTCAACAGAGTGAGGAAGCAAAGGGTTTTATCTTCCATGAGAAAGGAATTAAAACCTTCAATATTCATTATCCAAGAAACATAAGTAGAAAACATGAATACAAAAAAAATAGTCAAATCTGTATGAATAAGTATAAATTTACTGTATTGTCCTATAAAACTCTTTTCTTTGGATTTAGGGCTGAAAAATAATCCCTCCTTTAATTTTCAACTTATGTGGCTTCGTGATCCTAAGCTTCATGATTTCATGCAATGCTGGTGGACCACTGACAAACCTCTTCATGGCACCGCAATGTATTCCTTTATGAAGGGACTACAATTTATAAACCATAAATTGAAGAGATGGAATACACTAAATTTTTGGAACCTTTCCTTGGCTAAGTTGGCAGCTCTTAGGAGGATGGAAGAATCTTCAAGGAATATTAGAGATCAGGAACTCACGAAGGAGCTTCTTGTTGAGGAATCTGAGGCTGCAAAAGACCTTGTTGAATGGGAACTTAGGGAAGAATTTTTTTGGAAACAAAAAGCTCGAGTAGATTGGCTTTAGGAAGGGGATAGAAACACAACCTTCTTTTATAACTCAGTTAAGGCTCACCGTAATGGTAACATGATTACCTCTCTTATGAATTCTTAGGGTGCCCTGCTCTCTTCTTTCAGGGATATTTCAAAAGAGACTAAGAGGTATTTTTCCTCTCTCTTCAAGGAGGACTCCCTATCAGATGATGAGAATTAAAAGCTTATTCTAAACTATATTCTAGTGATTGTTTCTAGAGAGATGAATGAGCACTTGATGGATCCAATTTCCCTTGAGGAGTTGGAAAATGTTGTATTCAAGATGAAAAAGGGAAAAGCCCTAGGTCCAGATGGATTCTCGATTGAGTTTTATTAGGAGTTTTGGGATTTAATCAAATTTGATCTTTTGGAGATGGTCCATGATTCCCAAAAGAAAAAAATAGATGCTAAGGGCCCTAAATGCTACCTTTGTGGTGCTTATACCCAAAAACAAGGGAGAAAATTCCTTGGATATGTTTAGGCCTATTGCTCTCTGTAATGTTGTTTATAAGATCATCACAAAAATTATTGCTGAGAGGCTAAAGATATGGTTGAGAAAAATCATCTCTGAGGAGCAAGGAGGGTTTGTTGTTGGTCAAAAAATATTGGATGGGGTTGTTATTTCTACAAAGCTATTCACTTGATGGAAACTTCTAAGGAGAAAACTATGTTCATTAAGTTGGACATGGCCAAAGCCTATGATTGGGTCAGATGGTCCTTTCTTCATAATGTTCTTCCTGCTTTTGGATTTGAGGAGGAATGGATTATATGGGTGATGAGCTATGTTTCTGATTCCTCATTCTTTGTTCTTGTTAATAATGAGCCATCAAAGATATTTGAGGACTCAAGGGAATTGAGTCAAGGAGATCCTTTATCTCCTTATTTTTTTTATCATTATGGCAAAAGGGTTGGGAAGATTTCTCAAGTCTCAATTCATGAAGGGTCTCACTCAGGGGTGGAAGTGGGATAGTAGTTTGCCACCTCTTTCCCACCTTTAATTTGTTGATGATACTACTTTATTGGGAGTTATCACTATCAGGGAAGCTTGCAATATTATATAGTCTCTTGAAATATATCTTGGTGCTTCTGGATAGTTGATTAATGAGGACAATTATTCTATTTTCTTCTTCAATACCCATCCTCTTATTCAATCCAGGATTGCTCATATTCTAAGATTCTAGGTTGGGACTCCCCCCTTCATTTATCTTGGTATTCCAATTTCATCTCACCATCTACCTAGATCTTCTTGGTAGTCTATGCTTGATAAGTTTAGAAGGAAGGTGAATCAGTGGACTTTCAGATGGCTATCCACTGTAGGTAGTGTTGCTTTTAAAATATGTTGTTCAAGATTTACCTATTTATAGATGTTTTGTACAAATAGCTCCATCTCACTTCATCAAGGACATGGATGCTTTGTCAAGATATTTTTTATGGTCTATAAAACTTGATCAATATAAAGGGATTTTGGTTAGGTGGGATTATATATGTAGGTCGGTGCAAGAGGGAGGCCTTGGGTTGCGATAGATAGCTCTTTTTGGGTAGGATTTGGCTGCAAAAATTTATTGGAGATGGTGTACCTCTCAAGATCATATTTGGGCTAAAATATTATCTTGTAAATACTTGAGAGGTATTTCTGAGGCTAAAATCCCTAGAGTCAGCTTGGTTGGGAAAGGTTCAGTTATCTGGGACACTCTAAAAAGTGGAACTAATTTAATCAAGAAGGGTTTGTTCTGGATTTGCAATCAGGGATCAAATGCTATTTTTTGGGAGGATTCTTGGGATGTCCACCCTCCTATATTGAATCAATATCCTAGGTTACGTTCCATAAGCATTTTTTCTTGGAAGCAAGATGGTCTCGTGTGGAGGACTTTAAAAAAATCCAGTATTTTGGAAATATGGAGATGTACAGGTGGAAAGATCCGCAAGAATGGTCCTAGGGGGACTGGACAAGGAAAAAGAGGTGCTTGCTCTTATTCTTATGGGGAGGCCTTGTTATTCATTGAGGGGTAAATATATTCTAGCTTGGAACCCTTATCCTAAGGGAACCTACTTGGTAGCCTATGGTTATCAGGTTCTTGATAAGAAAAAGTATGGGAGTCTTCCTGTCACTTGGTGGAAAAAGGTGTGGAACAAATTTTCTTGGCCAAAATGTAACTTCTTTCTCTGGTTGGTAGCTCATAATAAATTCTTCACTTGGGATAATGTGAGGAAGAGAGGATTTTAGGGTCCCTCTTTTTGTGTCCTTTACAGTAAGAATGAGGATGACTCTTCTCATTTATTTTTCCAATGCTCATTTGCCAAAGACATTTGGCACCATTGGTGGAGCACTTGGAACCATCCATGTTTTCATATGTTGTACTTGGTGGAGTTTTGAAGTAGTCTAGGCAAACCTCTTGCCAATGCCCCCTTCCTTCGGGTGTCTTGGAATTTGGGCCCTTATTGCATCATCTACTAAATTTGGCTCGAATGGAACCATCACATATTTTAGGGCAGTTATTTGGTTGTTCAACGGATCTAGCAAAGGATCCTATATATGGTTTAGGAAAACATCCATAACAAATGTGATGAGGACCCTATTTTGGATTCTAGGTAGGATAAGGTACAACAAGCCCTTGGTCTCTTTGGGGATGGTGTGAACTCTTCTAGCCCTAGTAGGATTACTTAGCTCAACAAGAAGGTTATGAGATATGGTAGGTGGATGCCACCCCCTAGAGGATTTTTAAAAATTAATACTTATGGATCGTCCAGGGGTAACCCTAGAAATGCTGACATTGGCGGTGTTGGGAGAGATTCTACTGGTGGTGTCAGTTTTTCTTTTCCATTTATAAAGGTGTTCACTCAAACAATTTTATGGAAGCTCTTGCAATTATTGAGGCCTTGTAGAGGGGGTTTTCTCTTGGCTGGTATAGGATTATCTGTGATTCTGACTCTCAAATTGTGGTTAATATTTTAAATAGTAAAGGAGTGGAGGAATTTAATTGAAATCTGGCCTCTATAGCCATTCAAATTCTTAGAATGAGTGAAGAGTTTGAATTTATATCCTTTGTGTACATTCCAATGGAATGGAATGTGGTTGCTGATTACTTGGCAAAAATGGATTTTGATCTATTGGATCCTTGGAGTATCGATAATTGGGAGAGTCTCCCATCTAGGGACTCTCAACACCTATGGGAGTTGATCCACAAGGATGTACAGAATTAATGTGGTTTATTCTTGTTGTATTTTTTGTGTGTCATTCTAGTCTAGTGGTTTTAGCATGTTTGGTTGTTTATTTGAGTCCTGGTTGGAAGCTTAGTTGTACTCTGTAATCTAGACTTTTTATCAATAAATTTTTACCCCTTTATTTAAAAAAACTACAAATTTACTACAAGCCCTACTCACGGTGCTTTAGGAATATTTTGGTACCTATGGGATCTGATAAAATTAAATGGTGAAATCATATCCTTCAATGATAGAGTTATCAACATCCACTTTACCTACAATGAATCAAATAAGAAGTGGGTCTTAACCAATATCTATGCTTCGAACAACTTCAATGAAAGAATTTCCATGTGGGATAGTCTCTCGCATATGCGTAGGACCTTCCCTTGTCGTGAGTGGTTGTTGGCTGGAGATTTCAATAACCCTCTATACCCCACCGATAAAGTTGGAGGTGCTCCAATCACCACCAGGAGCTATGAACATTTTACCTTTTTTGATACCAATGAATTGATGGATGTTGAATTAAGAGGATCTTTGTTTACATGGAAGAACCAGCGTGAAGGGGACCAACTCATCCAACTAATACTGGATAGATTCTTGTTATCCAAAGAATCTATCTTGATTCTTGGTGATGCCACCTTATCATCCCTACCAAGAATTGCTTCCAATCATAATCCACTTCTTCTTGAAGTCACAAGACCGGACCCTATCTATAAACCTCCTTTCAGATTTGAAACCATGTGGTTTCAACATTTGAAATTCAGGTCAAAGGTCATTGAATGGTGGCATCAACCTTTCAATGGATCTCATGTTTACCAGGTCTACATGAAACTAAAATTCCTCAAATCTCAGCTTAAGAAATGGAATAAAGAGGTGTTTGGCAATATATTCGAATCACGCAAAGTAATATGCTCCTAGCTGAAAGATATAGAAGAACAGGTTTAGAATGGGAATGCCACTAGCAGTATTAGAAGGTAGGAGAAGATCCTCCTAGCTGAGTTCCATAACTTGCTAGCCAAAGAGGAGACCTTATGGCGGTAAAAATCCTGAGCAATTTGGCTTAAATAAGGATATTCAAAAATTTTCCATGCAACAACTATGAGACATAAAGGTGCAAACTCTATTAGTAGTATCCACAAAGATGATGAGTCTACATTTGAAGGTATCAAAGATATTAGATCTAAGGTAGTTGAAAACATTTGCAACATCCTTGGAACATCGTAGCCCTGCCTAGAAAATGTGTTGGAATATCTTCTCCAACACATTCTACCCCTCATTAATCGGGATGATAATTATTTTCTGCTTCATCTTTCTCCCAAGATGAGATCAAAGAAGATTTATTCTCTATGCCTGCTGACAAGGCACCTGGTCCATATGGGTTCCCACCAAGGTTTTTCAAACCTTTTGGGATAGCATTTGCGAAGATGTTTCAGCAGCCATCCTTGAAATTCAAAGGTCTAAGTTCATCTTGAGAGACCTTAATTCTACTTTCCTCACCCTCATCCCAAAATCCCATGAGTGTCGTTCTATGTCCGACTTCCATCCTATCAGTTTGTGTAATATTTTGTATAAAATCCTTACCAAGACTATGGCCAATAGAATGAAATGTGTCATGCCTCGTGTCATAGACCTATTCCAAGGTAGTTCTATCCAAGGTAGGGTCATTACCGATAGTGTGATCACTATTCATGAGCTCATCCATACTGTAACTGTTAACAAGTTGCCAAGTTTCTTCCTAAAGCTTGATATTAGTAAAGCCTTTGATAGAATTTCATGGGATTTCCTCATAGTTGTCCTCACTCATTTTGGATTCCACCCTAGATGGGTTCGATTGATCAAAGCTTGCACTACTTCAGCTTGGTTTTCTATCCTATTCAATGGGATAGCAGAAGGGTATTTTAGGAGCATACGAGGAATTAGGTAGGAGGACCCCATATCCCCATTCCTATTTATCTTAGTTGTAGATAGACTAGGGAGGGCTCTCAAGGCTGCATGCTCAATAGGAGATATTTCAGGTATCAAAGCTTCTTCTGGAATCACCCTGGTGTCCCACCAATAGTTTATGGATAACACTATTTTGGCCAACCACTCAAGCGTCCCATAAGCTAGAACCATAAGATCCATCCTGGAGGCTTATGAGAGGGTTGCTGGCTAGAGAGTCAACTATATTAAAAGCAATATTTACTTTATCAACACTCCAGTCCAGAGATAGTTAAAAATTGCTAACATCTTGGGATGTGCCATTGCTAAGATTCCTATGACTTATCTAGGCCTTCCTCTTTTCCAAGGTAGCCCTATTGAGAGAATGTGGGACAATGTGATTCAATGGGTAATGAAGAAATTAGTGGGATGGAAGGGAGCCCTCCTCAACAGTGTAGGAAAGTTTACGTTGGTCCAATCATATCTTCAGAGTGTGCCAATTTACTTCATGTCATTATTCAGAGCCCCAATAGTTATGTGCAATAAAATTGAACAAATTCAAAGGAATTTTCTATGGTCCAAAATGGAGAACAAATTCAGATTTCCCCTTGTTGCATGGGATAAAGTTTATCCTCTCAAAATTCAAGGGTGGGCTAGGCCTTCGGAAAGTCCACAAAATGAATATGGCAATGATTTCCAAGCAAGGTTGGAAAATAGTCACCAACTCTCCTGTTCAGTGGGTGGAAATTATGAAAAGGAAATATCTTAGACAAGGGTCCCTGATGGATGGTTCCCCCATTTCAATTTGTTTAGCCTTCTAGAATTTAGTGTGCCATATTAGACCTATTATTCATAAAGTAAGTATGTGGAAATTAGATGATGTCTCACGTATCAGGTTTTGGGAAGATCCTTGGATTACTGCTCAACCTCTGATGTGTGATTAGTCTATAAGTATTTTTAAACCCATTTTTGACCAGATTTTTGGTTCCAAGGTTGGTGATTTTATTTCCCATCGATCGGCTCCCCCCAAGTGGGTGAACTTGCCTCTTGATATGGGAACTTTAGAGCAACGTGCAGCTAGTCTACGGTTGTCAGAGATGCTCCACATTCAAATGATCCTAAGCATCCAGTCACTCGATTCTCCTTTCTAGCAGCTTAGTGATTCTAGGTTGTTTTTTTACTAAAATAGCCTACGCTTCATTGATTTAACCTGAGGAATAATAGTACCCAACAAAATGGATTTGGATAAAGAACCTCATTCCCAAGATAGCCCATTTCTACTGGTTGGCAGTTAAAAATAGACTCCTTACTATCGATAACTTGATAGCTCGGGGCATGATCCTCTTGAATAGATGTTTCCTCTGTAAATCTACTTGGGAGTTAGTTAACCACCTGTTCTTGGAGTGTCCCTTTTCTAGAAAAATTTTATCATCCCTCCTCTCTCTCACCTCCATTGCCTGGGTTGTCCCTTTACACATCATTGACCTCATCCTCCAATGGCCCAACCCTTTTCACTCCACTCGCCTTAAGTATTGGTGGTCCGTCATCCTCCCACACTTCATGTGGTAGGTCTGGTTGGAGAGAAACAATAGAGCCTTTCAATATTCTTGTCATGATCCTGATTCTATTTCATTAAGAATTGTTGCCTTTGCATCTAAAAATGCCAACCTTACTCCTTTCGAGGATAGTCCTACGTCTCCCTTTGAAATCCAACTGGAAAATTCTATCAACCTCTCTTCCAATATTTTTGGCCAACCCCACCCCATCATGGATAGATCCCTTGTGTCATGGATTCCCCCTCCCCCTAGTGGTTTAAACTAAATTTTTATGGTGCATCCAAAGGTAATCCTGGTGAAGCAAGTTGTGGAGGGGTGATCCAAGATGACAGAGGCAGAGTTATTTTGGCCTATGCTAAAAAGTTGGGAATCTAATCAAACAACTTTGTAGAGGCTAGAGCAGTCTATCGTGGTATCCAAATGGCATTAGAATCCAACATTTAGAATATGATCATCGAAGGTGACTCATTGAATACAATAAACTACATCAAAGGCACCTCAAATCCACCTTGGAATGTTGGTCCTCTTGTCTAGGAGACCATCTTCCACCTCCAGGCGATCAACAATGTTTCAATTCAACACGTGTACAGGGAAGGAAATAAAGTAGTTGATGCCATGGCCAACTTTGGGTTGACTCTGTAGTCTTTATCGACGTGGCGGTAGGACTTTCCCCAATGTATCATGAATTTCTACCATGAGAATGAAGCTACCACTTATGAATAGCATCAAAACCACTAGGATCAATATGCACCATCATGTATGGAGAGAGAATAGATGTGGCGGCATAAAGAGGCGTTATTCCTCTTGGGTTAAGTTCTACTACACCTCCATGTTGAGATGGCATCCATCTTCAAGCTGAATATAGTCGATTGATAGTCATCAGGCTCACACCCCAAGGAGCCTACCTAACATTCCTTGGGACTACACTGACCATAATATCAGGTGCGAGGGTTATCATTTTAAGACAATAATCAATCAGAGCAGTAATAAAGGTGGTATTAAGGGGTTTCTTCCCAATATTAGTGCCAACATTGTCTTCAGACTTTGGAAAGGAATAAATAATCAAGGGGCCAAAACAGAGTTTCGAACGAAGAAAAAGGACAGAGAGCGTGACACCATTCACGTGCTTTGTGAGATTGAGCTTATTACCAATAATGGCACTATCATCGCCTCGTGCCAAGCTATCAATTTGATAGGGTGTAATGGCAGAACCATCCAGCTCGTGTCCATTGTGGATGCCAAGGTGGCATGGGTTTTTTGTAAGGCTCACTCATGGAGGATGACTGAAGATGAGGTGCGTCTTCATTGGCCCACTCTTTCCACTATTACCATTTTCAAAGATCACCGTCAACTTTTCTCCTCACTATGGCCACCTCTATTTTTGGTGTGCTCTCATATTATGAACCAAATCATCATTGGGTGTGGTATGGTCTGTGTGATGAGATATTCCAGGGCCAATCAACCCAATCAATGGTTCAAGGTAAAATCTCAAAGTTCGAGGATGTCGACATGAATCCTCCCTGGTCATTGAAGGTTGGCCTTTTTATTCTCCTTGTGTGCAATAAAAACCAAAGCATTTCTAAAATAAGGTGGAAGTTGAATTTCATTGGGACAAAGAGCTACTCTGTGTGTTGGAGGATGGCATTGCTGGAGCTTGAACACTTGCAATTAGACCCACTGGTAGAGGAGATTATGGCTTCTCGTGGGTTGCTCAATTTTTTGAAAAAGTTTAACGGGCATGACCCTAAAATTTCATGAGAGTTTATCCAAATATAGGACAATGGAACACTATCCCTGAAGGGACTTACCTTTGTTATGACCATATATTTATTGGAGAAAATTACGGAACTCCCCAATGATGGGGAGATTATTCATAGAGATAAACATTCAATGGTGGGTGAATTGGCTTTCTTCCATGACAAGGGGAAATCTCTGATGAAGAAGGACAATGGGTATGTTAGGGAGGACCTCCCTCCACCTTGGAACCAGGCCATGGTGTTGGTTATGTAGTACTTGACCATATAGGAGCCATATTTTCCCCTCTATGGCTTTCACATGACATTCCTAAATTTTTTGAAGGACATCAAGTAGATTAACATACCAAAATATCTACTTTGGTCAATGGAGATCTTTGTTGATAGTTTTAGAAGAGGGAAGTCCACTTACCCCAAGCACTAGGTTCTCCAATTAATTATTTACAAATACATTAGCCAAAATCCAAACCAACACATCATTGAAGATGACAAGCCTATATTTGATCCTGACCTAGTTCCAGAACCACCTCTAGCACTGATGGAAATTCCTCAAGAAGTCCAAGCGATTGACGTGGATAATGGAACCCCTAGTAGAGTGGGCAAGCAAAGAGGGTTACCTCTTGTAGGTCCATCTGTAACACCTACTAGGAACCCGATTTGTGTCAAAAATGCAAGTGAAAAAGGTAAAAGCCCTTCCCCTACCCGTAAAATTTAGAAGACTACATCAGGAACATATCCAGGGCCTCGGTACATCCAAAAAATGGGTGATGTTGACCAGATCACTAACCTGGAAGACATTGTCACTCTGGCTACTTTGATGCTTCTAAGAGCCAGCAAAATCACCACCCATATGAATGCACAAAAAACCAACATATCTATGGAGGATGATCCCAAATACAATGAATACTACATCCTAAAATGAGGAGGTGTTACCACATTGTCCATTTTTATCTACAACCATTTTTGCTTTGTTATGTTTGTGCCTGTGGGCCGTAATTGATATGTATTTCTCTATTTCTATTTTTGTTGTGTGGCCACATACATTGGTCCTTTTTTGTCTTGCTCCGTATTGAGTCGAACCTTCATGGGATCCTCTCTATGACATGTATAGAAGATTTTGGGTCCCTTTCAAAACCTGTTACCAATTAAAAAAATTATGATTGATATGTTTAAAAAATATATGGTAATTGGTATTCCTAAAATTGAATATTATGGAGAACTTTATCAGGCTTGCATTTTGTCAAAGCAACCTAGGAATACGTTTTATGATAATCCTTTTAAATATTATTATAGATTTCAATTAGTCCATAATGACCATATGCGTATATTTCAAGCTAAATAATTAAGTGGATATTTATATTTTTTAAAATTTTATTGATTATTTTTCAAGGTACACATGGATTTACTTTTTGTAAAACAAGCCTCAAGTATTTGAATATTTCAAATAAATTAAGGCACTTGTTGAAAATCAGACCTCTTCCTCCATAAAAATATTAAGGATTGATAATGAAGAATATTATGTGGGTAATTATTTAACTATTATGTATTGAAATGGGTATTTCATGACAATTCATATGCCCATATTCACCCCAACAAAATGGGGCTATTGGTAAAATAAGTCCATTGCAAATATGGAAAGGACTTTCCTCCAAAATTTCCCTAATTTCTTATGAGATGAATGTTGTTTTACTTTTGTATATTTTCTTAGTATGTGTGTCACCAAGGCACTAATGTATTCACTCCATTTTAGGCTTGGTTTCAAATAAAACCATCAATTAAGTATTTGAGACTAATTGGGTGCATTGTGCACACCATAATAATTCAAATGATATTAGAAAAATATATGATAGATATTTGAAATGTGTGTTAATAGGTTATGATAATCAATCCAAAGGATATATATTATATAACCCTAATAGCATTATTATATTTTTAAATTATGTCACATTTGATGAGTCTACTTTATATAAATCTAGTTTTTTTAGTATTGATGAAAATTATCCCTTAGAAAATCAAACTAAGAGAGTGAAAGTGGTTATAGAAAACAACCATATACTCTCTGTTTGGTGAAATGTAAAAATATATAACTAGAATTCAAATATCAACTATAACCTTAATGGCTAAATTTTAAAATTTGAATGAACCTCAAACCTATAATGAAGCTAAAAATGATCCAAGTTGGATCAAATATATGGAACAAGATTTCAATTCTATTATAAAAATTGATACTTTAGGATTTAGTCCAAAGACATTCTAAGAGAATTATAATAGGTTGTAAATGGATATTTAAACTTAAGTTAAATTCTTTAGGAGAAGTTGAAAAACATAAAACTACATTAGTAACAAAAACTTTCTTAGAAAAGTATGAAGTAGATTAGGAGGAAAATTTTTCTCTAGTTACTAAAATACCTACAATTAGATTAATAACATCATTAGCTGCTACTTTTTATTATAAAATTTATCAATTATAAGTAAAGAGTGCATTTATTAATGGCAACTTAGATGTTGATATTTATATGGATAAATCTCAAGGCCTTAAGAACCTAGAAAAGCCAAATTATGTTTGTAGATTAAAGAAATCCCTATATGGACTTAAGCAAGTTCCAAGAGATTGGTATGATAAGGTTTCCAAGTATTTTTATTCATTTGGTTTTTTTTTTTTAAGTGAAAAACCCCTTATGGGGTCGCCTTGGTCTGAGAGACCATGAAGAGGGGGTTCTATACCGTCAAAGTCACTCGGGAGTCGCACCCAACCCTGCCCACACCAACATTATCAATTGGATTTTGGATACCCAATTCAGATTTTTGGTAGGGTGGAGGTTCGAACCTGGGACCTCCCTTAGAGGATTGCCCTCTCCTCTCCAACTCACCTACAACACCTGGGTTATTCATTTGGTTTTAATAAGTGTTATTTTTATCCGAATTTGTATATTTCTAGGAAAAATAATATCATTTCTATCAATATTTTATATGTAGATGACTTAATTTTAACAAGAAACAATGAACACATGATTGAAATATATAAAAACAAAATACTAAATAGATTTGAAATTATTGGCATGGGTTTGTTGCATTACTATTTAAGTTTTTAAATCTACCAAAAATCCCATAAGATTATGATTTCTCAATCTATGTATATATTTTTGAAAGGTTTAAAATGAAAAATTGAAAATGTGTTTATACTCCTATGGTTTCTAGAAAATTTAAAATTAATAAAGATTCTAAGATTGTATATAAAACTCAATATAGGTAACTTATAGGTAGTTTACTCTATCTTACTATTTCTAGGCCTAATATTGCTTATGATGTTAATGTGATGGCTATATTTATGCATAAGCCTTATTATGTTCATATTAATGTTGTTTATAGAATACTTAAATATCTAAGTGTAACTACTAATTTAGCTTTAGAATAACTAAGTAATTCTCATGTAATTTTTTTTGTTATTGTGATAGTGACTATGCTATGCATAATATTGATAGAAAATCAAGTGAATATTGTTTGACCTTGGCACAAGGTGTTATCTCTTGGTGTAGTAAGAAACAACGAAATGTAACACTCTCCTCAAATGGGGATGAGTATAAAAGTGCTCTTCTAGCATGTCAAGAATCCATTTTGTTCAAATACTACTAAAAACAATTGTGTTTAACAACAATAAATCTATCACAATATTTTCTGATAACCAATTTTCAATAGCTTTATAAAAGAATCTTGTTATCCATCAAGTAAAAAAATACATTGGCATTCAAGCACACTTAATTAAGGAGAAGGTATTATATGGGACAATTAAACTCATATATTATTCCATAAATGAGAACATTTATGATATTTTCACAAAACCATTAGTAGAGTCTAATTTTTTTAACTTTAGAAGTAAACTAGGTCTAAATATATGCATATGATTACTAACTCTGTCATGTTTTTCTTTTGTAGATCTAGGGTTAGCATAATGGATAATATTTGTTAATTAATGAAAATTTGGATTTTTTAAATTTGGAATTGGCTAATTTTGGGGACCCTTTACCGGATCCCATTAGCCTAAAATTTTTGGGTGTAAATTTTTTTGGGGTCATTTCGCCCTAATTTTATAATAATTTAACCATTTTAAGTTTAAATTGCCAACCTTGCCCCTGATAATAGTGGACCATCTACATGATTTTGGACACTATTTACCTAGATTTCAAAACTTATTCACTCCATTTTTGTAAATACATTTTGGGGTCGATCCCTTATGCATAACCCTGTGTAGATCCATGTTGATGGATGGTGTCTTGCCTATTGCCACACAACTTGGAGTATCTACTATGCCATTGTTGAATAAGTCTTTGCAAAAACTTATGCTCCCTAATAAAGTGGTTCTTTGGAACCTCACCTTTCATAAAATTGTATTATAAACCCAAAATTATATTAAGGGGGAGTGTTGCAACAAATAATCCAATTTTGGGATTATATTGTAAATTCACCTCAAGTATAAAGGTGAATAATAAAATTATGTATATAGGATTTAAAATAAATTTATTAATAATATATATATACATGGCTTGGACTAATATTTATTAAGGTATATGGATAAAATAAATATATACCTATTGTTCCTACACCTTAATATTTTTGTTCCTACAATTACCAATTTAAAATAATTCCAATATCTAGTCTAACTCTAGTAAACTCAAGGTCAAAGGCGACATGGTAAGATACTTGAGTGTGATGACATGTGTGGGGTACATAATGGCATGTGGTATGAATGTGGTGGCATGTGGCATAGGTGTGGTGGCATGTGGTATGAATGTGATGGCATGTGGCATAGGTGTGGTGGCATGTGATTTGAGTGTGGTGGAACATATTGTGAAGGTTTTATACAATTATCCGATAGGAGGATATCCCAAATTACATATTTGGGACAAAATACTTGTGTTGGGGTGTTCAAATAGTGCGCTAACTATTGTGAGCTAAAAATGAGCCAATTGTGAGACACTATTGTTTACTTGAGATATTGGTTTGTATATTTTCTTGAAGATAATACAAAAGTGGAGATATGATTTTGATCATGGTTTTCCTTTTATAGGGTTTTCCACATAATATTTGTGTCTTTATGTGGTTTGATTTATTTCTATATTTTCTTACAATTTTTTCAATTTATTAAATTTTTTTCTATTTACATGCAGGTAAAATATTTTTGGCATACTAATAATTTTTGTTTGTTTTTGTTTTTAATTCGTTGCATTTGGGAGATTTTGATTACTTACTCCCCATTCAATTCATGGTATAGGGGATTTTTCCTTCCTGCTTGGGGGAAGTAAATATCTCCATTTGCATATTTTTTGGAAATTCTTTCGCTAGATCTTTCTATTGCTTTTCATATCTTTTGATATTATATGGCATGATTTTGTAGATGATAATATTAACCAATTGTTTGACCCATGGTATTACAATGTAACTATGATCCAAGTTCAATTGGTACCTTAAATGCTCCAAAAATTCCTTAGCAAAACATATTCCAAATGATGATGATGGATCAACAACCACTACATCCTGTATTATTACAAAACTTGAGTATTTATGCAATAGTATTGAGACATTTTCTATAATGTTAGTTTTTCAAGCCTAGATACCACTATAAAATAGTGTTCTAGTTGGGAATTATTCAATCCCATAGCTTAATAGACTACCTAGGGTATAATTCTGACAATGTTTATTGGGTCTATTCTACAATTGTGTAAAATCCAACCTTCTAGGCATAAGGATAAATAGAATGGTGGGGACTAAATTTTGTGCCACTCAAGTCATAATCGCTTAGATGTTAATGGACTATCCTAGCAAGCAATATTTCTATTTTCTAATCATATGAGAGTATATTTGACTAGGTCAACCTATTTCAAGATCAACTAATATTTCTTAACTCTTTGATTTCTTCAATAATACTATCTTTTGCCTTTAGGGATATTTTTTGAACATTTTTTTTTCTTGTTGATTTGTACTCAAAGAATCTCTAAGCATAATATTGAAATCATAAAACATCTATATAAGTATACATTCCTGATAATTATGAACATAACTTTAAAATTCCAAAGCAACTAGATTAAATTCATTTGCAAATATATAAAACCTCCCTTTTTACAATAAGAATTACTACAAATTAATTCTTGTATCATGAATTGGAAATAACCATAGTTCATTTATTACACATGAAATATTACTATCTTATACTAACAAAGGAGATTGTTACAAAGTCTTCCTCAACATCTCTTCCAAAAACATTTTAAAATAACATAGTTGTAAACCATACGATTCCAAGGTTAATACAGAAGAAACTCCTTAAAACCATAAATTTGTTCAGATAAATTCCTTGAGCTCCATTGAGATGTAGTGTATTAAGGGATTGGGACAACTCCTTTGTATGTAAATGCATTCCTAAATGCATATCATATTTAAGGCATTCCAATAAAAGGAAAATAGGAAAGAAAAACCATTTTCATTTCTATTTTCTTTACCCTTTTCATCAAGTAACCCAAATAGAAAATATCGTTTACATTTCTATTATTATTTTAATATAATATCACAAATAAAATCCCATAATTTTGTTCTTCAAAAAGCACTCCATACCCATTTTGAAGGATTATATGAAATACCACATAATATTTCACTAAACATGGACTCCATTCCCAATATCTTATTAATTAATATTTAAAAAAAACACAAATAATTCTATAATCTCATGCATTTGATGATCTTGATGCCATACAAAAAATTACATAGAATAAAATAAAAATATTAATAATTCCATATAAAAAGTAAAGGTTTTTAAGTTAAGCATACAAAACTAAACCTTTCATTTACAGTTACTTCATGTATTAAAGCCTAATACACCAAACCTCTTTTATTTATATACGTAATTATTTTTCTTTATTATAATACGATTTTAAAAGACACTTACAATAAAGTAATTTATTTATTTAACCACAAAAAACTATTTTTCCATCTAAGATAAATCTTATGATTATAGAAGCGCAATAGGCAAACAAGGTTCGTAACAAGACTAACCAGTTATATTTTTAATTAAATCAAACAGTAAGGTATTTAAAAATACAATCCTCTTTATTGAGGCAAAACAAAAAGTAAAATAACTATATTTATAAATAAAGACTCACATACTCAAAAAAAAAAATTCCAAAAGCTTTCCCAGGCATTCCCTTATTAATCTACTTAATAGAAAATATAACATTAACTCCTTTCCAAAGCAATAATATTTCACAAAATCCAAAAATAGATCTTTTATCTTGACTATTCCCAAACTAGAGATGCACATAGCTAAACGAATATACAAGTGTCGATTTAAACATCCAACCAACATAAAAATTTTAAAAACAAGAAGGAAAAAATGCAGGGTTTTAACATCCAAGTAGACATAATTTAACATGATTAAAACAAATTAAAGAGACTAACCCCCAAAAAAAAGCAATGATATTAATTATTCAATGATATTTGGTTCTAAAGAATAATGGTTTCTATATAAATTTTCACCGTCATGATGTTCCCAAATTGGAAAAAAAGATTAACTCTTCAAGCATAATCAAAACAAAGTAATATAGACAAAAGATATTGGTGTTCTATCTAGAATATTCAACGAAACCCATGAAGACCAAAGCAAAAAAAAAAAAAAAATTTCCTACATTATTTGAAACCAACAATGGTAATGTCTTTACATGTAACAACTAGCTCTTCATAGAGCACAAGGACATCTAGCATTGCATAAAATGAAAGGAAGATAACATAGTTAAATGAAATCCATACAATAGTAAAACTAAGGTAGTCTTGGTCTTCCCCGGTATTACATTTAATGTTTAATTTTATGAATAGAAACCAAAGGGAAAATACCTTTAACTACCCAAAACTTCTGCATTGGAGATGTACCAGTTGATTGACTTTCCCTATCCGACCATACCCAAATCACATTTTTCCTTCCTCCTTCACACACTACATATATTTTCTCTACTCAAAAACCTCTATCCTCTTCTTTGTTCACCATCCTTCTTGATTTACAGCTAACCAAAGGTGCTCCCTTTCCCCACGATCTGAATCCATGATTATCCTCATTAATTCTTTCTTTACTCTTAGTCCAAATATGTGCTCATTATATTTATTTTTAAATTAAAATAAAACTTTTAATAAGAACACCACATTCAAACAAAGTATACATTTATTGCACATTTTATTTTAAAAGAAATATTTTTTAATAAGAACACCATGTTCAAACAAAGGAAACCTTTATTGCAAATAAGCCATAATATAAAACCTTAGAAAATCCATTTTCCAAGGTTATCTTCCAATATCAAAACAACTAAACTAGTTATTTGCTTCCTAATGTATAATCATGTCAAATACATTTCATTTCTAATGTTAAACTTTGAACATTAGAGCAATCATCTCTAACAAATTAATTATCCTTTAATTAATTAATTTGGTTTCAAATGTTAATATGAAGTATTAACATTGACACTAACCATTAGGGAGTTAATAAAACCTTTATATTAATTACTTCTTCCCCTTAACGAATTATTTGCGAGATTCATTTCTTAGCAAACACAAGCAAACTAAAACAAACATTTATCATTCATATGCATAGAAGATATTACTATAAATTCTAGTTTAACAACTTCCATTTCATCGACTTCATTTCTTATAGCAACTTCCTTGACAATTGTATGTTTTCAACATGCAAACATGATATGCAACTAGATGTCGGTAATTCCTACCTTGGTTAAATTCTACCTTAGAGTTATTTTCATTGAACATGATTTCCATTTTTTGATATCTCATTCTCAGTGGTCAATTCCCTCTTCTGTCGATGAGAGTACCTAGTATTACAAACACACATAACATCAAGAGTATCATATTATCATATAATATAAAGAGATCAACTATTTCAATTAAACATCCATAATGCAATTAATACTATGCATTAAAGCATCACATCAATACATAGTCTATCTCATAAATAAGTCCTACCAATGTGGATCATGACATACTACCCCCCTCAGACTAAACACAATCCTATATGTTTTCCTACAATATAAATTACATATCATTTTCAATCAAACAAATAAGTAAAATGTATTTTCATTTCATCCACTTTTTTTCAAGTGGTATTTTTTTTAGAATACTAGTCCCATTGGATCTTGCACTATTGTAGATTTTTTTCCTGATCACTTTGGAATAAAAATATAAAATCTTCATGTGGTTTGAGTGCAGGTTCGTTGCGGAATTCAATGCGGCAAGAAGAAATTAATTTAAAAAACACACAGCGTGCAGCGGAATGAAATCAATATATTTTATTTAACCATATGCTCACACTCTACAATGCAGAATTCTTTGCACATTATATAGTGCACATATTAGAGGAAGTAAGGAAAGGTTTGAGCGAATATTGGGAGAGTGATTGGAGTGATAAGGAGATGGAGGGATATATGGAGGAAGGTGTGGAGGAATAAGTGGAAGGAGATGAGATGGAGGGATAAGGGAGTTAGGAAACGTGGAGGAAAAAGGAGAGGGAATATAGGAGGGAGTTAGGGGAAGAATAGACTTAGAAAAGAAATATGCCGACAAATATTTTAAGGGGTTTTCACACTGGAGGCTAGAGAACTAGATTTTTCTAAGCCTCCTTTGTGATATCCTTATTCACATTTACAACATTCTCCCCCTTAAAGTTGAGAGGACTGACTACACAGTCTCTCAGCTTTACAAATTGAGCTTTAGTCATCGCCTTGGTGAAGATGTCTGCAACATTCTCCAAAGTGTGACAGTATTGAAGCTCAACAATTTCATGTTCCACCATATCTCTGATGAAGTGATACTTCATATCAAAATGTTTTGTTCTGCTATGGTGGACAGGATTATATGCCAACTGAATGGCACTGATGTTGTCGCAATAGATTCTGGTCGGACCACTTTGCTGTTCTCCAATCTCTTCTAGTACTTTCCTTAGCCACAAGGCTTGAGTACTTGCATAAGTAATCGCTATATACTCTGCTTCTGTTGAAGATAGCGCTACTACTGTCTCGCTTTTTGAACTCCAAGTTATTAGTCCCGATCCAAGACTAAAACAGCTTTCTTGATGTTGACTTCCTGTCATCAATATTGCTACCCCAATCACTATCACTGAAGCCTACAAGCTTGATAGTGTTACATTTATGGTACTGGATTCCAAAATCCAATGTACCCTTCACATATCTCAAAATTCTTTTAGCTGCCTGCAAATGCAACTCAGATGGGTTAGCCATAAATCTAGAAACAAGAGATACAACATACTGAATATCTGGTCTGGTGTTGGCGAGAAACATCAAACTCCCAACCATGCTTCTGAAAGTGGTCACGTCAACTTTTGGTGCTCCATCATCTTTGCTTAGTTGGATCCCATGTCCAACTGGAGTTGCAACTGATTTGCAATGCTCCATAGCAAACTTCTTGATCATATCCTGAGCATACTTATGTTGATAGATGAAGATCCCTTTATCTGACTGATGAACCTCCATTCCAAGGTAGTAGTGCATTAAGCCAAGATCCTTCATCTCAAACTGCGTCATCATGGAGTGTTTGAACTCCCTATTCATTTTTTCATTACTACCCATAAAAATGAGATCATCCACATACAAACAAACTATGAGGATGTCTTTACCTTGCTTTAGGTAGTAGAGTGTGGGTTCATTTTTGCTCTTGGTGAACCCATAATCTTTGAAGTACCCATCAATGCGTGAGTACCAAGCTCTTGGTGCCTGTTTGAGACCATAGAGTGCCTTCTTCAATCTGTATACAAGGTGTTCCTTACCTTGCACTTCAAATCCCTGTGGTTGCTCAACGTACACTTCTTCTGTCAAGTAACCATTGAGAAATGCACTCTTAACATCCATGTGTTGGACTTTCCATCCTTTGTGTGCAGCTAAGGCAAGAACTGTTCTGATTGTCTCCTGTCTGGCTATAGGAGCAAAAGTCTCTTCATAATCTATGCCAAATTTCTGAGTAAAACCCTTTGCCACTAACCTTGCCTTATGCTTCTCAATGCTTCCATCAGCATTAAACTTGGTCTTGAAGATCCATTTATAGCCAACACATTTCTTTCCTTTAGGAAGCTTCACGAGCTCCCAAGTGTCGTTGTTTTTTATAGAGGTTATCTCCTCTTTCATGGCATCTTGCCAAATATTCTGAGTACATGCCTTCTCATAACTAGAAGGTTCAAGTTGTGCACTAGTTAACAAAGCATAGTTAACTTGATCTCCCCTAGGTTCTTGCTGGGATTCATCATCACCATACAAGTGCATACTTTCTAATCTGTGTAAAACAGATTCCATTTCACTAGCTTGACTCCTAGTATATCTTCTTGAAAATTTTTTATCCAACATCTGAGAGGATGGATGATACTGTAAAGTTCTCTTACCTTTGGATGGAACATCAATATCCATTGGTGAGGAACTTGCAGGTCTCTGTGGAGAAGGACTTGGTGAGGAAGATGAACTAGAAGATGGACTTGGTGGATGTGAAGGTGGAGATTTCTTGCCTTTCTGTGGTATCTGCGGTTGCACCTGCTGAGAACTTGTATCATGTGACTCAACATCACTGTATATTTGGGGCTTACCCCACTCTCCCCCTTCATCAAAAATCACATCCCTTGAAACCACTATCTTTCGAGTTGTAGGATTGTAGAGTCTATAACCCTTTGTGTTTTCACAAGTATCCTACAAAAATGCATGCCTGACTCTTTGGATCCAACTTCTTTCTCAGCTCATCAGGAATGTGAGCATATGCCAATGAACCAAATACTCTGAAATACTTCACATTTGGTTTCTTACCATACCAGGCTTGGTAAGGTGTCTTCCCTTTCAAACTTGAAGTAGGACTTCTGTTCAAGATGTGAACACTAGTCCTTGTTGCATCTCCCCAATATGCATTACTCAAATGCTTTGTCCGAAGCATTGATCTTGCCATCTCCACAATGGTGCGATTCTTCCTTTCTGCTACACCATTTTGTTGTGGAGTGTAGGCAGTTGTGAACCGCCTCTTGATGCCATGATGTTTACAAAAATTAAAAACTGATTAGAGGAGTATTCTCCTCCTCTATCTGATCTAAGACATTTTACAGAATATCCACTCTCACTTTCAAATTTTGCTTTAAAATCAACAAAGCATGCAAATGCTTCATCCTTATGCTTCAAAAAATATATCCAACACATTCTTGTGCAATCATCAATGAAAAGTAGGAAGTAAGAGTGATTACCTAGACTCTTGGTCTGCATCGGACCACAGATGTCTGAATGTACCAACTGAAGAGGATAGCTGGCCCTCCATGCTTGTCCATGAGGAAATTTTGATCTGGCATGCTTGCCCAAGGCACACCCTTCATAGACTTCCTTATTGTCTTGAATTTTGGGAAGTCCAGTCACCATTGCTTGTGAAGTTAGCAATTTCAAACTTGCTGAATTCAAATGACCATATCGCAAGTGCCATAGGACACTTGGATTGGTAATTGCAACATTTGCTAACTTATTTCCTCCTAGCTGGCCAAACTTCAAAGGGAATAATCTATTCTTTGACATTGGCACTTGTGTAATGATTCTATTACTATTGTTCTTGTCAAAAATGGTGCATTTACCCTCATCAAAAATCAACTTATAATTCTTTTCAAGCATTTGACCAACACTTAGAAGATTGTGTTGAAGATGAGGTGTGTAATAGATATCACTTACTTGCTTGATGCCTTCTTTCGTTGGAACCTCCATGGCTCCAATGCCTTCAACTGCCAATGACTTGTCATCTCCCAATCGGATGCTGGATTTGTATGAGGAGTCTAACTTAGCAAAGAGTTCTTCTTTGCCACTCATGTGATTTGAACACCCAATGTCCAAAATCCATGTATCATTCATATTTTTCTCTGTCTGGCCATAAGAAAGAAAGAGATTTGAGGACTCTTCCTCTTCTCCAAAATTCCCAAATTGACTGCTCTGGTTGCTACTGCTTCCTTGCGAAGTCTTTGACCAACAATCTCGAGCATAATGGCCAGGTTTGCCACAATTGTAGCAAACTTGTTTTGATTTGTCTCCTCCTTTTCCTTTGCCAGATTGTTTCCCTCTATATTGTTGTTGTCCTCCTCTATTTTGATTTCCTCCTCTGTTGGATGATCCTCCTCTGTTAGGAGTTCCCCCTCTTTGATTATTCCTGCCTCTGCCTCTTTGTTGACCTCTGCCACGGCCTCTACCTCTTCCTTCATGTGTGGCAAAAGCTTTGTCATCTCCTCCATAACTAGTGGTAGGAGTTTCCTGCAACCTCTCCTCATGTGAGAGAAGTGAACCAGTTAATGCATCAAAAGACAATGTGGTTAAGTCTTTGGATTCTTCAATAATTATGGCAACAGAATTCCATTTAGGAAGAAGTGTTCTTAACACTTTCTTCACCATCATCTCTGGCTTAATATCCTCCCCTAGTGTGACCATTTTGTCAACTACGGCTTTAACTCGCACGCAGTAATCTCCAACTCTTTCATTCTCTTGCATCTTGAGATTCTCAAAATCTCGTTTCAAAGTTTGCAGTTTTACCTGCTTCACTTGGTCACTACCTCTATAGCTTTCTTTTAGGGCATTCCAGGCATCTTGTGCAATTACATAAGATGCAACCCTAGGGAAGATACTTTTATCTAAGGCAACATGAATATGATAAAGGGCAAATGAGTTATTTTTTTGGGCTTCCTTTTTAGCCCTTCTATCAGCAGCTGAAAAAGTTGCCCATTCAACAGCAGTTGGTTCTTCATAGCCTTCTTCTACAACATCCCAAAGGCCTTTTCCTATCAACAAAGTCTTCATTTTTATAGACCAGTAATCATAGTCACTACCATTAAATTCAGGGATTGGTAGACTATTACTTGCAGCCATTTCTAAAAAACAAACTTTTATTGAGGCAAACTGGAAATACAAAGCAGTACAGAATGATTTAATGATTCAAATCAAATCTCGCCTTTTTAGTACATTCAAGTTCTGCTTCGGAACTGCTGCTGATGATGATGATTTTAGGCTCTACAGGATCTACTGCTACTGCTTCTTCTGCTGCTTCTTCTTCGTCTTCTTCTTCTTCTTCTTCCTCTTCTGCTTCCTCTTCTTCTTCTAGTTCAGGTTCTGGAGAGCGTGGAGTATAGCTCTCACTCGATTCAGCTACCTGTACACCTGGTGTGTAACTGGCACTTGATCGTACATCCGAAACAAATTGCTTAGTCTCGGACTCTTCAATTCTCTTTCCAAAGATATTGTCTTTTGAATCTGCCTCGTACCCTGAATCCGGCTTTCTTAGGTGAACTATCACCTGATTTTCAAGTTGACAAAACACTGTGTGTAGTCCTAAACTTTGAACCCTTTGGTCAAAGGATTCTGGTGTCTGTCTCTTCAAAATTGAAAGTAGTGCATAATAGCACCCTTCAGATCGAAACATCTATCATTTGCACGGGCACATTATTTCCTCCTTTCACAAATTCTCTTTAAAGGTTTTTTTTTTTTTAATTTTATAAAGTCTTTTTAACAAATTTAATAAAGTTTTATATATTTTTTAAAATACCTTTTTAAATAAATTATTAAAAAGATAATTTAAAAAAATATATATAATGTAAAATTATTAAATAAATTAAAAAACTTTATAAAATAAAAAACCTTATAAAAAAAAATTACCTTTTTTTTAAACTCGAACCCGCGACCTGCTCTATTCTAGGCGAGCGCCTTAGCCGCTCGACCACACGGCGCTACTGTGAAGGCAAGGGAAGGGCCTTCGTATTATCTTCCTCCGACGGCAATGTTTTTTTTTTTTTTTTAAATAACTAAAAAATTCCAGCCTCAGCGGGAATCGATCCCGCGATCTAATGCAAGCAAGTGGATGGTCTCGTCTGTTGGGCCACGCCCTTCGGACGTGAAGTAAGAAGGAGGGCGGTCCGCTTTGTAATCGCAAGCGACGCAGTTTTAAAAAAAAAAAAACAATGGGATTTATCCCACATGCGCCCGACGATGGGCGCGATAAGGGTTTTTAACCCTTAACTCGCGCAATAGCTTTCGACTGCCTTCGGGCAGTCGATTCTCAACCACTGCCTTTTACCGTTGCTTTGACCAATCACAATTTGACACCTCGCTGCCACGTCGACCAATGCCAAATCGCCACGTGGCAAAATTTTGTCCAATCACCCGTTGCCACGTGTCCTCGCCAGCCTCTACCAGCTTAGCTGCCACGTCCGCCGTCTCGAACCGCATGCTGCCCAGTCAGCACCTAGCCACTGCCACATCTACTCTATTACCACCATGTGTCGCATCCTTGTGTCGCCACATGTCGTGTCCAGTCAGTGATCCGCCTCGAGATCCATGCTGAACTGATCCTCCTCGACTGCTACGCCTGCCTCGAAAATCATGCCCGTCAGTCGACGCCTCGACTGTCGCGTGCCTCGAGAACCGTGCCCGAACTGGCACAGTCTGGCTCTGATACCAGATGTGGTTTGAGTGCAGGTTCGTTGCGGAATTCAATGCGGCAAGAAGAAATTAATTTAAAAAACACACAGCGTGCAGCGGAATGAAATCAATATATTTTATTTAACCATATGCTCACACTCTACAATGCAAATTTCTTTGCACATTATATAGTGCAAATATTAGAGGAAGTAAGGAAAGGTTTGAGCGAATATTGGGAGAGTGATTGGAGTGATAAGGAGATGGAGGGATATATGGAGGAAGGTGTGGAGGAATAAGTGGAAGGAGATGAGATGGAGGGATAAGGGAGTTAGGAAACGTGGAGGAAAAAAGAGAGGGAATATAGGAGGGAGTTAGGGGAAGAATAGACTTAGAAAAGAAATATGCCGACAAATATTTTAAGGGGTTTTCACACTGGAGGCTAGAGAACTAGATTTTTCTAAGCCTCCTTTGTGATATCCTTATTCACATTTACAACACTTCATTGGTCTTACCTCAATAAATGAGGGATATTCTATCTACAATTTTGAAACATCCCACACATGATTAGGATTAGCAATATACTTTCTAAGTAGGAAAATAGGGAAAGTTTTATGTATCATTCATAGGTTGGGTGGCAAGGTGAGTCTGTAAGCTATTGAACTTATCCTCTCAATTATTTAAAATGGCCCAATATATCAGGATTCCAACTTTGTACACTTGAAGGAAATTTTCATGGGTTTAACTCTTAAGAATACCTTATCTCCCATAAAGAGCTATCTAGGTGATATTTTCATATCATCATAGCTCTTTTGATGATCAAAAATTTCCCTAAGCCTCTACCTAATCATCCTGAGTTGTTCCTCCAACTCCCTAACTGCATATGATATGATCACAATCTGATCCTTTGGATTATCACAAGATAAAGAAGTTTGCATATCCTAATGTACAAGGCTTAAAATTGGGTCATTTTAAAAGAAGCATGTTAACCATTATTATAAGCAAACTCTACTAAATATAAAAAATCTTCCCATCGAGACTTATGTTCCATGCAATACATGAAAATCATGTCTTCCAAGACTTGGTTTACCCTCCTTTTACCACCTATTTCTAGATTGTATGCATAACTAATATTTAGCTTGGTCCCTACTGTATGATAAAAAGCTTGCTAAAACTTAGATATAAAATTGGAGTCCCTATTTGAGATGCATACCTCAGGAAATCCATGTAACCTAAATATTTCTTTGGAAAACCTATTTGCCATCACCAGTGCATCATTCCTAATGTTCCTTTTAATAAAGTGTGCAATAATAGTCAACTTATCGACCACCACAATAATTGCATCATGTTGATACCTTATCTTAGGTAAATTCACAATAAACTCCATGATATGTCCTTCCATTTTTGCATTGGTATATCATGTGGGTATAATTATCCTATTGGATGTCTATGCTCAACTTTCAATTTTTTGTATCGAGTGACAAAATTAGTGATATCTACCTTCATACCTTACCAATAGAAAGTATTTTCACATTCTTACTTATTTTAGCCCCTTTAGGGGGAGTGATGTAAGGAGATTTATGCACCTCCTCATTGATAAATCTCCTCAAATCATCAACTTTAGGTATAAATACCATATTTTTAAAATATAAAATACCATATTTTATGTTGAAATCTTTGTTCTATCTAGGATTCCTTTCTATTTTGGCCTATATTTCACTACAATACTGATCCTGATATTTTAGTTTTCTAACTTTGTCCATTAAGTCCATGTGACTATGGGTCAAAGTAGCTATATGCCTTCTTCTAATTAAGGTGTTAGACTTTATTTTCCTTTCCTTTTAAATACTCTATATCAAAGTCATATTTTACTAAGAACTCGATCCATATTCTTTATCTTGCATTGATCATAGGTTGAATAAATATATACCTCAATCTTTGATGGTTGGTTCTTAACGGAAAATATATTCCTATAAGATAGTGTCACTAGATCTTAAGAGCATGTATAACTATTGCTAGCTTCAGATAATGCATAGCATAGTTTACATCATGCTTCTTGAGTTTCCTTAACTCATATGCTACAACTGATTCTTCCTAGGATGGAACTCCTCCCAAACCTTTAAAAGAAGTATTAGTACATAAAAATACATTCTCTTAAGGATGTAGAATTTTAATCATAGGTACAATAGAAAGCTTTTGGTTAAGTACCTCAAAGGTGGATTCACACTTGTCTGTCCATTTGTATTCCTTTCCTTTTCTTTTGAGGTTGGTTATTATGTAGGTTAATTTGTAATAATCCTTCACAAAATTCCTATAATAACCCATTTCGATGAAGCTCCATGCTTTAGGCACATTAGTAGGTGGTGACTAACTCAAAATGGCTTCTATCTTATTTGGATCCACAACTATATTTTTTGTAGATATGATATTTCCCAGATACTATACTTTTGGAATATAAAAGTCATACTTTGAAAAATACCCATATAGTTGGTTCTTTTTTAAAAATTCAAGCATGATTATCAAGTGTCTATTGTGCTCTTCCTTATTTTAGGAATATATTAGGATATCATCCAATGAAATTTAAGAGAAACTGATCCAGATACTTCTTGAACATGTTGCTCCTTACATTCTTGAATGTTGTCAATGCATTACTCATCCCAAAAGGTAATACTGTGAATTCATAATGTCCATACCTAGTATTAAAAGTAATATTATGAGTATCCTCATTTAGGGTTCTCAACTAATGGTATCCTTAATTTAAAAAAAAAAAAATTGAAAATATGGTGGCACCCTTAAGTTGATCAAATAGATCTTCAAATTTAGGTAAAGGATACATATTCTTAATGGTTGCTTTATTCAATATTATGAAGTCTATGTATAACCTTAGTGAACCATATTTGTTTTTGGTAAATAATTTAGGTGCACTCCAAGGTGACAAACTAGGCTTAATCAACCATTTTTCCAGAAATCCTTGATGTTGCACTTTCAAATCCTACATCTCAATAGGATTCATGCTATAAGGAGTTCTATCAATGATTTTATCTTTCATTATTAGTTCAATAGTGAAATAAAATTCACATTTAGGTGGTAGCCTACAAATATCTCTAGGGAATACATCCTTAAACTTATGCAAAATTGGATTATTACTAAACAATTCCTCCTTTCTATCATCACTGATATTAAGGTTCAACTTAATGATATAGACCATTCCAAATTTTCTAATAAATTTCTTTAGCTATTTTTTTGATATCAACTAAGTTTGAATGACCCTTGTTTGTTACATATTTACAATATTTGCTTATCATTATTTGTATAGTCTATCCATCTATCTTGGCAATTAATTAGTGCTCCATGGGTCTTTAACTAGTACATTCCTAATATGATTCCAAAGGAATGTAGCGGTGCTATATAAAAGCAAAATGGTAGATCCATTGGCTAGGGTGATCTTGGTTGTAGGAAAACATTGATTCGTTGAGTAGGTTCTAGTTTTTTGTTGTTGTGTATATCCTATGGTTTGGTTCATCTTCCCTCTTACTTTCTCTTGACCGATTTGGACATCAATTTTCATAATGTGGACCCACATAATCATAGTCAACACCCTTGGGACCATGATGTCTTTCCTATTTTTATTATCCTATTCACTCTTCTTGTGACAATTTTGTCTACCTCTAACATTGTGGATTAATGTTATTATTCCTTTTAGAATTGCTTCTTGAATTTACCTTGTTATTTGTTGTTATTTCTCTTGAACTTCAAATTACATATATTTTTCTTGTTCTATTCTATTCCCATTTCATAAAACGAACTCATTTTATTTTTTTCAAGGACTATCGGTCCTCCTTTGATAATTCTGCATAATGAAAGTAAGTCCTATTTGATTGCAGGTTGGATTTTGCTTATTGATCTAGGTCCTAAGACTTTTGTAGAGTCTAGGGATTATGCATGTTTATTATCGATCTAATATTAAAATCTACTCCTAATATAAATTTATGTACCTTCATATTATCATCCTTCTCATATACCGATACATACTTAAGCAACTTCACAAAATTCTAGTACTAAATATCCAACCTCTTTGCTCCTTGTTGAAGTGTGAATAATTTCACAAATTTCTCCATAGTATTGTTCAATTTACAACATATTCTTATAGGCTTCTACAAAACCTTCCCACTTCAGATTTATTACTTGAATATTTCATCTAGCTTTAAAAGTATTCCACCATTATAACCTTGTCTCCTATAAATGGAGAGTGGCCCAAACTATTTGGATCACTAAGGAGTAGTTCATAATGGATAAATAGGTGTCCAAATCGTTCATCCAAGTCTCGACTTAATCATCATCATATTTTCTAGTGAATTTGGATATTTTCACATTCTTCAAATCTTTAACTAGTTCTGCCTCTATAAGGGCCCTAACTTCTTACTCTCGTGTACTAGGATTTCCTTTCTATCTAACCTTAGGATTTCTATTTTATGAACTCTGATTCAATATAGTTTCCAAAAAATACTTTTGTTGGTTCATTTTGTTACTTCTACTACTCTATTTGCTCCTATAATAGAGAGACAATAACAATGAGGTTCTCCACCTCTTTATTTAAATTCCTATAAATTTCTCCTAGGGAGCCACAAAACTATCCTTCCTAGTTTGCCTTAGTATTTTGGAAGATCATCTTCTTCATAGTCTTAAGTTTAGTATAATGTTCCCTAGCCACACAAAAGAAATATTGATTCAGGTTACAATTTCTTCCTCAATTTGTACTTCTAATCCCTAGTTAGATACATCATCTATGTCAACTAACAATAGAGTGTTATCATCCACTAATAATATTGATGGTCACTCATACTCCATGTGAGGTTCCATACCCAATATAATATCTTTTATTCTAAAATTTACTCATCAATTTTGGCCTATCCTAAGTTATTTCATGGAATATTTGAGTCCTACAACCTAGAGCTTCGATACCAACTATAATAACACAAATCCAACCAACTCAAAATCGATTTTTTTTTAAATATTCATAAGACAATTTCATAGTCAAGGTTCACTAAATATGTTTCTATTTAGATTATAGTTGATGAGGCTTCATCACATTTCAAGTCCATAACATTGTAGACATCTCTTGAATGGATATGAGTGGCCAAACTTCCATAGATTCTAGGTTTTAGCATATATACCTCTGCAATGGAAAGGATCCTTCAAGTGGTCATCCTAGATTCCTTATATTATCCATGAATATAATATATAATGACCATATAATTGGTATTATCCCTTCTAAATATTTATAGAAGGGGTACCAATTCCTCCACCAATATATGGTAATCTATGTTGATGATTAGACATAAAGTCTCATAGTTTATACATTCCACATTTATGGTGGAATTATTTGAAATGTAGCACTCAGTTATCCCATCCACACAATGGTTTAACTAAGGTGATTGTCTAATGTCAATAGAACCACAAAAAATATTTACCAACATACGTAGAAAAAACATAGATAAAAAAAATACTTTTTATTAAATCATAGATTTTAAATTACAAGCATTCACATTTATAGCTTTCAAATTACAAACCCATCGATGTTAACCAAACCCTAATTACTGATAGAAAAAAAAAATATAGGCTCTAAGATATTTGATAGTTACAATATGATTGTTACAATATGGTTGTTACAATATGACCACTAAAATATGGTCATTATAATATGATCGTTGCATATAGAAGACCATTTTAGGGGAATGATTACAAAAAAAAACCAATAAAACAAAATATGACTATTAGGAATTTACAAGGAGGAGGGTTTGAATGTGATGCTCCTGCATCAATATCACTCTACGTGATAATTTCACATGAACACCCAAATTATCCATTTGAGGTACCATCATCTAACTCCATTGCACAAATGATTCTTAACCTCTATGGTACAAAAAGATATCTGGCTAATCCATAATGAATATTGTCCAAAGACTTTTTGTACTTGGGTCAAACTCAAATTCCTCATTCAAAATGTGTCCCTTACAAAGGTCCTAGGTGTTGCCTCCACGCAACTCCTTCAAGTTAGAATTTATATTAAAGGGATTCTACACAATGTTACATAGTGTATGCCCTTATCAAACCCCCTTTACTAAAGATACACCAACAAAATATTAACTAACTCTCTTAATCCTACTAGAAAGAAAAGCATGTTCATCTTGATAAACATAAAAATTGACTCAAACCATCTCTAAGTATAATATCAAAATCATAAAACATCTATATAGTTTACTTTTTTTATAATTATGAACATAACTTTAAAATTACAAAGCAACTAGATTCAATTTATTTACCAATATATAAAACCTCCCTTGAGGAGTTTACAATAAAAATTACTACAAATTAATTCTTACATCATGAATTGGAAATAACCATAGCACATATATTACACATAAAATAGTCTAATCTTATACCAACAAATAACACTACTAAAAATTCTTCCTCAACATCTCTTTTTCTAAAATTACATAACATCTCTTCCAAAAATATTCCAAAATAACATAGTTTTAAACCATATGATTCCAAGGTTACTACATAGAAGAAACTCCTTCAAACCATAAATATGTTTAGTTGAATTCCTTGAGCTCCATTGAGAGGTAGTGGAGTAAGGGCTTAGGACAAATCCTTAGTATGCAAATGCATTCCTAAATGCATATCATATTTAATGCATTCTAATAAAAGTAAAATACGAAAGACAAACCATTTGCATTTCTATTTTCTTTACCCTTTTCATCAAGTACCCCAAATAGAAAAGGTCATTTACATTTCTATTATTCTTTTAATATAACCTCCAAAAGAAAATCCCATAATTTTATTCATTAGAAAGTAATCCATGCCCATTTTGAAGGATTATGTGAAATACCCCATAATATTTCAATAAGCATGGAATCCAGACCCAATATATTATTAATTAATATTTAAAAAAAAAGCACAAATATTTCTATAATATCATGCATTTTATGGACTTAATGCCATAAAAAACATTATGCAAAATAAAATAAAACATTTAATAATTCCATATTGAAAGCAAAGGTTTTTAATTTAAGCATAGAAAACTAAACCTTTCATTTACAATCAATTCATGTATTAAATACTAATACACCAAACCTATTTTATTTATAAATAAAATATACATAACCCTTTTGCTTTATTTTATTAAGGATTTTAAAAGAGACTTACAATAAAGTAATTCATTTCTTTAATCCCAAAAATCTTTTTTTCATCTAAGATAAATCTTTTGATTATAAAAGCACAACAAATAGACAAGGTTTGTAACAAGACAAACCAACTATATTTTTAATTAAATTGGGCAGTAAGATATTTAACAATATAGCCTTCTTTATTAATCTAAAACAAAAATAATGACAACTATATTTATAAATAAAGACTCACATAACTTGGAAAACAATTCTAAAAGCATTCCCAAGCATTCTCTTATTAATCTACTTTGTCGAAAAGATAACATTAACTCCTTTCCAAAGCATGACATTAAATAAAATTCAAAAATAAATTTATTATCTTAACTATTCCCAAACCAGATATGCACATAGCTAAATGAATGCACAAATGCTAATTTAGACATTCAGCCAACATAAAATTTTTGACAACAAAAAGGAAAAATCATAGGGTCTTGACATCTAGGTAGTCATCATTTAAGATGATTAAGATAAATTAAAGAGGCTAATCCCAAAATAATTAATGATATTAATCATTCATTGATTTTTAGTTATGAAGAACAATGGTTTCTATAAAACCTTTTCCCTAACAATGTTCACAATTTGGTAAACTAGAATAACTCTTGAAGCATAATCAAAAGAAAATAATACATACAAAATGTGGTTGTACTCTAGTTATAATATTAAATGAAACGCATGAAGACCAAAACAATAAAAAATAATAACTTGTGTACATTATTTCAAATAAAATAGGGGGACATCTTCACACGTAATAACTAGCTCTTCAAAGATCAAAAGGAAATTTGGCATTGTAGAAAATGAAAGGAAGATAACATAGTGAAACCAAATCCATACAACATAAAAGCTAAGGCAGTTTTGGTATTCCCTAGTCTTACATTTAAATTTTAACTTTATGATAGGGATATTGCAAGGCAAATCCAATGTTTAATCAAATCCATATCCTTAGGAACAAAAACTAAAGGAAAAATACCTTTAACTACCCTAAACCTCTACTTTGGAGACATAGCAGTTGAGCATATTTCATCATTTAACCATGCCCAGATCACATTGTTCTTTCCTCGATAAACTGCATCTATTTTCTCTATTCAAAAACCTCTAGCCTCTTCTTTGTTCTCCACCCTTATTTATTTACAACTAACCAATGACACTCTCTTTACCCATGGTATGAATCCATAACTGTTCTCATTAATATTTTCTTTACTCTTAGCCCAAATATACACTCACTGAAGGGTTAAGAGGGACTCCCTCTTAACTCTGTAGTATCATATGCCTTAGCAGTCATATCTTAGTTTGAAAAGGATGGCCAGTCATAAGGTTATTTTGACATTTTCCCTATCATGGATGAAATCCATATCCCTAGTGCTCTCACCATCCTCACAAAGAGTGAAGGGTCTAGGAACTTGGTCGAAAAAATTTAGTGTAATAGGCCTGACCTGGACTCTCTTAGGAGAAGGATGATTTCTAAATGGAGATCTTGTGGCTCTCTATACATAATTTCTATATTGAATTCATTTTTCATTGTTAATATCAACTATGTTGATGATTATAAATGTATTCTCAAAGAGGGCCCTTGGATTTATGATGAACAGGGTCTATTTAAAGTGTCAATGAGGAGAAGACTTCGATCCTAGTACCTAGAAAATTAATCTTCTACTTATTTGGGTGTAATTACTGGGTCTATTATACCATATTTAGCACAATGATATCTTGAGGGTAGTGGCCAAGGACATTGGAAACCTGGTGGCAATTTATTTAAATACCAAGAAAAATAATAATTTGGTCTTTGCTCACTTCTATATGATGGCTGACCTCGAAGTTGATCTCCTAGTTTCCATTTAGCCTGTTAGAGATGATGGCACAAGGATCAAACTGATTGAATATAAAAATAGGTCGATCTAGTGTTCTACTTGTAATAATATAGGTCATGTAGCAACCCATCATCCTCTTAAGTTTTCTTCCCAAATAAAGGATGGGAATAACTGGCCTTCCATCAGGAAAGGTAATGAAAATTCCCCTATTTGGAATGCTATGTATTCCTATCTGGTAGAAGGATCTAATTAAAAATTTTCTCCTAGAAGTGAGGAGTCCTTGGGGGTTTCCAAAGTGCCAAATATGGTGATCCAAGAAAATTCTCTTTGTAATAAGGCAATACTAGAAAATCCTAAATCCTATGTGTTCGAGCCAAGAGGTACCCAATTGAAATATTATTTCATAGAAGTAGTTTTATCAGTAGCCCGGGTAAGCCTTGTGTTGGATTTTATTGATTATACCATTCCTATTAAAAATCCTTTGCTTGTCTTAATCAGAGTCCACAAAAAGAGTCCCCCTCAAAACAAAAATCCAAAAAAATTCTATGGATGCAGGGGTGGAACGTAGAGTGGGAAGACCCCCTAATAAATCATGTTGAGCCTAGGAAACTAAGGTGAAGATGATAGATGGTTTCCAGACCACTTTAAATTTGCATACTCAATGGGGGAAGAAACTATGCTTTGGTCACCACGCCCAGTATTCTAGGAGAAAAAAGTAGAATGTTTGAAATTGAAAGCAAAACTCTATTTCGGTGGTTTTCCTAAATAGTCAATTATTCGTGTAGTTTATTTTGATCGGTTTAAGACTTGCGTAGGAGATTGCAGCTTTTTTCTTTGAGTTTTTAGGTCCTCTTCAAAACCTTGTGTATGGTTCTAGGTTCCCCATAAACCCTTATTTTTTAGTTTCTAGGCTCTCTACTAAGCCCATGTGCTTGGTTCTAGGTTCTTCCCTAAACCCTAGTTTCTCTACCTAGTAAGTGGATTTTATTTTGGGCGAGAATTTTAAATTTCAAATTTGGTGCCCAATGTTGTTTCTTCCCATTGATTGAGAGTGCCACTTTATTAGTCTAGTGAGAATATAGTTTAATTTTTATTTTAGGTAGGAATTATTTAGTTGATGGTTCTACGACTTGGCAACATTAGGTGTAATTTTTAGGAGGTTGTATGTCTCTTGTACTCATCTAGGTTATAGGATCCCTCTCAAAATCCTCCTCTACAATGTTTGGGGTCATTTCAAAACCCCTTCTACCTTTTATCAAAAAATAAAATGCACTCATTATATTTATTTTTAAATTAAAAGAAAGCTTCAAATAAGAACACCAAATTCAAATGAAGGAGGTGTTTATTGATTTTTTTTTAAATGAAAAGAAAGCTTTTTAATAAGAACACCATGTTTAAACAAAAGAAACCTTTATTGCAAATGAGATATAATATAAAACCTTAGAAAATCCATTTTCCAAGGTTATCTTCCAATATCAAAACAATTAAACAAGTTATTTACTTCTTAATGAATAATCATGTCAAATACATTCAATTTCTAATTTTAAACTCTGAAAAATAGAGCAATCATGTCTAAAAAATTAATTATCCCTTAATTAAGTAATTTTTTGTCAAATGTTAATATGAATTATTAACATTGACACTAACCATTAGGAAATAACTCTATATTTATTAATTATTCCCCTTAATGAATTCTTTGTTACATTAATTTCTCAACAAACACAAGCAAATCGAAACAAAATTTTATCAACCATATGCATACAAAATATTATGATAACTTCTAGGTTATCAATTTTCGCTTCACCAACTCCATTGCTTATATCTACTTCCTTGTTGATGGTATATTTTCAACAAAAAAACATGATATGGAACTATATGTGGGTAAATATTACCCTTGAGTTGTAATCAATAATACTGAACATCAATTCCATTTTTGGTTATCTCATTCTCAATGTTGAACCAGGGTTATGCATAGAAGCTATTTATCACCAAATTGGCTAAAATTAGTATTTTCAAAATTTAGAATTGGCTAATATTTGGGACCCTTGATCAGGGGCCGCCCATTAGCCAAAACATTTTGGGTGTAAATTTTTTTAGGGGTCGATTCACCCCAATTTTATAATAATTTGACCATTTTAAGTTTAAATTTCCAACATTACCCCTAATAATAGTGAACCTTCTACATGCGTTTAGACACTATTCACCTAGATTTCGAAACTGATTTGCCAAATTTTTATAAATATATTTTGGGGTTGATACCTTATGGATAACCTCATGTTAAAATTCCTTGATTACCCATGATAGTACCATAAATAGTGCCATATTCTCATATAACATAAAAAATCAACTATTTCAATTAAACATTCATAATGCAATTAATACTAAGCATTGAAGCATCACATCAATACATAGTGCATCAGTCCTACCAAGGTAGGTCATGATAGAGGAGTTTAGCTAGATCTGTTCAAGCCTTATGACTATTTTATTCTAAGGATCTATACCATTCCAATGCTTTATCTCAAAAATATTGAGAAATCAGCCTCACCATTACATCTTCAAAAACAAAATTTGTAGACCTATTAGGATTCTATCCTATTACATATTAAGTTAACTATCTATCCTATTACAATTTTACAATAACATCAAAATATACAAATCCTAGGGTAGCATTAAAGCAACATAATTCCTTAATTTTGAACAACATTTTAGTTTACATCATTCCTTTAGAAAGGAATTATTTACATAGCTTTTGTTTTTCATAAAATTTGTAAAGTAATATGAAGCCATCCATAGGAGTCTCTGGGTCAGGGTTATGCATAAGGAGTTGGAATCAAAATATACTTATAAAAAAATGGTGAATCCTAATCAAAATGAAGGTTAATCATGGAGAATTCTAAGAAAATCAAATTGAGCATCTTCATACCAAAATTTGGGATATTTTAAGCCCTAAACTGTAATATAATATTTGGGTCCACTTTTGAAATATTAAATCATCTTATAACTTCATAAAAACACCACCCTTAGATCAGGATTGATAAGAGATTTCCAATGAGTACACATATGCCTATGTTTGGATATATATTGTGGCAAATTGACCCTAAGAAACAATTGGTCCTGAAATTTTTAGGTGAATGGGCCAATGCTGAGGGTCCTCATATTCACCAATTTCCAATTTTGGAAATCCTAATTTTCACCCAATTTGCAAATATTCGTCACTATGCATAACCCTGCTCTGGGCCATCTAAAATTCACACTCCTATTTATAAAAATATATTCTACCCATGTTTTTTGAGGAATATTGTGGATAGCTCCAAATATAATGCAATTCAATCATGTCATTAATACTATGTAAGCAACCATTCATAAGAAAACAAACCATCAATAAGAGAATTTTCTACTTCTCTATCCATAATGATCCCTTTACCCATACGAGTACTAGGAACCAAAATAGTTTATCTTAAAAAAATAAGGTTAACCAATATATAAAAGAGATTCCCATACCTCTCTTTATAATGACCCCTTAATTCACATAAATCTTGGAAACCATTATAATAATTTCTTTTTTGAAACCAAAATTAAACAACTAATGTATAAAAGATAATTGCATACTTCTCTTTATAATGATCCCTTAACCCACATATATATCAAGAATCATTATAATAGTTTCTCTTTCAAAACTAAAATTAAATAACCAATGTATAAAAGAGAATCACATACTTCTCTTTGTAATTATCTCTTAACCCACATAGATATCAAGAATAATTATAATAGTTTCACTTTCAAAACCAAATTTAACTTATTTTTCCTTAATAAAAAACCATAACTTATGAATATTATTTCAATATAACAAACTAAAAATATTAATCTCAAGAGTTCATCTCTAATTTTATCAACTCTAAGCACAAGATAATATTCAACAATACTCTATTAACAAAGGATATTATTAAAATAATTCCACTTATATGAGCTTAAAGTTTCATAAAATTTAATATATAAATATCAATAAATTAAACCTTCCCTCCAAAGCAAACAAAAACACATTTGGCTCAGAATGAGGCATAAAGTAATTTTCAAGAGAAAAGAAATAACCCCAACATAAAATAAGGTAAACAATATACCACAACCATATATAATACACTTTCAAAGGGTGAAAACAAGTAATGTCTTCTAAAATAGTGAAGTATCAATGACCAATCCTACATATCCCAAGGAAAATAAAAGGCAATGATTGGTTAAAAAATCCTCTATTTTGCTTAGACCCAATTAAAAAAGAGGGCACCTATCAAATGGATAACACAAAACAACAAATACTAAATATCCATAGACAACGTAGGGTGAACCCTAATACATAGTTCAAAAATAATAATTGAATGATTACCGAGGTAACATTCTAAGGTTTCAAAAGAATAAAAGTAATAAAAATTAAACAATACTAAGGAGTGTAGGCCTCATAGGGCATAACACTATATCCAACCAAAGAGCCAAGAAAAAGCAAGAGCAATATGTCACTAATCCAAAATAATGGAATCAACCAAACATTAAAGCACCTCCTAAGATACCTAGAAAAGACTTGCCCAGTATCATCCTCTCCATTGATGTGTTGCTATTTCTCCAAACTTCTAGTGCTTTACCTCTCCATTAAAAACAACCGTCCCCATGCAAAAATATATTCTCTATTCAAGTAAGCTTGATTGATCATTGCATTGTGAATGTAACCTTCATAACTGAAGAAAATATTACTCACCATCACCACAAATTTGTTAAATAAATTTCCACCAACGTATGATAAAGATAAACTATTTTTAAACTAAACTTCGCAAGTTAATTAAATTTCATTCCAACGATCAATAGAAATAATGCAATGACCAAAGTATTCTTAAGAATTAACTTAACCAATATCTTTATTAGTTTCAATTCCAACATTATTTTTTTCCATATTTTAATGCCACCAATCTAATTAATACTTTACTATTCTAAAGTATTAAAGACATAATTTAATTCAACATAATAATTTAGAAGTATTAATATTGTCAACTGAATAATACTTAATTATTCTAAAGTATTAATATTACTTAATAAATTGTATTCAACAAAATCCATGCATACCATGAACAATTATAGATTCACACCAACAATGCTTTACACCACTATTTTATCCCTAAGTAGGCAATATCCTTTAAGATAGTCTAATGCTATCACCAACCTATACTCATTGCAAAAGTAATTTCTTGGCCTAAAGGGGTGAGCACAAAAACAAAAAAATGCAATGCATTTGCATGAAGGGTATTTTGTTACCCTAATATATCAATGAGAAAGTTATCACCATCATTTACTAAAATATATCTCATTGTAGGTGGTTCACCTATATGATCCACCCAAGAGAGCACCTAGTCCTACACCCACAAATACATCAATAGTACCATATTCCAAGCTCAAAATAATGTAATCATACCATCATATAAACATCATAAAATGAATTTGTGCAATTAAACATCCACACCATTACATAGATCCATTATCCATAAATAGTTATTCCAAGGAGGGTGTAGTAGGGATTTCTTTTGTTACTTTAATCATGTTTTTTCGATGTGTGTGGTAGGGATTTTTATTTATTTATTTGTATTTCATTATGCATCCATGGATTCTAACCATGTTATTATGATCCACTCTTTTTTTACACTTCACCAACTAAGAAGGGGAAGACCTATGATGGAGGAGGCTTTAGCCATTGAGATCCTTTGATGGAAATGATGTTTTGAAGCTAATAGGCATATATGACCTTATTGACAAGGATGAGTCTAGATCCTTTATGGAGAAGGTAGCGGTGTGAGATAATATTGCTTACTATCAGATAATTTATCTTGGTTGAGTGTTGCTTCTTTTATCATTTCTTCTTATTGGGTGCTAGAGATCTTCTTCTCTCTTGATGACATCATTGCTTGAAGAGTTTGATAACCATATTTTCTCATTTATAGTACCTGGTGGTGGGTTTTTTGCTTGATCCATAGTTCTTTTTTATTGGGTCTTTTGTTTTGGGTTTATTTACATTTGATATTCATTTTGGTTTGTTGTAAATTCAAGCTACTAATAATGACATCATTACCTCTAAAATTTGATGCTTAGAAAAGCTTTATAAAGTATGACACTAGATGTTAGATGCTAGACCCAATGCCTTAGAATATTTGGGTCTTTATTTTGAATTTTGCTAGATTTTCAATACTACCCTCATGACATCAATATCATTGTTTGTTTAGCTACTTGCACTTCTTGGACTCAATTTTACTTTAATATAGATGTCAATTGTTAGATGTAGGATGTGGCATGATTAATTAGCTTGTTATTTTAGAAATAGTTGAGTGTTGAATTTATTTTGTGTCATTGCTAACATTAGCAACATGAAATATTTGACCAACGTTCTTATCCAAATATTATATTTTTTGCTTTGTCTTGCTAGATTTAATTACCTTAACATTTTTTACTATCTCTAAAGCTTTTGTTTATTGCTTTACTACATGCCTTACTTAATTTTACATATGATCATACATTTTTTATTCTAGCTCCTCTCTACAATCATTTTTCTAGATTTATGGCATCATTTTATCTCTAAGTGGTACAGGGGCTTCATTAGATGTTGATCTAATTGAATTTTAAACTTTTGAATGGAATTTTTGTACCATTACCTTTGAAAAATAGCTACATGGGTTAGACACAACCACATCATATATGTAGGTTATGATTTTCCTAAAATTAGTCTCCTCTTTCGAGCTTAAGGTGCTTCCCTTATATATTTTATTACAAGATGCCTCCATTATAGATAAATATTGTCCTACCTATCTCATCCAACTGAAACAGATTTATGAAAGTGGATCCATATATTAGAACACTTGATGGTCTACTCATAAATGCTTAAGAGGACCTATAAAAATAAGGTATAATCTAATCCTTTGAAGTTGGTGACTTGGATCTCAAAGATAATTAGAAAGATACCAGTTTAAAAACCAAGCTTAAAGGCATGTTTGAGCATAATTGGTTAGGTCCATACATCATAATCATCAAGTATGATTTATGAGCTTATCACCTAATCACACTTAATAAAAAAAGAAATTAAAAAACATTGAAAAAATACATATTCAAAGATACTTTATATAAAGAATATATCTATTGCTTGTTTGTTTTTAGTTTTGTATCATGATCTGCTTGCATATGCCTCACTTCATATTTACTTATCTACAATAATGTGCACATATTTTCTTAGACTGCTTATATCATAGAGAGTTAGGAATCTAAAATAACATGCAAGTGATTATCCTAGGTAGGAAAAATTTATTTCATTTTCTAGGTGACTAATGTGAGTGTATCCTCCTTGTCTCATTCTACAAATTAATCATACATCCTATTATAATTTACATATATTAACTACCATACTTCCATCATGAATCATTCTATATTAATTTTGAAATGATCCCATTCAAAAACCTCATCATGTTGCCTTAGCCCTTTTGTATAAAAGTTTAGAAATAATTTTTCTACATCCATTCTCTTATTTATGTGCAAATGGACAAAGGCAACATGTCAATAAAATTGTATACCCCATATTCTATCTCACAAACTATCATATGATGAAAATTATAATATTCATGGATATATATAGCAAGATTTATCAATTTATCTCCTATATCATATTTATGAACTCATCATGATCCTCTATCATTTTTGTATGCTAGTTCAATACTCGTTCACTACATGAATTTCAATAATTTTAAACAAAAGAGATAAGGGAAATGCATTGGTCATTTCATCTTCTCATTTATCAATCAATTTCAAAAGCCTTTTCCATCTTTTCAAATGATAAATATTGTGAGTTTTTGTTGGTGCTGATGACAAGTTCTATATGTTCATATTCTATATCTACATCTTTGCAACTCATCATCATCTTGTATCATGATGTATACTATGATTTTTGCATGTGTTGATGATAACTTCTATATCATAGTATCATATCTTACATCTCATGCTTGTTGCATGATGAAAATTTTTCTATATAGGATTATCAAAACTACCTTGATCACATATTGGTATAGGGTAATATGCCTCATATCCATAATGGATTATTTATCCTAACTCAATTGATGGAAAATCCATTACCACATCAACTTCAAATCTAATTACAAATATCTTTATGGCATTTATTTAAAGGTAAGTCATATTTTCTTGGCACATCTCACAAGTTCTCTTTTACAATTGTTTTTGTTCACTTCTTAAGCCTTACTACCACAAAATATTAGAGGTCCAAATATAAAATAACCACAATACTGAATGTCAAAATATCAATAATGAAGAGTATAATAATATATGATCCAGTCAATATGTTTATAAATGCCTATATAATACTAAAATAAACATTCACTTATTTAATAAAATATTAATGTAAATGGCCCATGTCATTCATGAACTATGCATGAATAAAAATTACAATATTAATTACTAAAAAATATATACAAACTTTATTCTAAACTATATCTCTTACAATCATATAATAGAACTCTCATTCTTATTCTATGGATTTCACGGAGTATTATCTCCACAATACAACCATAGTAATATAACTCTTCAAGTACTTTAGTATTACTCTGCATATGATAAATCTCATGACTCTTGGCTTATCATCTTGCCACTTGCATACAAGACTCTTCATGGAAACTTGACACGAAGACACTTGCACACATATACATGACTCTTACACTTCTACATGCACTTCTAATATATGGCACTTGCGTACATCCTCATATTACATATTTACAGTCTTACATACAAGACACTTGTGCACAATATCTGAATATGCACTTGCACTCTAACTTACATGACACTTGTGCATTTCCTACACATTTCACTCTTACATTACACTTGAGAATTTTCTACACATTAGCAATTAAATGAAAGGGAAAAAAGAAGTCACACTCTAAACTATAGAATCAACCCTAATTTATTAAAAATTTATAATTGTACCATGGAGACATATTAGCATGTACCAAATAATGTATTACTTCTCAAAACCTCCATATATTACATTATTTTGTTATTGATGAATTTAGTCTTCAAAACCTCCAAATTTTCAAGAGAGCTTTCACTGTTCATGAATATTTGGTTGATATTCATCTTCATATTCTTTGAATTCTACTCCAAGTTTTTCTTTATCTCCATTATTTGAATCTTTAGCATTACAAACAACTTGGGATTTAGCTTTAGGTTCATTTACATTTATAGTTTGAGATTTTTATTTGTTTGTGATCTCTAGATCATGTGATTCATTTGATCTAGTTTTCTTACAATCTTGATTTTTTCCAATTTCTTCTTAACATTCACTTAAAGCATCATAATATTTTTTGAATTAGATTTTTGTCTTTATGAAGTTCAAGTGAAATAAATACCATATACAGTGTACTACCTATATCAAGAGGTATTAAATATCATCATTTGAATTTTCAATTACTTCAACATGTTTTGAATGTAGATAATACTCAAATATCTAAAAAAATTTCACCTAAAGCTTCTCTATAGATAAATTGTAATGCCATATGTAACTTTCCCTTAATTTTTCAAACAAATTTTGAATGCTATATTTTATAACTTCTAATATTTTCTTTCTCATGATGGACTCCATATATAACAACAATATAGGTTTGTAAGTCAATTCCTTTGAAGTTGTAAATCTTATATCTCCCTAGTTTAGAAATAACTCAAATATGAAATTTGTAAATTTTAAATTTCTAAACCTTTGATGTAGAAAACCTTTTAACTCCCAAATATTTTAAATTTGCAAAATTTTAAAAAATTCTAATATTTTAATTTTCTCAAAAATTTAATAAAATAAATATTCTATCTTAAAAAAATTCAAATATATTAAAAAACATAAAGAACATTTAAATAATAAAATAAACTAATCAAAGTTGAAATCCTTATCACTCCACACTTTTAAAAACTCAAAAACAAAAAGTTTTTATCTAAAATTTACAACTTTGATATTAATCTTTTTTATTCTAACATGTAACTTTAACTAAAGCATTTGAAAAGCTTTAATTTTTGACTGACCTTACTTTTTACCATGCTAAAGTTGTGTTTGCATATGGATCCACTAGCATTTATTTGTTTATTACCTTGTTCAAATTTCACTTACTTTTTGGATATGTTAGCTACTCTGCATTCTAAAATAAGTAACTTGTGTAAAAAACTAAACCAACTCCATGTGGTAAATTGCATGTAATCAAATATTTCTATTGGATTCTTACTACTATAATGGACTACATTAATTTTTTTGGCTAGGCATTACTTCTTATAGGTGTAATACTCACTTGATTTATTATTATTTTTCCTAATTATTGTCTCTTCACATTCTACGCTTAACTCTTCACTGGTATTCTCTTTGATCTCCTCACTTTGTTGATATCTTCATTCAACACCATGAAGTGTTTACTTATTTGTTGGTATCGTCTACTATGAAGTATTTTCTCCATAATTAGTCTCCTCACTCAACATTGTGTGGCATAGATCTCTTGCTATGTTGCTAGTTTCCTCATTTGACATTGTGAAGCATTGCTAATCTATTAACATTGTGAAACACTATTGCTCTCCTAGTGTTGTGAAACACCACTCATCCCTTCACTTGATGTTTTGAAGTGCCATAGGTATCTTACCACCATAAAACATCATTGATCTACTAACCTTATGCTGTGAAGCATCATTGATCTCTCGACGTTGTGAAACATTGTTGGTCTCCTAGCCTAATGCTACATAATGCCTTCCTATCTTTTTTTATGAAGGCACTCAAAATTCTTCTAGTTCAAAAACACTTTCATATTATTAAATTTTTTAATAATTGTAACCTTACTAACTTTTTTAACTTTTTTCATAGTGATATCTCTTTGCTTACTCCATGATGTATTTTTACTTTGTTGTGATAGATCTTAGATTTTATTTTCACCTTATGAGCTCTCTATTTCACTTTCTTCTTATGAGCTCTCTGTTTTGATTTTATAAAAAAACTTCCTACTAAAATTTCCTTATTTTTTATGCTTTCCTTATAAGAAAGCTATCTGGTATACTTTTTTATGATTATAACCATATGTTGCAAACTCTCTTTTTTTCTCTCTAATTGTTTACAGTGTTCATATTCTAATGGTTTTTAATAATACTTCTCTCTTTTTCCTATCTCTTTGTTCTTTATTCTTTAGGATAGTATTACTTATAAACTTTTCTCTTAATAATATTTGACTAGAATACATGTCCTTGTCTTCTTATGATGACAATGATTCTTAGAATAGCATACAAATAATTCAATTTAATCTAGTCTTCTTCTTCTTGAAATGTTGCTCTTTATTTTCTAATGCAATAGAGACTTGTAGACATATATCCCAATGTTTAATATATTTTTGGTTCAATAACCAAGTCAATATTAAATTATAATGCTTCTCTATTCTTGGAAGCTAAAATTATTCTAAAATTTTAATTGTTCTTCTATGCTTAGAAGCTGAAATTCTTCTCTATCTTTGTAATAAGCTTCTCAACCTCCAAAAAAAATTCCTTCAATGTCTTATGTCACACCTAATAACAAAATATAGTTCTCATTTTTCTAGATAACCCAATATCAATGTTAGGGTGACTACAAATATCCCTAAATAACCAACTTTTCTTTTGAGTTGGTTCTTTTCAATCCTCAATAATGATTCTCCTATTTACTCTAGAGAATCCAAAATATTATTGGGGTGACCTTTGTATGTCCCTGAATCTCCAACTATATTATGTGATGGTTTCCTTTATCAAATGTCTAAAATTATTTTCAGTTGGATTCCTCTATCAACTATCCAACATATCTCCTAAGCTAGCCTTTTATAACAATATTTAAGTCCTAGTCTTCACTGCTTTTTCTTCAATTAAGTGGAAAGACCCTAGCATCCAAATCAAGGTGACTATTCCTTGTTCACTCAGTCTTCTAGTCAATAAGAACTTAGAAAATAGAGATCAAGTCTTCACTACCTTCAATGTGGATAGACTCTAAATTAAATTTATCAAGAGTGGACAAATTTAATTATTAATTTTGGTTCAATGAACTCTATCAAAATGGACAGAGTTAGGTGGTAGCTTTGATACTATTTTTTGATTTTTAAGGATTATTGCCACAAAATATCACAAGTTCCAACATAAAATAACCATAATATTTAAGGTCAAAATATCAGTAATAAAGAGTAGAATAATATATAATCCAATTAATATGTATATCAAGGCCTATATAATACTGAACTAAACATATACTTATATAATAAAATATGAATTTAAATGGCCTATATCATTCATGAACTTTGCATGAAGAAAAATTACAATATTAATTTTTCAAAAATGTGTACAAACATTATTCCAAACTATATCTCTTACAATAAAATAATAGAACTCTCCTTATTCTATGGATTTTATAGTTTTATCTCCATAATATGGCCATAGTAATGTGAATCTTCAAGTACTTGACTATTGCTCTCCATATGACAAGTCTCATGACTCTTGACTTATCATCTTGCCACTTGCATACACGACTCTTCATGGACACTTGACTCTAAGACACTTGCACACATATATGTGACTTACACTTGTACATGCACTCCTAATCTAGCATACTTCTGCACATCCTTATATTATATATATTCACTCTTACAGATAAGACACGTGCACATTATCTTAATCCACACTTGCACTCTATCTTACATGACACTTGTGCATTTATTGCATATTACATTTTTACGTGAAACTTGTGCATTTATTGAATATTTATACTTACATGAAAAGGAAAATCTAAATCACACTCTAAATTATAGACTCAACCCTAATCTATTACAAATTTACAATTTCACCATGAATTTACAATGGAGATACATTAGCATGTACCAAATAATGTAATAGTCCTCAATAGTTTTAGAGGTATGTCTACAACCAAAAGTCCTTTGTAACACTTGTCTAAAGGTAAATCCATCAATAGAAGTATTGTATTAAATTTCTCTATAGGTAAAGTATAAGCCCATTAGAAATTTGTTTAAAGATAGATCTATTAGTAAAAGTCCTCTATAAAATTAGTCTAGAGAAAAATTTATTGTCATTTGGTGCATCTATAAAGTCCTCAAAATATTTATGTCAAGGAAAATCCATTTTTTTTGGCTTTTAACAAAAAATATTGAAAATGGTATTTTGACATTTATCTATGGGCATAAAAAAAAGAATATGTATCTTGTATCATAGTAATGCCTTATGGCATTATCTAAAGTACCCCTAGGTATATATATATATATATATATATATATATATATATATATATATATATATATATATATATATATATATATATATATTTGTACCATATATTGTATGATAGTAATACCTTATGAAATTTTCAAAAGTACCCCTAGGAACATTTTTTATATATATCATAACTTATATCAAAATAAATCTTAATGAAATTATCTAAAGTCTCCTTGAGACAATCATTTTTTATATACATGTTCTATACTTTTATTACACTGGTATCATGATATCCAACATCAAATTTTTATTTTAGATCTAATCATCTATAATCCAATGTTGTTTTCAATAAAATCATAATATCATTTCATCATAAACTAAGTTGTATAAAATATCACCAACATGCATCATTATCAATTAACAAGCATGTAATCTAAATTATATCATCATTAAAAATTCATAATTTACATCATATAAAGCATTCATCACAAATTTATCACATCATAATATACCATAATCTCTCCCACCCTAGACAATTTCTATTGTTGTATCATATTATTTCATCAATGCACCTATGTGTATCATGTGCAAGTTGTGTTATTTTGATTAAACATGATTTTTCCTCTAAAAGTCAAGGGGACAAACTAGGGCATGAATAAAATTATTGTTGCCGAAAAGGAAAAATTCAACACCATTAGTAATTAGAAAATCAAAAGCATCAATCATATTACATCAAATATTAAGCAATATAAAGTCTATCTATCTCAAATTAGGGTATGAAGGTTAGTTTTTTTATGAATTCATCATTTCAATAAATACATTAATGGGGTAAGTGTACAAACCTAAATTTGATCATATAATAAAGCCATTAAAACTTACCAATAATAACATCACCAAGCGCATAAAGCATTTTAATACTTAACTTGAGGGTATTTATTACTCCCAAATCAAAAGCATCACCCCTAAGGTGGTAATATAAATGTCGCTACTACTCACCCAGTAGTGCTTTGTAAAATCTTCAAATTTTATCATCTCCCATATAATCAACCTAAAAATAATCATTTGGAACTATCAATAGGATCATTCGCATTGCCAACACTCCTAATCCTAATGCTATTCAACATTATAGATAAAAATATAGCTAGGTAGTTGGTAGTCATCTACCCATCAAATTTAGATAAGATCATATAAATCTAGTCTACTACCTCAAGTATGTCTTGAATGGCAATGACCATCTCAAAACTTGTCCATCCTATCTCAATAGTTGAATGTCAATATTTTTTATCTTACCCTTATATAATTTCATCCAAGCCATGCAACCATGCCATATCTCCTCCTTTCCAATCATGGAATATTCCTAAGAGGATCCTCTAAGGGATCAATGGCTGTCTATAAAATCAATGTTTGGGGGAGTCTTAGCATATGACTTTATAATATAACAAAACCTTTACAAAATTAAATCAATACTTAGCAATATACCTTTTATAACTCTGTTCTCTCTTCTCATGTTAGCAAGCTCTACCATTCATCAAATATTTTTGGGCTATTTCCTTTTCTAATTACCTTTGGTAGAATATAACATCAAGATTCCTATCCCTTATTGGTTATGATTCTACATTAATCATTAGGAGTTTTGCATAAAAAATTCTTTATGTTGTATTTGTAGGATTCCCTCACTTTTGTTTGGAAGAACATGGTTGTAGCTTCAAACATAATTATTACCAGTACCAACAATTACCAAATCACTCTATCATCACTGGATTTGATAGGTCATGGGTAGTGGATTTTTTGCCATTTACACTTTATTTATTTTCCATTTATTTTCTTTTAATATATGCCTATGTTATGCATGTATAACATATATAATACATGTGTTTAATAACAATAAAAATATATGCATATTTCCTTTATTATTTTTATATATTTATTTATAGACATATTTTCCTCTATTTTTTAATCTTAATGAAAAACATGCAAACAATCTCTATTTCCCAAATGCTTGGTAAAGGAAATATCCCATGATCTTGGTACTTTTATTGCCATTTAAATACCCATGAATGAACCATCCTTCATTAACCAAGTTTGTATGCAACAAATATTATTTTACCTATAATTTCAAGTGGACCCACATATCTAGGATTAGGTTTGAAATATTTTATACAAATTTTAGTAGGTTTCACCCTTAATAACACCATGTCTTACACAAAGTATTCTCTTGATGTTCTTTCAAGGTCTGCATAGATCTTTTAGCGATCTACGAACACCTTTAGTTTTTGATTAATTCTCTTTAATTGATCTTCCATTTCTTTTACAGTATCTGATTCAATCGCTACTTGATCTTCCAAATTATCCCATGATAAGGGAGTCCCACATATTCTTCCATACAAGGATTCAAAATTTTCCATACCTAGTGATGCATGATAGTTGTTATTGTATGCGAAATCGACTAGGTATAAGTAATATTTCCATTTAGTATGTTGATCCATACAATATATTCTCAGCATATCTTCTAATATATGATTCACCCTCTTAGTATATCCATCTGTCTTAGGGTGATAGGCTAAATTGATATTCAATTTGGGATCTAATGCTTCATGTAAAGTCCACCATAATTCTAAGGTAAAGTATGAATCTCTATTAGAGATTATAACTTCAAGAAACCCATGTAGAGTCACTATCTCTCTGGAAAATTTACTCACTATAGCAGGTGCATCATCCTATACATTTTCTAGTATAAAATGTGTAACCTTGGTTAACTTATCCACAACCACTAGGATTGCATTATGTCTAAACCTTGTTTTAGGAAAACTGACTATAAAGTCCATTGAAACAACCTACCATTTTTGCATAGCAATATTGTGCGGGTACAAATCACCTATTGGGTGTATATGTTCTGCTTAACTTTGTGACACTCCAAGAACCAGGCCACATAATAATTAATATCCTTTTTATCCCTTGCCATTAATAATCCTTCCTCAATCTCTCACACATATATGCCCCACTAGGATGCGCAAAATAAGGAGTATTATATGCCTTGTTAAGGATTATTTATCTCAATGTCTCCATTATTGAAATAACTAATATATTCTTATAATACAACAAATAATCCCTATACATAAAACACGTATCTTTTCCAGGTTCTTTCTCAATTCGATCGTTACATTCTTGACAAAATTAATATTTTTATTGAATTTCCTTGGCCTGATATTTGTAATTGTAGCAATACACCCTCTCCTACATAGAGCATCAATAATATTATTCTCATTACCCTTGATATATTTGTGTAGACACCAAAATAGCACCAATCCGATTATGTGACTGCAAACACTGATCGCATTGACACACACAGCCCCAAGGGCAGCCCCCAGAGGTTAAACAGTGGTCCTAACCACTCTCACAGCAGTTTTGGAAGGTCAAAGATCAATTTGGCACCTTTAGGCACTTTGCTCAATATCCATTTCACCCTGGAATGAATTCAAACTAGGATTCACCCCACCCAGGGACGAATTCTAGATTCGCTCCAGGGTGGGGCGAATTGCAGGTTTGACAGGAAAAAAGTCAAATCTTGACAAATGGCAGCTCAGATCCGCCACTTAACGCTTCCTTCATCGCATGGGAGTATGGGTGAGCATTTTCGAGCGTTAGAGGCAATTACAAGGGCAGTCATGAAGTCCCTATTTAGGGAGGAATCTCCTTCCCCCTGGGAAGGCATGATTGCCAAGTGGCGCCTCTGCATGCCCATTTCAAGAGACCTCCAGGTCTATAAATTGGTGAGTTTCCTCACCCCAAAATATAGAGAGAAGGAGCATTTTAGAGCAATGAAGTGCTATCATTTTATTGTCATACCTCACACCTTTTGGATTTGCGCCTTTCACATCCTTGATCTCCTTTAGAGGGGAGGTCATTGGGTGACTATTGGGAGGATGAATCTTGAGCCCAAAACCTGACATTTGGCCACAATATCCCACAAAATTTTCCAACAATACCACACAAGAGGTTTTGGACCCATCCCAAGTGGATTGGTGCCGAAATCAGGCCTCAAACGATGGGCGGCCTGCCCCATGGGCGCCCCCTCCCACACTACCACAGTCCTAATCGCCCCCCTTCGGAGTGATGGGAATTCCATGGAAGACTTGCTTTCTTTCATTTTTGCATTCAATTCTATGATTCTTAGATAGGTTTTCATTTAAATTTCGTCTCGTTTTGAACAATTTTGATCATATTTCTATCTTTGCTCGCTTCTACTAATCTACAGGTAGCATCATCAAATTCCCATTGATGGAGGCCAAATTGGGAAAATATGACCATCTGGGTCTTCCCAAAATTCCCCCAATTAGCTAACCCCAAGTTTGCAGGTCTTTTGGAGCTTCCTAGGTAGGACATTTGGGATAGTACCTTTTCGGCATTTTGTTGCAGGTGAATTCGTCCCGCCCCGAAGCGAATTCAAATCGGCAAGGAATTTCCTAACTATTCTTTTTGCAGGGCCTTCCTGGTGGTGTCTTGATGCCCTTGTCAAATTTTCAGAGCTTTTGGATTCATTTTAGTCATATTTTAATTCATTTTTCTTATTCACTTATCGTAGGCTTGGGGATTGCATGCTTTGTTTTATCCGCAGGTGCTACTGACTGTTTCTTGTTCCTTTGAGCACAGGGTCTAGACATCAGAGGAGTAGAAAGGAATCGAGACTCATCAATGCAAGTGGTGGTGACATTTGGTCCACCCATTTTACATGTGGGCACACGGAAGAAGGAAAGGCACCCATGGATGTAACAAGAACACATACTTAAACGCTCCTAGCCCTTGGAAGGGGAGGATGCGCATTGTAACCGAGTTGTGAAACATATCAATAAAAAGGGCTGTCTTCTTTATTCGCATTTTTTTCATTTCGATTCGCTCATGCTTTTCCCTCTTTTCATGCACTTTCAAATTCCTAGGATTTAGCGCTAAGTTTGGTTCTGTTTGCATCACATCTTCGCTTTCCTTTTTTGCTTCCGTATCCTCATGATTTTAGTGGAGATCACGGTGGGACCTTGTCCTATATTTTTAAGATCAGATATCTGATCCAAACTTGGTTGTTTTTGCTTGCAGGTACCAAGTTTTCATACGCTGACTGTTGTTTGTTCCATCAGGAGGCGAATACAGAGCTGTAATTCATCTTACCCAGGGACGAATGGGAATTCCCCCCACCCTGTGATGAATACAGTCCTGTAATTCATTCCCCCTGGGAAGAATTTTAGTCTGTGAAGTTTTCGGGCATAAACTCAGAACCGACAGATGTGGGCAGAGAAGAGGTAAGAGTCCTGAACTTTTCCTGTCATTCTCTGTTATTATTTTTTTGTTTTTTTGGTTTCTTTTTGCATGCTTAGGAAAGTTTTGCTGCATTTTTATTTTGTTTCATGCAAAATAAAAAGAACCCCACACACCATGTGGCAAATTAAACACCAAGGAGATGGTCGTAAAACCCCAGCCCTTGATCAAGACCAACGGTGGATTTCATCACCACCTTGGCTTGAATTTTGCATTCATAAACCCCGATCGCTACTATTGCTAGACGTAAATCCTGATGAAAGATTACCGAGTGTAGCTGGGGTGATTCCCAACACACGAGGATAAGTCTTCTATGGTAGGTGTCATAAATAGGGCGATTCCCCTTTCGTACCGCCTACGTTCCACGTACCATCTGCTCTCACATACCTATAGTTTCCCTCACGTAAGGGCGGGTATATAGAGAGGTTGGTATATCAACCTAGCAATGGTATATCGAAGGGGCGACCAATTTTGGGAGTCATAAGAGCCCTCATTTTGCATTTAAACATTCTTTACAAAAACCTTCAAAAACAAAAAAAACACAAAAAACAAAACACACTAAACCAGGTTTAGGACACACTTTTAATCTTTAAACGAGATAATCACTGCTTTGTGTGTGTGTGTGCTCTTTTATGTTTAGTGTAGCATAAAAAAATCATAAAAAGAGATAAAAATATATTTAGCTTGTAGAAAAACAACACCATGGTGTACACCCGTAGCCAAGCCCAATCAAGGGCAGAAGCTGTAGAAAGTGTACAAGGGGGGACAAGTCACCTCTGCTATAGCCCTAAGGACTTGGTCATACCACCTTGGTGGCCTGACCCACAAGAGAGTCCGCATCATTCCATGTCAATATGGAACTATAGGGACACCCCTTTGGGGGACACGCCCGTTCATCATAGCCCCTTTCAGGAGGAGTCCTTACACGTGGCGCTCAACATAGACAAGAAAGCTCCCTTAGAAGCTCGATATGAGTGGCCACAATGTGATGAAGCGCTAGAGCGGCATAGTGTCCATGAGGAGAGGCCACATGATTATGGCATCCCTCCTTTTCCCCCCATCACTGTTAGAACCAATAGACAAAACCCAGAGTGCAAGGCTCTTCAAGCAGGGCGAGCCAACTCTGCCCACCCCTTTCACACATACGAAAGGGAGCATGAGGAAGACCATTACATTCCTCGAGAGCAATGTACAACACGGGAGCCATGCACTTCCACACCCGCTATGTACCATGGTCACCCACTGAGGCCAGAGCCTCGGGTAAATGTCGCCAACCTCGATAGAGGGAAGTGACCCATTGAGATCTCGGATCATCACGATCGAGGTAAATGCATAGGAGAGGCATCCAGGCCTCCAAGGCTCAAGATGGTGGAACAAATTGACCTAGAAGTCGCCAGACATGCCACCCACCAAGCGTAGATCATGCGGCTTGAGCAAGACCAACAGCAGCTAGAGCGTCTATACCGCCTTAGCAAGGAGCGCATTCAGCACCAAACAGATGAGCTGCTCCATAACCCAGTGCCTGAGAGGGTTCCAACCCCTCGCACCCAAAGAGCGGAACCATATGAGAGGCATAATCCCTTGGTGCGAGATAGGTCCTCGTGACCTTATCAAGTGTTGCCTTCGAGACCCCCTAGACCTGAGCGGGAGGCCACTCCCCGGAACAATGATGGGTACCCTCCGCGGGGACCCACCTAGGGTCATAGGTCTCATCCAGAGACTCCTCAAGAAGCTTACGAGGAGTATGAACAAGAAGAAGAGTGGGCCGAAATGCCCTACCAAGGCGGAGGGGTTGCTATCCGGCCACCCCCCATAGGCCTCAAGTCTCCCACAACCCACAACGGGAGCAAACTAAAGAGGAAGAGATTAAATATTTTGATGCATACAAAGCGTTGCTAGAGCATTTGGAGTCTATGGAAACCAAAGCTTTTGGGCCCCAAAAGCCCATGTTACGCCAACTCCGTAGTCATCCTGTGCATCCATCAGTGCCTGCACCCCCTTACCCCGAACACTTTAAGTTGCCTTAGTTGGCAATCTTTAAGGGTGAGGAGGATGCCCAAGAGCATGTGACCAGATTCTTGAGCCAATGTTTTGGCATTCAGGACAATGATGCGTTGTTGCTAAGGACATTTATAACCACATTCATGGGCCCTGCCTCGGATTGGTTCACTCAATTGTCGAAGCACAGCATCAGTAACTTGGATCAGTTAGTGGATGCGTTCCTCGAATGCTTCACCTTTAACACCAAGAAGAAGGCATCACTAAGTGACCTGGCCAGCCTCAGGTAGTATGAGGAAGAAACCATGGTGGCCTATGGGAATCGGTGGAGGACTCTGCTTTCCAAGCTACCCTACCTCCCTCCTATGTCCGACCTTACACAAATGTTCTCATGAAGCTGTTTGAGATCGATCTCTATGCTATTGTAGCTGCAGCAATATGCCACCTTAGAGGAAGCTCTGGCGCAAGCCAGAATCATCGAAGAGATCAAGATACAGGATGGCGAGATTGCCAAACCTAAGAAGAAAGAATGGAACAAGAACACAAAAATAGGGACTATGCAATAGAAACCCGCTGCGGTCAATCAAGTTGCTATAAATGTCCCTAAGCCTACACAAGAAATACAACCTCAAAAGGCTAACTATCAGGCAGTGCCTCCTAATAATTATGAAAGAGAAAACTAGAAGCAGGAGCAAAATTAGCAGCGTCACCCTAGGCGATAGTACACACCTTATACGGAGTCTAGGGACTCCCTATTTGACCGCTTGTCAGTGGCAAACTTGATCAACCTTCCAGAGATTCAAACCATAGACCCCAATGCTCCCAAGCCTAAGGGGTACAGGGAGGACTTGTATTGTAGGTTCCACAGGTGGAGGGGACATGACCTGAATGCATGTTGGAAGTTCAAAGGATTGATACAAGACCTGATTGACAATAAGACGTTGGCAGTGGACAACCCCGTAGCACCAAAAAACCAGTAGATGGGAGTTTTCAAAGACCCCTTTCCTGCCCATGAGGCATAGGAAAAACCCCTTCAAGTCAATGAGGTGCAATAGAATTACCCCATGCAAGGGTATGTAGGAATGATAAGCATAGTGACTAGGAACAAGAGATACCTAGGAGTTGCCCCCAAGGCAGCCACAAGAGAGGTTCCATCGACATCACAACCTCAATAGCACCCTATGCAACTACCTCTGCCTAGACCCGTGACCATGATTCGGACCAAACTCACGCAGATTTTGAGGACCACATCGGCTAGGCTCTCCATATATGAGCTTATACAACAATCAACACCCCATCGGGAGGCTCTAATGGAGATATTGAAAGCCATCGAGTTGCAGCCCCATGAAGCGAATTCCTTCAACAACTTCGTGGGACATGTCAAACGATGCATGGAGCCAGTCATCACCTTTCGAGAGGATGAAGTTAAATTAGTGTCTGATGACATGGCAGATCCACCCCTGCACATTATTGCATGGGTCAACGGGATCCCGTATAAGAGGGTGTTGGTAGACACTGGCTCGTCCAGTAACATCATTACCACAGCGGCATTGAAACATCTGAAGTTGCCAACCTCTCACATCACGGCTTCCACCTATACACTGCGAGCATTCAATGATGCGATATGCTCGACAGTTGGCACAATTGTCCTACCCATTCAAGTAGGACAAAATATGATACCTACATTGTGCCATATTTTGGAAGGTGAGATGGCTTATAACATCTTGCTAGGGCGGCCATGGATCAGGGACATGAAGTGTGTCCCTTCGATAGCTCATCAGTGTTTGAAGTATACATTTGAAGGGGAAGTACATGTAGTCCCGACGGACTTAGAACCCTTCAAATATTGCAATGCGATGCAGCTGATGCCACAATCGACCCTTCCATCGATGCACTTGGATTTTTAGTTAAATCCATCTAGACAGGGTTCGATTCCGCAAGCACCACTGGTGATAAATCCATCAAAACCCCAGCTAGGTACATCTTCATCATCCGGTCCTTCACCAACAATGCCACCTATCATGGCTAAATAGAAGGACAAAGGGAAGCAAACCCTGGAAGAGGCTCAACCCCTAGAAGAGGAGCTGCCAACAGTATCAACCATCTCTACCAAAGAGATGCCTAGAAAAATGGAAGTTGAGGCTCCTAGTTCACCCAACATGGAGTGGACTCAGGAAGAGCTTTCGTTCCCTCCCCCTCAATCGCCAACAATCACTGTTGAAATGGCCAATACGGGCCTGGGGGAGTATCTAGTGTGGAATGTTGTAGCAACGACCGTGCTAGAGTCCATGCAAGACATGGGGAGACCTCGCCTCCCCATCGGTACAATTGTTCCTTTAGGCTACCCACCAAACCAGACAAACTTTGTGTATGGGGGCCTTGATCATGGTACTAGGCCATGCATCCAAGAGGATGAAGATGAAGAGCCCTTTGCAAAAGATGTCAACTATCTGTCTAACCCAGACTTCGCTCTGAGATATCTTGGCCAATGCAATTGGCATGGATATGGGCTAGGCAGGTATGAGCAAGGAGTGCATGTCCTTTGCCAGCCAAGATACCAAATGCCTTATGACAAGTCGGGCGTGGGGTTCAACCACCCCCTACCCTTGGACATCTTGGTAGAGAGCATGCAAGGCCTAGGGATAGGCAACAAGGGTGGATTGGCATTAGATCCTTATGCCAACCCGAACACAATGTATACATTGGGAGATTACCTCCCATGGTCAACAACCACCCTTGTTAACCTCAATAACCCTTCTCCTTTGCTAGAGAGAGGCAAAATCTCGGGGACTCACTTTCAAGGAAGGTATAAATAGTGTCAAGAGGGATCTTCGGAGGACGAATTAGAATATGAACCAGCATCATATGATCCCTTCAAATATGATAGTGATCACTCACAAGTGATCCCCATGAATGACTGTCAAGAGAGCCTCTTGACAATGTTCCCTCTAGAGGCTCCAATCGATCCAGTGTCGCGTCAAGAGAATCAGGTCCCCCCACGGAGAGTGGAACAACCACAATGGGTCTAGATTAATTTGCTCGAGCAGGACGAGCCTGTAATGCCTCAAACAGTTGTCAAAGCCAATGAGGGCTTTTGGATCTCCGATAGTGATTACGAAGATGAAACAGAAATGACATATCTTAATCACATGCGGTAGGTGTCGCAACCATACCCCTTGGAGATTAATGACATATTTGAACAGATGGGCATAGTGCCAGGGCACGAGTGGTACGTAGACCCAGCGGGGTGGGACCAAGTGTTGGATCCGCCGCTCCAGGTATACGAAGAGCACCTTCCACTCTGAGACCCTAGGGTGATATCAGTGCCGAGGGCAGACCCTATCCTCCTATCAGCACATAGGGCTGATCCATTCATGCCAATACCTCTAGAGCTAGATCCGGAGCACAGAGAACATCCAGAGTGTTCGAGTCATCACACCCATGGTAATGGAGACCAAAATCATTTCATCAACATGATCTCCATTGACTTAACCGCCCCCATCCGCAATCTGGCTGACCCAGCATGGTCATTGCATCTAGACATAGATGCCATTGACTGGGATCACGTCAATTCACCTCCATCCCCATCAGAGTACTGGCCTTTTAGTAAAATGCTTCATTTTACCCCAGGGTCAACTCAGGATATCTTCCATGCTGAAGAGGAACCCGAGGTTCCCAATGCAGATTTAAACTCAGCAAATGATATCCATTTGATCCCGACTCCACACCAGTTGGAGGATGGATCCCACATGTCGGTCGAGGAGACGACTGACGTAGACATCGGCTTGGATCCAATGAATCCACAGATCATCAAGTTGGGGGTAAGCTTATCCCCTGAAGAGCAAGCCGACTACATTGCCCTTCTCAAAGAGAAGAAGGAGGTTTTTGCATGGTCATACAGAGACATGCCGGGGCTAGATCCGTAGCTAGTCATGCATAATCTAATGCTTGATCCGATAATCAAGCCAGTTAAGCAAAAACTACGTAAGATGCACCCAAAAGTGGCCTTGATGGTCAAAGATGAATTGCAAAAGTTGTTGGATGCACAGTTTGTCATCTCGCATGGATTATCCGCCATGGCTGTCCAACATGGTGCCCATCAAAAATCTCGATGGGAGGATTCGCATATGCACTAATTTTTGAGATCTAAACAAAGTGAGTCCTAAGGATGATTTCCCCTTGCCAAGCATCGACGCATTGGTAGACACTACAGAAGGTCACGAAATGCTATCCCTCATGGATGGTTTCTCGGGATACAATCAAATTCGTATCAATCCCGAAGACCAACTAAAAATGGTGTTCACAATGCCTTGGGGGACATTTTGTTATAAGGTCATGCCCTTTGGCCTTAAAAATGCTGGCGCCACCTACCAATGTGCCATGACGTACATCTTCCATGATTACATGCATAAAAATTTGGAAGATTACATGGATGATTTGTTGGCCAAATCTCTTTTGTGCCCAGATCATCTCGATGACTTAAGCAAGATCCTCGATCGCCTCATGGAACATAAAGTCAGACTGAATCCCAAGAAGTGCGTATTTGGCATCACATCTAGAAAACTCTTGGGTTTCATAGTCTCAAAGCGAGGCATCGAGGTGGACCCAAACAAAGTCAAGGCAATCCTTGAAATGGTTCCCCCAACTACCATTAAGTAGCTCAAAAGTCTGTAGGGAAAGGTCGCATCAATCAAGTGCTTCATAGCATAGCTATCTGACAAGTGCTGACCCATGAACAAATTATTGCACAAGGGGGTAGCATTTCACTAGGATGATGAGTGCCAGTCAGCCTTTGACGACATCAAACGATACTTGGCTTCGTCACCAGTATTGGCACCACCTAGACCAGGAGTGTCATTCTACTTATACATCTCAACTACTGAGGTGGCATTGGGCGCCATGCTAGCCCAGAAGAATGAACTTCACAAAGAACAGGCTACTTACTATCTTAGCCACACCCTGGTCAGTTATGAACTTAACTATGCATACATTGAGAAACTCTACTTGGTAGTGGTGTTTGCTACCAAAAAGCTATGCCACTACATGCTGAGCAACACTACGTATGTTGTGTCTAAGGAGAATCCATTGTGGTACATGATGAGTCATACTTATCATAGTAGCCGCACGGTGAAATGGATCATGTTGTTGATGAAATTTGACATAGAGTTTATTGGACATAAATCCATCAAAGGACAGGTCATAGCCGATCAACTAGCAGAGGCTCCTCTCGAAGATGATCAGCCTCTGGTCATAGAACTACCCGATGATGGGGTCTTCCATGTCTCAGAATCACCAGATTCTGATGAGCCTGAGTCACAGGCCGACATAACCCTATTTTTTGATGGTTCTAAATGTGAGCAAGGTGGTGGCATGGGAATAGTATTCTTCACACCACAAGGGGCTCCAATGCCTCTGTCCTTTAAATTAGACTTCTCATGCACCAAAAATAATGCAGAGTATGAAGCCTTGCTCATAGGTCTTCAGACAACAATCACCATGAACATCAAATGACTGAACATCTTTGGTGATTCGCTCTTAATTGTCAACCAAGTCAAAGGGGTATTCCAATGCAAATGCCCAGTTCTGTAGGCCTACAAAGCCCTTGTGGACAAATTCTTGGCAAAGCTTGAGTGGTACGACATCGAGGCACTCCCTCGATCATCGAATCATTTTGCAGACACTATGGCCTCCTTGGGGTCACTAATCCCGCAAGACCTTTTCGGTGATATGACAACCATTCAAGTCAAAACACTATCGCAATCCATGATGGACCGTGCAAGTTCTAACTTGACTCCAGGAATCCACATGATCCAGATTGAACCATCCTCGGATAAGTTCTCTCGAATCCATGATCATCTGAAACATGCCAACTGGGGGTCCTTGTTCTCCCCTACTCCCATTAATAGCAACACAATGCTATTCTTACAAGTTCTCTCCCACTCAGTGTTTGCTAGGGATGAACTTCAAGAGGGATTGGTTGTTCATACCGTCGAGGCTTCCGATCAGCAGGATTGGTATTCACCCATAAGGGACTACCTCAAGTTAGGTAACCTCCCACTTGGATTGACGCATGCCACAAAATGAGCATTCAAGCAAAAAGTGGCCAAGTATGTCTTGTTAGGAGACATTTTATACCATCGTAGCTATGAAGGAATCCTCCTTCGTTGCTTGGACCAACAAGAGTCCACTTGGGCGATCGCCCAAGCGCACGATGGTACGTGCGGTGGCCACTTCAGTGGTATGGCCATCGCAAAGTGCATTCTTTGCATGGGCTATTATTGGCCATCTTTAGAGCGAGATTGTTGCGCATATGTAAGGAAGTGCATGAAGTGTCAACATCATGCCAATTTGATGCACGTACCTTCCCAAGCCTTGCAGACGATCCAGTCGGCTTGGCCATTTTTGCAGTGGGGCTTAGATCTAATCGGAAAGATCTCCCCTGCATCGTCAGGTCATCACACGTTTATCATAACGGCCATAGAGTATTTCACCAAGTGGGTGGAAGCAGTTCCGCTTACCTCTACGACAGGACCCCGCATTGCAGAGTTTATTTTGCATAACATCATATGTCATTTTGGTATTCCATCCAAAATAATCTCGGATAATGGGACATCATTCAAGAACAAAGACGTGCGTGCTTTGACCACAAAGTACAAAATTTAGCACATTTTTTTGACACCCTATTATCCGCAGGCAAATGGGCAAGCAGAGGAGTCAAACAAAATGCTAGTTGCCATCCTCAAAAATACCGTCATAGACAGTCATAAGGATTGGCACATCCAAATCCCACTTGCCCTGTGGGCTTATCGCACTAGCATTCGGACACCCACTAGGGCAACTCCGTTTTCGCTCATGTATGGCTCCGAGGCAGTCATGCCTCTCGAGTTGGAAATTCCTTCCCTACGCATATCAATGCAAGAGTTCATCGATGATGACACTAACGACAGGCCCGGTTAGACCAGCTTACATTGCTTGAAGAACGACATGTTAATTCTCTCGAGCATTTACGTATCTATCAAGAGCGACTTAAGAAAGATTACAACATGAAAGTTCACCTGAGGGATTTTAAGGTTGGTGACTTGGTCTTAAAAGAGAACCAATAGAACTCTAGTTTGTCGTCCCATCTAAGGGACAAGTTCATGGAAAATTGGTTAGGTCCATATGTAATTGATAGTAAAATAGGACCTGGAACATACCGGCTAGCCTCTCTTGATGGAATCAAGGAACTAGAACCCTTGAACATCAGTCATTTGTGACCATTCCATATCTAAAAGAACCATATCCCAAAATGCTCCAAGGATTCCTACAATCGCTTGGTCAATCCCAAAATGCTCCAAGGATTCCTACAATCGCTTGGTCAATCTCAAAATGCCCCAAAGGTACCCATTACCACTTGGTCAACCAAAAAGCTCCAAGGATTCCCACAATCGCTTGGTCAAAAATAAGAAAATTCAAAAATAGTAAAATCATCAAAAATAAAAAAAATTTGCATCTCATTTCCAAGCATACTCAAACTCATCACAACAATAAAGAGCTCTTTTCGCATCTCATCTTCATATTCACAAAAATCAATCCATCAAAAACACAAAAATATGTAGTTGCATTAAGCATCACATCCATACATTGCATATTTGTGATCATACAGGTCAAAGGCACCATAGACTGTAATTACTCCGCCAATCCATCTTGTTCCACATTTCTCCATTCTATAAGCAGTCCATCAAAAATAAATGCCATTCACTTTTTTTTTTTACCATACCAGAATCAGTGGTCTTCTAATGTATCAAGAGTTTTCGTCCTTCAGTCGTTATATAGCTTTCTAGCCATGTACTGTACCAAGTCAGATATATTTTACAAAGGTAGAGTTCTACTTGGATCACACCTTGTTACGTAGCATCCCAACACAAATTAAAACACATAAAAATTCCCAAGTTGTGTGAATGAAAGATGAAACCTGCACAGCAATCCAGGTCACCATAAGCGAAACAGTTATCTTGCTCATCCCCTTGTGCGAATGACCCCAAGAATGCTGAGAGTTGGCAAAAGGACAAGCATCTTCCCTACCCAATTCCCCAAGAATCCCAAGTCCTTAAAAAGTTGCAAACATCATAAAATTTTGCAAAAAGTCAAAACTCCAAAAATTTGACATCACCACCAAAGTGCATACATCAAAAGGCACATACAATAGTGATTCTCATCACTCGAAATTCAAATCCCTTGCTCAAAAGAAAAATAAAAAAAATAAACAGTGATTTTTATCACTACAAAAGAGCAAGTATCCCAATACAATTGAAGAAAAGAAGGGAGTCAAACTTGAATCCCTGGAACTCTCAACATTCCGACAGGTCATGAGGCAAACCTCAGTATCGGTTTGGTGGATAGCCTATCGGTCACTCGGTGGTAAACCTCCCGCATGACGATATATCTGTCACATTAACTCATGTACGGATCAATGTTTGCATGTGGATGAGCTAGCTTATGGTATCCTAGATAGCACCGTAGATTAATCCGACTACATACAACAAAGGAGTTAGTGGAGCTAATTAGGTGATCCTCGGTACAGGTTTGGTTGACAGACCTATTCGGCACTCGGCGGTATCCTGACAAATACCACATAAACGAACTCAATTGCACACACAGGGATGTGAAATAACTTGGTCAAAGACAAGTCCGATTCATACCTTGTCCAAAAGTCTTGTAAGATAAAGTATAGTCATGGCTAGTTAGTTAAAACCATCTGAGTCTCAAAAAACCTTAGCTACATTCTAAACCAACTACGCTATCTTTCATCCTCGCATTGCCATCAACAATCGCCAAAAACCACAAAGGTCTAAATAGTCTATGGTGCTCTCGCCAAACAACACAAATTCAATTCATCCATTACATTTGCATATCCTAAAATTTAGAAACATTTGCATTCATCATAACATATGCATCCATCAAAATAAATTAACATGCATACATCCATACTCATCACTCATCATGCATAAAATCAAATCATCACACTCGCATAAACAAAATAAAGTCATTTCCAAACCCCCCCCCTCAATCCAAAAACCCCCGCAAAGGCCCCCCCCCCCCCAAAAACACCACCCACACCCCCCCCCCCCCCCCCCCCCCCCCCGGGGCCCCTATGGTGTGGGTCCTATGAGACCCCTTAGGGCGGCTACTGCTAGCCCTCGCATCATGCCTACTCGCCCCCCTCATCCAGTCACCTACATCGAGAGGATGCTGATTGCTCAGTCTCACTCCCTCTCGAGCGGTGTGACGATCCGCCTCCATTGAATGTAGGGACCCACCCACCAAGGTGGCTAATCTCTGCCTCCAGCTCCAACCGCTGCCACACCAAGTCCATCTCCCACTGGCGATACGTAGCCAAGTTCTCATCATGTTGTGCCAAAGCCCTATCCCTCTTTGCCAGCTACATCCGTAGGAGATCCCTCTCCCGTGCAGCATCAGTACCCCATCCTGTCGATGGTAGGCAGCCAATGCATTCTCTCGCTCTGCCAGCTGCATGCACAAGAGATCATGCCTTTGCAAAAACCCCTCCAATCATGCATTCTCAGCGTGTAACCTGAACTTCGTGTCCTCCAAATCTACTTGAGGCATGGGCATCTCTGGAATAGCAGCCTACTCTGGCTCCCACTGCTTCGTGATGTCCTGCATCTCTGGCTGATCCGGAACCCCAAAATCCACATCCTCATCCTCCACCTCCACCATGTCTGCATCCTCCCATGGAGCTCCCCAATCATCTCCTAGTGCCTCGGCACCCTTCCCTCCTACTGTTGTTGCCTCTACGCCTCCCAGTGGCCCCTCTCCCTGCCATCACCATAGTACCCACCATTGGTCATACTCTACGATAGTCCCGACGTCATCCACATCCAGGACATCGATCACCGCATCTGAATCCTCGCCTAGTGGCACGATGATCGATCGATCCAGAGTCCTCTCGTCCCCCCGATGTCGATAGACCACGGGCTCACTAGGCAACCCCTGGCGCACCCCAAACTATCGTGTCACCCGATTGTAAGGGAAGAACTCATGCTCGGTCCCATGTCACCAATCAGCCACCACTCCCTACGTACCCATTGGAGCCACTCTCCAGCCTTCGGCCAGGCTGGACAGTCTCGATAGGGGTGCCAGAACACCTCCCCTAGAGTAAGCCGAGCGAAGGCATCGGCATAGTGCCCTACGACACCTGCCCACCATCGACTCTATCCCTGCTCCTCAGACCATCGCCATAGAACCACGTAGCCTATATCCTTATCCTCCATCTCTGTCCGAGTCATCCACGGTAACCCTACTGGCCTCTCCATCGCTATGTGTTGCCAAGCCCAGCTCTGCAACAGATAGCTGTAGCTAATCCCCTTTCACCTTCGATAGTGGACCTCGTACAACTCACCATAGAGTTGTGCCAACAGCGTCTGTCCCCACCTCATGATCAGTGGTGCCTCCGTCGGGCACTCCACCAGCTGACAGACCACATCCAATAGGTTCCACGGGAACCTCGCACCTGACGAGTTAGGTAGCAGCATGTTGGAAATGAGGCCCATGAGTACTGCGTGCCTCACTCCCAACACCCCTCTCTCAAGCCACCATCGGACCAAAATCCCACCAATTTGGCAGTCGCCCTCTACCCTCTCCACTGGGCTCTCCACACCCAGCTCCTCCCCATGCCCGAAGCATCGTATCAGTACAGTTGTCTACTGATCATGTGGCAATGTTCTGATCGACAGTCCATCTATCAGAATCCAGAGAAGCCGATAGACATCCTCCAAGGTCACTGTCATCTCCCCTATTGGGAGATGGAAGGTGTTGGTCCGGGGATCCCACAGGTTGATCAGGGCCATTAGATAGGCCCGATCCCCGACCACAAGCTCTAGCCGAGTCACCTACTTGAGCCCAAGGGCATCAAGCCACTCCCAGTCAGCCATAGTTAGCGCCCCCATGCTTCAGCAAAAGTAGTAGGCACACGATACCGGCTCTTCACAACCTACAAAAGAAAACAACACAAAAACATTAAAATCATGAAAAATTGTACAACAATAATATGAATATACAACACTGCCTACCAACGTACAGCTCAAAAGCAACAAAATTCACAAAAATTCAAAAAAAAAAAACAAAAAAGTTTGTCAGTCTTAGGGTTTTCTGTACTCTAAGTTTCAAACTTCCAGACAGCATAAAAACATAAAAACAAGTTGAAAAAAATAATTTGTTGGCCTTAGGGTTTCTGTACTCTAAGATTAAAACTGACAACAAAACAAAATAAACACAAAAACAATTTAGCAAAAATAGTTTGTCAGTCTTAGGGTTTCTGTACTCTAAGTTTAAAACTGACAACAGAAAACAACACAAAAACATTTTTAAAAAAAATACAGTTTGTCAGTCTTAGGGTTTGTACTCCAAGTTTAAAACTGACAACAACATAAAAACACAAAAACATTTTTTAACTACAGTTGTCAGTCTTAGGGTTTTTGTATTCTAAGTTTAAAATTGACAAAGTCTGCACAAGCAAAACAAAATTAAAATAATAGTTTTCAACCTAGGGTTTTCACCTATGTTTTAAAACTGACAAGTTCAACCTAAAAAACTAGGGTTTTACGTTTCGTTTATCCTAGGGTTTTAGTTTAGAAAAATCAAAATTTTTCCTAGGGTTTACTTTAGTGTAAAGCAGAAAGTAAATTTCTATTCCATTTTAAAAAGAAAAATAAAAATTTCAACCTAGGTTTTAACTACGTTTTTCGTTCAATTTTAAGCTAAGTCTTGGTTTGTGTTCAACTCAGTTTTAGGGTTTCAATTTTAATTTTGGAGAACAACATAACAAAGAAAAATAAACAAATCACTTGCAGTTTTAAAACATATAACAAACAAAAGCAATAACGCTAAGGAGCACTTACTGGTCTCGCTTCGGCTCCGTCGCTCGATCTAGTCTATGCACTCATGATGTCGGGAGAAATTTGGCAGTGCTTCGCTTCACAGAATTAACCTCCTCCTCCTCAGAGCTCCAAATCGCAAGAAAATTCGAATGCAAATGAGCCCAAACCCTAGTTTTGGCCTTTAAATAGGCTTTTTGAGCTTATATTCGTTCCTCCCTAGGATGAGCGCTCTGGTTAGCGCTCGTCCCACCTTGGGATGAATACTAAACTGGTATTCGTCCCACCCCGGAATGAATTCAGGGCAAAAATTTCAAAAACAAAAAAAAATTGAACAAAAATGCACCAAAACAGCTAATAAACTTGCCCGATGAAAGTGCTTTTGCACTTGACATCCCGGGCATGCAAAATAGATGTTGGGGCTACAAATTGTCACTATCCTACTCCCTAAGAAGGCCACCATGGCCAGACCGCTCCACGGGAAGACGGATTTTTGACAATTTCAGCTCCAAAAAGCATCACCAAAAGGGTTAACACCCACCAAAAATAGGTCTAAATGTCGAGAAACTGCACACACGTTCAACGATAAGCATCTGAAGGCACCTTTGCACCAGTCATCTTGGGTCAAGCGACTCGTCACTTTTCTCATGCAGGTCATTCCCTCATCGATTCGTCGCTTGAGGGGGTAGTCACACTTAGTCGCCAATCAACAAATACACACCCAATTAAGGAAAACGGCATGCATTCAAAGAATCATTGACAAAGACAATCACGCTCCTGCTTGGGGCAATAAACAAGCAATAATCACAAGCTGATCAAATCACTTGGCATTTCATGAATCATGAACTCAAGGTTCTCACAGATAAAAGGTTGTGCCCTTTGCCTATTCATGACTGATCAATGTCCAAGATCAAGTAACACCTCACCGAAAAAGGTTAACACTTGAATTAAGTTCCTTCACTCGTCAGAAGCAAGGATTCAAGAATGCATGCCCTTTCCATACTTGGGGCATCAAAAGTTGGTTAGGTTACTGAGAAACCCTAATCATTAGTGCTTTGGTTATCTATTTTTGCTCGACGTTGCGCCATGCACAACGCATCCCAAAAAGGGGCATCTATAGACACCAAAACAACACCAATCCGATTATGTGACTGCAAACACTGATCGCATTGACACACACAACCCCAAGGGCAGCCCCCAGAGGTTAAACAGTGGTCCTAACCACTCTCACAATAGTTTTGGAAGGTCAGAGATCAATTTGGCACCTTCAGGCACTTTGCTCAATATCTGTTCCACCCTAGAACGAATTCAAACTAGGATTCGCCCCACCCAGGGACGAATTCTAGATTCACTCCAGGGTGGGGTGAATTGCAGGTTTGATGGGAAAAAAGTCAAATCTTGACAAATGGTAGCTCAGATCCGCCACTCAATGCTTCCTTCATCGCATGGGAGTATGGGTGAGCATTTTTGAGCATTAGAGGCAATTACAAGGGCAGTCATGAAGTCCCTATTCAGGGAGGAATCTCCTTCCCCCTGGGAAGGCATGATTGCCAAGTGGCACCTCTGCATGCCCATTTCAAGAGACCTCCAGGTCTATAAATTGGTGAGTTTCCTCACCCCAAAATATGGAGAGAAGGAGCATTTTAGAGCAACGAAGTGCTGTCATTTTATTGTCATACCTCACACCTTTTGGATTTGCGCCTTTCACATCCTTGATCTCCTTTAGAGGGGAGGTCATTGGGTGACTATTGGGAGGATGAATCTTGAGCCCAAAACCCAACATTTGGCCACAATATCCCACCAAATTTGTTGACAATACCACACAAGAGGTTTTGGACCCATCCCAAGTGGATTGGTGCCAAAATCAGGCCTCAAACGGTGGGCGGCCTGCCCCATGGGTGCCCCCTCCCACACTGCCACAGTCCTAATCGCCCCCCTTCGGAGTGATGGGAATTCCATGGTAGACTTGCTTTCTTTCATTTTTGCATTCAATTCTATGATTCTTAGATAGGTTGTCATTTAAATTTCGTCTCGTTTTGAACAATTTTGATCATATTTCTATCTTTGCTCGCTTCTACTAATCTACGGGTAGCATCATCAAATTCCCATTGATGGAGGCCAAATTGGGAAAATCTGACCATCTGGGTCTTCCCAAAATGCCCCCAATTAGCTAACCCCAAGTTTGTAGGTCTTTTGGAGCTTCCTAGGAAGGACATTTGGGACAGTACCTTTTCGATGTTTTGTTGCAGGTGAATTCGTCCCGCCCCGGAGCGAATTCAAATCGGCGAGGAATTTCTTGACTGTTATTTTTGCAGGGCCTTCCTGGTGGTGTCTTGATGCCCCTGTCAAATTTTTAGAGCTTTTGGATTCATTTTAGTCATAGTTTAATTCATTTTTCTTATTCACTTATCGTAGGCTTGGGGATTGCATGCTTTGTTTTATCCGCAGGTGCTACTGACTATTTCTTGTTCCTTTGAGCGTAGGGTCTGGACATCGAAGGAGCAACAAGGAATCGAGACTCATCAATGCAAGTGGTGGCGACATTTGGTCCGCCCATTTTACATGTGGGCACGTGGAAGAAGGAAAGGCACCCATGGATGTAACAAGAATGCATACTTAAACGCTCCTAGCCCTTGGAAGGGGAGGATGCGCATTGTAACCGAGTTGTGAAACATATCAATAAAAAGGGTTGTCTTCTTTATTCACATTTTTTTTGTTTTGATTCACTCATGCTTTTCCCTCTTTTCATGCACTTTCAAATTCCTAGGATTTAGCGCTAAGTTCGGTTCTGTTTGCATCGCATCTTCGCTTTCCTTTTTTGCTTCCGTATCCTCGTGCTTTCAATTTGATTATAAAATCACACTAAACCATAAACTTTGTCCATCGGTGTTGTTTATAATTCAACAAGCGTTGAGTAAAAATATAACTTAAACTCTGGTGATCTATCTTGAATTCAAACAATTTTCCAAGAAAATAGTGCCTCCAAATATTAAGAGCATGCACAAAAGCTACCAACTCCAGTTCATGAGTAGCATATTTTACCTCATATCTCTATATTTTCTCTAATTGAAAGGCAATGAAAATTTTATCTTGGGTTTAAACCCCTCCTAATCCCTCAATTGATGCATCAGTACACACTGTAAATCTCTTAGAAGGATTAGATAACTATAGAATTGATGTGTTAATCAACCTCTCTTTCAGAGTTTGAAAGGCTTCCTCACAGTGATTTATCCACTTAAAATACTTTCCTTTTCTTTGAATTTTTGTAATAGGTTGAGAAATATTTGAAAAACCTCTAACAAACCATATATAGTAGCCTACTGACCCCATAAAATTATGCACCTCAATTATATGTATGGGTGTAGGCCATGAATAATTGCTTCAATCATTTTAAGATCTGCAACAAACCCTCAATAGATACTATATGTCCCAAATACTATAATTATAGAGTGTATAATTCACACTTTGATAGCTTCCCAAATAGTTAATTCTTCATAAGAATCTCAAGCATAGTTTGCATATGTTGATCATGTTCCTCCTTATTTTGAGAATATATCAATATGTCATAAAAGAACATGACCACAAAATGGTCTAACTGCTCTCTAAAAATTATATTCATGATATTCATGAATGCAGTTGAGGTATTAGTCAACCCAAAATGTAGAACTATAAACTCATAATGTTCATACCTTGTTCTAAAAACATATTTAGATGTGTCTTCTTCTAGAATTCTTAGTTTATGGTAACCTGATCTAAGGTCAAATTTTGAGAAGATGATAGCCCCTTTTGTTGATCAAAAATATCATCTATTCTTAGAAAATAATATCTATTCTTGATGGTAACCTTATTCAAAATATGATAGTCTATGCATATTCTTAGGTACCCATATTTCTTTTTAACAAATAAAATATGGTCACTCATCTTTTAGCTTGATGAGCCCCTTCTCCAACAAGTCCTAAAGTTCCATCTTAAATTTTTGTAACTCTATAGGAGTCATTCTATATGGTGCACTAGCAATGGAAAGATATCCAGGAAATAACTATATAGAAAAGTTAAATTCTTTTTGAGGAGGTAAATCTGGTAGGTCATATGGAAATACATCCTTGAAATCACCCAAAATAGGATGCTTCTAGAAGAGGTCAGAATCAACTTTAGTCTCTTCTTTCTTGTTCATATTAACTACATAGATCATTCTCCTCTTCCTTATTACCTTCTTTACTTGCATTGCTGACAATAGATGTGGTTTAAAAAAACCATGGTCATAAAGAATTCTAATTCTCTAGCTAGATTCATCTGTAAACTCCAACCATCTATCTTCAAAATTCAAAAGAGCCTTATGGAATTTTAATCAATCAACACCAAGAATGATGTAAAGATATGCAAAAGTACAACATAAAATTACCAGTTGGTTTTACCTTGGGGTAAGATAATGTAAGGGTCAAATTAAATTTTGTTTACTTTGTAGGTTTTCTTTTATCCATACTCCACTTTTGAACCATTAGCCAAAAAATTAGGTCTTTTCGGTATGTCCCTCACTAAACTAGTGGAAATAAAACTATCAATAGATCCACTATCTATCAAAATATGTACATCCTTATCATAAATTTTACCATTTATTAGAAAAGGAGTAACTTGCCCATCAAGAATGAGACTACCTATTGTAGCAAAGATCATATCCTATGGGTTGTTTCTTCTATAGATTCTTGACGAAGGTCAGATCTATGGGGACACTAGATGGTAAAACAGGGACCTTTGCATACATAGCATCCATTTCAGGAGCTCTCCTACCCTTGTTGATATCCTCATTCCTACCTTGTGATGCAACTTCCTTAGCCTTCTCCTGACCTGATGGTCTCTGATCATTCCTTCTAGGATACCCCTTACCATATTTTCTAAACTTATTGCCTTGGAAGTTATTTATGTTTTTGTTTCCTGCTTGCTTTGGTCCTCTCTTTTTGGCTTTTTGCTCTATTCTTTTTTCCACTCCATAAATCCTGCACTATTACACTTCCTAAGTTCTTATTTATATTTTTTAGATAGCTTCTAGTAATTTAAATATACATTTTTCTCTTCTTTATGAGCTAAATCAAAATCTTTAGGAAGGTCTTAAGGATTATGCATATTTACCACTATTCAAATTTTGGGATGAAGTCCCAAAATAAACTTTTGAACTTTCATATCTTCATTACTCTCATATTGGGTTGCATATTTTAGTAGTTGGATAAATTTTTGATGATATTCTTAGAATGTTATTGATTTTTGTTGCAAGTTAGTAAATTCTCCAACTTTCTCCATATAGTACTTCTTAGGTAGAAATATTTTTTTCTAAATTTCTTAACAAAATTCTCCCATTTGAGGTATGTAGCTTGTTAGTTGCTAATCCAGCATCACACGCTAGTGTGGGGAGTAATTTCTATTCTAACCATAGAATGGTCATCACATTGGGATAGGGTAAACAATATATGGAGGAGTTTGATTCCATAAGGGGGTGGTTTCAACTATCTACACCACAAAAATAGGAAAAAGGAAAAGGGAGGAAAGAACTAAAATTGCCATAGCTAGAAATCACAAGGATGGGTATAGCCACATCAATACCTATGAGGAAAATATGCCTCGTATGAAAAACATAATCAAAATCTAACAGATCACACGACTATGCTTTTGTTCTATCTCCTATCAACAATTAGCAAGAGGTAAATTCTAGAACTAGAAAATAGGTGCATGAGATCCAAGATGTAGAATCAGAGCACTCCTATTCGATTGGATTTAGAAAAAATAAACCCATAGTCCATATCTACAAATACCCACTCCTGAGTCACTCAAGTAAACCCCATAGAATCTAGACAATAGAATAATACATGACAACTTAAATGACCAAATAGAAATAAAAATTTATACAATTAATAGAGAATAAAGAGATGAAATCGGGGATGAAACAATACAGAATTTGTATCTACATAGAGTTAAAACTTACATATGAATTGTAATGGCTAAAGAGTCATCCTTAGGAATGACCATAATTCCATTATTTATAGGCATATTTACATGAATTAAAAAATTGAACATTTAATGGTAGGAGGTGGGAAGACAATCCTTGAAACAAAAAAATACCACACTTGTACATTGTTCCTCTAGAGAACATCGATATTCAAGAAGAATGTAGATGTACCTAATTCAATCTAGACATTTATATCTTCAGATGATTCTACCCAACTCATAAATTCTTAGCTACCTCATCCTTCTCCTTGTCTGGTGATCCACTAGTTAAGCGGTGAGTGATAGGTTTTGAGGTACCTTCAGAGCACTATACCATAAATCCATCATAGTTGCTTACGTTGTTAGGTACTTGAACTGCTATAGTAGCGCATACATCTTTAGCTTTAAAGTTTGGGTGATAGCAGAAGTTTTACATACTAGGAAAGTGCTTACTTTGCTCTTCTTTCCACCCATGAGGGTATTGGGGAGCGAAGGCAGGGATGTTTTTGAGGTACCATCCATGTTTTACTTGTATCTTTTATCTGATATGGGTGGGTGTCTATCTCCTTCCTGAGGGTAGGGTTCTACAATTTGTCTACCCATGCTAGCCCCTCAAAATGTTCATCCAACCAGTTGGCCAGGTCTTTTGAAAATTTCCATTGAACATTAAGAGTGGGTGTTCACCCACTCGTGTCACCCACCCTGCTTGATTCTGCCATCCACTCATTAGTTTTGTTAGAACTAGGGCCACTACTACTAATTTGACATCTTCTGCTCGTCCATCCATACCTTCAAAATCTAGTGAAATCCTTTTGAGTAAATGGAATCACTTCCCAAAGGGAAGAGTGGGTGAAGCATGTAAAATTTCACCCACACTTTTAGTGAATTACAGGGGTTTTCCAACTTGTCAAAAAAATGGACCGAGAAGAATTAGGAAATATAATGGTTAGAATAGGGAAACTAAGGAGAGGAAGTGTAGAGGAAAGTATGACACAAATAAGGAAACAAACATGAAAATATATTGGAAGAAATGAGACATTTAACATGGTGAAAAGCAAAGTGGAGAAAATGGGATAGGGGCTCAACCAAAATGAGCAAAAGGGAAAACCAAGAAAAATAAATCCAGAAGGAGAGAATTGAGATGGTCAATACATAAAGAACTACCACAAACAAGAGTAGTAGGAAGACAAGCAGTTTAAAGAGCATGAAAACGCTCAAGAAGCTTGTTATAAGACGTGCACATAAGGAAAAGGAAATAGGAAATAGTAGAGATAGTGAAGCCTTTGTTATTGATCATAATATTTATAGACAACAAAGGGGAGATGAAGAAAAGGGGAGGAAGGTTTGGGTAAATAGGGAGACATGAAGAAAAACAATACCAAGCCTATAATGTGAAACCAATGGGGCATAGACCCTTCTTCATGAGGTATGCTTATGGATTGAATCCCCCTAAATGTAATCCATCGAAGACCTAGGACATTCCAAGAGTAGACAAATTGCCAAGAGTAGACAAGCTTATACTGAGAGGGGGGTGAACAGTATAAGACCACTTTTTACTTTTCTTTCCCAATCAATATTATGCAATGTATCAATAGCAATATCAACAACAGTAATCAAAGCAATGCACAAATCACCACACACAATAGAGACACCAATTTAACGTGGTTCACCCAATGTGGGCTACTCCACGGAGAAAATATTTCACTAATATTTTCTCAATAAATCTCTTGGGAATCCTTTCCCTATTACAATGTTTATGGACCTCTATCCAAAGGAGACACCAATCCCCTAATCAAGTTCGTGGATCTCTATCCATAGGAGAACTCCTTTCTCCTCTGCTCTGGTTGGTGATCTTCTAGAAGAACTGTTGCCTCCACTACACTAGCTAATGGATCTCTATCCACTGAAGACTCTTGTCCTCACTCAGAAGACCTATCCTCACTACCCTGGCTAATGGATCTCTATCCACTAGAGACTATCATCCTCTATACTCTATCACCTCCAAAGCTTGCTCTTAGCTCTATCTCAAATCTGCACTAAACACAGTCCTTCGATCTAGCACAAATCTGCTCAATCTCTGTCTCTGGTCTGGCACAAATCTATCCTCAAATCTGCACCAAAATCTATCCTCAAATATGCACTAAACACAATCCTTCGGTCTAGCACAAATCTATCCTCAATATCTATCCTCAAGCCTTAACACAAAGCTTGACTTAATCACAAATCAACTCTGCTAGATCTACCCCAAACCTTAACTCAAGGTTTGAACAAATCAATCAATCAAATCTGCTCACAAGTCTTCTCAAAGACTTGTCTCAAATATACCTTGTAAGCTTCCACAAAATCTCACACTAATCTATCCACAAGTCCTCTCTAGAACTTGTCCAATATACTCAACAATATTTATCCTCAAATATGTATTGTAAGCTTCCACAAAATCTCACACCAATATATCCACAAGTCTTCTCTAAGACTTACCTCAAATATACTCAACAAGTCCTCACTAGAACTTGTTCAATCTCATAGAAACATATAGAGAATTGTTAGAGACTCAATATGCTTCACATTCACAACAATGCTCAATCACTTTCAATCTCTCTTTTTACCATAGAAACATATAGAGAATTGTTAGAGACTCAATATGTTTCACACTCACAAACACTCAACCTCTTTCTCAAATCAATTTAGAATATGGAACAATTTATTTCATAGAACTTGAACTATCACTTCAACACATCCACTTGACTAGGCTCAACCAACTCCACTCAATCACTCAATGAAATAATCCTTGCTCACAAACCCTAGTCCAAGCATATGAACACTCACTCAATTATTTCCAACAAATCTCACATAACAATGATACTCATGATCTTTCACAAACCCTAGTTCAAGATAGTTCACAACTTCACATAACAATGATACTCATGATCTTTCACAAACCCTAGTTCAAGCATATGAAAGCTTTACTCAATATTTCCAACAATGCTTATCAAACAAGGTTTTTATCATCAACTCTCACTCATAAAAACCTTCAACAATCAAACTCAACAATGCTTATCAAACAATCCTTTTCACTCCAACTTAGCATTCACAACATCCAACAATCACTCACTAGGAAGATGTGCCCATACCTTTTTGTTTGATGAAGAAAATGACCTCAAAACCTATCTTAAACACAATTTTCTTCTTTGCCAATTTCAATGGTTAGATGATAAAATATCACACTAACACTCTCTCAAAAATATTTCTCAATTACAAAAATAATCAAACTCAAATACACCTTATTACTCCTTTGAAATTAGCAATCATCAAATCATACATAAAAATAATTACTCAATTACACCTTATAATCTCCAACAATTAAATTAACATCCTCCAAAAATTAAACTTTCAAAATAATATTGCCTACCCTTTTATCTCCCTCAAATACTCAATATCCAAATTAATTTAGGCAAAAATAAACTTTATAAACCATCAAAAATATTTTATTTTTCCAACCTTAGCAAATCCGAAATAATCAAGTGACCAAGGCAATTAACATCAATGCATACCTTTAACACTAGCCAAAAAGGGCCTCGATGGGTTTCGAACGTGAGGCTTCCTCCTATCGAGCGCCTTATCGAGGTGCTAGCCCACCACGTGGGCTACAAGCCTCCATGCGAAGGGGAAGGCTCAAGCCTTCCTCTTCTTTCCTTTTGATCGATGCACATAAATGAAAATGCCCTTCTTCCTTGCAAAATGAACATGGTAGGTTTCAAACCCTGCTCTCCTAGCCTACCACAAGCCTTAACACAACCTACCGTCACCAACTACGCTACACAACATTATGTGAGGACAAAGGAGCCCTGCTCCTATTTGTCCTATCCTCTACCACCAAAAACCTTTAAACATGAAAACCTTACACTCTTTTGCACATGAATTTTGGAGCCTTGATTAATCGAATGCATTGGGAGTTTTTGACTTAGGATTTGCCCTCCTTTTATACACGAAGACCTCATGCCATAAAACATCGATGCTAAATCAAATTTCAAATTCAATTTTAATTTAAACCTTATAACCCACTTTAGGGTTATTTAAATTAATATAAATTAATTTATAATTAAATTAAAATTAAGTTATAATTAACTTAAATAACTTTGGAAGTTAATTAAATTAATTTATAATAAAATTATATTAATTAATTTATAATTAATTTAAATTTCCCTTTTTAATATTATAATAAAATATTATAATATTATTTGCTTGGGCCTCTTCTTTGCACTTTGGACCACATATGACCACCTGGAACCGGATCTGACCATCTGGAAGCGGACTCTCCTTTTTGCACTGATTGCGGAACTGCTTCTTCTTGCACTGCTCACTAAAACTGACTTTTGACATCAATGACCACTCACTCTTGACATCAATGACAACTCATCTACTCAAAATGTCCAACAATCTCCCCCTTTGTCATTGATGGCAACCCAATTATCTTTTCCAATTTCCTTAACCTTTTTCTATTCTGCTCCCCCTAGGAAACTGCTCCCCCTGACTCAATGCTCTCTCCTTAAATCAAATCTCTCCCCCTTACTCAAATATCTCCCCCTTTGACATCAATGGCAAAGGGTCACCTTTGGGGCTCGGGGCTAAGAATGAGTCTCTTAGCTTAGCCCCTCCCCCACCTCCTCTTGAGGTGGTTAATTCTGGGGTGGGAGTATTTCTACTCCTAGCATACACTGATCTTTACCTTTGTCCACTTTCCTTCTCATCTGATCCTTCTGATTCCTCTGACTGTTCCTGTTCCTGCTTGTCTCTAGAATTTTTGCTCTACACCACTTTGTTGTATGTCCATCATTATTGCACTTGTAACACTTAATATTGTTATTCCTTGGAGGTGCAAATATCTTGGGATTTCTCTTGGTGAAGCCATATCTATTCCTATCATGAACCCTACAATTCATTGCCTTGTGACCAAACTGATTACATGAGTAGCAATACCCATGAAAAAGTTGCCTGTTTCTGAAGTTCCCATATTCCTGTCTTTCATGTGTCCTGCACTGTGAAGCCTTGTGCCCAAATCTATGACATGAGAAACATCATCCATTGAAATTTCCTTGCCTTGACCTCATTGGTCTCTTAGTCTCTTTTACCCTGTGTTGGTTCCTGTTCCATCTGTTCCTCTTTTGTGCATTGTTCTTTTCCTTGTTGAACTTTCTATTGTCCAACTCATCCTCAGAAGTCTCACTTTCTCTTACACTATCTTCTTCTGAAGTTTCTTCTTCTTCAGAACTTGAGGTTGACTCCTCTTCTTGTTTCTTTTGTACCTATTCAAAACCAAGACCTATTTTGTTTGTTGACCATCTTTGTACCTTGATCATCTTATCTACGATCTTTGAGCTCTTTCCAAACTTGTGTAGCTTATCCTTAGACTTTTCTACTTCTTCCCTTAGTAGAGCTACTTCTTGTTCTAATCTTTCACATTCTAAGACCTTTGCTTCTAACTTATCCTTGAACTTCTTTGTCTTAGCCATTGACTTATTTAGATCCTCTATAAGCTTTCCTCTCTCTTCATCACATTCTTGAAACTGAAGCTTAAGTTGGGAATTTTGCTTTCTTACCTTCTTTAATGTGTTAAGAGCATAAATAAGCTCTCCCTCAAGATCAACTTCTCCTTTCTCTGATTCTTCCTCTATTTGTTTGCCTTTGAAAACATCTTCATTATTTTCTGACTTGTCTTCTATAGGATCACCTCCTTCTTCTTCTAGTGCCATTAGAATATTCTCTTCTAGTCCTTCAAGTGTATCTTCATATTCATCATCACTGAAACTGAAACCACTCTTTGTACAACTATCTTCAAGATGTCCAAAGTTACCACATCTAAAACACTTGAGAATTATTGGTGACCTTTTCTTAACTTCTTCTTTTTCTTCTATCAAAAATAGAACTTCATCTTTATCATTATCTGAGAAACTATTATCACTATCACTTGAGTACTTACTTGCCTTGTCTGCATAGTAACTCCTCTTCTATCTTTGAAAGAACTTCTTTCCTTGTTTGCCTTGTCCATCCTTGCCTTTCTTTTGGTACCTATATTTTTTTGATTCCCTGTTCTTATGATCCTATTTTTCTTCATCATTGCTATTTCTAGCTTCTTGACAATCAGTTGCATAGTGACCATACTTTCCACAATTGAAACATCTAACATATTTTGCATCTTTAAATCTTCTTGGATCCTTATTCCTTCTACCATAATTTGCTTCTTCATCACTGGATGACTCATTGCTTGAATCTGACTTCTTGCCCTTTGTCTTCTTAGTAGCTTTGAAGGTTGCTTCCTTCCGGAGATTAGGTTCCTCTTTTGTTCTCATCTCAAAAGTTGTAAGAATACCAAGTAATTCATCTCTTGTCAAAATATCACCATATTTTGATTCCTCTATAGCAGAAATATTTTCACTAAACCTTTTTGGGAGAGATCTTAAGATCTTATCACAAACATCAGATTCTTGAACCTCAAGTCCAAGTCCTTGCATGGCGTTAACAACCTCATCTACACGAAGTAGATAAGCACTAATGTTTTCCTCATCCTTCATTCTTAATTCTTCAAATTGTCCTTTGAGATTTTGTATCTTTACCTTTTTGACACTTTTATCTCCTTCATATATGCTTTGCAACTTATCCCAAATTCCTTTTGCTGATTTGCAATGCATAACCTTTATGAACTCTGTTCTATGCAAACCTTTCAAAATTGCATTCATTGCTTTTGAATTGTAATGATGTAGAAGCTTACCATATTTATCTATAGGTGGAGTAGCTGGTGGTGTGTATCCATTTTCAATTGCTTCCCATATTTCATTGCCAAGTGCCATCAGGTGAATCTTCATTCTCATACTCCAAAATATATAATCACTTCCATCAAATACTGGTGTTGAATTATCTGAGGATCCATTCTTAGAATCCATTGTGTTCTTGTAAGATTTTCCTTCAAGTTGTTAAACTCTTTCGAAGGAACCCGCTCTGATACCAATTGAAGAACACAAGCTTATACTGAGAGGGGGGTGAACAAGTATAAGACCACTTTTTACTTTTCTTTCCCAATCAATATTATGCAATGTATCAATAGCAATATCAACAATAGTAATCAAAGCAATGCACAAATCACCACACACAATAGAGACACCAATTTAACGTGGTTCACCCAATGTGGGCTACTCCACGGAGAAAATATTTCACTAATATTTTCTCAATAAATCTCTTGGGAATCCTTTCCCTATTACAATGTTTATGGACCTCTATCCAAAGGAGACACCAATCCCCTAATCAAGTTCATGGATCTCTATCCATAGGAGAACTCCTTTCTCCTCTGCTCTAGATGGTGATCTTCTAGAAGAACTGCTACCTCCACTACACTAGCTAATGGATCTCTATCCACTAAAGACTCATATCCTCACTCAGAAGACCTATCCTCACTACCCTAGCTAATGGATCTCTATCCACTAGAGACTATCATCCTCTATACTCTATCACCTCCAAAGCTTGCTCTTAGATCTATCTCAAATCTACACTAAACACAGTCCTTCGATCTAGCACAAATCTGCTCAATCTCTATCTCTAGTCTAGCACAAATCTATCCTCAAATCTGCACCAAAATCTATCCTCAAATCTACACTAAACATAGTCCTTCGATCTAGCACAAATATATCCTCAATATCTATCCTCAAGCCTTAACACAAATCTTGACTTAATCACAAATCAACTCTGCTAGATCTACCCCAAACCTTAACTCAAGGTTTGAACAAATCAATCAATCAAATCTGCTCACAAGTCTTCTCAAAGACTTATCTCAAATATGCCTTGTAATCTTCCACAAAATCTCACACTAATCTATCCACAAGTCCTCTCTAGAACTTGTCCAATCTACTCAACAATATCTATCCTCAAATCTATATTGTAAGCTTCCACAAAATCTCACACCAATCTATCCACAAGTCTTCTCTAAGACTTACCTCAAATCTGCTCAACAAGTCCTCACTAGAACTTGTTCAATCTCATAGAAACATATAGAGAATTGTTAGAGACTCAATATGCTTCACATTCACAACAATGCTCAATCACTTTCAATCTCTATTTTTACCATAGAAACATATAGATAATTGTTAGAGACTCAATATGTTTCACACTCACAAACACTCAACCTCTTTCTCAAATCAATTTAGAATATGGAACAATTTGTTTCACAGAACTTGAACTATCACTTCAACACATCCACTTGACTAGGCTCAACCAACTCCACTCAATCACTCAATGAAATAATCCTTGCTCACAAATCCTAGTCCAAGCATATGAACACTCACTCAATTATTTCCAACAATGCTTAACAAACAATATCACATAACAATGATACTCATGATCTTTCACAAACCCTAGTTCAATATAGTTCACAACTTCACATAACAATGATACTCATGATCTTTCACAAACCCTAGTTCAAGCATATGAAAGCTTTACTCAATATTTCCAACAATGCTTATCAAACAAGGTTTTTATCATCAAATCTCACTCAGAAAAACCTTCAACAATCAAACTCAACAATGCTTATCAAACAATCCTTTTCACTCCAACTTAGCATTCACAACATCCAACAATCACTCACTAGGAAGATGTGCCCATACCTTTTTGTTTGATGAAGAAAATGACCTCAAAACCTGTCTTAAACACAATTTTCTTCTTTGCCAATTTCAATGGTTAGATGATAAAATATCACACTAACACTCTCTCAAAAATATTTCTCAATTACAAAAATAATCAAACTCAAATACACCTTATTACTCCTTTGAAATTAGAAATCATCAAATCATACATAAAAATAATTACTCAATTACACCTTATAATCTCCAACAATTAAATTAACATCCTCCAAAAATTAAACTCTCAAAATAATATTGCCTACCCTTTTATCTCCCTCAAATACTCAATATCCAAATTAATTTAGGCAAAAATAAACTTTATAAACCATCAAAAATATTTTATTTTTCCAACCTTAGCAAATCCAAAATAATCAAGTGACCAAGGCAATTAACATCAGTGCATACCTTTAACACTAGCCAAAAAGGGCCTCGACGGGTTTCGAACGCGAGGCTTCCTCCTATCGAGCGCCTTATCGAGGTGCTAGCCCACCACATGGGCTACAAGCCTCCATGCGAAGGGGAAGGCTCAAGCCTTCCTCTTCTTTCCTTTCGATCGGTGCATGTAAAATGAAAATGCCCTTCTTCCTTGCAAAATGAACATGGTGGGTTTCAAACCCTGCTCTCCCAGCCTACCACAAGCCTTAACACAACCTGTCATCGCCAACTATGCTACACAACATTGTGTGAGGACAAAGGAGCCCCGCTCCTATTTGTCCTATCCTCTATCATCGAAAACCTTTAAACATGAAAACCTTACACTCTTTTGCACGAATTTTGGAGCCTTTATTAATCGAATGCATTAGGGATTTTTGACTTAGGATTTTCCCTCCTTTTATACATGAAGACCTCATGCCATAAAACATCGACGCTAAATCAAATTTCAAATTCAATTTTAATTTAAACCTTATAACCCACTTTAGGGTTATTTAAATTAATATAAATTAATTTATAATTAAATTAAAATTAAGTTATAATTAACTTAAATAACTTTGGAAGTTAATTAAATTAATTAATAAATTAATTTATAATAAAATTATATTAATTAATTTATAATTAATTTAAATTTCCCTTTTTAATATTATAATAAAATATTATAATATTATTTTCTTGGGCCTCTTCTTTGCACTTTGGACCACATCTGACCACCTGGAACCAGATCTGACCATCTGGAAGTGGACTCTCCTTTTTGCACTGATTGCGGAACTGCTTCTTCTTGCACTGCTCATTGAAACTGACTTTTGACATCAATGACCACTCACTCTTGACATCAATGACAACTCATCTACTCAAAATGTCCAACAATCTCCCCCTTTGTCATTGATGGTAACCCAATTATCTTTTCCAATTTCCTTAACCTTTTTTTGTTCTTCTCCCCCTGGGAAACTGCTCCCCTGACTCAATGCTCTCTCCTTAAATCAAATCTCTCCCCCTTTGACATCAATGGCAAAGGGTCACCTTTGGGGCTCGGGGCTAAGAATGAGTCTCTTAGCTTAGCCCCTCCCCCACCTCCTCTTGAGGTGGTTAATTTTGGGGTGGGAGTATTTCTACTCCCAGCATGCATTGATATTTACCTTTGTCCACTTTCCTTCTCATTTGATCCTTTTGATTCCTCTGACTGTTCCTATTCCTGCTTGTCTCTAGAATTTTTTCTCTACACCACTTTGTTGTATGTCCATCATTATTGCACTTGTAACACTTAATATTGTTATTCCTTGGAGGTGCAAATATCTTGGGATTTCTCCTGGTGAAGCCATATCTATTCCTGTCATGAACCCTGCAATTCATTGCCTTGTGACCAAATTGATTACATGAGTAGCAATACCCATGAAAAAATATGTTTGTTTCTGAAGTTCCCATATTCCTGTCTTTCATGTGTCCTACATTGTGAAGCCTTGTGCCCAAATCTGTGACATGAGAAACATCATCCATTGAAATTTCCTTGCCTTGACCTCATTGGTCTCTTAGTCTCTTTTACCCTGTGTTGGTTCTTGTTCCATCTGTTCCTCTTTTGTGCATTGTTCCTTTCCTTGTTGAACTTTCTATTGTCCAACTCATCCTCAGAAGTCTCACTTTCTCTTACACTATCTTCTTCTGAAGTTTCTTCTTCTTCAGAACTTGAGGTTGACTCCTCTTCTTGTTTCTTTTGTACCTATTCAAAACCAAGACCTATTTTGTTTGTTGACCATATTTGTACCTTGATCATCTTATCTATGATATTTGAGCTCTTTCCAAACTTGTGTAACTTATCCTTAGACTTTTCTATTTCTTCCCTTAGTAGAGCCACTTCATGTTCTAACATTTCACATTCTAAGACCTTTGCTTCTAACTTATCCTTGAACTTCTTTGTCTTAGCCATTGACTTATTTAGATCCTCTATAAGCTTTCCTCTCTCTTCATCACATTCTTGAAACTGAAGCTTAAGTTGGGAATTTTGCTTTCTTACCTTCTTTAATGTGTTAAGAGCATAAATAAGCTCTCCCTCAAGATCAACTTCTCCTTTCTCCGATTCTTCCTCTATTTGTTTGCCTTTGAAAACATCTTCATTATTTTCTGACTTGTCTTCTATAGGATCACCTCCTTCTTCTTCTAGTGCCATTAGAATATTCTCTTCTGGTCCTTCAAGTGTATCTTCATATTCATCATCACTAAAATTGAAACCACTCTTTGTACAACTATCTTCAAGATGACCAAAGTTACCACATCTAAAACACTTGAGAATTATTGGTGATATTTTCTTAACTTCTTTTTCTTTTTTTAGAAATAGAACTTCATCTTTATCATTATCTAAGAAACTATTATCACTATCACTTGAGTACTTACTTGCCTTGTCTACATAGTAACTCCTCTTCTATATTTGAAAGAACTTCTTTCCTTGTTTGCCTTGTCCATCCTTACCTTTCTTTTGGTACCTGTATTTTTTGATTCCCTGTTCTTATGATCCTATTTTTCTTCATCATTGTTATTTCTAGCTTCTTGAAAATCAGTTGCATAGTGACCATACTTTCCACAATTGAAACATCTAACAAATTTTGCATCTTTAAATATTCTTGGATCCTTATTCCTTTTGCCATAATTTACTTCTTCATCACTGGATGACTCATTGCTTGAATCTGACTTCTTACCCTTTGTCTTCTTAGTAGCTTTGAAGGTTGCTTCCTTCTAGATATTAGGTTCCTCTTTTGTTCTCATCTCAAAATATGTAAGAATACCAAGTAATTCATCTCTTGTCAAAATATCACCATCTTTTGATTCCTCTATAGATGAAATATTTAAGAGGAGTGCCATACGAGCATTATTCATAATGAGAAATAATATTTAAAGTAAGTTTAAAGTAAATTGATTCATGTTTAATTTTGGAAGAGCATCTTGTACTAACAAGAAGTACCACCTACACCTACACCTACATCAAAGAGATATGAATTTTCCATAAGACAAAGTTTAGTTAAGATTGTTGTAAGAATAAGTGATTAAAAAAATAGAGGACATCTATGACTCATAAGCTATCTATTCGACTAATGAATAGATAATTCAAAAAAATAAGGTACATACAATCATAGGCACAAAAAAAGGTTGAAGCCTTAGGAGTAAAAGAGTGAAATATAAGTGGGCTGTGATAGAAATATCATATCAATATTTGAAGTAGCAAAACTAATTATAAAAATAAGTATATAATAAAGAAGTATTTAGATACAACAAAAGCTCAAATATTGCCTACTTATTTTGTGGCAAAATCATACTTATTTGACCTCATCGGGTGTTCCCCTAGGTGCGTTGAGGACTTGGGCCCCATGGAGTTTGGAAATTTTCACTCTATGACTTCCATTTCTTAGAAGGCACATGCATGAAGATAGGTGAGAAGCAAGTCCCCTCTACATTGAAATCGCCCAAAAACTTCATCGGACCATCCCCATATGATTTAGTGCTAAAAATGGTGTACATTACCTTGACCATCAGATTTTTTGAAAAGCACATTCAAGTTGCCCTTGATGTTGGCATCATTGAAATACTTGCCCTTGTTATAGAATGTATAAATCTATCCCTCTAAGTATTTCATACTACTATATGTATGATTAGTGGTAGTCAAAATTAACTAATGTCATCAAGCACATATAATCTTCATGAAGGCATTGCGACAAAGCATTGCGGTGGGATGTTTGAATTGTAGTTGTAACTAAGCAGAGGAATGCAAAATGTAAACACAATCAAATCAAAAACCTTAGTATTTAGGCAAAGATCACCCATGTAATATACGAGAAGTAGAAATATTATGTTAGTGGTAACAAGTTCAAACATTTCAAAAATATAATAATTTATTTAACATTTGAGACATTTCAAGCACACGAAATAAAAAAATTGCCAAGGAAAAATTGGATGTAGTGCAATGATGTGAGGAGAAATAGGGGATGAATAGGAGTTGCATGGATCGTAGGTAATAGAAATAGTAGAAATGAAACCTTATTTGATGAACTCTGATGTCGATAGGAAATTGAAATGATTACATCTTGTGAGCCTTGACACAGGCATAGATTAAAATGGTCGTGTTTATTGTAATGACCTTTGAAGACAGATACAAAAGTCCATCAACTGCTGCAAGTGCCAACATCAACCTTTCACATTGGTTAACATAAGGCATCATTCATATTAAATTAAGTTTGAGCATTTCTGTGGTGGTTTAATTGGAGGACAACTTATGAATATTTGGAATTTAGTTAAGAGAAATCTTTCTTACATTTGCCCTCAAGGTGAAATTTGACACCAAATACATCACAAAGAAGCCATGTTAGGGAAGGTATGAAATTAGGGTTTTGATAAATTAGAAATATTCTAAGGTTATTATGATTTACTAGGAGTGATAAAATTTATTAGTATATTAATTAAGTTTTGATTAGTTTTGGAGAGATAAAGTTTATTAGTATATTATTAAGATTAACGAGCATGAATTTTGTTCTTGGATTACCAAGGACACAAAAAAATGAATGACTCCATTTTTTTTGTGGTTGATAGATTCTCAAATATGGCACATTTGATACCTTGCAATAAGACGAATTATGTGACTCATATTTCTACTTTATTCTTTGCATAAGTGGTGAATTACATGGGTTACCAAAGAGTATTACTTCAAATAGGGATAACAAATTTATAGGACATTTTTAGAGGACATTATGGAAGAAATTGGGTACTAAGTTGGCATTTAGTTTAGCTTATCATCCACATATTTTATGGATAAACTAAGGTTATGAATAGGAGTCTTGAATTTTTTTTGATATGCTTGGTCTATAAGAAGGTGAAGCTTTGGGATACTCTTTTGGCACAATCAGAGTTTACATACAACTAAATGAATTGAAGCATAGGTAAAATTTTATTATAGATTCTATATGGAATACGTCTACATGGAGTAGATGAGTTATGAAAGATAGCTAATTTATAGTGACCAAGTGCTATTGCAGAGGATTTTGTTAAATAAATTCATGATTTACATCAAGAGGTGTGAAGTGATTTGGAAAGGAGTTTCATGAAGTATAAAAAACATGTTGATCACAAGAAAAAAGTGCTGGAATTTTAGTTTGGGGATTTGGTTCTAGCACATTTATGGAAGGAGCGATTCCCAAAAGGTATGTACAATAAGTTAAACTAGAAGAAGATTGGACCTTGTAAGGTCTTGAGGGAGTTTACCACCAATGATTACAAAATATAACTGTCTAAAGGAGTGGATATATCACCCATATTCAATCTAGAAGATTTATACCCATACCATGAAGGATCAACTCGTGAACAAGAGGATGTAGTTTCAAGACTTCCATAAATTTATTGGGTATAACAACTACTAGAAAAGGAATGTGATTAAATTGATATGATCATAGATTTTAAGGTTGCAAAAAATATTAGAGGCAAGGAATATCATGAATACTTAGTCAAATGGAGGAATCAAGAAATTATGGATATCACATGGATGAGCGCATCTAATATTACCAAATATGGGGTTCATTTGAAAAACTATTGAATGTTCATGAACCATTTCTTCTACTAGGGAAGTATGATGCGGGAGCGTCCTGACAATACCCAAAATATAAACAATTATGGAGCTAAAAAGCCAATCATTCACCTCTTGTGCAACTTGGCCTATAAATTGTATATTTTTTTCTAAGAGTGGGATGGTAGAGAGAGGAAAAGGAATATTTCTAATTAGATTATAACTTGAATAATTAAATAAAATTCTTCATCTATTTTCCTTTGTGATTTTGTTACTACAAATTGCGTATTTAGAATTGTTTTGTCATGTGGTTTCGTTGTGTAGGGTCTTGGGAATCGTTGTATATGTTGTAGCCCAATAAGAAAGATCCATGGCATTGGTATTAAAGTTCTACAAATTCCTTTGAATGAGAGGAGGATGACATTGAAGACGACCACCAGTAATAGAGAATAGCCAAGCAATCGAAATCCAGTCCCTTGGAGAAAAAAATCGTTTGATAAACTAATAGTTCATGAAGTTTTAATATGTAAGGACACGTTTCTATTCACTTTTGAGCTAGAGAGGAAATAAGGAGATCATGAATAATATCATCACGCAGCTGATCTACTACTCAATTTTACAGACGAGGAATACACTATTAGGGTTCGGTTGGACGTGTATGATTATTTCACCTCAAACAAGGAACTCTCATACAATTGAATGATCTGGATTTTAAGTTGAATAGTTATCGAATCATGTAAAATGTAAAATGACTATTACAGTGTAAAATGTATGATCTCCTAGAGTCATACAATCACAATGTGCATTGTATGATTTCCCATTGTTGTTTAGATTGAACGATTGTAGTGAGGATTGTATGATTTCATAGAGTTGTATGATTACCATGTGAATTGTACAATTTCCTATTACTGCTCAAGTTGAAAAATTTCCCAGAACTATATGATTTCTTGAAGTTGTATGATTATATGTGAATTGTACAATTTCTCATTACTACTAAGATTGAATGGTTTCCTAGAGTCATACATTTGCAATGTAGGTTGTACGATTTCTCCAAAGTTGTACGATTTCAAATTAGATTATCCAATTTGCTAGACTGAATGATTACCCATTGATTGCATGCACAAGTGCTATCGTCAGGTTCTTGAAGAAGAAGATATTAGCCTGACTGAGTTTTTTAGAGGTGTTATTTTTGTATCTACATCATTTCATTTCCTCCCTTCTATTTCTAATATATTTCTCTATAGGTTCCTCTCTCAGCACCATCTCCAATTAAAAAAAGTTCAAGGACCCTTTCAAAACCCCTTCTTTCTATTATAAAAAAATTAAAAAATTATATATAATTTGAAAAAAAAATTAAATCTTAAACTAAAATTTGAAAAACAAACAATTTCATAAGATTTTAATCTCATAATAAAATAAAAAATAAAAAATTTAGTATCTTAAATAATAATTCTAATCATGTAAGATAATAAAATGGTGTATGAAGAAGCTTCACATGAAATTATTGGTCTAACCATTATTTAAAAAAAATAATAATGAATAGATAATATTTATGAAAGCTTTAAGCTACAGTTCATGTAATTGTTTCTTATGTCTTCTTCTACTAGTCATTCAACTTTGCAGCTTTTAGTCCTTAGACAGAATTTTATTTGGTAATTTAAAATAATTCTATTGTATAGATTTCGATATTATTTTTTAATAAATAATTTAAAATATTTATATTTTTTAAATTAATTTAAAATATATATAATTAATTAGAAAACACATTTATTTATGAAGACTATAGTTATCAAATACGATGAAATCTTCATAGCTCATTAAACTAAGAACTTGACCTCCAAATGAAAAAAAATAATAATTAAAATTCGTAATTTTATGCGTTTTAATATTTGCTTTCCTATAATAATAAAAAAAAAGAAATTAAGCTTAAGCATAAAAGCTATAGAATTTGTATTCAATTTAAAAAAACCTTTAAAAAATAAAATTACTATTAATTTTTTTTGTTTTATTATTTTATTTATGTATAGAATCGAAATTTTTATTGTTGTGTTAATATATCTGTGTGTTGTTTGTTCAGTGTGGTTTGTGTTTTTTTTTTTTTTTGTGGGTGTGTTTGATTGTGTTTTTTTTAGTCCATACACTCAAGAGGTATGCTTAATTTATTTTAATTTTTTGTGGGTTTGTGTTTATGTGTTCTTGTTTTGTATTGTTTCATCTCTTTGTCAAAGATGGTAGACCAAGTAGATGCCTTGGATGTTTTTGACGAAAGAGATACCCTGCTTCGTTGGATCTTACCCAAAAATGACATCTCTTCTAAAATGTTTTTCACAAACAAAAAAATATAAATATAAAAGTAAATATATAATTTTTATTCAACTTAAACATCATATAAAAATAAAAACTTATTTCTTTTCAATAATTAATTGATATAATTTTTTATTTTTTTATTTATAATTAATTGAAATCCTTATTATAATTAGTAAATACTTCCTTCTAAATTAAGGTATGATATATTATTTTATTGTAGCAGTACAATTTTTTTATGTAAAAAATTGTTGATTTAAGAAATTACACTGACATTGAAATAAAATTATCCGACATAAAACATAATATGTTATTTTGTTGCAGGAATATAAAATCTTGTGATGTAAAAAGTTGTTGATACACGGAAATAAAATTATTTAAATAAATATTTTAATAATTATATAATTAATTTTACGTGTGATATTTCACTTTTTATTTTTTTATATTAATATTTTTTATATACATTTTTGTCTTTAATTTGATCTCACAAAAATGCAACTGGATTACTCATTTTTTAAGCATATTTTAATTTTTTTTTTTTTTTTTTTCTATTTCATTGGTCGAAGAGGGTTTGAAATGATCCTCTAATATTATAAATAATCACCAAAGAAAGATTAAGGACCACAAGAAACATTTTATTTTTTTAATGTAAACATGATTATATTAAAGAGTAAAATACATTTTTATAAACAAAAAAAAAGAGGTGAATAAACATGGCACTTTAAGAAGGAACATCCCCAAAGAATATTTCCATCACGGTATTTTAAGAAGAAACATCCTCAAGGAATATTTCCATCAATAGAGGGGGAACCCAAGAAAACAAATTACAAAGATTTACACTATAGTTGTTGCCCAATTGAACATTGGTCATCTGAAGTTGGTTCTTTGGAGCAACATTTTCTTCTGCAAATCCTCTTTTCGAGCTGCGAGAGCACCTCTGGTCCTTCTTGGGCTGCCAGAGCATCTGTCGTTAAAGCAAACACTACTGCATCCCTTTATTAATACTAAGGAGCCTCACCATGATCAACTTTTTCTTTTTCATATTTTTCTTTAAAGCAAACACTACTGTATCCCTTTATTAACACTAAGGAGCCTCAGCATGATCAAATTTTTCCTTTTTCATACTACTTGGACTGTGTACATTTGGAAGCAGCCAAATGTATATTTTTACGCCTTCCCACAATTGTCCAACCATCCTCCTGAAGTTGAGGAGTGGGTGCACTCGATGTAGTGTGGCTCTGTTTGTCCCTGTTATGCTGGCATCAAGGGACAATTTTTGATATTGTGTGCTAAGGTTGGAACCAAAAACAAGTGTTGGACATGTTAATATAGAGGACCCGTTGGGATAACACAAACTCTTTGAGATCTTGAAAAACATCAATATCAACACAAACACGTTTTTGAGGGCGTGCACGAAAAAATTTGTCTGCCTCCACCAAAATGACACGTCCAAAGGGGACTGCTATATGATTGAGAAAGGACCACAAAGGTAGAGAGAGTCCTGGAAATTCCACCCACATAGGAACTTTGGTAAATCTTTCCTGGGAAACAAAAAAACCACGAGGAGAAAAAACAAACATGTAACAGGAACCATGTTTGTAAATCACCTTAACATGGATTGTTTCCCCAAAGCCAAATAGAAAAAATCTTATTATAAAATTTTGAACCATCAGTTAGCTTGATTCCATGAGGAATCCAAACTATGTTAACCCAAGCTTTAAGAAAAGACACATTAAGAATGCGTCCAACAAAATACCCAATAAGAATGAGTGATTCTAAACTGTAACATGCAAAATCAACTTTAAAAAATGAAAAAATTATCTTATATTTCAAATTATTTCAATTTTATTTTTAACTGTGACATGCAAAATCAACTTTAAAAAATGAAAAAATTATCTTGTATTTCAAATTATTTCAATTTTATTTTTAAAACAGAGCCTCTCAAGCAAGTAGAAGGTTTTTATTCGTACGAATTCCACCTTGTTCCAAGAAAAATGACATCATACAGGCGTGTGTTGGAATGCCTTCTAATGCTAATTAAGATACCTTTTGATCCCTCGCAAGGGACTACAGGTCATCAAAACACCACAATCCCAGGGGCAAAAAACAGAAAAAGTCACTTTAAACAGGATGACCTCTAAAACAGCTGCTAAGAGCCTTGGGCCTGCCAACATCCAATTGAAACTTGCTGTTTTTGGCGCACCTCACGAAAAAGAAACCATCAGCCACCTCACTACTAAGCTTGTGCTCGCTATCGGTCAAAGAGGACCTAGGATTGCCCACACCTTTAAGACTCAAACTGCAACCTGCCACGTTACTAAGAGGCTTGGCCCCGCCAACGTTAGTTTGAAAGTCTTCACTACGATTGTGATTTACAGTGTTTCTTGCCGAGTTTGGAAAATCCTTGAGTCTGCCTGCCTCATAACGAAATCTGAGATCGCCACCCGTGCTCAAGACCTGATTCTTAAAAGACCATTTCAGCAAGGATATTTCCAGGAAAGAAACTGGGGATCATTATCATTAGGAAAAGCTGGACAATATCAAAACTCCTTCCTAAGAGTCAACATACACCAGGGGAAAGAGTTAACATACACCAGGGGAGGGGTCTAGGATTAAAACCAAACGGTCCAATGCTAGATTTATTTTTTATGCTTACCGAATATAAAACTCCAGTGAAAATCACTTTAATTTATCATTTGTCTATTCATGTTGTCATGTCTCTTGAATGTTAATGCACTGAAGACCGGTAAACCTGGTAAACCTGACATCTCAACTTCCTTTGTCTTGTCAGACTCAGGTATTCACTGTAGCTTACTGTGCACTGAAGACTGGTAAACCTGACATCTCAATCTCCTTTGGCTTGTCAGACTCAGCTATTCAATGTAGCTTACTGCGGTCTCTTTTTCTTTGTTGACTCTCGCTCCAAACATTGTCTTAAATGCTGACTGCTTTCGTCTTCCCATGTTCACAAAATTCCACATAAGACACATTGCACTTTATACATTTGTTCTCTTGTGTGGATGATAACATTTTGTATCGATGGCACCCTAAATTCTCAAACAAAATATTCCATGTTCATGTAAATTCACAGTTTTCATGCGAATGCTAAAGTCATGATCAAGTTTTTGTAGCTTACTGCGGTCTGCAAAACTTGTCTGGAATCTTGACCGCTTTCCTCTTCCCATCTTCACAAAAGGTAGGGACAGATCTTCATTGCTTGGAGACATTAAGCTCCCTTTTGGGAAGATGATTAATAAGTTCGCACAAGTTATATGACCTATTTTTGTTGAAAATTTTGAAAGCAACCATATGACAAATAGTAAATAAATAAAATGAATTGTAAGCTACCCTGCCCATGTCTATTTGTAAGTTCCAATGTAATATCGAGGTACTATGAAATATGAAATGGATGTAAGTTCTGCGTGCATGCGTAAATGTTTAATTTAAATAAATCAAAATTAATTTATTACAAAATAAATAAGTACATTAAATATTGACCTAATTTGTTTATTATTATTATTTTATTTTATTTTATTTATGAGGAACCTTTTATATACAACATATTGGCAACATGTGAGGGGAGAGATTTGAACCTTTTAGTTTTTGATCGGTTATTTTTATGCCGTTGTTCTTGATATACTTCCGCATAGACTATACAATTCATTTATGGGGTGAAATTTATTTTAAATTTAAATAATTAATTATTTATAAATAATATATAAATTATCTATGGTTTTTTAAGATGTGGTTTTCAATAAAATAACAAAATAATAAATTTAAATTTAATTTAATTAAACATTGCTTAATTTAATTTTAATCCAAAAATAGTTTTGTTTTTAGTTTTTCTTGAATTATTGTGTTTTTATAATTAGGAGATAAAATTTCACTCATCTAATTGATTTTTAAAATTTTAATTATGCAAATATGATGATTGACTAAATTATTTACTATCTACGTCTTTTCTCTATAGATATGTTAATATTTTTAACACATTGCCTTTAATAATAGTTGATGAGATATATACTAATGTTACTTTTATTTAATTCTTAGATCCATTAATTTTTGATAGAATTACTAATAATTTATGAGTAATATATTTCAATATCTTTTGATGTCATTTTTATCTTTGCAAAAAGCCATCTAACCTATACAAAATTGTTAGTTGAAGTTTTATATGATTTTGAGTAAGTGAAGAGACTTTTATCTTCATTATTTTAAAATAAAAATAAAAAATCACTTTCATCATTTTCTCCTAGTCTTACTTTGAAGTGCTATGAAAATTTTAGTTATATATAAAGTAAATTTTAAAATTAAAAAAATTATATCAAATTGAATTGAATTGAACTAAACCTTTTGATATATATATATTTTTAAGGATATATATTACATGTCATTACCTTCTAAATATTTAGTTTCTATATACACTGAATTTTGAGCACATCATCAAGTAATTACAGCTTATCAATGTATGCATCATCAAGCCAATCAAGCATTTTAAGACCTAACCTAGGGGTAGTTTTTGCCCCCAAAACAAAAGTGTTAAGACCAAGGTAGTAGCATTGGTAGTGCTACTAATCACCTAGCAAAAATCTTGTAAAATCTTCAAATTTTGTCATCTCTCACATAATTAGCATGGCAATGATCATTTTGGCAATGGATCAAGTGTGGAATGGAATGGAATCGTTTTAAAAAAATAGATTCTCAAATGTTGTACATGCATATATATAATATGGTGTCTCTTGGATTCTTAAGAGACTCTTATTTCTAGAATTTCTCTCTCAAGAACTGTAGCTTTTGGAAGTGTTAAAAAAAGGTTCTTAAAATATTGTATTAGAATCCCAGGAATGTTAGTTGCTCACCACCATAAATGTGACCGAAAATACATATTCTCATAAACACAAAAAATGTATTAGTCCCATAAAAGTCACTATGAATAATCTACAACCATGAAGAGGCATGGAAACATTTTCTTTTGAAAATATGCATGATGTTTCTTCCCTAAAATGCATCCCTCACAACTTGTGCTTTATGGACCAATAGATAAATACTATTAAACATATCAATATGAATCATATACACCAAGGATACAAAGTTAACATAACCTACCCAAGTTTTGTAGGTGAGGTAGAGATGGTAGGGCAATCCTTCAAGGGAGGTCCTTGGTTCAAATATCCACCATACCAAACGTACATTGGGTACCTAAAATCTAATCGATAGTGTTGGTGCAATCAGGTTTGGGCATGACTCTTGGGTGATTTTGATGGTGTAGAACCCCCTGGTCGTGGTTTCTCAGACCAAGATGGCCTTGCAACGGGTTTTTAACTAAATTCAAAAAAAAATTTAAGATAACCTAGTAGTTAATTATATATCATTCTAATGATATTTTCCATAACGTTTAAATTAACAGATCCTTTCCTATTGGAAAAAAAAGGAATATAAAGGACCATACTAATCTTATACATGTTAGCTAACTCATGACAATATCCTAAAGTAGTCATCTTAAATTCATCATAAGTATCCTTAACCACCAATCTATTTCAACAAAGTTCTATTTTTTGTTAATATTAGTACTATGGTAAATAGAAAGAAGATTAGGATAAAAACTTGGAGTATGGATAATTTTACCAAACAATAAGGATTCAAGATTTATGTAATCATCATCAATCATGACTTTTTCAACATGATATTTTTTGCTATAATTGGAAAATAGATGACAATGCTTAGTCATATACATTGTTGCTCTAGACTCTATAAATCATTCCTTTAAAGAGGTGAAAGTTAAAAATAATTACATATGATTTTGAAGTATCACCATTATTATCATCATCATGGAGAGATAAACATTATTTCCTCACAAAGAGGACTTGTTCCAATTGCAAAGGAGGAAGAATTATGATTTTTTCATCCCACCTGGAAGCTTTGATGCATTATCTAGAAGAAAAAGGAGGCATATTCATTTACCTCAATTCAAATCCTACACTTTATATCCATTTAAATGGTTGGAGACCTTTACTATTATGATTTATAATACCCTTCATCATATAGAGAGCACACTTTTGTACATGAGTAGTGATGATGACAATCAAGCTAGATAGGCATGGCATAAGGGTGTTCTACATATTGCTGTAAGAATAAAAATAAAAAAATATATTTTTTTATTTTCTTGTTGAAAAATTAGGAGTTTTAAGTAAAATTATGTTTTTTTAATATTTCACTTGAGAGCTACTATGGAGGGAAAACATCTGGAGACCATGACTTTTGCTTAGGGAAGTGTTTCAAGACTATTTTTTCAAAGCAAGTGATATTTTGAGCTCTTTTCATTTGTGGTATTTGTTTACAGACTTGTTACAAGTAAAGGGGCATCTCATACTATGGTCATCATAAAATATTATTGCCCTATTTTAAAAGATAAATTTTACAATATGTTATGCAAATAGAATATTTTGTCTACATTTATGGGAAATACAATTCGATTTGTGATAGCTATAATAGTTTTTTTAGTTTTTGAAGGCATACAAGAAACAAATTTAGAATATTATCTAGTGAATCCATTTTATTTCTTTGGGCTATTGATTCATCTTATTCATGAAGATCTATTATTTATGGCCTCTTCTTTCTTCTATTTTTTGTCTAGGTAATTTTAGAATTTTGTAAAGGTTCTTCTCATAAATAAACCCATGAAAATCCTCTTATGATGATCAAAATCAGGTGGTCTAAGGGCAAGTTGAAGTTTTCAAAGAAGGTTATGTATGCTATAAAAGGAAAATACATGATTTTAATCCTTGTATTATGTTACTATAAAATATTGGAGAAACATTTTAGATGGAGCAATTTTAGATTATTTTCCTCATATGAAATCAAAATAGAGGTGTTCTTTGGATATGTGTAGAAGTATCTAATATAGGCAATGATGACCACATTCTATACTAAGGATATTATTGTGTAGAGGTACTTTTACATTAATGGATTTATAGATGATGAGGTCTAAATGAGTCTCCCTCAAGTGCAAAGTACCACTAGAGCATCTATTATGGTGGATTCTATTATTTTCACTAATTCCATCTCTCCTTGGTCCCTCAGTTCATATTATGATGGGGTATTAATAGTGTAATCTAACTTATGGTCAAGAATAACATTGTATGATGCAATATTGGATAAGCTTATGGGAAATCATTGTACAAATGTATTTTATTTATTATATATTTTATTATAAGCCATATGAATCATGGCTAATGTTGTTATGGTTAAACCCACCTTATAACTTGTAATTAACCTAAATTCCTCTTGCTATTTTACCTTAGGTTAACATGATTTACATAATTAACATTATAGTATTGGTATAAGTACTCCCCACCTTTGTATTATAGTGTTTTGATTATTATCTATGGATACTATAGTGATTATTTATGGGTGCCTAGTATATATTTCTCTCTTTCATTCTTTTCATATTTTTTGTATAAGATTTGATTGGGTGGATTATTTCTATTCATTTCTAGAAATATGTTTAAATTCGAAGAACATGTTGAGGACATGTCGGTGATGCACTTAGAAGAAATATAGGTGATTATTGCTATGTTTTAAGTAATATTATTTATTTAAAAAATTAGGTAATAAAATTATTTGAAAATGTTATTATCAACAAAGCAAGAAATGAATCTCATATGTTGCATAATAGTTGTCTAACATGAAATAAACTCAATTATTAGTACAAAAATTTATCTAATAGAATATTTGCAACTATGAATGAAGCAAAAAATATATGATTAATTGTGAGAATTGATGCCTACTCATCACAAGAAAATAGATAATGATTACCTCACTTGAAGTACTACGTATGGAATGTGTTATAATATTTTATATTAACACAAAAAATAGTTTTCTATTCAAGGGGTGGTTGGTACCCATGTTGGAGATAATTTTAATTATTTTACATTTATTTTTGGTGATCATAGGAGGTTCATAAATATCTACTAATGGAAAATCAAGAGGCTCATGTGCATCATAATTATAGGCATAGGTATCTTCATAAAATCCATTCTACCCCAGCTCTTCTTGAACCATTTCATACTTAGTGGACTATATGGGTGAAGTTACCATTTTCCTTACGTAATTTTGAGCATAAAAAGCATGATGTAGAATAATTAATGCATCATAAATATGGGTGTCTAAAATAAATTGTACATTGAGATAGTAGAGGATGCATGTATCTATTTTGTTGACATACAATGGTAAGAAGAGGAAAGGAAGAGTAATGGTGGTATTATATAGTAAGAAGAGAAATTTAGATAGGAAGAAGAGATTAAAGGGTTAAAATAAAGCCTAAATGTTTTTTCGAACACATACAAATGAGATTCTATTCACAATATAAACAAATAGGAGTCTATTAGATTTTTTTTTGGAAAATATATATTTTTTTTCGAATAATGGGTTTTACTTAGGTCCCCCGCCCTTTCCAAATCATAAATATCTCCTATTATGTACTGATATTTTACAAAAAAATCAATTCTCATGTCAATTTACTTGCTATGGCTAGATACCAACATCATTTTTCATAAAATGTCTCAATTCTTGCTTTTCATTTTTTGGACCACCTTCAATTTTCTATGTAAATAAAAATATTCTAAAATTCAACACCATTCTTGATATTTTCCTACAACAACATTCATAATATAAAAATACCACCTCTATTGTCTATTAATTACATCTTACTAGAGTAACATTATCAAAATTTCATGCTATCACAGTCTGCTTTACCATATCTGGAGTGCTAGTTTCCTTCCTGAAGCATAAGTGCAAAAACAAGCATTATAATAAAGAGTTTATATGATAAACAAATAATTTTATAAAATAAATTAAATATTACCAATGATAAATATTAAAGTAAATCTTAATCATTATTAGATTCGGGTAATCAACATTTTCTTGTCAACTTCAGCTAAACTTACTACTTCTTATAACCTTGGAAAATAATATTTAACTTCATGATTCTCAATTAAAATACCTCCATTGGCCAACCTATTGGAACATTTATATTTTTGCCTTAACATACGTGTAAACCTGATTTCTTCAAACTATGTAGCAATATCGTGTATTAACATAATTATCTCTTGTATGTTCCATGGGCCTTTGCTTTCCTCAAAATTGTATTTATTACTATTACTGAGTCACCTTCCATTCATATTCTATTCTATTCTATTGTATTTTTATGGGTCTTTAGCTTCATTATTTATCTTTAATCCACTATTAAAAATTATAGAGAGAGAAAACTATGCACTGCGTATGATTCTCTACTGGATATGTTGGGAGCCAAGGTGATTGTGATTTTTTTTATAACTCGAAACTTGGGGTAAGGGAGGAAGGGTTCACCAAGAATGGTTTTAATACTTGCTCCAATTTTGGGTTAGAATTTATTTTAATTTTCTAATTAAGCATACACCTATATTTGGACTCTCTAAACTAAGCTATGAAAATCAAAGAACAATACAAGACACACAAGATGCAAGAAGACAAGAACTAACACTAGAATGATTCTTTGATTAAATTATATCTAACCCTGGGGTGCAAAATAAATTCTTTGATCAAGGTTCCAAGGGAATACATTAAAAAAAATATAGATGCACACTATATGTTTTTTATCATTCAAATACGTATGAATTCTATCAGATTTTTTTCCTTTACTTATGATCTACGTTTTAAATAAAAGTAGATAGAAAGCAAATAACAATCAGCCTAAAGATATACTAGGGTAATGGTCTAATAGGGTGTTTGATCCAAGATTTATCATTCATCCTAAATATACAATAGATTTGATCCTACAAAATAGCTTCACAAAACCCTAGAAAATTTGATCAATGTTTGGGGGTCTGCTTAGGCCGCTATGTCACTAAGGTTGGAGGCATAGTAGTCAAGCCTCCTTGGTCCTTTTAGTTGACCATTCAAAAGTAAAATTATTTTTGACATTTGGAACATGCATAAACAAAGTAAAACAAATATGTAACAGTGAAATGAGATACAAATTAGATGGACACAATGAAACACAAAAAAATGTAAAATGCAAATGAGGGTTTTGCAGTGCAAAACTTACCCCCAATCTCTAATTTACCAAATTCACGTGTAGTAAATGGGGACCATGTATCTAGTTGACAAAAATTACATATAGTATTGGTGGGTCATGAATTTGGCTCATATGACCTTTGTGGGTCCCAAAATAGTGAAAAAATGCGAAGCAAAATAGTGAAAAATACATCTAAAAGCTAATAATTTTTATAAAGAAACTAATGAGCCGATTGGGGGAGAAATAAGCAATGAATATGTGGTAGAATCAATCTAATAAGGTTGATATCTCGAGTCATAAAATACTCCTTCACTTAATCCCCAAGGACAACAATCACCATAGCACAAAACAACAAAACAAAAACTTGTAGTAGAAGAGCACTTGAAAGCATGAGCAAATGAACGAGTCAACAATTATAATCCCAAGAGGAAGTGTTATGTTATATATAGCCAAATTATGGGATCCAAAACCTTATTTATAATAGGTTTGGAGAGTAAAAACAAGTGGGAAAGTGAAATTTCACTTTGGGTAAGGTTGACCCCAAAATGAGCTGATGAGGGGAGGGGTTTTAATGAGAAAAATCCTTAAAATTCCAAATTTATACCCAGTAATTATAGGGTATGAATATGGTAAGACAAATTCAAACCCCGTATGTATTGGGCATGAATTTGGTAAATCTAGAAGAACAAAGCAAAGGGAGAAGGCAAAAAGCTCCAAAATTTACACTTAGCAAGTTTAGGTGGCTAACTAGGGATCTAAGGAAGCATTGAACCATTTTTATGCATCAATTTTCCATATCTGTATTTTTAATCCTATTTTATGCATTTATGGCCAAGTAAATGCATCAAATAAAAATGTATAATCCTATGGGCAAGAACAATGAACACAAAGAGGGGTGGCCAGGTTTGGACAAAAGGGGTGGTGCAAAAAAGGTTATCACTATAGATACTTTAGACTTTTGCACATAAAGTGAGGTGCTACTACCATTAAAATATCTAAGGATGGAATACTCTCTCTAGTTTTTTAAGTAATGTAAAATTCCTTGAGAAATTTGAAAAAGGTAAAGAAAGAAAACAAAACATAAAAATAAAAGAAAATATAGCAAGCGGACTAAAAACATGATAATGGTAACTAGGTATAGAATGAATTTAACTAATGCAACTAACTAATGCATGAAATTTAATCTACCTAATATTAAATGCATGGATTAAATAATAAGGGGAAATAAATAAGAGGGGAACAAGATACAAGAAGGAGGAGAAGAAGAAGAAATAAAGCTCCAAAAGGAGTCAAAGATGTAGAAAGCAAGAGAAAATAATCCAAACCTTGGATGTATGCTCACAAATGGCCAATATGGAGGCTACCCCTTATGTGTGGCCATGAAGCTATGCAGAAAGGGTGTTATGCTAAAAAATATGTTCAAGTGTGGAGTGAAACCCGTTATGGGTGTAGTACTCGCTAAGATGGAAAAATGTGAAACGTGACTTCTTATGCGTGTAATGCTTGCTAATTTGGATAAATGGTCAAGAGATACACTCTAGGATTTATGATCACAAATGATCGAGATGGAGGCTACCCATAGAGAAATTTATGGTCTTCAATAAAACTTTCAAGGTCAATGAACACAAAAGCAAAGAAAAAGAAAAACAAAAAACAAAAAACAAGAGCAACAAAAAAAGCCCTAGGTTGGGGATTTTAGTAGGCATTAGAAGCCTAGTGAGAGTGCAATGCATGTAATATATGACCTAACTAGGTATAATCACATGTCATTGTCATAAAATACCTAAAAATCTATATGGCCAAGTAGTCATGAGCAAGCAGTAATGCAATTATGACAAGTAGAAATACAAGTGGAATATAATGTTTAGGCACTCATGCAAAATATGATAGGTAATTATGCAATATGAGCAGGTAAACCAAATGCAATATGAGATGTAGATGATGGAATATGCATCATATATTTTGAGATGCATTATGTTCATTGGTTCTTTAATTTCTTCACCATCTAAAGAAGCTAAATGATAGGAATCTAAGCCAAACTTGGCTATTATGATAAAATGCCCTAACCAATTGGGATGAAACTTACCTTTAATATTTGAACGAGCATTGGTCTTATTTTCATTTTCCTTGAGTAAAATGTCTCCAACCTCAAAGGAATGGTTGTAAAATTTCTTAGTGTAAGATTTTTTGAGCCTATTTTTATAATCTCATAAATGCTCCAAGGCATGAATGTGCTTTTCATCCAACAACTCCAATTGGTGCAAAAAATTAGAGCATTACTCATCATACATCAAGGTATATTGCAACAAGATGTGCAACAAGGGAATATCAAGCTTGAATTGGAACACTACCTCAGACCCATACACCAAGACATTGGGTAAGGAACCTATAGGAGTATGCATGTTAGTATAATAATTCCATAAAGTAGGATAAAGCTAGATATGTTAGTTGTGACAAATATTTGAAATCCACTTCTTCAATATCTTGATCAAAGCTTTGTTAGATGCTTTAGCTTGTTTGTTACCCTAAGGATAATATGGAGTTGACCACCTCTATTGAATCTTGTACTTAGCAAAAATTTTATGGACATCCTCGTTCTTAAACCATTGTAAAAAATAATCATTAAAGGAATCCCAAACCTACAAAGTATATGGTTGAAGATGAAATTGAAAACTTGATTTCCAATTACTATGGCTACGGGTATGTATTTGAACCATTTAATGAAGTACTTAGTCACTATAATGATAAAATTATGACCATAAAACAACATTGGTTTAACCTTCCATATGATGTCCAATCCCCACATGGAAAATGATAAAGGAGAAGAAATAACCTGAAGGTCTTGAGAAGGAGAATGTAAAATATTATCATGGCATTGACACTTGTCATAGCATCAAACATGGTCACATGTATCTTTCTCCATGGAAGGCCAATAGTACCTCATATGAAGGAGCTTCTTAGCAATTGCATTGCCATTGAAATGGACTCTACATGAAACTTCGTGGGCCTCACTAAGAGCAAGTTGGTGATGTGCTATCATTAAGCACATAATTACTTCTCTAAGGTCAATTGGAAGCAGCAAGTCTTATTGGTGGAACTGATTGTGTGGGGGTTTTTAGGTCTCTTCTACCTCTAAATTGCATAAATTGAACTTTAATCTAATTGCAAGAATGAAAACTAATTGTTGATTACAGAAATGAAACCTTAGTTATAGTTGCAAGAATGAAATCTAATTAAATTGCAGAATTAAAACCCTAGTTACAATTGCAGAATTGGAAACCTAATTACAGTTGCAAAATGAAAGTCTATTTACTCTTGCAATAATGAAAACTAAAATTAAGTCCTGTCAATACTCTGTAATAGAAGGTTGTCAATCTTCTATGTAGGGGTTGACAACAAAAACAATAATGAAGAAAAATTGCAAAAAACTGTAAATTGCTGGAAATGGAAATTACAGTAAATTGGAAAGTTGTTGGAAAGCAAAAAGACTAATCAGATCTACTACTAATCACATCACAAAAGTATCTTGAATAGAAAATAAATTATTAGGACTGAAATGGATGTTAACTACTACAAAAGAATGAAATTGACAAGTTTCACAACTTATTCTATTGTAGCAAAATCGAAACAAAACATGTCTGTTAGTCCTCCTCCTAGGTCTGGAAGTGGCCAGCATCCTTTTCCAGAAGAAGGTATGAGTTCCTCTCTCTCTAAATCTTACTCACACTCAAACATAATAGAATGAATAGAAAAACTTGTACTTTATTGATTCAGAACATGATTACAAATCTGCTGCTAAAACCTATTACAGAACTATAACAGTCTCAGTTTTCTCACTTATTCTCTATCTATATTTTCTCTACTACTATTTCTATTGTTATTATTATTAGCTCAACCTGGATGGGAGCTATCTTTTATAGATGCCTAAAATCTAATTACAATAGAAAATATACTCTGCAAATCAATTCCTGTTATTCTGTAGTATTCCCTGGGTTTATCCTAGAAGAGGATCTTTTCCATAAATTGTGGCTTTGGATGGCAAGGATGACAAAGTTAGATGGGAGATATTTTCCTTTAACCTCCTCAGCCTTCTTTCCCTTTTTCCATCATCAAAAATCAGTCAACAGGTCAAAAAGTGCTTTATGTTCTCAATCCGGAGCTAAGTGGCTCAATCCGAAGATATTCGCTCAATTCGAAGAGACTGTATTTCTCAATCCGAAGATCTTCGGAATGACCAACTATGTACTCTTCAATTTATTTCAGCTGCATTTCTCAGGTGGATTAGTCCTCAGGATCAGATTGCAATAGCCTTCATTCCTCTTCATGTGTGAATTCCATGCCTTGCCATTCATTGGTAGTTGGTTGGAATTTACACAGGAAAACTAGTTTCTGTTGCACAGTAACAGTTCTTTGCACTATTTTCTAAATTCAAAGAAATTAATGCTTGAGAAACATCAAAATAAGAATAGTAAAGTGTTGCTATCAACCTAAGCATATCCCTTATGTAACGGGTCATGGCAAAGTGACATAAAACTACACAAAAACTGTAAAAATCAGCATATAATATTCCAAACACATCAATCATGCAAACAATTAATACACAACATATTAGATCAACTTAACTAGTATATAAAGTAAATCATAGAGTTTTAGGCAAGTTTTAGTTGTTCAAAACATGCTATGATGGAGGTATTTCTAGGCCTCATCATTTTCCCCCAACTTATATTAATGCATGTCCTCATGCATTCTGTTGGGCTATAGAATCACAGATATCCATATTCAAGTTCCATGATCTGTAGAACAACTTTTTGCCTATATAGTATCCTCTATTCTCCTGAAGGTTTTTGAGCCAATTTTCAAACTGCTCATCTGGTTGAGGATCCTCTTCAAAATAGTAGGGAACTGGAGTAATGATGGTTGGAGGCCTAAATCTGAGACCTACCCAGTTATGCTGCATAATTTCAATAAGTTGTATCACCCCTTCTGCTCTTCTTCTAGACCATTCCAGATTAATGGGGGAGATAGGCTCCCTTTTATGTAAAGACATGGAAAGTTCTGCCCATCTATTTCTGCAATGTGATAATGCTTGGAACAAAATTGTCATTACAGAAATTCTGGAATTTAGTTACACTAGTCCCTCAAATTTCTCAAATACATCCTTTTGATATCATCCCTGTTCATCATGAGAAAATGTTGTCTGGTGATAATCGGATGATTTGGCTGAATTGCTCTGACTAACAATTCAGCTCTTAATTCAATTTCCTTATTTTACCTTTTTTCTTGGTCCCAGTAAAACTGATTTTGTAAGGTAGACATAAAAGCTCTCAATTGCACATCTCCTATGCAAATATGGGGGTGGAAATCTACATCCTCTGGAATGAAAAAGTTGTGCAAAAATAACTCACATAGCAAGTTTTTCTGCTTTGTAGGACTATTGAAGTAAGCTTCCAAAAACTCTTCAGCTTTTTCCAGTTTATAGGGGAGACCTAAGCTAATTCTCATAACCTGCCATCTCAGATATCTCTCCTTCAGAATGAGACTATAAAACCTAGAAGGTCTTCTAAATTGAACCAAAAATTTAGCAATTTGACACAGGTCAGTTACTTTTTCATTCAATGCACTGATTTATGTGTCCTTTGTCTCTAGTTATTTTCCTACTAGTTTCAATTTCTCAACCTATGTGGCAAGATTTTCATATTTTATCATCCAGTTAGCAATGTATGTATTATACTACTCTAGGGATACAGTATTGGGTGGTCTAATTACAGGTTGAAACTTAGGCAATAGTTCCACTTGTACCCCTTTTTCTACCACTTCTATTGGTTGGACATCTGATAGCAATTCTACTTGTATCCCTTTTTTGCTACTTCCATTGGTTACAAAAATTCTTCAACATATTAATTAAAAAAAAAAAATTCTTCAACCCCCCCTGGTTTTTGGTTTCTATAAAATTACAAGGTTTTCTCTTTGGATTTGCAATGTTCTATTCTTCTTCAAAAATAAATTCTTGTAATCATGTTGCATCAGTGATTACATCTTCAAAATGAAGAGTGGCATGCTTCCCTATTTCTAACTTGGACACATGTCCATCAATCATTGGACATATGTCCTTGCTGTAAAATCTCCTTAGCTCATCCGATCTATGCATGATTTTCCCACATGCATGGTTATCAACAACGAATGGTGGTGGCACATTATTAGTTATTTTCCCCATGATTTTGTACTTCCTCGAGATGAGACAAATCTCACCGCAAACTAGCTGACATGTGTCAATGATCACATGGAGTCAAAAATTTTGTTGATCGTGTCTTTTCTCCCTCCTTGGATGCCACGTGGAAACATAACATTAAGTGCTCATTCCAAAGATTAAATTTCATTCTGAAGATAATTTTTATTCCGAAGACAAAGGTTCACTCCGAAGACAAAGCAGGACTTGTCATTTCGAAGACAATTTTCAATCCGAAGACAAGGCTGGACTTGTCATTCCAAAGACAATTTTCAATCCGAAGACAAAGCTTCATTCCGAAGATACAATGCAACAGTCATTCCGTAGATACAATGCAGCAGTCATTCCGAAGATACAACAGAAACCAACATTCTTCTTTTAAAACATGTTTTGCTTATGCCAACTCTTATGAACACTTTTATACTAATGGTTAATTGTCATATACTATATATCAAATATTTACAATGAGAAAAGTGCAAGAAACATATACCTGGTTAAAACAAGTTAATGCAAGTTTTTGAAAGATGACTGCTTTTGTTGATGCTCTGTTGAGGCTTACTGCAATACTTCAAAAACAAATGTAGTTGGTGAATTTGTACAATGGTGACTCAAAATTTTTCAAGGTTATGCATGCCAGAAAACTGGTTTTCATGCATACCAACTCAGTAGTGCCTTAGAAAAAGGTTTTCACTGTTGAGTTATTCATTTTTCTCTTTTTTTTTTTTTTTTACCTCTCCTTTTCTTTTTTTTTTTCTTTTTTTTTTTTTTGATTATGCCCATGAAGGAATTCACAACCAGAATTTATTCATCTTTTTGTTTTCTGATTTTTCTAATTTTTTTTGTATTTTTCTGTTTTCTTGAAATCCATGATTATGCTCAATCTGTGGCAATTGTGGTGGAAGAGGGAATCTCTTCTACCTATTGTGCATCCAAGCTATCAAGTTGTTGCAAGAACTCCTCCTTAGTCAGAGGTGTATGGTACACTCGAAGGCGATGTCCATTCACTACCAACTTTCTCCGTGAATCATCAATGGGAGAGAGGCGAGCTGCTCCATTGTCAAATACTTCTTCAATCTGGTACGGTCCAAGCCATCTAGTCCTTAGTTTTCCAGGGAAGTCCACATAGCGAGAATCAAACAGCAAAGCCCAATCTCCTTGCTAAAATTTTCTCTGTTGCAGGTGGCCATCATGCCACAACTTCCTCTACTCCTGAATTACTTCAGTTTGGTGCAGAGCATCCAACCGAAGTTCATCCAATGCATTCAGCTACAGAATCCTATCCGCCTATGCCTGTGACAATTCAATTCCAATTTCCAATGTTGTGCGCAATGTTAGTAGCTCAAATTCAATAGGTAGGAGGGGCTTTTTACCAAAAACTAGTTCATAAGGTGTGAATCCAGTAGTGGATTTCCAAGTAGTATTGTAAGCCCAAACTGCTTCAGGTAATTTATCTAGCCAGTTTCTCCTATGAACAACTACTATTTTCATCAAGATCCGTTCCAATTCTCTGTTTGTTACCTCAACTTGGCCATTTGCTTGTGGGTGGTAAGGTGATGATTTCCTATGTTTGATTTCATACAACTCTGTAAAAGCCTCAATAACTTTAGATGCAAATTGGGGTCCTTGGTCTGTGGTGATAGACCGTGGAGCTCCAAATCTCTAAAAAATTTGGTTATACAAGAAATCAGTGACCTTCTCTTCATGAGCATGTTTGAAAGCACGCACCTCTACCCACTTTGTCAGGTAATCAGTGCATACCAAAATATGCACCTTTCCTTGAGAAGGTGGATCAATAGGTCCCACAAAATCAAGCCCCCACCTCTCAAATGGTTCTAAAACCACTTGAGGCTGTAGTGGCATTTCATTTGTGTGAGTGGGTTTCCCCATTCTTTGGCATGCATCACAATGCCTGATGTACTTTTTCACATCCTTGTGAAGAGATGGCCAATAATATCCTGTTCCTAAAATTTTCCTAATTGTGCTTTTTATAGAATAGTGTCCACCGGAGGGTTCATCATGACAAGCCCTAAGGATATCATATACCTCATCCTTTCGGATGCACCTACGTAACACATGGTCAGGACTACTCTTGAAAAGCATACCTTGAATCCATTCAAAAGAAGAGCTCTGTTTGATCAATTGTTTTCTTTGTTTGGAAGTAAAATGTGGGGGAACTTTCCCTGTGACCAAATAGTTGGCTATATCTACAAACCAAGGTGATTGGACAGATATAGCAAATAATTTTTCATCAGGAAAAGTGTCCTCCACTAATTCCCCTTCCTTTGTGTTCTGCAACCTGGACAAAAAATCTGCTACAACATTAGCTTTTCCTGGTTTATTGATTATTGTGATATCAAATTCCTACAACAACAATAACCAATGGATAATCCTTGCACTCACCATAGGCTTATTCATCAAATATTTAATGGTTGTGTGATCTGTGTGAATGAATATTTGATAACCTGTGATGTAATGCCTAAATTTATTGATGGCATAGATTACTGCCAAGAATTCTTTCTCAGTTGTGGTATAATTTTTTTAGCTCCTATCAAGTTCTTGCTAATGTAGTAGATAGCATAGTGTTCACCATTGTCGATTTGTCCCAATGCTGCTCCAATTGCAGTATTGGAAGCATCAGTCTGTATGTGGAATGGTAATGTCCAGTTAGGTCCTCTTAACACAGGTGGAGTTACTAATTTTTCTTTTAGAGCTTCAAATGATTCCTGACACTTTGCAGTCCAAGAGAATTCAGAATCTTTAGTCAATAGGGCAAACATGGGATGGCCTATTGTGCTAAAGCTAGGAATAAACCTATGGTAAAAACCAATGTGTCCTAGGAAGCTTCTGACATCAGTCTGAGTTTTAGGAGGGAGAAGGTTCTTGATAATTTCCACCTTCTTTGGATCAACTCTGGATCCCTTGAGGAGAGATGTGATGACCAAGAACTATTCCTTCCTCCATCATCATAAAACATTTGTCTGGATTTAAGGATAACTGGTAGGTTTCACAGTGAGTTAAAACTTTATCAAGGTGTTCCAATGTAAAGTCAAAAGTCTGTCCACAGACTGTGAAATCATCCATGTATATTTCAACACTGTTGGTAGTCAGATCAGAAAATATGGCTAACACTACTCGCTGAAATGTTGTTGGGGCATTACACAAACCAAAAGGTAAGACCCTATAGGCAAATGTTCCCCATGGACAGGTAAAGGTTGTTTTCTCTTGATCTTCAAGTGCAACCTGAATTTGATTATATCCACTAAATCCATCAAGAAAACAAAAATATTTCTTTCCAACAAGAGTATCTAACACCTGATCTATGAATGGCAATGGAAAATGATCTTTGTATGTCACTTTGTTCAGTTCTCTATAGTCTATACATACTCTCATTTTTCCATTTTTCTTAGGCACTATAACCAATGGAGAGACCCACCGGCTATCAAAAATTGGGTAAATGAATCCTACTTCCAGAAGTTTTTCAATTTCTTCTTTCACAATATCCCTCAAGGCAGGATTCAGTCTTCTCTGAGGCTGTCTTACAGGCTTGACATCTTTAGTATAAATTCTATGAGTACATACATCAGGGTGAATCCCTGACATATCTTTGTAATCCCAAGCAAAAGCATGGATATGCTTCTGCAAAATAGTTGTCAATTTTTCTTCCTCTTCCCTAGTAAGTTGGCTATTTATGTTCAAAAATTTGCCTGGCTGGACTTCTATTTGTTTTGTATTTGGAAGGACTGAATTTACTTCTTCACAATTGTTGACTAGGGAATTAAGAGGACAATGATGATATGGGAGGACATAAGAAGTTTTTGTCTCATTGATTTCTGATGGAAGCATATCCTGTATGGAACAATGAGAAGGGAAGATCAAGTGATGGTGCCACCCATGTGGTAGTGAAACAGATGTTTCCTATGATGGTATAGATGGCCTTTCTTCAGAACTTTGACCTTCTTCTCTCACTAGCAATTGATTGATATTGGTTGCTTCCTCTTCTAACCCTTGTTCATGCAGAACATTCATTAGGACTATTTCATTTTCTAAAATTTCTGTGTCATGGAGGTCTTCTGTGTGTTCCCTTACTACCAAGGTGGCTAGTGTGGAAATAACCTCTTCTGGTTCTTCATATGAGTCAGGAAACCATAACTGACCTGTGAAATTGCTTAAAGGTCTTGCAGGAGGATATAGAGAAATCTATTTTAGGTCAATACCATTTGAAATTATCATTTTTCCAGATCTGCAGTCTATAAAGGTTGTTGCAGTTGCAAGCCAAGGTCTTCCTAGGATAATGGGATAGCCATGTGCTGAGTTTCTTGGCTGTAAAACCAAAAAATCTATAGGGTATTCCCAAGAAGAAACTTCTATAGGGACATCTTCAATGATACCTTCAGGTTTTGCAACTGACCTATCAACCATTTCTAAAACTGTGAATGTGGGGCTGAGATGTTTGAGTTGTAATTGTTCCATTGTATCCTTGGTCATGATATTTATTGCAGCTCCTAGATCAACTAAGACGTTTGATATTGGTACTGAGCTTATGATCACTATGATAACTGGACTTCCTGGGTCACTATACTTTGGAGGTACTAGTTTTCCTGACAAGAGATCAACTATCTTTCCTTCAACATGAACAGTTTTAGGAAATGCTTTCTTTTTTCTTCCTGCTCTTCTATTGCACAAATCTCGGATAGTTCTTTTAATCATAGGTATATCCTTAATGGCTTGCAATAAGGGCAGTGATATGGTTAATTTTCTGAGTTCTTTCACTAACTCTGATTCAAAATTTTCTGTTGTAGTGTTAAGTCTCTCAGGGTATGGAATTATCCCTGATGAAGGTAATTGTTCTGCTTGTGGTTCTATTTTTTCTTCTTCTTCTTCCATTGTTGGTTTGAATTTGCTTGGTTCAATAGGTTCTTGAATTTCATCTTCTTTCACTTCAATTATAATAGGTTCAGGTAAAACTTTCCCTGAACGTAGTTGTATGTTGCTACAATCCAGAATTTGCATATCTGAATTTCCTTTAGAATTAGCCATATAGGCAGGAGTTGCCTGCCTTATGTTATTTGGATTTATTACAGGTTGAGTTGGTAATTGAGGTTGTTTCACCTATTGCATTTGTTGATTTGGTTTTCCTTGAAAATTTTGATTTGGTGTAGGCAACAAATTCTAAGTTTGACCTTGATTTCTTTGTTGCCTTGGATAGGACTGGTATTGTTGACCCCACTACTATTGATTTTGCATCCAAGATGGATTACTTTGATTCTGAGTCCATGGTGGGTTATTTTGATTCCATGATGGGTTATTCTAGTTTTGATTCCAGGATGGATTATTCCAACCTGTCTATGGCCATTCTTGAGAATTTGTCCATTGAGAATAATTCCAAGGATGTTGGGGTGGTTCTGACTGTCCCCAAGACATGTTTCCATGGTTGTTTCCCCAATTTGTAGGAAAACGAGGGGTATTTTGATACTGTTGAAAGTTTCCCCCTTGTCTTGGTCCCACATAATTGAGTTCTTCTATTTGAGTTTCTAGGACAATTTTTAGTTGTGGTAGCAGATGACATTTGTCAATCAAATGTCCTTTTGAGCAAATACTACAAATGGCTGAAATGGATGTTTTGTTTAGAGGACATTCCTGTAAGGCATGTTTATTCCTGCATCTTGGGCAATAAATTGCTAAAGGTTCTATGGTTTTTGCTTTAGCAGACATTTCTCCCAGAGCTATGTTTAATTGTACCAGGATATCAGTCTTAAAATTTGCAAGTTCCTCTATTAGGTCCTTCACATCAGTGCCATTTGTACTCTTTTTCTTTCTTTTCTGCCTAGTGTGAGAGTAATTTCTGCAAATATCCACAATCTCATCCATATTACGAGTACTTACATCCCCATTTCCCATCAAATCTAATACCTCTCTGGATTCATCTTGTAATCCTCTTAGAAAAATGGTTTTGCACAATTCTGGTTCTCCTAGTCCACACCTTCTTTGAACAAACACAAATCTATCAAGGTAATCTTCTAATGTTTCATCATCTTCTTGTTTAATTCTGAACAACTCATCTTTCCTGTTCCTTACTCGACAATACTCTTGATACTTGTCTAAAAACATAGTCTCCATTTGATCCCAGGTTTGGATGGAATCTGGTTGTAAGCTCATGAACCAACGTAATGTTGAGTCCTTGAGTGTTGAAGGAAAAACCTTGAGTTTCTTATTATCATTTATATAGTCATAGGTTTGACACACTACTTTGAACTCAAACAAGAACTGATCAAGATCTTCAGATGCAACACCCCGGAAGGTTGGAAGCACTGAAGGTGAGATTGTTTTCATGGGAGAGTTCTATGTGGGATTCAGAAGAATAGGATATTCAAATGTTCTAGGAGGTTGGAGCACATCTTGATCATCTTGATCATTTTCATTATGGACACGGCCATGCTGGTCATCCCCATCTGGATTGCCTCTTTCTGCCATAATTTCTTGTTCTTCAAAAATAGTTAAACCTATCCAAATTTCTTTCTCAAGAGGTCCAAAACCTTTGTTGATAATGAGTCTGGTAATTTTTCTTGCTCAGGAGATTCTGATGATGATGAAGCTGGTGGTTTTTGTTTTAGTTTTTCTGGTAGTTCAAACACAGGTGATTCACCCCTTAGGCATGAAGATCTTCTTAATGGAATAAGCCAGGGATCTCTTTGGATAATTTTTCCTTCTTCATCCCTAGGCCTACTCATTCATGCCTACTCCTTAATGACATAAATTATAAGTCAATAATTGTTACTTAACCAGCTGTTATATTCAGATTTTACCCTAAATTTTCACAACTCAGTCTAATTAACAACTATTGAACTGTTGACACCTTCTAACAACACTCTCCCTAGAAATGATGCCAAAATGATGCGCTGTCATTAAGCACATCATTAATTCTCAATGAATTTGTCAATCCAGGGTAGTGTACAAGGCTATCTACGAAAGGAGTGAACAGGGCTATAATTTAAGGTCAATTGGGAGCAGCAAGTCTTATTGGTGGAACTGATTGTGTGGGGGTTTTTAGGTCTCTTCTACCTCTAAATTGCATAAATTGAACTTTAATATAATTGCAAGAATGAAAACTAATTGCTGATTACAGAAATGAAACCTTAGTTACAGTTGCAAGAATGAAATCTGATTAAATTGCAGAATTAAAACCCTAGTTACAGTTGCAGAATTGGAAACCTAATTACAGTTGCAAAATGAAAGTCTATTTACTCTTGCAATAATGAAAACTAAAATTAAGTCCTATCAATACTATGTAACAGAAGGTTGTCAATCTTCTGTGCAGGGGTTGACAACAAAAACAATAATGCAGGAAAATTGCAAAAAACTGTAAATTGCTGGAAATGGAAATTGCAGTAAATTGGAAAGTTGTTGGAAAGCAAAAAGACTAATCAGATCTACTGCTAATCACATCACAAAAGTATCTTGAATAGAAAATAAATTATTAGGACTGAAATGGATGTTAACTACTACAAAAGAATGAAATTGACAAGTTTCACAACTTATTCTGCTACAGCAAAATCAGAACAAAACCTGTCTGTTAGTCCTCCTCCTAGGTCTGGAAGTGGCCAACCTCCTTTTCTAGAAGAAGGTATGAGTTCCTCTCTCTCTAAATCTTACTCACACTCAAACATAACAGAATGAATAGAAAAACTTGTACTTTATTGATTCAGAACATGATTACAAATCTGCTGCTAAAACCTGTTACAGAACTATAACAGTCTCAGTTTTCTCGCTTATTCTCTATCTATATTTTCTCTACTACTATTTCTACTGTTATTATTATTAGCTCAACCTGGATGGGAGCTATCTTTTATAGATGCCTAAAATCTAATTACAACAAAAAATATACTCTGCAAATCAATTCCTGTTATTCTGTAGTATTCCCTGGGTTTATCCTAGAAGAGGATCTTTTCCATAAATTGTGGCTTTGGATGGCAAGGATGACAAAGTTAGATGGGAGATATTTTCCTTTAACCTCCTTAGCCTTCTTTCCCTTTTTCCATCATCAAAAATCAGTCAACAGGTCAAAAAGTGCTTTCTGTTCTCAATCCGGAGCTAAGTGGCTCAATCCGAAGATATTCGCTCAATCCGAAGAGACTGTATTTCTCAATCCGAAGATCTTCGAAATGACCAACTATGTACTCTTCAATTTATTTCAGCTACATTTCTCAGGTGGATTAGTCCTCAGGATCATATTGCAATAGCCTTCATTCCTCTTCATGTGTGAATTCCATGCCTTGCCATTCATTGGTAGTTGGCTGGAATTTACACAGGAAAACCAGTTTTCTTTGCATAGTAATAGTTCTTTGCACTATTTGCTAAATTCAAAGAAATTAATGCTTGAGAAACATCAAAATAAGAATAGTAAAGTGTTGCTATCAGCCTAAGCATATCCCTTATGTAACAGGTCATGGCAAAGTGACATAAAACTACACAAAAACTGTAAAAATCAGCATATAATATTCCAAACACATCAATCATGCAAACAATTAATACACAACATATTAGATCAACTTAACTAGTATATAAAGTAAATCATAGAGTTTTAGGCAAGTTTTAGTTGTTCAAAACATGCTATGATGGAGGCATTTCTAGGCCTCATCTGTTGGGCTTTAGTAGAGTTAAAGCATCACAAGAGGATACCTTCAAAAGAATGTCGATATAAAGCATTGCCAATTATAACAAATAAGCATGCTATTTTGCATAAAAGCTTATGTTTATTATGATATAAACCATTAGAAATTGAACTATACTTAATAAAATTAAATATGTCGATATACCATGGGTCATATGTGTTGAGCAAGGTGCAGCAATAGTATTGTCATTTTTTTCAACACAGTTAGATAGATTTGTTGATGCAGTGGACAGGAAGTTCAAAATCTATTCAGATGCAGAAGACAGGAGTTCAAAGGTTATTCAGAGTATGTACAGTGATTTTCAAAGAAGACCGAAGTGGCCCATATGCAAAATATCAAAGAAGAAAGACAAGTAAGAAAAGTGTCGCGATATTGTGACATATACAGCAAGCAAGAAAAACTGTCATGATTTCATGACATGTTGGAAGAGAGAGAAAAAGCAGGAAAAACTGTCACGATTTTGTGACATGTTGGAAGAGAGAAAAAGCAAGAAAAATTGTCGCGATTTCGCAACATGTTGGAAGAGATAAAAAGCAAGAAAAACTGTCATGATTTCACGACATGTTGGAAAAGAGAGAAAAAGCAGGAAAAAATGTCACGATTTCGTGACATGTTGGAATAGAAAAAGGCAAGTGGAAAAACTATCATGATTTTGCGACATGTTGGAAGAGAAAGAGAAAGCAGGAAAATGTGTCATGATTTTGTGACAAGTTTGAAGAAAGAGAACAAGTAAGAAAAGTGTCACGATTTCACATGTTGCATTTTCATGACTAAAATAGGAGAGAGAAAGTAAGTTTGAAAAGTGTCACGATTTCATGACATGTTGCATTTTCATGACTAAAATAGGAGAGAGAAAATAATTTTGAAAAGTGTCATGATATCATGACATGTCGCATTCTCACAATAAAAGAAAAAGAGGAAGCGTACGAAAGCAGAACTGTCACGATTTCACGACAAAAGCAGAAAGCAAGACTTTGGAAGTAGAAGTGTCACGATTTCGTGACAAAAGCAAAGAAGCTAAGTACAGAAGTAGAAGTGTCATGATTTTGTGACAAAAGCTAAGTTGAAGACTACGAAGGCAAAAGTGTCGCGATATCACAACAAAAGCAAAGTCAAATTCTATGGAAGTAGAAGTGTCACGATATCGCGACAAAAGCAAAGACGAAGTATACGGAGGTGGAAATGTCACGATATCATGACAAAAGAAAAGACGAAGTTTGTAGAAGCAGAAATGTCATGATATCATGACAAATGAATAGAGAAAGTGTACGGAAGTGAAAGTGTCATGATATTGCGACATGTTGTATTTTCATGACAACAACAACAAAAGAAGCTACAGAGGCAGAAATGTCACGATTTCATGATAGGTCATAAATGTGCAAATCAAGAAGGAGAACTCGACTGAAATGAGAAGTATGATAGTGGATCAACATCACTACGACATTTATAGGGGTAGTTACAGAGTGATTTCATACTGCTGAAATACAAAGAGTGATCAATTCAGTATGGCGGTTATAGGGTCTATCTAGAATGAAATCATCAAGCGATGGATAAACTGAACATCTTCTTGGGTTGAAGTGGAAGAAGACCGATGACAGATGACTAAAATTAGGGTTTACAGTTGTTATGAAAGTTGACTAATATTAGGATTTATAGCTAACTAATATTAGGGTTTTCATCATAAAAAATATTGTTATAAAAGGAGGGATGTTTGGAGAATTGAGCAGATTATCGAAGGTGTGTGAAATACGGTCGTTGTGCATAGAGAGCAAGTCGTATCGAATCATGCTAAGTGTGAAATTTGAAAAGAGAGCAGAGTACACAAAAATGAGAAGATGATCATGAAGTTTGATTGTAAAAAAGTAGAGTGTGCGAAGTGATTACACAGAGAGACAAGATTACGTAGAGAGAGCAGAGTGCATAGAGAATGCAAAGGTGAATAAGACCAGTCAGGGTCTTGCAAAAGCAAAGGTATCTTACTGTCAAACTTATAGATTCAAATTGAAGTCCAGGTTGTAGCTTGGCATCAAGGGTTGGTGCTCCTTCTAGTTGGTGTTGGTAAATCAAGGGTTGGTGCTCCTTTCTGTTGGTGCAGATAAATCAGGGGTTGGTGCTCCTTCCAATTGGTGTTGGTAAATTGATTGTAAATTTTGTGCTTTGTAAAGGCTAGATTTGGATGGTAGTCCAAGTAGTCAATTTTTGAGGAGTAGCCACATTGGTGAACCTCGTTAAATCTTGTGTTGTGTGATGTTATTTTGTTATACTTGCTATATCTAGTAATAATTTTTAATTGCTATGGTATTAAGAGCTATAAATTTAAGTTTAAAGAGCTACACTGATTCACCCCCCCTATCAGTGTCATTGTAAGACTAATAATTTGTATTAGAGCTAAGTTCTTGTACAAGCTTAACCGGCTAGGGTGATCTTGGAAGTAACACAATGGCAGATGGTGAAGGCTTCTCATCAAACAAAGCACCATTGTTTGACGGATATCATTACATGTTCTAGAGAATCAAGATACAGACATATCTCTGTCCTTTGGGATATGATATCTGGGATTTAGTAGTAAGTGGATACACAATACCCATCATTCCTCCAAAAGAGGCTGACGAAAAGAAACTATTTGAAAATAACTCAAAAGCAAAGAATGCTATCATATGCAGATTATCAGACAGTGAACTAGTAAAGATCATGAGCTGTAAAATAGAAAAAGAAATATGAGAAAATTTGAGGAGTATTAATGAAGGAGGCGATAAGATCAAGGAGACCAAGTTACAGACACATCAAGCTCAGTTCAAAGTATTAAAGACAAATGACAATGAAAACATTGAGGCATATATGCTGAGATTTAATGGAATCATTAATGCGATTAGAGGACTTGACGAGGATATTGAAGACTCTACCATCATGAAAAAGGTATTAAGATCTCTTCCTCAAAGGTTTGATTCTAAAGTCTCAGTGATAGAAGAAGCTAAAAATTTAAATTATTTTAGTATAGATGAGATGTATGGTTCTTTGACTGCATATGAGATGAGAATAGGAAGATCTAAACCCACAGATAGAGAAGCAGATTTTAAAGCCCTTAAAAATAAAAATTCAAAACAAGAGTCTGAGGAAGAAGAGACATTAGATGAAATGGAAGCAAAATTTGTTAGAAAACTAAAAAGGGGAAAAGGAAAATATAGAGGAAATCTACCGTTTAAATGTTTCAACTATGGAGGCATTGGGCATTTTGCGACTAAATGTCCACTTAATGAGAAGAACAAAAGTGATGAAGGATCGCACCAATAAAGAAGTGACTGGAAGAAAAAAAAAAAAATTTAGAAAAGGCAACTTCAAGAAGAAAAGTTTCATCTCCAAGAATGTTAGTTCATCAGAAGACAGCTCCGGTGAGGATTCTGAAAAGGAAATAGGTGAAGCTATTTTCATGGCAATCAAAGAAGAAAAAAAAGAAAAATAATAGGAATGTGATGAAGAAGAAATTGATGTAGAAGTAAATTTGGAAGAGGAACTAATTGTAGCTCTGGATGAATTGAAGATAGAAAGAAAAAAGAATAAGAAATTTTCAAAAAGTCTTGAGAATGCAAATAAAATCATAACCAGTCCGAAAGTATAGACAGAAGAATACAAGAAAATATCTAAAGATCTCGAAGTACAAATTACCATGAAAATAGATTATTGATGCAAACTAGAAGAAGAGAATGTTGGTTTATGGATGCAGATAGAAGAGATGAATAAGAAAATTAGTTGTTATCACAAACGTGAAGAAAGTTCTATGAAGCTGGATAAGATCATAAATGACCAAAGGCCTACAGGCATCAAATTTGGTCTGGGTTTCGTCGAAGGAGAATCATCAAATTGATCAAAGGCCAGAAATGTAGAATCTATAAATAATGAAGATAAGAAATAGGTTGATCAAGAAAAAATGTCTCATGCAAAAGAAAGCAATAATGCCAGGCACGAAATGAGAATTGACAATGATGGATTCACCAATGTCACACATCAAAGAATAAGAAGACCTATGGCTCCTACGGCAACATGGAAAATACCATCATCCAGGTTCAATTATATTTTTTTTGGTTTTTGTTTTAAATGCAATGGCTATGGACATAAAATATTAGACTGCAAATATAATGTAAGACCAAGGAATTTCACCAGTAGAAATGCTTTTTCTCCTTTGATGAATTATATAGTAGAATGTTATAACTATCATAATTTTGGGCACATTGTAAGAAACTATAGAAGTACATTTGCATCAAATCAGTTTCAGGGAATAAAATTTCAACCAAATAGGATGAGACAAAATAGAAAAATTGTTGAAATACATGCACAAGCTATTGATAAGGGAAAGGCAAAACAAGAGCTCGAAATGACTATCAAAATGGAGTGGAAAGAAAAAGAGAAACTTAAGGAAGAAAAGGAATCCTTAATTGTACAAATAGCATTTAAAATATAGAATAAATATGTACCATGGATACTTAATAGTGGATGCTCCAGTCATATGACAGGTGACAAAAAAAAATTGAGAAGTTACAGAAATATGAAGGTGGTTCAATAAAGTTTGGAAATAACGATGGAGCTAATATAGTTGGCAAAGGTTCAGTTAAAATTAGTGAAGGAAAAATTAAGTCAGAAGAAGTCTTGTTTGTGGATTGTTTGAAACATAACTTGTTGAGTGTAAGTCAGATTTGTGATAAAGGTCATGAAGTAGTTTTTAAGAAGCAGGGTTGTGAAGTCAAAAAAATAAATAGTGGAAAATTGATAGCAACTGGATCAAGGACATCTGGAAACCTGTACACGCTCTCAGAGACTTCAGAAGGAGCTTATTTTATTGGATAGGAAGAATAAAATTGGTTGTGGCACAAGAGACTTGGTCACATCAATTTTGATAATCTAGTAAAAATCAACTCAAAAAGGGCAGTGAGAGATATTTCCACCATAAGAAAAACTGCAAACAACATTTGTGCTTCATGCCAAAAGGGGAAGCAAACTAGAGTCACATTCAAAACAAAAAATTACTATACAAACAAACCTTTGGAACTAATACACACTGATTTATGTGGACCCATGAGAACACAAAGCATAAATGGTGAAAAATATTTTATGTTGTGCATTGATGACTATTCCATAATGACATGGATATTTTTCTTGAAGCATAAATCAAAAGCTTTTGAAATGTTCAAGACTTTCAAAAACCATGTTGAGAATGAAACAGGAAATAGGATCAAATGTTTAAGATCATATAGAGGAGGAGAATTCATTTCAGAGGATTTTATAGAGTACTATGAAAAATATGATATTAGGAGACAGTTTTCAGCAGCTAGGACACCTCAGTAAAATGGAGTGGTAGAAAGAAAGAACAAGACAGTGCAGGAAATGGCATAGACTATGTTGGCTGAAAGAAAAGTAGCAGACAGATTTTGGAAAGAAGTAGTCCATACTGTAGTGTATATCCAAAATAGGTACATGCTAAGAACACATGAAAGCAAAACTCCTTATGAATTATGGTTCGGTAAAAGGGCAACAACAAAATACCTCAAAGTTTTTGGCAGCAAGTGCTACATCAAAATAACTGAAGATAATCTTGGTAAGTTTGAATATAGAGCGGATGAAGGTATTTTTGTTGGTTATTCATCAAAAAGCAAAGCTTACAAATGCTACAACAAGAGGCTAAAGAAAATTGTGGACAGTGTCGATGTTAAATTTGATGAAGGCAGAGAACGAGTAATTAGCTATGAAAAGTACCCAAATTATGAAGATGTTATTGAAGGATATGAGGAAAATGAAACAGAAAAGATACAAAAAATTGACTCAGATGATTTAAGTTATGATTCAAAAGTGGAAGAAAATAAGAAATTCAAAACAGGCAGCTGGCAGAAAAATAATCCTAGAGAGCAAATAATTGGAGACCCCAAAGTTGGTGTTCAGACAAGAAGAATAGTAAGTAACTACTCTCTATTATCCAACATTGAGCCCAAAAATGTTGCAGATGCAAGCAAAGATGAAACTTTGATGAAGGCAATAAATGAAGAATTAGATTAGATCGAGAAAAACAAAACTTGGGAGTTAGTACCTAGACCTGCAAATAAAAATATAATCGAGACTAAATGGATTTTTTGAAACAAATTGAATGAATATGGATAGGTAGTCAAAAATAAAGCAAGATTGGTATGTAAGGGTTATGCACAAGTTGAAGGCATTGACTTTGAGAAAACTTTTGCACCATTAGCTAGACTAGAGGCAATTAGAATGTTTCTGGCTTTAGCAGTCTACAAGAATTTCAAAGTTTATCAAATCGATGTGAAATCAGCATTTTTGAATGGAAAACTTGAAGAAGAGGTTTATATTGAGCAACCAGATGGTTTTCAACTTGGTGATGATCCCAACTTGGTTTGGAAGTTGAAGAAAGAATTATATGGCTTAAAACAGGAACCCCAAGCATGGTATGCAAGGCTAGACAACTATCTCACTCAACAAGGGTTTAAGAAAGGTATGGTGGATAGTAATTTGTATGTCAAAACAGAAAATGGGCATCTTATTGTTTTTGTTGTAGACGTAGATGATATCATATTTGGCAGTAGTAAAGATGAGTCGTGTAAAGATTTAGCAAATAAGATGCAAAAATAATTTGAAATGTCAATGATTGGTGAACTTTCGTATTTCCTTGGGTTGCAAGTTAATCAAAATAAGAAGGGCATATTTATTTCTCAAGTTAAATATGTGAAAGAGATGTTAAAAAATTTCACAATGGAGGATTGTAAGCCGATTAGCACTCCCATGATGACAAAGTTGCAAGTTGAGAAAGGATGACAAATCTCCACCTATTGATCAAACCATGTACGGATCTATGATTGGGAGCTTACTATGCACGAAAACTACCGGACCGAGATATTTTGTAGGCAGTATGCATGGTAGCACGATTTTAGGCTAATCCCAAGGAGACTCATGTGACAGCAATGAAGAGGATTCTTCGATACCTCAAGGGTACTATGGAGTATGGGTTATGGTATCCGAAAGGTAAATACTTCACCCTTATTTCATATTTAGATGCAGATTGGGTAGGAGGTGTCGATGACAGAAAGAGTACCAGTGGAGGTGCATTCTATCTTGGAGATAGATTGGTCGCGTGGCACAAGAAGAAACAAGAGTCAGTTTCTTTATCGATAGTAGAGGCAGAATATATTACAGCGACAACATGTTGTACGTAGGTATTGTGGATGAAAAAAACCTTGAAAGATCTTGGTATTAGCTTTAGTGAGCCAATATCAGTTAAGTGTGATAACACCAGTGCCATTAACATCTCCAAGAATTCGGTTATGCATTTACACACAAAACACATTGCTATCAGGTATCACTTTTTGATGGAGAAAGTTGCGAAAGGTGAGGTTAAGTTGGATTTTGTTCCAACTACAAAGCAAGTAGTAGATATATTCACAAAACCATTGCCCAAGGAAGTTTTTGAGTACCTTCGTAATAAATTGGGAGTGGTCACACTTCCCAAGAATTGACTAGCTAAAGGGATCACATTCTTAGGGGGAGTATTTAAGTATTTGATTATCTTTTTGCTCATGTTCATGATTTTTGCTAAGTGTAATAAATTTTTCCTGAGAATGTTGTGCATGGACTCAAGGGGAGTTTGTAGTAGCCCTTTGGTATTATTGTCAAAGGGGGAGAAGAGTTACAAGAAATTGCACATGTGTTGCCAAAAATTCCAAAGGGGGAGATTGTTGAGCAAGGGCAACAATAGTATTGTCATTTTTGTCAACACAATCAGACAGATCTATTTATGTAGTAGACAGGAAGTTCAAAAGCTATTCAGATGTAGAAGACAGGAGTTCAAAGGTTATTCAGAGTATGTACAGTGATTTTCCAAGAAGACCAAAGTGGCCCATATGCAAAAGATCAAAGAAAAAAGACAAGTAAGAAAAGTGTCACGATATCATGACATATAAAGTAGGAAAGAAAAACTATTATGATTTCACGACATGTTGGAAGAGAGAAAAAGCAGGAAAAATTGTCGTGATTTCACGACATGTTGGAAGAGAGAAAAAGCAGGAAAAACTGTCGCGATTTCACATGTTGGAAGAGAGAGAAAAAGCAAGAAAAACTATCACGATTTCACGACATGTTGGAAGAGAGAGAAAAAGCAAGAAAAACTATCACGATTTCACGACATGTTGGAAGAGAGAGAAAAAGTAGGAAAAATTATCGCGATTTCGCAACATGTTGGAAGAGAGAGAAAAAGCAGGAAAAACTCTCGCGATTTCATGACATGTTGGAGGAGAAAATGCAAGTGGAAAAATTGTCGTGATTTCGTGACATGTTGGAAGAGAAAGAGAAAGTAGGAAAAAGTGTCATGATTTCGTGACAAGTTCGAAGAAATAGAACAAGTAAGAAAAGTGTCATGATTTCGTGACATGTCGCATTTTCGCGACTAAAACAGGAGAGAGAAAGTAAGTTTGAAAAGTGTCACGATTTCACGACATGTCGCATTTTTGTGACTAAAATAGGAGAGAGAAATTAAGTTTGAAAAGTGTCATGATATCACGACATGTCGCATTTTCGCAACAAAAGAAAGAGAGGAAGCATATGGAAGCAGAACTGTCGTGATTTCACGACAAAAGTAGAAAGCAAGACTTCGGAGGCAGAAGTGTCACGATTTTGTGACAAAATCAAAGAAGCTAAGTACGAAAGTAGAAGTGTCATGATTTCATGAAAAAAGCTAAGTTGAAGACTACGGAGGCAGAAGTGTTGCGATATCACGACAAAAGCAAAGTCGAAGTCTATGGAAGCAGAAGTGTCATGATATCGTGACAAAAGCAAAGACGAAATATACGTAAGCAAAAATGTTGCGATATCACGAAAAAATAAAAGACAAAGTCTGCAGAGGCAAAAATGTCACAATATCATGACAAATGAATAGAGAAATCGTACGGAGGTGAAAGTGTCACGATATCACGATATGTTGTGTTTTCATGGCAACTGCAACAAAAGATGCTATAGAGGTAGAAATGTCACGATTTCATGATAGGTCGTAAATGCGCAAGTCAAGAAGGAGAACCCGACTGAAATGAGAAGTATGACAGTGGACCGACATCACTACAACATTTACAGGGGTAGTTACAGAGTGATTTCATACTACTAAAATCTGAAGAGTGATCAAAATTCAGTATGGTGGTTACAGGGTCTATCCAGAATGAAATCATCAAGCGATGGATAAACCGAACATCTTCTTGAGTTGAAGTCGACGAAGATCGATGACAACCGACTAAAATTAGGGTTTACAGTTGTTATGAAATTTGATTAAGATTAGGATTTATGGCCAACTAAGATTAGGGTTTTCATCATAAAAATTGTTGTTATAAAAGGAGGGTTGTTTGGAGAATTGAGAAGATTGTCAAAGGTGTGTGAAATACGATCGTTGTGTGCAGAGAGCAAGTCATATCGAATCATGCTAAGTGCAAAATTTGCAAAGAGAGCAGAGTGCACAAAAGGGAGAAGACGATCGTGAAGTTTGACTATAACAAAGTAGAGCATGCAAAGTGATTGCATAGAGAGAGCAAATTGCGCAGAGAGAGAAGAGTGCGTAGAGAACACAAAGGTGAAGAAGACCAGTTAGGGTCTTGCAAAACCAAAGGTATATTACTATCAAACTTATAGATTCAAATTGAAGTCCAAGTTGTAGCTTGGCATCAGGGGTTGGTGCTCCTTCCAGTTGGTGCTGGTAAATCAGGGGTTGGTGCTCCTTTCTATTGGTGCAGATAAATCAGAGGTTGGTGCTCCTTCCATTTGGTGCTGGTAAATTGATTGTAAATTTGGTGCTTTACAAAGGATGGATTTGGATGGTAGTCCAAGTAATCAATTTTTGAGTAGCCACATTGGTGAACCTCGTTAAATCTTGTGTTGTGTGATGCTCTTTTGTTATACTTGTTGTATCTAGTAATAAGTTTTAATTATTGTGGTATTAAGAGATATAAATTTAAGTTTATAGAGCTACACTGATTCACCCCCCCCTCTTAGTGTCATTGTAAGACTAATGAAATTGACAAGTTTCACAACTTATTATGTTACAGCAAAATCAGAACAAAACTTGTCTGTTAGTCCTCCTCCTAGGTCTGGAAGTGGCAAGCATCCTTTTCCAAAATAAGGTATGAGTTCCTCTCTCTCTAAATATTACACTCAAACATAATAGAATGAATATGTACTTTATTGATTCAAAACATGATTACAAATCTACTGCTAAAACTTGTTATAAAACTATAACAGTATCAGTTTTCTCGCTTATTACTATTTCTATTTTTATTATTATTAGATCAACCAGGATGGGAGCTATATTTTATAGATGCCTAAAATCTAATTACAACAGAAAATATACTCTACAAATCAATTCCTATTATTTTGCAATATTCTTTGGGTTTATCTTAGAAGAGGATATTTTCCATAAATTGAGGCTTTGGATGGCAAAGACAACAAATTTATATGGGAGATATTTTCTTTTAACCTCCTCATCCTTATTTCCTTCTTTCCATCATCAAAAATTGATCAAAAATTCAAAAAGTTTTTTTTGTTCTCAATCTGGAGCGAAGTGGCTCAATCCGAAGATATTTTCTCAATCTGAAGAGACTGTATTTCTCAATCCAAAGATCTTCAAAATGAAAAACTATGTACTCTTCAATTTATTTTAGCTACATTTCTTAGGTGAATTAGTCCTCAATATCATATTGCAATAGCCTTCATTCCTTTTCATGTGTGAATTCCATGCCTTGCCATTCATTGGTAGTTGGCTGGAATTTACACAGAAAACCAGCTTTTCTTTGCATAGTAACAGTTCTTTGTACTATTTTCTAAATTCAAATAAATTAATGCTTTAGAAACATCAGAATAAGAATATTAAATTGTTTTTATTAGCCTAAGCATATCCCTTATGTAACAAGTCATGGCAAAGTGACATAAAACTACACAAAAACTGTAAAAATTAGTATATAATATTCCAAACACATCAATCATGCAAACAATTAATACACAACATATTAGATCAACTTAACTAATATATAAAGTAAATCACAGATTTTTAGGCAAGTTTTAGTTGTTCAAAACATGATATGATGGAGGCATTTCCAGGCCTCATCAGTTGGGCTTCATTAGAGTTAAAGCATCACAAGAGGATACCTTCAAAAGAATGTCAATATAAAGCATTGCTAATTATAACAAATAAGCATGCTATTTTGCATAAAATCTTATGTTTATTGTGATATAAACCATTAGCAATTGAACCATCCTTAATAAAATTAAATATTTCGATATACCATGGGTCATATGGAGAAGATTCGATGGTCAAAACATCTAATGAAACAATACAAGAACCAAGTGACACACACTCCTATATTTTCCTAATGATAATCTATACTTGATCATATTCTAACTCCAAAGAGAACAAATATGTAGTAGAAACCATGGCATCTGCATGGTAGTTGGAGGATCTTGGGATAGACTCTATGGTTAATCAATCAAATGAGGATAAAATCTTGGTGACAATCTCCTTGTTATCATCTCAATACTGATAAACATCATTAATCTGATTGACCACAATTTGAGAGTCACCAACGATCGAAAGGACCCTAACCTACAAGGCTAAGGATACTCTAAGGTAAAGGATCAAAGTGTCATACTTTATAGTTTTATTCATGTAAGATAAATAAAGCTAGAAGGACTAAGGGATGAGTTGTTTTTGTGGGGTAACCAAAATGACTCTAGCACTAGCACCCTTCATGTAGTGGATTCAATTAAAAACAAAGTCCAAGACTTTGGCTCTTCAACTTTGACATTGAATCACTCGTTAGGAAACTTAACAACCAAAGGATGAATAGCTTCTAGGGGAGTGAAGGCTAACTAATCAGCTATCACCTAACCCTTGATAGTTTTCTAACCTATTAAGGTCAGTTCAAACTCACTAAAGGCCAACACCTACTTAGATACTTGACCTAAAAGGTGAGTCTTATACAATAAATAGTGCAAAGGGTCAAACTTCATGAATACCAATATCTTATGGTTGAGCATGTAGTGTCTTATCTTCTGGGAAGTGAACACTATGGTGATGCAAAGCTTATCTAAGGGGGTGTACCTAGTTTCATAGCTAACAAAATTTCTATTGATATAGTAGATAACTCAGTCTTTATTTTTATCATCATTTTGAGCCAACATGGCTTCCAAAGCACAACCTATGGCTACTATGTAAAACATCAAATGCTTACTAGGCATAGGAGGAACTAGAACATGTGAGGAAGTGAGATATTTTATGAGATCATCAAAAGATTTTTGAAACTCGAAATCCCATTGGAAGATGACATCTTTATTAAGAGGCTTAATAAAGGGTTGACACTTATCAACTAACTACGCAATAAATTGATGAATATCCTGAAGCTTACTTTTCAGGCTACACAATTTGGGCAAGGTGCAGGGATGAGGTATGTTAGTTATAGTTGCCATATTAGTGGTATCCACTTCAATAAATCACCTAGAAAAAAAAATCCTAACTTGCTAGATGTGAATTCAAACACAAAATTAGAAGGCTTAAGACAGACCTCAAAATGTTGAAGCCTTTCAAAAATTTGTCTTAAATAATGGACATGATCCTATTGATGTATGGAATGACCTAAAATAGCATCCACATAATCTTAGATAATAGCATGCATAATGTCATGAAAAATATAATTCATAGCCCATTGATAGGTGGAACCAACATTTTTGAAGCCAAAAGGCATGAATTTCCAATAGAAGGTGCCCCGTGGAGTGATGAATGTTTTCTTGGAATAATCTTCAAGGGTAATCATAATCTAATTGTATCTTGAGAAACTATCCAATAGCATCCCATAATTGGTAGTGAAATCTACAATCTAATATCTATTGGATATGGGAAAATCATCCTTGGGACATGCTAAGTTAATATCCCTAAATTCGGTACATTTTTTTATTGTTCATTCCTTCCTAGCCACATGGACGATATTGGAGATCCAATAATAGTCGATAGATTTTATAAAACTGATTTGAAGGAGTTTTGGGAGCTCCTCCTTGACTAAAATGGTGACCTTAGGATGCATCTTCCTAAGTTTCTACTTAACAGGATTAGCATTAGGGAAAACTACCAAATGATGCATAACAAGGGAGGTATCAAACATTGGCATGTCAGTATATGATCAAGAAAAAACATTATGAATTTCTCTTAACAAATGGATCAAATACTCCTACTTTTCCATGGATAAGGCTTTACCTAACTTAAGGTTTCTAGGTGCTTCCTCAAAACCTATGTTCACATCTATGGTCTCCTCAATTTAGAATGGATGACTCATCCTCAAGAGGAGGAAAGGAAGGGATTACTCCTAGTTGCTCAAGGTCCTCAGGAGTGTTGAGTGATAATTTTATCCAATTTCAAAACTATACTCATAGTCAGGGTATTGTTAAGAAAACCCTCTCTTGCAAAGAAATTTCAAAAAAATATCCAAGGTTTTGTTTGCTTGATTGCTTAAAAAATGTGTTTGTATGCTATAAAATAAAATGTGCAAATGATGTTGAATACCTCAGAGGTGCAAGAAACTATTAACAAGGGGCATGTGGTTTAATGTGTGATTTGCAATGTTTCAAGCCTGTTAAAAATACTTGTTGTTCATGAAATTCATTTCCTAAGTGTGCAATCAACAATCTAATGCAGTTAACAATCAAAATTGTGAAATAACAACCTTTGGAATTTGATTCAACTTTTGAAAATTGATTTTTAATCGAATATGTCAAATTAATCAAATTTTATCTTTGATTGTTAATCAAATTTTATCTTTGATTGTTAATCAAATTTTATCTTCGTTTGTTAACCAAATTTTATCTTCGTTTGTTAACCCAATTTTATCTTCGTTTGTTAACTAGATTTTATCTTCAATTGTTAACCAAATTTTATCTTCGATTGTTAATCAAATTTTGAAATAATAAAACCTGTGGAGTGCAACAAATTTGAATTTAAAACCTTAGAAAATGTCTTAATTAAATTTATCCAAATAATTTAATGTTCTAATTTAAAAAAAAATGATTATTTGGAAAATTCAATTAATTAAAACCCTAATATTAATTTCTAGTGTAAAATTTCGAAAAGCATGTGAAACATTTTTAGGGCTTTGCTTATTTGAAGAAATTTAAAAAATAAAAATAAAAATAAAATGCAAAAGCTAAGGTTAGAAAAGCGAAACGACATAGAAGTAAAAGCATAGAACCAAAAATATGGTAAGCTACTGTAAACTAAGCTTCACCCTAATCTGCAGAGAAGAAGATGTTTTTGAATATCAAAACTTAATCTAATTAGACCTGCATTCACACAATCTAAATCAGATTAAGTGCAAGCTTGAAGGAAATAAATCATATATTAAAACATTAAATAATGCCACCATCTGCATGCATGAACACTACTTAATAAAATTAATACATGAAGCCAAAAATATATTCAATGAAACAACTTTATTCAAAAAAACTTCTTTGTCCAGAGTACAAGGTGCAACTTCTATCTAGCAACTTCCAATTTCCAATTCCTCTTCACTTTCTTACCTTCAAATCCTTCCGACCTTTCCTTCATGAGCTTAAATCGATATTTAAAATTTAAAGAAAAAAACCTTTCCACTTCCCTTTCTCTTCCTTTTCCTCAATTTGTTTTCTAATACTCTCTCCAAACGCAACTTGTAACTACCACGCTTAATAACTCTTGCATTGCCATTTATTTCAGTAATGTTTTTCCATGATGCTTTCAATACCTCTAAAATTTAGCAAAATAATATTTTTTCCCCATTTTACCATGACCAAACAGGATCTACGATGCAAATCTAGCTTACCTAAAAACAATCCATTTTTCTTCTAAAACAATCATGATTGGCTTGATCTAACAATAGCACAAAACCATAGTGAAGGACTCCAATGGATGCACAACCATCATTATTAACTATGATCTATAGTGGAGTGGCATTGTGGATAACCGATGAAGGTTCCAACTTGTGCATTCCAAAATTCTTGTAGAGTGATGGTGATAGTTAATAAATAATCCATTCTGCCAATGACATAGAAGGATTATTACGATGGGGGTGACTAACATGCTTCTTCAACTTCGATGGGCACAATAGAAAATTGAAACATACATTTTCTATTTTAGCATTCACCACTAGACATTGAATCTGTATTCGTGCTCAATATTAAATCTCCTTGCAATGGTCACTTGATACAATGAATCTACACATTGTGGTTCTTTTGCTACCTTCCGCATGCAATGAGAACATACACCCATTCGATAATTTTATGTGAAACAAGAACAGACATTGAATTAAAATTATGACATCAGATTCGATGAGTTTACCCCAATTAATAACATTGGTATCTCCCTCATTTCTATAGCTACAACCACTTGCATTGTTCATAGAAAATATTCTTGACCATATCATTAAGTTGATGGTTTCCCTGTCCATCTCCTCTGCCTGCATCAGCACCGACATCAAAAAGGACATCAATTTATAATTTTCTTTGATGCTCATATATTTTTATCCACATCAATATCCACTTGAGGTTTTCCCATCGTCACCTCACATTAATTGCAACAAAAATTGAGTGGCTACCTCCAATATCCATTTCTAATCTATCCGTAGCAAACTGTGGCTCAGCATTACCCGAAGAACACAAGTATCAAAAGTTACTTTACTTTTATCCCACATTCAAGATGCAAGGTAAAGTACATAAGTATAAAATGAATAAAATATGTGATGGTATATGACCACCTTATGGTGGTTAATCCCCTATTTAGTTTTTGTGTTAACCCACCATGTGTTGTCATCCTTGTCCTATTCATTTATCTACCATGTGTCATAGTTACAGTCATCACCGTATCATACTTGACTATATGTTGTGTCATACTTGGAGTCCTTGTCATGTCATACTTGGAGTCTCCATCGTGTCATACTTGGCTATTTGTCATGTCATACTTGGAGTCCTCATCAGGTCATACTTGGCTATCCATAGTCCTTGATAGTCTGTCATGTGGCTACATCACCGTAATGTTGTGTCCTAATTGATTATCACACCTGTAAATATAATGCACTTGTTAGAATGACAAAACAATTATATAAAGAAATAACTTTTGTTCAAATTATATGAAATGCCATTTCTTTTTTTAGAACATCCTACATTGAAAATATCTCCAAAGGGCTTGACCATTCACTTATAATGACATCTTTAACAATACAAAAATATAACTTGGATTTGAAATGATGACATGACATTTAATATTTTACCAAAGCTCTTCATTTTATGATCTTTATACTTGTGGCAAAGAAGGAATGGGAGTCACATGTAGATCATTAAATTGGAGAATTTGAACATGGTTGTCATGAAAGAAAAAAAACCAATAACAACTAATTGTGGTAAGTTAGTCATGTTGTTGAGGAAAATAATTCAAGCTATTATAATAAGGGATTTCCAATTATCTAAGCTTTCTACCATTTTATGTATGCTCAAAAAGGTATGTCATTCAGCCATATTGATCATATTTTTCTCTTATCATGTGTGGTATTTCCTCAAAACCATGATAAATATATATGGTTACTCAATATTTTGATGCACAAAAATAATGCCCACATTGGTTTTATCCATATACTCTATGATAACTTTGTATTTACACCTGGAATGAAAACACCCAATGTAAATAAAATTTCATATTAAAATCAAAAGTTCAAGTGGGTCCCCAAATTTGGGGTAAGTTATGTAATGGAAACAACAAGGAGATAGAACCAAAGTCCTCTTGAGAACTAGAAGAATCAACCTACACAGTGCAAGAGACTACCCCATAAAATTAGATGTCAATAAAAAAGACATCCTAATGAGACATGTCATAAAGAGTGTCATCTTCAACATATTGCTTTGAGGTTGCAAGCAACAAAGAATGAGAGGGCAGCTCCTCATCTGCGATACTCCACTCCAATCCTTGATGAGATGTCCTTAGAAGAGGCTCCTTATGAGAATGATTGACTTGATAATGTGATGAGAAATTAATTGATGATTCCTCTCTCATGTTTAGATTTTAAAATTACTTAGTTATGTGATATGAGGAATCTAATGGATGATAACTAGATTGAGCTTGTTCAACTAGTGAACAGTATAGAGACAAAAATGCAACACCAAATAACAAGATATAAATTAAACTCAAAGAAGATAATATTGCATAATGAATGATTTATATTAATGTTTGGAGCCTCAAAACTCCATTGTTACAATAAGAATCCTTGAAATATTTGATACAAATTTTACAATAGTTAGGGTTCTCCAAAACCCTAGCAAACAATGCTAGTGGTGTCTCAAAATGCATATCTGCTCCCAAAAAAAGTGAGTCAGCTTCTAGTTATCCAATGTTGATCTACTCCAGCTTAAGCAATTGTCCAATGCTAATGTAATGATACCAGATCTGCACACAAGAAAATAACAAATGATTCAGTAATAACAATGAGGGCTCCACAGTGTGAGACCCTTAGAAATCAAGACTAAACCCTAGCTATGCAATAAAAAAATATGAAAAAATGCTAACATCATAATAACATATAACAACAATGACTTTTATTTACCTTGCTTATCTACCATTCTCTAATATGATGAAATCTATTATAGTGTATTGGCGCGACAATGCCCTAGTATCGTCCAAAGGCTAAGAGGACTTTAGAACTCTGGTGTAAAAAACCTATGGGTTCTCGATGACTATTAGAAACACCTTTGGGCACTTGGGAATGGTGTAAATTTACCAAAGGTGCTTGGCGATAGAGAGGAAGTGCCCAGAGGTGCTTAGGTGTGACAAATAGAACCCGAAGGCATTCGACGATTGAAGGGAAAGTTTGCAAATGCAAATCTAGTTGGGCAAGAGGGGCAACAATGGATGTAGGGGAAATGGGAAGCAAGGATGGAATGTGAGAGTACTTGAATACAATAATGGAACTCAGGTAGCCAAGAAATCAAGAAAACTAATGATGCTTACTCAGAAAAACTCAAGGGTTGAGCCATCAAAATAGTTCCTATTAATAATCCAACCTAGGGCATACTAGGGTTTCAACGACACAAATCCTATGGCTGAGATAATAGCATATCAGAGGGTGGATATTAAATCTGAGGTATGGTATGTATTGATATGGCTATATGGATAGGATTAAGTGAAATCGTATTGCTAGGATTAATTCACTTATATAAATATATATTTATTAAATATATATAAAATATTTATATTTAAATATATATAAAATAAATATATATAAATATATATGAATAATGGGTGGAAATGGTGGGAAAATTAGGATGGATGACAAGTGGATAGGTTTTAGTGTCTACAAATACCCAATTTTTATATTGTGTTGCATGAAATACAATGCAGTGCAAAAACACAAGACACCTGTTTAGGCAAGATGCAGAAGCAACTTTCTCTTGAGATGTGAAACACAAGATTGAGGACAAAAGAATGAAAGAATTTGAATTTTGTATAGCTTACCCCCTCAATTGGTGAATTAATTTGATGATGAAGCTCACTAGCCAATTGAAAAAATTGTGCAAATGAATGATGGACGATATGAATGATGTGAATGTGATATCATTTTTGCCCCAATAGTTGAGAGGGGATTAGTGGAAAATGTGTGATGATTGCATCTATTTTTGCCCCAATAGATGAAGGGTTTGTGTGCAAATTATAAAAAAATGTGTCTATTTTTACCCCAACAGATGAAGGGATTTTGGAAAAATATGATGAAAAATGTGTCTATTTTTGCCCCAACAGATAAAGGAATTTTATAAAAATGTGATAAAATGTGTTTATATTTGCCCCAATAGATGAAGGTATTTTTACCAAGTATAAGGGTCATGATCATGTAAGATGTATACCGTTGTGGGAAATTCAAAACCAAATGTGGTTTATTCAAATTTAGGGTGATTCGATGCTACTGAAGAATGTACCTTCTGGAATCATTGATATGCAAAGATGAAAATACAAAAATAAAAATAGTCAACTTCTAGCTAAGGCCAGTCGTCATGATGACTATCAAGGAAATGTGCAATGATGAAATGTGATCTTATCCATGTTTTAAGCCCCACAAACTAGGCCATCAATGACAGCTTTTGTGTAAATTGTTGTTGGCAAAGTTTCACTCAAAATGTGAAGTACCAAATATGATTGTAGTTTCGAACAAAGATATATGGCATGATGAAAATGACTAAGTGTCCTTATGGTAGGTTATTCATTTTACTTATTTTCATGGATGCAAATCACTGTAATCACCAAGTATATAGAAAAATCCACAAGATACCAGGTTCACTTGAATGTTGTTTGAACTTGACAAATATACAAATGATGATATGGAATGATGTTGATAATGTGAAAATGATGTATAATTATGAGAATGATGGTCATGGTCATTTTTGTGAATATTTGGATCATTTTGGAATCATTTTGTAGCTTGTTAGGTGAATTTTTCTATTTGTGATTGCAAATGAAATTTATGCATCCAAATGAATTGGAATCTTCAAAAAATTTGATAAAATGATAACATAGATGTATGAATGAAATATACAGTAATTTGGTGGGGATAAAACACTATTTTGTAAAAATTTATATTTTATTAAAATTGAAGCCAAATGCCAGTTTGCGCTTTAATATTGTGTAGATGCCCATCGATGTTTGGGCATTTTTGCAAATTCCTTGGTGCATTTCAGTGCACCAGGAAATGCCCATGGGTATATGAAGGCACCTGAAGAGGCTATAAATAGTTTTACAGGTGAAAATAAAGCTAATTTGTGCATTTGTGAGTTAGAGAAGCTACGTCTAGAAGAGTTGAGTGGAGTGAGGTGAAGTGACTTGGGAACGAAAGCTATGGCAGTGGAAGGAGCGAATGCATAGGTTGGGACTGAGGCTGGTGTGCGAGCTGCTAAGGTAACTCTTCTATTTTTGTGCAAAAAAAATTGTTTTTGTGTTTTTGTATTTTTTTGACCAATTTATTTGTGTTGTGTTGCATCTTAGGATTTTTTAGAATCGACATTAGTTTTTTCCTTTCATTCCCAGGATGAGGAAGGCAATATCATAGGAGGAGTGGGAGTTGTTGGATGTATTTGGGCTAGTGGAGGTAGCCTAGATTGATGTGGTGAGGGTAGATGAGGGGTACCTCTCTGCATTAGCAGAGAGGTGGAATCTGAATAGGGGGACTTTTCAACTCCCCACATGAGAGGTGACCCTGAACTTGGAGGATGTATATCACATCCTTAAGGTGCTGGTGGAGGGGGAGCACATCAAGGTTGGATGTGATCAGGGTGAAGATATGAAGAAGATGTTTGGTGATGGATGGTGGAGTGTGAGGGTGGAGAGTGGGGGTATACCTTACTTTTCCATGTATGTGGATAAGGATTTGGATGTGCTTCATGCCTTCATCATGTTTATTTTGGCCAATATCATGGCCCCGAATAGCGTTGGGTGTAGGTTCCCATGGAACTTGAAAGGATTAGTGAGTGATATGCTCACTATGCAGTAGATGTATGCATGGGCTCATACCTTATTGGAACAAGTGTACCAGTATCTCTATGATTTGAGGTGATGGGGGAGGAAGGGAGTAGGATAAAACTTGTTGCTGCAGTGTTGGGGATGGAAACACTTTAGCGTGGCATGACCATAGGGCTTACCCATGGAATTCTTGGGTAGGGAGGATCCCTAGGCTAGGATATGGGTAGCGGCCAAGGAGGTACAATAAAGTTGACTTGTGCGAACAAGCTAGTGGTACTAGGATTTTTGGGCTGGACTAAAATCCACCCAAGTGATATGGAGGTCGTGGTGGGGTAGAAGATGGACCAGAGATTGAGAGCATCTACGATGGATATGGTAGGCTAGGTGGGTGGTTGGAAGATATCATATTGAGGCTAAGTATTTTTATTTCTCATGAGTACTCCAATAGTTTAGCTTGAGATAGGGGATTCCAAAGTAGTTGGTGCTTTATAGGAGGCATCATGAGGAGATAGGGCTACCATGTGCGGAGCCATGGAGGGTGACCTATGAGGATGACAAGGAGATAGATCTCTTAGATGTGGATGATGTGTGACTACCATGGAGTAAGATGCATGGTTCACTACACAGCCACCATGGCCACCAACTCTAGTAGAAGCTAGTGGAGATGGGGATGAGGCTAGGGGTGAGGGGACCCATGAGGCCCCCAAGTAGTAGCGGTGCCTTTGATCAGTTATTTAAAGGAGGACTAAGGGTGTACTGAGGTAGGATCTCAATATTGGAGGATATGGTAGAGATTGGGATGATGTATATGAGGATTTAGATGGTCCTCTAGATCAGAACGAGGAGGATTGGGTGATGTTGGAGTAGTAGGTGGTAGAGTAGAATGTGAGGATCACATGCTTTAGGTAGAGCTATTAGATATGGATCATCGGCATAATGCCAACATAGCATGTCTTTATTCTCAGTATAGGTATATTGAGGTATTGGAGGATAGGTTGATGGAGCATCATATTCCACTTCATGATCCTCCAACCTCATCTCTATCCAATATTATTAGGCATAATGAATCGAGGTATAGCTCTAGGTCTAGGGATCCTCCTAGGTCACAAGGGTCCTCTTGGAGGGTGTAGCTTAGTGCTTAGATGAAATTTTTGTATATTAGATTTTGTGCTCCATTGTATATAGCCTTTTGGCACTCTTTGTACATGCAATATTTATACATATATATATACATGGATTTTACCATTTTGTGGTATATGTTTTCTTTGAATGATTTTTGTGAAATGCATGTTTTATATTATTCATGAAAACATATGATATGTTATGGATGATAAATGCAAGTGGGATGTTATGGATGATTAATGCAAGTGGGAATGTATGGATGATTAATGCAAGGTATGGAATGCAAATATTCTAATGATCATTCATATTTTATATTTTGCTTGGCCATTTTCTATCATTGTTGTTTAATCAAGGGCACCAAACTTGGTGATATGTGGGGTGAATGGCTCATGAAGTGACATGGATGTTGACTTGGAAAAAGATATGGATTTTGATATGGAAAACTGAATGTTTTGCAGAGACTCAGACATACTAGTGATATCAAATAAACTCACTAAAACTACCTAATTCCTCTAGGACAAAATGTATGTGCAATGAATTCATTTACTGAGTCAAGAACATGGTAATGACTCAAGGAAATCAAGAACCAATGTGTGTGCAAGTGAGTTCATTAACTCATCTTGAGTAAATTGGGTAAACCTGTTATGGATGAATCCAAGAAGCTAGCTTGTCCTTACGTATGGTCAGAGGTATCTTTAAAAGATACGTGTCACCATGCATGAGCATACTCCATTACCATTCAAGAATCTATAGCTTCAATGGAGGATAACTCCATAGTCCATGATTTGTATTTTGATCTCTTAAGTTTTGGGGATGACTACCTAATCATCTAAATAGAAATGTAGTATGATCCTTACAACCCAATGATCATTGGTGTGTGATGTAAAATATTTAGATATTTTGGGAATCAAATTCTCAACTAAAGTACGATGAGAATTGTACCCTATCCTTACTACTCCATATTTTATATTTGGAAGCAACTATGATAGTGGTGAAAACCTTTGTTCTTATGGACTATGTTGCATTATGGGACTAGCAAGGATGACCCTTTTCACTTTGAGGTTCAAACCAAGTATGGTGTTATCCCTCTTTGACACAAGATGTTTTAAAAGATGTGAAAATTTGGTTGGTTCAAGAATATTTTGGAGTCAATTCCCAAAACTCAATATTTTCTTAAATAAGATGTGTAGTTTTCCTAAAAGGAATACGACATGTATTTGTGGTTTTCTTAAGACACTAGGAGTGGTTGAGTGACCAAAAATACCTAGAAATTATGGATGTATGGAGGGAAATGAAAATTTGACTTGATGGTATTGTCTGGATGATATTATGAGGGTGCCTCTGATTAAGGCAACATAACTTTATTGGACAAATTCAAAACTTTGAACTTAATAAATGATCCCTAATATGATACGTGAAATGTGGATGCGGATGCAATGTATGACATGCAAAATGAAATTTATGCAAATGCAATGTTTTTGAATGAAATGTGTGAAATGCATTATGAAATGTGTGTTAATATAATGTGTTGGCAGCACTACCTGAAGGCGTACCACAACAAGATATGGGATTTGTTTGATTCTTTTATCACATTGAATGTTCAAGTGATTTCACAAGAACAAAATTAAAATACAGGTCTTCTAGCATCCCTTGGTGCAAACTTCTCTCCTATTGAGCATATGGTAATAAATCCCAAGACCGTAAGGTTAATCTATAGACCTTCAGTCCTTGACAAAAATATCTACTGGAACATTTTTGACAACGATGAGCAGATTGTGAATTTTTTGATCAAAGGAATTAGTAGTGTGGAGGGAAGGATGTTGTATGAAGATGAAGCTGAGGGTTTAATCCAACTTTAAAATAATCCCATCCCAAAAGGATTTATTACTCTTGAGAGCCTCTTTGATCAGAATAACAAAGAAAAAAAGTGTAGGATCAAAGTGGATGAGAAATAGTATACTGAGCTGAAGCTGCAACCTAACAAAATAATGAAATTCGAGATATATTTCTCTCTAGAGGAGCTCAAAAACTAAGAAGTTATGTTATGATTTCCTAGAAATTGTTTCCTAGAGCTATGATGATCTTAGAAGCTACAACATATATGTGATCCAACATACCATTGAGTTGTAGGAAGGGGTAAAACCCTTTAGAAAGAAACAATAACATGATAATCCAAATTTTGAGGTACTAATTAAGGTTAAGTTACTAAATATGTTGGAGGTAAAAATCATATATCCTATCAAACATTCAACCTAGGTGGAAAATTTTGTCCTAGTACGAAATAAGAACGGACACATTCACTTATAAATGGATTTTTGTAATTTGAATCAGGTGTCATTGAAATACCATTATCCCTTGCCAAGGATCGACCAAATCCTTCACGTAGTTGTTGAAGTACAAATATTCTCAATACTATATGGTTTCTTCGACTACAACCAAATATGGATGAAGTATGAAGACCAACACAAAATGACGTTCACTACCAAGTGGGGCATTTTTGCCTACCAACGAATGCCTTTTAGTCTGTCAAATGTTGGCACTACCTTCCAGAGAGCAATGGATGTAGGTTTTGGTGAGTTGTTGAACCACATTATTGTGGAATCTTTGGATGTGACTATTTTTTATCATGATAGGAGAGAGCATGGTTCTCACCTAAGATATATTTTTGAGAAATATTATGAGTTTGGAATTTCTATCAACCCCAAGAAATAATTTTTTGCTATTAAAGAGGGGAAACTCCTAGGTCATGTGATTTCAAAGGAAGGGTTAGCCATTGATCCTACCAGAGTTGAAGCTCTCTTGAAGTTGCCACTACCAGCCAATAAGAAATAACTATAGTCATTTTTTAGATAAATTAATTTTATTTGAAATTTCATTGTAGACTTCACTCAAGTCATGAAGCCCATGATCGATATCCTTAAGAAGAATGCAGATTTTTAGTGGATAGAGTAGAGAAAGAAAACTTTCTAGGAAAACAAAGAAAAATTTTCCAAGCCCCTGTCGTGATCAATCTAGATTATTCAAAGGATTTTATCCTTTATGGTATGGGTGAGCAAGAAAGTTATGCAGTTGTTCTCACACAAAAGAGAGATGATGGATACGAACAAACAATTGATTTCCTAAGCCAATTCATCCAACCACACAAGGAGAAGTATAATTTTATTGAGAAGTAAGTTTATGCGGTTATGAAATCTCTAAAGAAATTTTAGCACTTTGTTTCACAAAGCAAGAAAATTGTTTATGTCATTCATACAAATGTCAAAAGTTTCATTATTCAGGGTGAACTTGGTGATAAGAGAGTTGGTTGGGTTTCCAAAATCTAGGAGTATGATATAGATATTTGGCCAACTAAGTTGGTTCGTGGTCAAGTATTTTTCTAATAGCTTGTTAAGAGTGCCACCTCTCAATAATTTGATCTCAAGTCTAATAATACACTAAGTGAGAGTAATATTTCTAATCAAGCTTCGATTGATCGTTATTGGATAGAGGACCTTGTCAAATATTTTAAATTGGGGATATGTCCATCACACCTCAACTCCTCATAGAGGAGATTCAAATTTCAAGCCCTCAAGTATGTGTTATTGCCAAGTGGCTTGTTCCATGAAAATATTGATGGAGTCCTTATTAGATGTTTTAAGGAGATAGAGAAATAGAGGATTCTAGAGGATTTTCACTCCAGTTTATCAGGCGGTCACTATGCAGGGATGCCCATGGAACTTAAGATCATCAAATCGGGCTATTTTTGGCATACTCTTTTTTTAGATGCATTCAAATCCAGTCAGAACTATGACAACTATCAGAGATATGTCAGTAGAATTACGAAGGTATCTTTACCCCTTCATCCCATATAATTTGAAGCATTGTTTAAGCAATGGAGATTATATTCTATCGAGGTTATTGATCCCAATTATTCTATCAAACACAAGTATATTATTACTGCAATATAATATTTCACCCAATGGATGGAGGTCATTTCGAATAAGAAAGTAGATCAGGCCACAGTTATATCTTTTTTATAGGGGTAATCACCCACTTTGGCATCCCAGATGCAATTGTGATAGATAATGGGACCCTCTTCATTGATTTTAAAATCAATGAATTCATAGGTAAGTATAGAATTTACATGAAAACATCTTCTAACTACTATCCCTAGGGGAACAGTTTGGCCGAATCTACAAATAAGAATTTTTTAAGAATTTTAAAGAGGATCCTTGGAGACAACAAAAGGAGTTGGCATCTATTGTTGAACCAAGCCTTGTGGTAAGATCACATATCAATCAAGAAATCAATCAAGGCTTCCCCTTATTCTCTTGTGTATGGTAAGGAGGCATTTTTACCTATACACATTGAGTTTCCTATCCTTCGAACCTTGTAGATGCTCACCAATGAGAATGACGAATTTGACCCTATGAGCATGAGATTAGCACAACTCCTGCAACTAGAAGAAGAAAGAAAGAAGGCATACAATGCTTTCATGTAACATGCTAGGACAACATAGAAATGGTTCAACAAGAAGACATATGAAAGAGCATTCAAAGTCGAAAATCTAGTGTTAAAATGGAATGCAGATAAAGCAAAACCTAGCAAGCATCATAAGTTTGAAGCTATATGGGAAGGTCCATTTCATATTTTGGTGGTGAACTCAATTTATGCCTATCACCTCCAGGATATGGATGGTTGGGAATTACCGATTTTGGTAAATGGTCTTCATTTAAAGGTTTATTATCACTGAAATTTTCAAGAACAAGTATGTATATATGTACAAATATTTTGTTTTTAATGTTATTTTATGTTTCAAAAAGGAATGATCTTATTCTACCCCTAACAAGTGATTTTGCCTCGAAAGCACGTCCTAAGTGGTGAAAATTAATTTTGCCCCAAAAGGGGTTTTCAGGGCCTCATTTTTAATTTTGAGGCGAAAATCATTTAAATAGATCTTTGACAAAGTGAGTTCGGGAGAAAAGCAAAATTATTTTATTAACGGAGTAAAAAGGAGAGGAATAACCATATAATTTATATATACATACATATATATACATATATATATATATATATATACATATATATATATATGTTATATATATATATATATATATATACATATATATATATATGTATATATATATATATATATATATATATATATGTATATATATATACATATATATATATATATATATGTATATATATATATATATGTATATATATATACATATATATATATATATATAGATAGATAGATAGATAGATAGATAGATAGATAGATATATATATATATTACTTTCACCCCTCTTTAGGGTGAAATGAGATGAAAAATAATAATATACATTAAAAAATAAATTAAAAAAATATATATATGTAAAAGGTTTAAAAAAAAAGAGAAAAATAAGTTTTAATTTTGCCCCAAGTTTTAATTTTGCCATGCAATTTTTATTTGGGGGGCGAAATCCAATTTTGGAGTGAAACTCCAAGAGAAGAAAAGGAAGAAATAATAAATTATATAATTTTTTAAAGACTCCAATTTAAAAGGGTATTTCTGACAAGTGAGGGGGCAAAATTGATTTTTAAATTGCTTTTTTGGTAAAATAACAGTGAGTTAAAGCTTTTTTGTTTTAGCAAAGAACTTTTGAGGGTGAAATCAGAGAAGAATAATTGTTTTAAAAGTGAAACCAAGCTTATGAATTTTGCAAGCAAATGGGATGATGATTTTTGAGTGTTGATTGAACTAAGAAGCAATTTGTGTGATTATTCTTTCCCAATTAATATCTTTTAGCAAAGGAAGTGCACATCGGAGATGTTTTGCTGGCACAAAACTATTTCAAAGTGCCATTTAACGTATTTGGAGAAATAGGTGTACCCAAAGCAAATTGATTTCACCAACAATCACCCCAGTTGATGTTTTGATGTCTCCAAGCAGCTAAGTTAACCATTTTTCATCCTGAAGAGTGCCTATCACTCACACATGGTGTACATCATTATCAGGGTTAGTCATTGGATATCAGAGTTGCCTTCTTTGAGGCTAAAGATAGCCAAACATGAATTTTGAAGAAGATTTCATGCAAAAGGAAGTTAATGATAGTTAAAAAATTATTAAAAATCATGCCTGGTGAGGGAATCAAGATGCACATTCACCCAACTTCTCTCAAAATAAACACATGCATTAAATCTAGTAGTTGAAGGTACAGTTTATAAATTTGGAGCATCTGCAACATTAAGGTAAAATTTATTTTATATTCTAGAATGTTGGTGCATTGTTGCTTGGCTATAGAAGTTATTAGGAATCTAAGAATTGTAGAATATAGGGAGAAAATTTGTAGAGCTGAAGAGTGCAGTGAATCCAAAGAAGGTGTAGAAAAAATATGAGGGAGACAAGAAGCCTAAAAAATCAAGGCAAAATAAAAATATTGACTTGGATCCATATTCTGATGTGCTAGCTTAGGCTAGAGATTGCATTATTTTGAATAAAGGCATTGAGAAATTGCACCAAGAATTAGATGTTGTAGTCATATAGGGGTTAACACCAAAAATCCCTCTCACTATCGCATATCACGCCCAAATATTATGGTATTTGTGCACACCGATCCATTTTTTCCCAAAGTTGGTGGAGGCAATTTCAAGATTTTATAATCCTGCCATTAGAGTTGTCCATAAAGCAAACAAAGATGTATTATTTACTATTTTATCTAATGATGTTCGGGAGGTATTTTCTTGTGGGATTAGACCTCATGATTTTGTTTGTAAGATATTGCATCTTGGCGAATAGGATGAATTGTCGACTTTATCAAGGCCATTAACATATTTCAAGAGTCCAGATTTATTTTCCATGGTGGCTTGGGTTGTGGTCCTCCTGACTGATTCAAAAGTTCACATGTGGAAGGTAACATTGGTGCGGTGTATTTCTCAGGTCAAATTCTATACCCCTACTGCAATGACGATGAGAAAAACATGATTTTCTTTGATTGATCTGACTACATTGCCAGAAGAATGCATACCCAGCTAGAGAAAATATAGAATGAAGAAACCATGGAATTCAGTCACATATCATTCTTAATATGGTATTTCTTCTTTCACATGTATCAATATTTTTCCTTCATAGCAGTTAGGTAGGTTGACAGAGAAAATAGGATATTGCCAATGTATTTGTGAACCTCCAGCTTGTTAAGAAAAGAATCATTTTATAATTTTAACCGCATGTTTGTGGGCCCTACCATGGAGCTAATTTTTGTAAAATGTGAGAGGGTACCAAGGGTGATGAGAGAGGAAATCATACCAAGGGAGAAGAGCTACATATTTTTGGTAACACAAGGTATCATTCTATGCATTTTTGGCTATACTAGAAATCTATTTCTTCTTTTGTATTTTGCTATGGAATAACTTTTTGTGTTGGAATTTATTCACCAACATGACTTTATCAATGATTTTTATGGGGTAGGATAAGGAAAAATAACCACATGCACTATGCCTTTTCACTTTGGACACATTAAGGTAAGCCAGGTGGGTCAGAATTAGTTAATTACTGAAGGCCTCTATGACATCGATATGGTGGAATTACTACAGTGGTGGAAGTATGATTCGTTGGGTCACTTTACAATGATAATTAAGGCTAAGAATTTTCATTGTTTCCCCAGGCCAAACATTGAGCGATACCAAAATAATTCAGAGGGGCTTGATTTGGAATGGCACATGGAAAATATGATGTCGCTCCCACCATGGCACAAATTATATGATATGGAGGTCGAGTAAAACGTTGTAGTGCATAAGCATAAAAATCCTCCTCCAGGTTTATTATGTTAGATGAAGGAGTATCTTCCCGATTGGTCTAAAGAGAAGTTTACTAACTGGTAGATTATGAGGGCCCACTAAGGAAAAATTAGGTCGCCATATGGCCTGGTGATGGATGAAATGTTTTTGGATATTTATGATGAGTTTTACACCAATTATCGGTTGGTCACTTTCACAAGTATTGTACCTCAAATTTTTCAAAAATATAGTACTGATGAGATTGTGTCCAAAAAAGAACAAATCGTGGCCCAAGAGGCACAACTTGTAGAGGAGGAAGAAGGAAAAGTTCTAGAGGAGCCACTACAGTGTTGAATGAGAAGTAAGTAGGAAAATATGTCCATTATAAAGATATCCAAGAATTCAAGGACTAATGTAGTTTTGTCAAACCCTCCCCCTATAGTTTCAATTGTACAAACATGTGTTAGAGGTTATTCACTTTGTCTGAATAAATTCATTGGGCCAAAGTGATGAGATTATAAATTTGTAGGAGGAAATTTTAGTGTAACCAAAGGATTAGGTGAGAAAAGATCCAATGTTACAACCACCTTCATCCTCATCAGCTCAAATGGTGTCAAAGCTTGAAGGTACATTTTCTCTCTCTTATCTTGTTCCCAAGTAGTTGGTGACTATCATTTCTCATCCTTTAGTTTCTACTTGTATTTCACCTTCATTCGGTATGCCTTCCACCTCAATTTCACTTCCTATATCTCATCCACTATTTATCTATGCTCTCTCATATTCTATTCTCATTTCTTCTACTTCCCTTTATTTTAGTTCTTTCACATCCTTTCCAAACCTATTTTTGCTTCATGTATCTTCCATTATAGTAACCTCCACTATGGTTGTAAGAACACAAGCTCCTCCCTGAGTGAGTGTGACCATAGTTGAACCTCTTGCTTCCATTCCCACTATACCAATTTCCATTTACCTCAATATGAATTCACATTAGGATAATTTCCCTTTTACCCCATTTTTGGAGGTGTAGGTGTTACCCGAATCAAATATAGATCTTGTACCCGAACAACCTATTATAGTGAAGATCATCCAAGCTAACCTGAGTTCATCATAGTGGTTGAAGAGCCATAAAATAAAGGAGAATAAGGCACCAACAAAGTCATTGAAGAAAGTTTCTTTTGATCCTAACACTATGGATGCCCACGCAATAAAAATGTTCCCCCAAGTTTAGAAGCCTCAAGGAGATATGAATCCAAGTGACTACACTTATGAGCTCATCACTAAGGACCTTACAAATATCAACACTATAGAGAAAAATGGGGAAAATTCAAGTAGATATGAACTTCATATACCTGCATGGTGAGAACTATAAGAATATTTTTCGAGGCTGAGGCAAAGATCACTAAGTTGGAGGAGACTTTGGCTAAAAATTGAGCACAGTTGGAATCTGCAAATTCAAAGGTGACTCTTTTGTATAATAATATAGAATATTTGTGGAAGATTGTTCAAAAGCACCAAGAGGCCAAGGAATGAGCAGAACATTAGGTTCAAGCCTTGAAAGACCAACTCCAGAGTTTGCAGGATCAGCTGGCCGTGAAAGCAACACAAGTGATTGTTTTGACTAAGGAAAAATTCAAGGAAGCACGTAGCTAGTTTTTCGTTGACTGTAAAACCATGGTGGTTAAGGTGACACAGGTCTTCATGTACCTTTAGGAGATACATATAGTCATATCATATGGTCTACATATAGTGGAGTATGGCAAAAAGCACCTAGATACCCTCTTGGTAACGGTGATGTAAATTTAGGCACTAGCTAGATAAGATCTCAAATTCCATCCCATGAACAACATGGCCCAAGCTACTTAATGTGCCAATTTTTTTCTATGTTGGATCAGGCTAAAGAGACTTGTAAGCTACTCCATGTTTTTGAGGAGGAGAAAAAAGTTTCAACACTCTACTTTAATGCAGTAGCTGATAATGGTTTCCCTAGTTTTACTGATGATAATGATAACATTATGTCAAAGGTATGGGTAATTTTTGTTAATGATAACTCAAAAATTGATGATTGGAATGAGCTTCTCATTGAAGACCAAGTACTACCCCTGATGAGGAAACTTACATGTATTAAATCTAGATTTCTAGAGCTCAGCCAATGAGTAAGTTTACTGATAGAGTCAAAGGTGGTGGGCTCACAGATTAATAAAAAACAAAAATTACACTTTGTAGACCCTAAAAAAAATGACTTGCAAGGATTTAAATAAAAAACTTTAATAAAATTTCACTCCCTTCGATTATTTGAACATGAAATACATACATGTATTTATAGGGAATAAAAAAGGATATGTGGAGGGATAAGGGAGTTAGGGAGGATGGATAAGGGGTGAGAAAATAGGAATGAAAGGAGGAATAAGGGGAACAAAAGAGAAGGAGATAATATAAGAGAGGGGAGTTAAAAACAAAAATATTGCCGACATACAATGTTTTCCATAATTTTCAATTGCTTTCACACTAAATTTGTATATTTCTGGGCCACTTAGATTGTAACCCTCTTCATAATTGCAACATTCTCCACCTTAAATTTGAGAGGACTGACTACACAGTCTCTCAGATTTATAAATTGTGCTTTACCCATCACTTTGGTGAAGATATCTGCAACGTTATCCAAAGTGCGGAAAATTTTTAGCTCAACAATTTCATGCTCCACCATGTCTCGGATGAAGTGGTACTTCATATTAAAATGTTTTGTTCTGCTATGGTGGATCGGATTGTATGCCAACTGAATGACACTAATGTTGTCACAGTAGATTCTGGTTGGACCACTTTGCTGCTCTCCATCTCTTCTAGCAATTTTCTTATCCATAGGGCTTGAGTACTAGCATAGGTGATTGTTATATACCTAGATTATGTAGAAGACAAAGCTACCATAGTTTGATTTTTGGAGATCCATGTTATTAGTCCTGATCCTAGACTAAAACAATTCCCTAAAGTTGATTTTCTATCATCAATATTGTTGCCCCAAGCACTATCATTGAATCCTACAAGTTTGATAGTATTACATTTATGGTAATGGATTCCAAAATCTAATGTACCCTTCACATATCTAATAATTATTTTAGCTACATACAAATGCAGTTCAGATGGGCTATCCATAAATTGAGAGACAAGAGAAACAACATACTGAATATCGGGTCTAGTGTTGGCGAGAAACATCAAGCTCCCAACCATACTCCTGAAAGTGGTCACGTCAACTTTCGATGCTCCATCATCTTTGCTCAATTGGATCCCATGTCCAACTAGAGTTGCAACTGGTTTACAATATTCCATATCAAAATTCTTGATCATGTCTCGAGCATACTTATTTTGATAGATGAATATCCTTGTATCTGACTAATGAAATTCCAATCCAAGGAAGTATTGCATTAAGCCTAGATCCTTCATCTCAAATTGTTTCATCATGGAGCACTTGAACTCCATATTCATTTTTTCATTACTACCCATGAATATGAGATCATCCCCATACAATAAAACTATGATGATGTCGTTACCTTGCTTCAGGTAGTAAAGGGTGGGTTCATTTCTGCTTCTGGTGAACCCAAAATATTTAAAGCACACATCAATGCATGAGTACCAAGCTCGTGATGCATGCTTGAGTCCATAGAGTGCATTTTTTAGTCTGTAAACAAGGTGCTCTTTACCTAGCTCTTGAAATCCTTGAGGTTGCTCAACATACACTTACTTTGTCAAGTACCCATTGAGAAAGGCACTCTTCACATCCATGTGTTGGATTTTTCAACCTTTATGAGCATCTAAAGCAAGAACTGTTATGATGGTCTCCTATATGGATATAGGAGAAAATGTCTCCTCATAATCAATACCATACTTCTATGTAAATCCTTTTGCAACCAATCTTGCTTTGTGCCTTTAAATGCTTCCATAAACATTGAATTTGGTCTTGAAGACCCATTTACATCCAACACATTTCTTGCCTTTAGGAATCTTTACCAGATCCCAAGTGTCATTGTTTTTTATAGATGTTATCTACTCTTTCATGGCATCTTGCCAAATTTTCTAAGTACATGCCTTTTCATAACTAGAAGGTTCAAGTTGTGCAATAGTTAACAAGGCATAGTTAACTACATCTCCCCGAGGTTCAAGCTGGGAGTCATCATCACCATAAAAATGCATATTTTCAAGTCTTTGTAAAAAAAAACTCATATTACTAGCTTGACTTCTAGTATACCTTCTTTAAAAAAATTTATCCAACATCTGATAAGATGGATGATGCTGGAGAGTTCTCTTACCTCTGGATGGAGAATCAATATCCATTGGTGAGGAACTAACTGACCTTTGTGGAGAAGGACTTGATGAAGAAGATGATGAACTGGATGTAGAATGTCTTCTTGGGCTTCGAGGAGGAGACTTCTTGCCTTTATGTGGCACCTATTAAATTTTTGAAGAACCTACATCATGAAATTCAACATCACTATAAATTTGGGGATTTCCCCATTCTACTCCATCAAAAATAACATCCTTGTAAAGTATTATCTTTCGAGTCCTAGGATTGTAGAGTCTATAAGCTTTTGTGTTCTCATAGTACCCTACAAAAATACATGCTTGACTCTTAGGATCGAGCTTCTTCCTCTATTAATCAAGAATGTGTGAGTAAGCCAGTGAACCAAACACTCTAAAATGCTTGACATTCGGTTTCTTACCATACCATGCTTGGTAAGGAGTTTTCCTTTTCAAACTTGAAGTAGGACTCCTATTCAAAATATACACACTGGTCCTGACTGCATCTGACCAATACATATTGCTGAAATGCTTTGTCTAAAGCATAGATCTTGCCATCTCTACAATGGTGCAGTTTTTCCTTTCAGCTACATCATTTTTTTGTGGAGTATAGGAAGCCTTTAACTGCCTCTTTATGCCATGTTCTTTACAAAAATTCAAAAATTCATTAGAGGAGTATTCTCCTTTATCTGATCTTAGACACTTAACAAAATATCCACTCTCATTTTCAAATCTTGCTTTAAAATATATGAAGCAATCAAATGCCTTATATTTATGCTTCAAAAAACATATCCAGAACATTCTTGAAAAATCATCAATGAAAAGAAGAAAGTAAGAGTTATTACCAATTCTCTTGGTCTGCATCGAACCACATATGTCCGAGTGCACTAGCTGGAGTGTATAACTAGTCCGCCATGCTTGTCCATGAGGAAATTTGGTTCTAGCGTGCTTGCCCAAGGCACAACCTTCATATACTTCCTTATTGTCCTAAACTTTATTAAGTTCGATCACCATCGCTTGAGAAGTTAACATCTTCAAACTGGATGAATTCAAATGACCATATCTCAAGTGCCACAACACACTTGGATTTGCAATATCAACATTTACTAATTGATATCCTCATGATTGGCCAAAATTTAAAGGAAATAACATGTTCCTTGTCATTGGTACTTGAATAATGATTCTATCACTATTACATTTATCAAAAATGGTACATTTACCCTCATCAAATAGCAACTTATAGTTTTTCTCTATAATTTGACCAACACTTAAAATATTGTGTTGGAGATGACATGTGTAATAGGTATCACTTACTTGTTTCATGCCTTCTTTTGTTGGAACCTCCATGGCTCCAATGCCTTCAACCACCAATGAATTGTCATCTCCCAATTTGATGCTGGATTTGTTGGAAGAATCGAGAGTAGCAAAGAGTTCTTCTTTGCAAATCATATGATTTGAACACCCAGTGTCCAAGATCCAGGTGTCATTCAAGTTCTAATCTGACTTGCCATATGAGAGAAAGATATTTGAGGTCCCTTCCTCTTCTCCAAAATTTCCATACTAACTGCTCTAGCTTGTTGCTCCCTTGTGAATATTTTGACCAGTAGTCATGAGCGAAGTGGCCAAGTTTACCACAATTGTAGCAAGCTTGTTTTGACTTGTCACTTCCTTTTCCTCATCCTGGATGCTTCCCTCTATTCTGTTATCCACATCTATTCTGACCTCCACCTTTGTTTGAATATCCTCCTCTATTAGGAGTTCTACCTCGTGGACTATTCCTACCTCTACCTCTGTGTTGACCTCTACCATGACCTCTGCCTTGTCATTTTCCTTCTTGTGAAGCGAAGGCTTTGTCATCACCTATGTGGCTAGTGGAAGAAGATTCTTGCAATCTCTCTTCATGTGAAATACGAGAACCAATTAGTGCATCAAAGGAAAGTGCAGTCAAATATTTTGACTCTTAAATAATGATTGCTACATGATTCCATTTAGGAAGAAGTGTTCGCAACACTTTCTTCACTACAAATTCTGGTTTAATATCTTCACCTACAGTGACCATTTTATCTACTATGACTTTGACTTGAACACAGTAGTATCCTACTTTCTCATTCTCCTGTATTCTAAGATTTTCAAAATCTATTTTCAGAGTTTGAATCCTGACCTGCTTCACTTGATCACTACCTTGAAAGATTTCCTTCAAATCCTTCCAAGCATCTTGAGATATTACACAGGATGCTATTCTAGGAAATATACTTTTATCTAGGGTTTCTTGTAAATGGTACAGGGCATAGGAATTATTTTTTTGGGCTTCTTTCTTCGATTTTCTATAGGCAACACTTAAAGTAGACCAATTATAAGCAGAGGGTTCTGTGTAACCTTATTCAACTATTTACCATAAAATTTTACCTATCAATAAGGTTTTCATATTTATTGACCAGTATTCATAATCACTACCATTGAATTCTAGAATTAGGATACTTGTGTTTGAGGCCATTTCTACTATTTAAAAATAAACTTTGATTTGACTAAAAAATAGTAATTACAAAGAAAAGTAATTACAAGTTCAAATCAAATCTAGATTTCTTAACTCTCTCACTGATTTCTTGTTCTTATTCTTGAGGATTACCTAGTACTGGAGGCCCAAAATTATCTGCAATGGAATCCTCATCATCACTGATGACGACAATTTCAAGAGCTACTACTGGCTCAACCTGTGTTGGCTCAGGTTCTGCTGACTCAGGCTTTGGCTCTGGCTCTAGTGAGCGAGGGGTATAGCTCTCAATGGATTGTTCCTTAGGCTCAAATGCAACTGAATCGGACTCCTCCACTCATTTTCCGAATATATTATCTTCTAAGTCAGCCTCGTAACAAAAATCCAGATTCCTTTGGTGGGCTATAACAAAATTTTGTAGTTGACTAAATACGACATGCAGTCCATCTCATCAAACTCATTCATCAAAAGCTTCAATAGTTTCTCTCCATAGTAGAGAGCACAAAGCATGGTAACATTCGATAGATCTGATCATCTACTCATCAAGGCAAAAATAAAACTTTGTTAGAGCTTCTGAGGTTACAATTTTCACTCTTTTACAGCCACTGAGGCTATTACACAAAATTTTTAACCTTGAATGGGGTTCTAGAATTTTCTAGAGGTGCTAAATGGGTGCTCCGAAAGGCTTCCCGTCACTATTATGCTTCCCATTTTTATAAATATAGCCCTTTTAAAGTTTTCAATTTTTTTATAAAGTTTTCATAAAAAAATTAATCATTTTTATTTTTTTATATCCTTCATTAGTTTTAAAAAAAATGAAGAATAAAATTTAAAACCATTAAATTAATTAAAAACTATAATAAAAATTTAAAAAAAAAAAATCTTAAATTTTTTAACAAAAAACCTTTGTTTTGGAGCGGAGGGGAATCGATCCCCAAACCTGCCACCAGGTAAAGTCTTCGTGGAGGGTGTTCAACCAACTCGTATACTCCTTCAGAGGAGAACAAAGGTGGGTAGCCTTTTATTTAAATCATTTTCACCAAGAAACAAGGAAAAATAATAATTAGTGCCTCGGTGGGTTTCAAACCCAAGACTTTGTGGCAGTTATCCGATGCCTTCACCACGTGCACTACGCGCTACGTTGAGACCAGACACGGGAAATGACAATAAAATAATCACGCAGCAAATTTTTTTGTTAAAAATAAAATAAAATGTTTTGTCCCACATGCATCAGGATGGGGACTTCAATAGTTTTTATATACATGAACAATCGCATTATAAACTGATTACCTTCAGGAAATCAAAGCTGCTACATTTTGCCCTTGTCAATAAATCACTCTCTGCCATGTGTCTGTCACCTGTTGTCCATGTCACTAGCACCTGGTGCCTTGGGATTCATACCCAGGTCCTATTGGCTACCACCTCAGCCCTACTGGCTATCCACCTGAGCTTAACACGTGTTATCCACATCAGCCCTACTAGTTGTCCACCTTAGCTTGCTCTAGCCTCAAAATGCACACTTTGATCTACCTTATTTCACATGTCTCAAAATACGTGCGAGCTCTGTACTCTCCATGATTGTCGAACCCAAAGTATTTGGCCACCTCTACTTTGGCTCTGATACCAGTGACTGATAGAGTCAAATATGGTGGGCTCACAATTTAATAAAAAATAAAAATTCCACTTTGCAGACCTTAAAAAAAATGACTTGCAAGGCTTTAAATAAAAAACTTTAATAAAATTTCACTCCCTTCAATTATTTGAACATGAAATACATACATGTATTTATAGGGAATGAAAAGGGTACATGGACAGATAAGGGAGTTAGGGAGGATGGATAAGGGGTGATAAAATAGAGAGGAAAGGAGGAATAAGGGGAACGAAAGAGAAGGAGATAATAGAGGAGAGGGGAGTTAAAAACAAAAATGTTGCTAAAATACAATGTTGTCAATAATTTTCAATTGCTTTCACACTAAATTTGTATATTTTTGGGCCACTTAGACTGTAACCCTATTCACACTTGTAACATAAATTACATTGATATGGAGCAAGTGGAGTGAATAACACAAGCTTATACTAAGAGGGGGGGTGAATAGTATAAGACTACTTTTTACTTTCTTTCCAAACCAATAATGTCCTTAATTGCAATAACCAAATATAGCAGTGTGCATTAATAACTCAGATAACAATAGTAAGCAAGAGCACAAGTCACCACACAATTGAGATGCAACAAATTACGTGGTTCACCCAATGTGGGCTACTCCATGGAGAAAATATTTTTCTAAAACTTTCTCAATCAATCTCTTTGGGAATCACTCCCAATGATAGTATTTATGGATCTCTATCCAAAGGAGAACTCTATCCTCTTATACTATGGCTATTTGATCTTCTAGAATACTTTGTCTCTCTGTTTCAGTAACTGGTGGACCTCTCTCCACTTGATGACTCCTCATTCAAATCCATCTTCAACTATGCTATTTGTTGGATATCTATCCACTATGACTCTATCCTCTATACTTTATCACCTCCAAAGCTCTGTCAATAGTCTCACTAAGAACCTTCTCAATAGGCTCACACAGAACCTTCATAAAAATCTCACATAGAACTTGTCCAATGCTGAATAAAAAGTTCACATAGAACCTATCCAATGCTGAATAACAAGCTCACACAAAATTTGTCCAATGTTGAATAACAAGCTCACACATAAATTGTCCAAATCTACTTCAACAAGCTCACTAAGAACTTGTCCAGATCTGCTCTAGCAAGTTCACCAAGAACTTCTCCAAATATACTCTAGCAAGCTCACCAAGAACTTGCCCAAATATGCTCTAGCAAGCTCACCAAGAACTTTCCCAAAACTACTCTAGCAAGCTCACCAAGAACTTACCCAAAATTGTCCACAAATTTGTCCCAACACTATCCTCAACTTTGTCCCAAAGGCCTTCTCAAAGGCTCAATAAATCATGCACAAAACTTCCACAAATCTATCCAAAAATCTATCCCAAAATCCTTCTCAAAGGCTCAACCAATCATGCTCAAGTAGTACTCAAAACTCATCCACAAATCTATCAAGGCAAGGCTCAAATATGAACTCAACAATGAATGGCAATGCACTCTTTAATGAATGAAAACAATGATCCACAATGCTCTCAACTCAACTCAACTCAACTCATAGAAGCATAAAGAGAATTGTTAGAGACTCAATATGTTCTAATCTCAATATCAACTCAACTCAACTCAAGTCTTGTAGAACCATAAAGAGAATTGTTAGAGACTCAATATGTTCTAAACTCAATCTCAACTAATCACCACAAGGGACAACTCTTCTTCACAAACCCTAGTCCAAGTATGCATCAACCAACTCAAATGTTTCCAACAATGCTCAACCACAAATATCACATAACAATGATACTCATGTTCTTTTCTAACTTAAGTTCTTTCACAACCAATGAGATTCAACCACTATGCTTATAACACAAGGTTTAAACACAACTCTCAATTCAGAAAAACTTGAAGCATTCAACCAACCACTTTCAAAAAGGAAACCACAATCAATCCTTTTCTCTCCAATGATATTTCAGAAATCAACCACCATAAACAATCAATAGGAGAATGTGCCCATACCTTTTATGAATATGAAGAAACCTCTTTGGAAATCTGCCACACTCAACAAACTCTCTTTTTCAACTTTCAACAAGGGTTAGATATCATGATTAATAACACAACAATAATATCCAAATAACACCTTATCTCTCCTACTCAATAAAATACATCATGTCCCCTTATGAAAGAATTAATCCCTTTTGAAAAAGAACAAAAACAACCTTCACTTTTGAACCCCTTTACAAAATCATAAATATCTCTTTACATACACCTTATTTCTCCCTCTAAGCAAGTTAATAAAATAGCCCTCAAAATAAGCTTTCCAACGATATATAATATGATATACTTTCAAAAGGAAAAACACCAGAAATCTCTCTTTTTCTAACCATGCATCAAGCTCCTCTCAAATAATATCCAACACCATGGGATATTTAATTTCTTCCTTAAACAATATTCAAAATCATAGAACAAAGACCTTCCTCCAAAATATAATTGACATCAAAAAAATTCTAAGCATTTAAATCATCGTCAACACCATACACCCTTTTCTCTCCATTACACTTTAATAAAACCAAAAAGATAATATTAATTTTGCTAACCTTATACCTCCCAAACCAACTTTGGAAATACCATAGACAATGCAAAATATGTTTTATTCACTACCCTTCCGCATAAATTGGAGTTCATGAGCATACCTCTTACACCCCTAAAAAGGGGATTCGACGTGATTTGATCCGTCGTCTCCTCTAGCCAAGTCATTTGGCTAAACCGCGTGGGCTATCCATGCCCACATGAGGAAGGGAGAGGGGCCTCCCTCTTATCTCCAAACAAGTCTCTTCCTTGGCACAAAAACCAAACCCTATTCCCTCTTTGACCACAGCGCAATCCATGCTCCTTTTACTCACACAAAAACCGAGGTGCATGCATTAATCAAATTACCTTCATCCACTTTCAATATTTTGGGGCTTCCTCCTTTTATACTCGAAGGAGTATTTTTCTTTTATGTCGGCGATTTTAATCATCTTTATTCACCATGTTTTGTCCTTATGCTCAAGGGCTTCGATGACGTCGGCAATAATAAAACATTAATTTTTAATTTTAATTTTAATTAATTAAAATTTAAACTTAAATCTTTAAAATTAAATATCTCCATCACCGAGACACCTTTTTCGATGAAACGAAAGCCCAAACCGGGTTTTAATAAAAACCCATTTCAAATCTGCCATCCATGGTTTTAAATAAAACCTTTTATTTTTCCTGCCTTGGTTTTCACAAAAACCTTATAAATTTCCATGCTTTCCAAAATATCATAAATGCTTATTTATGAAATATTTTGGCCACCAAAACCAAATATGATCCATGTGATATCAATGATCCATGTGACATCAATGACAACATAAAATACCTCAAATTAACTCAAATTTCCAACAATCTCCCCCTTTGTCATTGATGGCAACACCTCTAATGCAAACACCACAATCACTACAAAAACCATCTCTGAGAATCAAATTTTCTCCCCCTGACTCAATACTCTCTATGGAGGCTACACCCCCTAACTCAATACTCTCTTTGGAGGCTGCTCCCCCTAACTCAAATCTCTCCCCCTTACTCAAATCTCTCCCCCTTTGACATCAATGGCAAAAGGGACACCTATGGGGCTAAAAGATATGACTCTTAAGCTTAGCCCCCTCACCCCCTTCTCTATTGAGGTGATTAATTTTGGGGTGGGAGTACTTTTACTCCCATATCACATTGTTTCTTTCCTCTATCAACTTCCTTCCATGTTTTTCGAATATCCTTCTCTTGATGAATTACTTGATCTTCTTGTCTTGAACTTGTTTGACTTTCTTGCCTTGAACCTGTTTGACCTTCTTGCCTTGAACCTATTTGGAATTGAGTCCTACACCATCTTGAAATATACCCAAAGTTATTGCAATTAAAACACTTGATATTGTAGCCTTTGGATGGTGCCCATGTCCTGAATTCTTTCTTGAAATAATTTCCATATCCATTCCTTTCTTGAACCCTGTATTGTGAAGCTCTATTTTCATGACCATTATGACCATGACTTCTGAATTGTGAAGCTCTAAAACCAAAACCATGTTGCTCATTTCCTTTGCACTGAAAAGCTCTATGACCAATCCTGTTACATGAGAAGCAATGTCCCTGAAAACCATACCTTCTTCCTTTGAAGTTTCTTCTAGCAAAATCAAACTTCTTTGATCCATGGATCCTTTGTTAGCCCTGTCAAATCCTAAAAAATCCCTAACCCTTTTTTCTCCCCGTTCCCCCCCCTTTTGACCATTGTCCTTGTAATCATATTTTACTTGTGCATTGTATCATTGAACATTCTTTGTAGTATCTAAATCCTCTTCCTTAATTTCTTCCTTGCTTTCTTCTTCAAGAGTTTCTTTTCTTTTTGAACTTGATTCACCTATCTCAAAACAAGATCCAAATTGAATATTTGGAGTCATAGAAACTTTGGAACTTTCCTCACAAATCTTAGGTGCTTCCTTGATTTCATTTTAAATAACTTCCTTTCCTTTTGATTGTGATTCCCCAAACCTGAAATATGAGACCTTTGGTGCTTTGAAACCTTTCCAAAACTTGTGCAACTTATCCTTGGAGTCTTTCACTTTCAACCTTAAGGAAACAACTTCATGTTCTAATCTTTCACATTCTTACTTCCTTACCTTTAATTGTTCAAATATATCTTCTTCAATTTTCTTTGCCTCTTCAACCGTTATTTTTAGATCAATGCGATCTTGTAGGAGCTTTGCTTTCATATTCTCATCATCTTGTACTTGAGCCTTTAGTCTTGAGTTTTCTCTTTTCATTTATTCAAAAGCTTGTTTTGACACTTTATTTTCTTCATGATCATAATTGTGCCTATTTTTATCTTCATGATAAATTCTTACTTGAGATTCCTCCTTTTGATCTTCAGTAGGAGCTTCTTATTTTCATTGACTGAGAGATTTTCATTATTGCTACTAGAAGAACTGATTGCTTCTTCCATATACAAGCTCTTCTTGTCATGCCTACCTTGTTCATACATGTTTTCCTTTTCTTTTTTATTATTGCATTCATATTCACTATTTTGATTGTGCCTATCTTTCTTGAGTTCCATTTCATCTTTACTATCACTGAAACCATTATAGTAACTTGAGACATGATCGAGTTGACCACAAGCAGAATATTATTATTTTGAAACCTTGAATGTTGCCTTTTGAGCAACAATATCTTTGAAAATATAGTCAAGTTCCATTTCCTCTCTACTGCTGCTATACCCATTTTGTGGATAATAAAATGCCCTGTGACCAAGCTTACCACAATCAAGACATCTTACTAATTTTTCTTCTTCCCTTCTTAGAGCTTCAAGATAGGATTCATTTTTCTTCTTAGATTTCATGGTTCTTATTTTTTCCTTTCTTTGCCATGTGTGTTCTTGTAGAATCTTCCCTCAAGATGTTAGCCTTTCTAAGGAACCCGCTCTGATACCAATTGAAGAACACAAGCTTATACTGAGAGGGGGTGAACAGTATAAGACCACTTTTTAATTTTTTTTCAAACCAATATCAATTAATGTCCTTAATTGCAATAACCAAATATAGTAGTGTGCATTAATAACTCAGATAGCAATAGTAAGCAAGAGCACAAGTCACCACACAATTGAGACACAACAATTTACGTGGTTCACCCAATGTGGGCTACTCCACGGAGAAAATATTTTACTAAAACTTTCTCAATCAATCTCTTTGGGAATCACTCCCAATTACAATGTTTATGGATCTCTATCCAAAGGAGAACTCTTTCCCCTTCTGCTCTGGCTATGTGATCTTCTAGAAGAATTTGTCTCTCTATTGCATTGACTGGTGGACCTCTCTCCACTTGAAGACTCCTCACTCAGATCTATCTTCAACTATGTTGACTGTTGGATCTCTATCCACTGAGACTCTATCCTCTATACTCTATCACCTCCAAAGCTCTATTAATAGGCTCACTAATAACCTACTCAATAGGCTCACATAGAACCTGCTTAACAATCTCACATAGAATTTGTCCAATGTTGAATAACAAGCTCACACAGAACCTATCCAATGCTGAATAACAAGCTCACACAAAACTTGTCCAATACTGAATAACAAGCTCACATAGAACCTATCCAAATCTGCTCCAACAAGCTCACTAAGAACTTGTCCAAATCTGCTCTAGCAAGCTCACCAAGAACTTGCCCAAATATGCTCTAGCAAGCTCACCAAGAACTTGCCCAAATATGCTCTAGCAAGCTCACCAAGAACTTGCCCAAAACTACTCTAGCAAGCTCACCAAGAACTTGCCCAAAACTATCCACAAATATGTCCCAAAATTGTCCTCAACTTTGTCCCAAATGCCTTCTCAAAGGCTCAATCAATCATGCACAAAACTTCCACAAATTTGTCTAGAAATCTATCCCAAAAGCCTTCTCAAAGGCTCAACCAATCATGCTCAAGTAGTACTCAAAACTCATCCACAAATCTATCAAGGCAAGGCTCAAATATGAACTCAACAATGAATGGCAATGCACTCTTTAATGAATGACAACAATGATCCACAATGCTCTCAACTCAACTCAACTCATAGAAGCATAAAGAGAATTGTTAGAGACTCAATATGTTCTAATCTCAATCTCAACTCAACTCAACTCAAGTCTTGTAGAACCATAAAGAGAATTTTTAGAGACTCAATATGTTCTAAACTCAATCTCAACTAATCACCACAAGGGACAACTCTTCTTCACAAACCCTAGTCCAAGTATGCATCAACCAACTCAAATATTTCCAACAATGCTCAACCACAAATCTCACATAACAATGATACTCATGTTCTTTTCTAACTTAAGTTCTTTCACAACCAATGAGCTTCAACCACTATGCTTATAACACAAGGTTTAAACACAACTCTCAATTCATAAAAAATTTGAAGCATTCAACCAACCACTTTCAAAAAGGAAACCACAATCAATCCTTTTCTCTCCAATGATATTTCAGAAATCAACCACCATAAACAATCAATAGGAGAATGTGCCCATACCTTTTATGAATATGAAGAAACCTCTTTGGAAATATTCCACACTCAAAAAACTCTCTTTTTCAACTTTCAACAAGGGTTAGAGATCATGATTAATAACACAACAATAATATCCAAATAACACCTTATCTCTCCTACTCAATAAAATACATCATGTCCCCTTATGAAAAAATTAATCCCTTTTGAAAAAGAAAAAAAACAACCTTCACTTTTGAACCCCTTTACAAAATCAAAAATATCTATTTACATACACCTTATTTCTCCCTCTAAGCAAGTTAATCAAATAGCCCTTGAAATAATCTTTCCAACGATATATAATATGATATACTTTCAAAAGGAAAAACACCAAAAATCTCTCTTTTTCTAACCATGCATCAAGCTCCTCTCAAATAATATCCAACACCATGGGATATTTAATTTCTTCCTTAAAAAATATTCAAAATCATAGAACAAATACCTTCCTCCAAAATATAATTGACATCAAAAAAATTCTAAGCATTTAAATCATCGTCAACACCATACACCCTTTTCTCTCCATTACACTTTAATAAAACCAAAAAGATAATATTAATTTTTCTAACCTTATACCTCCCAAACCAACTTTGGAAATACCATAGACAATGCAAAATATGTTTTATTCACTACCCTTCCGCATAAATTTGAGTTCATGAGCATACCTCTTACACCCCTAAAAAGGGGATTCGGCGTGATTTGATTCATTGTCTCCTCTAGCCAAGTCGTTTGGCTAAACCACGTGGGCTATCCCCACCCATGTGAGGAAGGGAGAGGGGCCTCCCTCTTATCTCCAAACAAGTCTCTTCCTTGGCATGAAAACCGAACCCTGTTCCCTCTTTGACCATAGTGCAATCCATGCTCCTTTTACTCGCACAAAAACCGAGGCACATGCATTAATCAAATTACCTTCTTCCACTTTCAATATTTTGGGGCTTCCTCCTTTTATACTCAAAGGAGTATTTTTATTTTACGTCGGTGATTTTAATCATCTTTATTCACCATTTTTTGTCCTTATGCTCAAGGGCTTCGATGACGTCGGCAATAATAAAACATTAATTTTTAATTTTAATTTTAATTAATTAAAATTTAAACTTAAATCTTTAAAATTAAAATCTCCATCACCAACTAAAGCCCAAACCGGGTTTTAAGAAAAACCTATTTCAAATATGCCATCCATGGTTTTAAATAAAACCTTTTATTTTTCTTGCCTTGGTTTTCACAAAAACCTTATAAATTTCCATGCTTTCCAAAATATCATAAATGCTTATTTATGAAATATTTTGGCCACCAAAACCAAATATGATCCATGTGACATCAATTATCCATGTGACATCAATGAAAACATAAAATGCCTCAAATTAACTCAAATTTCCAACATGGAGATTTTTAGGTACCTTATGGATTCATTTAACTACCCAAAGTTGATCAATAGAGATGCTTGGTTCGAGGTCATTACTATGTTCAAGGCTATCGTCATGCATATTTTAGAGTAGGAAGAGGCTGTAGTGAAGGATGTAGAGGAGCAAAATGCCAAATTAAGAAATAAGCAGTTTGATGCACCAAGTAGAGCTTACACCTGAGCCTAATGGATGAATGCCTAGGGTCAATTGCATCCATGCGAGCTGGATACCCTGAGAGCCACAAAAAATGTTGGTAGTTTTGTCACTTTGCCACATTAAATTTTGATTATAAAATTTTCAAGGATGATTGATGAAAAATGCCATAGTTTTTTTTTTTAGTAGATTAATAAATTTATTAAAACTAGGCCATTTGAAAGACGCCCTAACGCCTTGTACAACAGAGGATCACCAGAGTTGTAATTTTTTTTATTATTTTATTCCTATTTTTATTTTGAAATAATATTACTATAAATAAAAATTGAATATAGAAGCAATTTGTAATGCAGGAATGCACTATACAATGCTTTAAGGGGTAAAGAGTTAGCAAAGGAATAAATAAAATGAAAAGCACTAGGAAATGGAAGAGCAAATTAGTTTTTACCCTAGTGAGGGGTGAAAGTCATTTTTGTTCCTTCTAGAGGCAAAGCACAACAAAAGGGTGATCTCACCTAAAATGAGCCAAAAACAATGAAGATGCACTTGGTTTTGAATTAGCGGTCAAGACAAACTTGGGTGTTTTCACCCCAAAAGTGATTTTTCCCCAGAAGAGAGCGAAGGTAATAAAAGAAGGAAGTTCAAAAGGAAATAGGGGAAATAGATAAGTTTCACCCCAATTGAGAGGTAAAAATCACTTTCGCCCCTCTTGGAGGTAAAACGTGATAAAAGCAAGTGAATTTACCCCAACAAAAGCAAAGGGATGAAATTCGTAAATTTTAAAAAAGGGAAAAAATGTAAAAGGACGAAGCAAAATGCTTTCATCCCAAATGAGGGGCAAAACTCATTGTCGCCTATATTTGGGGTGAAAAGGCAATATTAAAAATATTAGAAAGCATATGATAAGTAACGGCATGGGGCCCTATTTTAATACATTTGATGCCTTCACCCACGATGGGGAAAAAATAAAAATGGTGTTTGGTGTGAATTTAAAGGCATGGTCAAAGTCAAAGGTGCCCCTGTTAAGAGGTGCCATGTAGTTTCACCTCTCTAGGGGGTGAATTCAAGTTTTGAAATTAACTAATGTGAAAGAATATTGCAACATGCACCCATACCAAAGTTGAGAAGTCAAAGTCAACATCGCCTCCTAGAGGGGGTGAAAATCCCTGTCACCCTCCTTTGAGGGTAAAATCAGTAAATTTTTCCACCATTCAAATTGCAATTAAAATTAAGATGCAATAAAATTCTAAATGAAAATGAAGTCATTCTCTTCCGAATATAAGAAAATGATAAGATAAAAAATTATTCAAGAGAAAAATCATCGAGACATCAGTAGAAGGCCAGGTATATTTCTTTTTTCACCTATCATGACCCTTAAAGGATTTTCACTCCATTTTTGGGTGAAACTAATTTCTTCCATTTTCCAAGGCCCCATTTTGTACACCTTTCTTTGGAAATGCTAGGGATTGCTCGAATTTAGTTCCAGAAGCAATACAAGTGATATTTCTAGAATTTCTATCCAAAATTTGTCATATTAAATGCTCTATTCTTGTTCATTTTCAATGCTTTGCCTGCTAAATTTTACCTCTCTTAAATATAGAATTAATACTAAATGGAATTTCTTGGTGAGGGATGAGTTCTAAAGCACAAGGGTAACACAGGTTCAACGACCAAGCTCCAGGTCTTCATGCAACTTTGATGCATCCTAATGCGTTGACGATTGAGGCATTTTTTCATAATTTAATCCTAATGATTTTCCAAATTATTCTCCCACAAAAATAGGATCGTTGTTTATATGAATAATGTTTTTGACTTGAACATAATTGCTCCCAAGGAGGAAATTACTCTAGCTATTTTTTGATCTACCAATATTTTGTTTGTATGTGCATTAATGAAAGATGTGCAATCCTCTATAAATACTAATCATTTTCATGTAAGAAAAAAGGAGGATGGACACTATACAAAAAAATACTTTAAGTTTTTTTGCGTCAATAAAAAGACATTCAGCTTCCATTTCTTTGAAGGGTGTTGCATTTGATGATTTTCTATGTCATTTATGAAAACATTCGTTTCCATATTTTTTGCATTTAAATTCTGCATCTGAATTTAATATTTGCTGGTGAGGGAGTGATATTGAGGTGCTCTTTGGAGGTTTTCTTTGTAAAACTATAAGTAGTTCCTATGCTTTCATTTCTATTGTATGCTAATCACTTCTTGATTTGAATTTCAGCTATTATTCTATCCCCATCCTACACTTCCAGCTTATAGCTATATTTTTTCATTTCTTTCGTGTTACCCTAAGCTTTAAACTAGACTATATTAGAAAGGGAGACTAACCTCTATAGATATTGGACCAAAGGACATCTCTCTCCTTTGACCTTTTTATGTTTCACGAGTCTAGGGTGCACAAAACATAGATTTTGTACTAGGCAGATTCATGACCAACACTACCCCTTGCCTTCCATTGATCATATTTTAAAAATGCTTAATGGTAATGAGTTTATGTCATTTTTTTATGGTTATTATGGATATAACCAAATTCTTATTGACCCAAAATATATAATGAAAATGTCTTTCACCACGAAGTGGGGTACCTTTGCTTACATAAGAATACCTTTTGGATTGCTTAACACATAACTTTTGGATTGCTTAACGCAGGTGCCACATTTTAGAGAGACATGGATTATGCATTTAGATATTTTATTGGTAAATGCATAGTCATTTATGTTGATGACATTCCTATTTTCTCAAAGAACAGATCTGACCACGTTAATGATTTGAGAAAATTTCTTCAAAGGTGTAGAGAACATGGAATTTCACTAAATCCTAAGAAATGCATTTTTGGAGTAACTAAAGGTAAACTTTTAGGTCATGTCATCCCAAAATACAGAATTTCCATAGATCTTGAAAGAATTGAAGCCATCTAGAAAATCCCTTTTCTTGGTAGCAAGAGAAAATTAAGATCATTTTTTGGTAAAATCAACTTTGTTAGGAAATTCATTTTAGGATTTGTTGAAATGATCAACCCATTAAATAATATGTTGCAAAAGGATGCTAACTTTAATTGGACTGGTGAAGCTAAAGCAACTTTTCAGGATGTTAAAAATGTAATATCCTCTACACCTGTGCTTGTGAGTCCTAATTACAATAAGCCTTTCTATATTTCTTTATTTGCTTCTGAGTATTCTTTTGCTAGTTTATTAAATCAAAAGAACAAAGATAATTCAAAAAATCCTATTGATTTCTTGAGTTTGCCACTAAAATATGCATAGTTGAAATACACTATCCTAGATAAATATGTATATGTTCTTTTCAAAAATATGAAGAATATTAGACATTACATTTTGTACAGTAGAATTTTTGCAATAGTACCTGACCTAGTTATCAAAACAATGTTGATGTTGAATGAACTGGGAGAAAGGAGAGATAAATGGATGGCTACTTTGTAGGATTTTGATTTAGAGATCCTTCTGATGAATATTGTTAGAGAACAAGGTTTTACAAAGTCTTTAGTTGAAATTGATCCTCAAATCATTTGTCAACAATACACTGTAGAAAGCATCACCACAAATGAATGGTATAATGACATTGTGTAATTTATTTTGAATAGTAATTCCTCTGGTCACTTTAATGCTATGCAAAGAAGAACACTTCTATTAAAAAGTTATAATTTTATGATTAAATCTAGTGTGTTATATAAAATAAATCAAGAAGGAATTTTCCTTAAATGTTTGAGTAAGGATGAGGCTATGCAAATACTTAAGGATTTTCATGGTAAGTATGGGACTGGGCATGGATAAAATAATGCCATAGTGCACCATATTTAAGATATGGTTACTATTGGCCCTACATTTTAAAATATGCCCATCATTCCCATGTTTGTTCTTGCCATACATGTCAGATTACCACCAACAAAGAATGAAATACCGCCATGCCTATACAACCCGTATTTAAGGCTAGATATTTTGCACAATGGGGTTTAGATTTTGTAGGAGTTATAAACCCAAACTCTTCACCTGGCCACAAATACATTTAAATCACCACAAATTATTGTAATAGATGGATTGAGTCCATTCCCACTAAGAACTATAATTTTGAATTGGTTATTCAATTTTTAGGACACATTGTTACTGAATTTAGTATGCCATATTCTATTGTTTGTGACAATGGTTCTACTTTCACTTCACTTCAATTTGTAGAATGGGCCTCTGAAAATAATATAAGCATAATTTTTTCTTTAAATTATTACCCACAAGGTAATGGTTTAGCATAATATACTAATAAAAACTTATTTTCCATAATTAAGAAATTATTGGAAATCAATCCTAGAGACTAGCATAACAAGTTGAAATATACTTTATGGGTGGATAGAACTAGATCAAAAGAATCCATAGGCACTTATCCTTATCATTTATTTTATGGTGAAGATCCCATTTTTACTGCTAACTTACAATTGTAAACTCTTCAATTTATGAAATATTATATTGAAACTGATGATAAAATAGAGGTAATATTACTCACTTGATGAGTCTAGATGAAAAGAGGGAAGATGCCCTACAATATTTTAGTAAGCATAAAGGGTTTTTCAAAATGTTTTTTGATAATATATCCAAGATCAAAGCCTTTAGGATTGCTTATTTGGTTTTATCATGGGATAAGGCACACGAAAATAAAGCCGATCATAAAAAAATTGATAATCTTTGGTTATACCCTTACCAAATTTCTAAGATTCCTGGGGAGAATGCATTTAGATTGCATAATCTGAGTGGAGGGAGTATTTATTTACCTATCAATGGACAGTTCTTAAAGCATTATTTCCATCCTTGAGACAGAGTGTACAATCATCACTTGTATATATTCATTTCTTGTACATAGTTTTCTTTGGTTTTGAAATTTTTGCTTGTGTATGACTTTGGTGTTTTATTTTGGTTTTCGCTTGTACATAGTTTTGTGTGTATATGTACCATTTAGATGCAATCATCCCTTGTTTGTTTGTATTTTTATTTTTCATTTTAAAATTTCATTGGTTTCCATTTTTTTGGTTTTGCAATAATACAAGTTCATGCCAATTTTTGTGTTTTGGTTTGTGTTCACATTTTGTTTCTTCACTTTCACAACATGATTTGGTTTTGGTTTTCCAGATTAGGGTATAGTTGTGTAGTTACAATAATCTTGTGCCTCTTTGTGAGAAATTTTACTTAGTCATGTAATATGAATTGCTTGGTTGATATGAAGGGAAACTGAGGTTTGTGAAATTGGATTATTTAGTAGTTATTCTTGAATTGTGGATTAAAATAGTGGATATTGAAGTAATACGACATGTTTCTAAAGCTTCACATATAAAATCATATTTAAAGGATATTTTTGACTCTTGAAGTATGAAATCATTTGGTTTGTTGATTAGGCAAAAAAAATTATAGACTCCATCTTAAGCCTTAGATGATCTCTAACCCAAGGGGCGCATATGATATTTGCAAAGCAATCAAATGCTTATATTAAAAAAAAAAGAAATGCAAATAAATCTAGTGCATGGGTGATTCAAATAATATCTACTAGGGCTATAGATGCCCAGATGGTAGTAGAGCAAGGTATAGAAGAGATCAAGGTCATCTCCACCAGAGCTATGGATGCTTGACTAGAAGTGGAGCAATGTAGAGGTAAATTTTTTATGAGTAATATTTTTCATAGCCTAATGACAAGATAGATGAGAAAATTATGATGGATTCAAAAATAGAGAATGAATTCACAAAACACACTAAGCTAAAGTGAATGAAGTGTTTACATTCAATTGAAGTTATTTAACCCCATATTTCTTGGATGTTACTGGATGATTTATATTTTGCTAATATTTGATTTTCTTGATTTTAGACTGGGTTCTTTATCCAAAATTCTCTAGAATTATTTTTAGCAAAGTCATCATTTGTTGTTGCCATCACACAATGTACCCCAATTTGGGGACCCAAACAAAATTTTGAGGATTAATGAAGCTATAGACACCAAAATCTAGCCACTTGTCATCCATCCAGGTTTTCTTGCCATTTCCACCCATTATTCATATATATTTATGTATATTTATTTTATATATATTTAAATATTAATATTTTATATATTATATTATATATATATATAATAAATATATATTTATATAAGTGAATTGATCCCAACCATTTTATTTCACTTAATCTTATCCGTCTAGCCATATCAATCAATGCCACACCCTAGATTTAATATCCATCCTTCGATATGCTTTTATCTCAACCACATAATTAGTGTCATTGAAACCCTAGCATGCCCTAGGTTGGATTATTAATAGGAGCCATTTTTATGGCTCAACCCCTAAATCTTAAGTTGAATTCTGCCTCGATTTCACTAGAGTATCCAAATACTCTTGCCTTCCATCCTCGCTTGTGAATGATCCCTGCATCCATCACCGCCCCTCTCGCTCAACCAGATCTACTTCTATAGACTTTTCTTTCAACCATCAAACGCCCTTGAATTCTCCCTGTCACTACCAAGTACCTTTGGGTGCTTCCTCTTCACCACCAAGCACCTCTAGATGCCTTCCACCATTCCTAAGAACCCACAAGCATTTTTTGCAACCGCCAAACACCCATGATAATTTTAGACAAGAGCCCTAAAGCCCTACTAGATCTCAAGTGATTCTAGGGCATAGTTGCACCAATCAACTACAACATATTACATCAGATCATAGAATGATAGATAAGCAAGGTAAATCAGATTCATTTTGTTATATTTTATTGTGTTGTTAGTATCTGTTCACATTTTTTTATTGCATAGCTAGGGTTTGGTATTAATTTTTGAGGGTCTCACACTATGGATCCCTCATTGTTATTACTAACTCACTTGTTATTTTCTTGTGTGCAGGTCTAATAGTATTACACTAGCTTTGGACAAATGCTTAAGCTAGAGTGGCCCGACATTGGATAACCAAAATCCCACTCATTTTTGTTGGGAGCAAGAATGCGTTCTAAAGACACCACTAGCGTTGTAGCTAGGGTTTCAAAGAACCCTAGCATTGTGTATATTTGTATCAAATATTTCAATGATTATTTATTGTAACAATAGATTTTTGAGGCTCCCCCCATTAATAAAAATTTTTCATTGTGCAATATTATCTTTTTGAGTTCAATATATATCTTGTTATTTGGTGTTGCATTTTTATCTGCAAAAATGGTGATCACGATGGGATCCACTAAGGGTTTATTTTTCTAATTTGCTTTGTTAATTTATTTTTTGTTTTCTATCTTGTTTTGTAAGATTTTTAGAGGTGTGAATTGAGCATTTTTTTTTGTTAGGGTTTATGAGGACTTGTAGGAAGTTGATGAAGGTGCAAAAATGCCTAATGGTGCTCGAGGGCCATCCAAAAATTCTCGTGTGTTTTAGAAGTGCCTAAATGTATTTTACAAATATTTTGAGCAGAAACGTAGGCTGTTCTATAAGTTTTCTATTAAAATATTAACTTTTTAGTTTACATATTCTGGTAATCTTACATTTTTTCCAAATTTTCAAGCTAAAATAACATCATTAATTAATATGGAAAAAATATTCATACCAGCTTGCATCTTAGGTTTCATATTAGTCATTTGCATTCATCCACACCTTCTATTTGATGTTTTTGGTTTTTTGTTATGTTCATAAATTGAAATATATTACATTCTAATTTCATGTGAATTGAAAAATTGCATAATTAGTTTGCATTATAGGGTTAGGTATTCCTAATTTTGTAGGTCTGAGTAGGAACATCATTTAGATACCAAAAGTATTTTTCGTACTTGGGTGATTCCATATAGAGGAGTAGACGAATCCCCCAGCTTTCTAGAGTGGGTCTTAAGTGGTGTAATCTATATCATTTGGAAAATTTGGTATTCTAGGTAGTGGCTTATGATTTTGACTATCAAAAGTAGTTATATTTCTAGCATTGTATGTACACAATAGCAAATAATAAATTTTAAAAAGAATCACACACTTCACGCTTCATATTAAACAATAGTGGTTGGATTTCATCACCATCCATTGATTGAGATTTGGTTACAGTGGCTTTCATCTCCATCCACCAATATCTACCCTTAGAAACCTTAGGTCACCCCTAAGAAAACTTGCTTTATTTAATCACCAGCAAGAATATTGTTGCCCCAACTAAGGCATAGCTTTTACCTTTCTTTGGTTAATTCAGATTAACACATTGAAACACACAAGATCAATATCTAAGTGTTAAACAAACTTATCGTTGATTGTCTATTTTCTTGTAAAATTTAAATTTTGTATTTTATTTTGTTGCATAATCTATATTTTGGTTTATTTACTTTATGGTCTTAACAAGAAAATAAAATAAAGCATTAAATCAAGACAATTCAATGGAACCTTCATCCACCTTCCCCACCACTTCTATAGTAGATTTTCTAAAAGTGACATAGGTAGATTCATTTATAAATCCCTCACATTCCTTGTCACCCATAGGATTTCATATGGTTTTTCCCCATATATAGTCAAACTCACCAACCATTGATCACCATATTACCCACATAGATATGGCACAAGTAGAAGCTCTTACAAAGTCTTCTAACTATGTCTTAGAGTAAGTCCCCAACTCACCTAGACAAGATCCCACTTTATAATAGGAACTTGTTTATTCCCAGCTACCATCCAACTTTACCCAGGTGTATACTAACCCTATTTTTGAGGCATCAGTTACACCTTCCTCTTATATGTCCATTCCCCAACCCTCATGTGCTCCTAGCACTTCATACACATCCACATACACTAAACCCTTGTATGAAGCACATGTAAATACTAATTTATAAGTTTTAGCCTCCCAAGTTACCATACCAATTGTAACTTGTCCCCCAGACACATCTTACATACCATATGCTTCCATACCCTCCACTTATCATAGATATATTAATGAAGAATGGGTACATTTGAACAAATTGCTTAAGCAACATCAAAACGTTGAAAAATAAGTGCAAATGAACCCTAAGCCTTTACCAAAATCTACATAAACTATCCTTAATAATCAAGGTCCATCATGGATACCACAGTATTCTATGGTTTCTATCCTTGTTCGTTCACCAAGTCATACCAATACCCATCCTATTCCCATCGGCCAACCCAGCCATAATTGTCATGTATTGACCCCATTCCAAAATTCTCCATTTTTTCACCATCAATCTCCCATTCATCAATTTCCATCACGTTCACCTAGTCATCATCACCAATCTCATCATCATTTGGTCACCCCACAATATTTTCTACCCCACCTCAATATCATCAAGTAATTCAGGTTTTCCACATTCCTAGAAAAGACCCTCAAATTAAGGCCATGCAACAACAGATAGATCAATTGATACAACATACTCCTAGTATGAAAAACCAGAAGATAACTTTACATTAGATATTCAACCAACTCATTCATCCTTTGATACCATAATTGACATATCCAATACATTTCACGGTGCCTAAGTTTGAAAAATTCAAGGGAACTAAGGATCCTAAAGAGCATGTGAGCACGTTTGTAGACTCATGTTTTAGAATCCAAAATGAAAATGTTCTCATTCTCAGAATATTTCCTCAAACATTAGGAGGAGATGCCATAGTGGTATAATAAATTGCCCAGTCATAGTATTTATTCTTTCAAAAAATTGGTTGACCAATTCTTTGAGTGTTTTATCTTGAATGTTAGAAAGAAAGTCTAATTTTTTGGTGTCTGTGCTTAAATAAAACATGATGATGAGTCTATCTATGATTTTGGAAATCATTGGAGGGTTTTCATTACCAAGTTGTCATTTACCCTACCCGTAACACCCTAAAATTGACACAATTTAATTTACCCTAAGGTAATAATTCAAAAATCAATCGTAAAACCACCTATTAACCACTCACATCATTCTTCACACCAAATATAGAGGTAGTTATGGTAGTTGTATGATATCATCATCGATTTGATGATATCATCCCTAATTGGATGAGATATTTTGGACCCAAACTTCCAGATGATTTTGTTCAAAAATTGAATTTTCATAATTGGAAACAGTTCCAACTCCCATTCCTAGCTTAGTAGAAGCGTGTCTACATCAGTGGAGGATGTTCTATTGGAGATCTCCCAGATTGGGATGACTCCTAACCTCATAACTCCCCCCTCAATATTATTTAAACCTTGATTTCCATTAAACCCACTCTGGTTGATTGATTTCCTAAAAACCAAGCTCCATACCCTTTTAGAACATCTTGAAATTCGATTATTCATATAAGTTTTCCAGATCCATTTGCAGGTTTTCATTTTGTATCATTCAGAGGAAGATTGGATCATCGTAGGTGATCTTGTTCAAATTAGATATGATCTTGTCTCTATTGGAGATGATCAGATGCCATTTTAGGTGATCTTGACTATGCTCCTCTTGGGGGCAATCAAGATCTAAGGTTTGTATTTCCTAGTGATTCAATTAATAAATTTACATTAGTTTAGATCTTTATTCTGAATTGCATTTGCTTTTCACCTCATTCTTAATGATATTTTGCATTTAGGTTCAATTCCACTTAAAACATAAGGGCATTTTGTTAATTTCAGATTTTATTGGATTTTTTAGGATCAATTAAGCATTCAGTTAATGTTTTTATCCTTTTAAATAGTATTTTACATTGTATTTTTCTTTATTTTGGTGTCTATCTATTCTGTTGCAGGTTTATAACAAAATTGGTTAGGCAAATGCATCTAATTTTAGATGATTTCATTTGATTTTAGATGAATCTACGCGATTACAAATGAACTTGCAAAATTGCAGGTGATTCTGTCTAATTGCAGATGAATTTATAGAATTAGAGACGATCTGGACTGCTTCAAAAAGTTGAACCTTCATTAGACATCCGAAATTGGGTAAGATCTTTCCTTTTCCTTTCAATAATTTAATTTAGAGTTTATTTCTATTTTCTGTCTACATATAAATCACAATTTGCATATATAATAGTTTAGCTTCATTCTGACCAACCTAGGTATTTGAGTGTTTTTAAACTAAAATGAACACATCCAATTCATTCCTAGCCTAGGCTCGAAAGCTACCCCAAAACACTTCCTGGTGAACCCACCATCCATTAACAAATCACCAAAGAGAGCATGATTCAAAGTGTCTCTTTGTCCAAGGTGTAGACCTATCCTTTTCCCATCCCGCTTTCAGGCACGGATCCATCTACCTAAAGGTAAGGGTGCAAAAATTTTAGACCTACATTCTTTGGTGAACCCGACGTGAAACACATTAAAAATATTTTGAAAAAAAAAAAAATATATATATATATATATATAGATAGAGAGAACTTAAAATTTTAAATCATTTGATTTATCAATCCATTATATGGTAGATTACAATAGAATACGTGGTGTTTTGATTAATGTTGGTGTTCAACTAGCACCCATAGAAATTTCTACTCTAGTTAGAGGTCCTAGATTTAGATCTCAAGCACATTGGGATTAATTGGATAGAAGGTTAACCATTATTGAGTCCAAAGCACTTGAAATTAGACAAATTAAAAGGTTTGATTTAGATAGAATACTAGATTTTGATAACTTATATTTCTATCATGAACTTCAGAGAGCTTGCCATAGATGGCTAGAAAATAAACGAGTGATCATTTCCTCCGACATATACACTTTTGAAGACTATCTTGAAAATTCTGTGGTAGAACATAAATTTATTTATTGTATAGAAGACCAAGAGGTTGTATTGACTTATAGAAGAAGATTCAGTAGAGTTCCTAAGGCAGTCTTATATCGAGAATATTATCACGAAATCTATTTTTATGTGTCTAATTCTAAAGTTGATCATATCACTGTAGCACATTTTATCCAATTTTTGAAAGACAACTTTCAATTTGAAGAAGAGCATTACATGACACCTGATGAAATTGAACCCATAAATGATATTTATAAGTTATTTTTAGATAGCTAGGTTATAATATTTATAATACTTATATTATAATATTTTGTATTTCTTGTTTTCCTTTAATTTCTACAAATTAAAACCATAAAAATCTAAATATATATATATATATATAACATACATATATACATTATATTAATTAGGTATATATATAAAATATGTATATGTATATATATATAAGAACATATATATTTGCAAAAAATCAAATATACCATAATGCCTAAACTAAGGAGTGGTTAAAAAATAGATGATGAGTGGGTGGAACCACCACCTACTCAAAATCCCCCTCTTGAAGAATAAGATAAAGAGGAAGGTGCTCATGACCACCGTGATGGGAGTCTTGCTGAAGACTATGAAAAAGAAGAAATCAATAGAGAAGATGAAACTGGATCACCTAAGGTGACTCTAGAAGGAACTGTTAACTTTAAATCTATGGAACACCTTCTAAAATTTGTAAAAACCAACATTGAGTATTTCAACCTAGCAGTATTAGCAAATAAATCTAGAATTAGTGAAACACATGACACTTTAGAAAATACATTTCAAATGCATACAAACCCTCTTTCATTCATAGATCAATAAAGTGACCAAGCAGGACCATAAAATGCACATATGGCATCCATGATTCAAAACATGCAACAACATCAGACAACCCAACATTATAAAGTGCCTATCAATAAACCAAAGAACAATCCTCCACCTCATAGACCATCATTTACCGCTTTATTCTCTCAAGCTATTAATCATCAAATTTTAAAACAACATAAACTTAAACTTAAACCAAATACCAACTATCAACATCAAAAGGTTCAACATAAAACTATCCCACATCCACTTCATAACACCCTTCCTAGTAATGCTTTGCATAATAGTAATTTGGCATCGAATCCTTATGTCGCCCCTTCATACACTCAAATAACCAATACCATAATGCAACTGAATCAGTATGGTGGACAATCTAGTAATCTTTAAACCATAGTGAAACAATTAGTTTTCCGCATGGACTAGATAGACCCCTATCATCCCTTATATAACTATCGAGAGATATGTAGTCAACCTTTGGATCCCATAGTGGTTGTCCAAACTTATCCTAAGTATTTTTCTATGCCTGTTCTCCCTATATATAAAGGAACCGAAGATCCCATAGAGCATCTTCATATGTTTAGAATAGCATGTCATGATATTTCTCATGATGATTTGCTATTGCTAAAGATGTTTTCAAAAATCTTGGGAGGCATGGCATTGGAATGGTATTATCAATTGCCTACAAATTCTTTGAGAAATTTTGAAGAAACAGCTAAATCATTTTTCCACCAATTTAGTGCCTACATAGAGAGGCATGTGACAATTAATGATTTTTACAACTTGAAATAAGGAAAAGACGAATGCTTTATCGATTTTCTAGCAATATGGAGATAGATGCTAGGGAAATTACATTTTGCATTACCCCATAGAGAGATGTTGGATATTTTTATCAATAACTTACAAGAACAATTGTCCTATGAGATTTCAACTAATACATTGACAACCTTTGATCAGGCTATAGACTTAGCACAAAGAGTTGAAGATGCCCTCATTAGAAGAGGACAATTTAAGAATAAGGATGATGATAAGGCATCTAAAAATCAATATAAGAATAAGCAGGTTGTGGGTGATGGAGTCACCGACAATAGAAATACTGTGAATGTTAATGTTGTGAAAACTGTAGAGAAGTTTGTATTAAAGGCTCCTGATAGACTTCCAAGAGAATTTACTAGGTTAAATCAACCTTTATCCACTATATTTCCATAGTTATTAGAAAGAGGTATAATACAATTATATAATATTCGGGAACCTGATACAACCATGCATGGATATAGAGCTAATATACATTGTGATTTCCATAGAGGACCTAGACATTCAACAAATTCTTGCAAGAGATTAAAACATAAAATACAAGACTTGATTGATAACAATGAAATGGAAGTACAAAATTTCCAACCAAAAAAAATGCTCCAAACAATGCTCGGAAAGATACACAAAAAAATTAGAATCAGAATGCAAATCAAACATTGGATATTTTTCAACATCCTTTACCCAAACATGGTAAAGAAGTGGCTAATCAAGCCGAGCATCATAATGTTCCCCATCCAAACCGATATGTGGGAACCATTAGAGGACATGTAACATATCAAGACTTTGAGATATTTGGGACAACATTATCTGTGGTCACCTACATAACATAACATTCTAACAACATATTATTATTTCCAAGTGATACAGATTCTGAAATAGAAAGTGACTAGACCCATACATAACATTCTAACAACATATCCAAGTGATACAGATTCTGAAATAGAAAGTGACCTAGATATTACATCCAGAAAATCAAATAACTCTGAAGATGATTCAGAACCTATTCTCCCTATCATAGCTCATATGGTTCTAGAGGAACCGTTTCCAAGAAGGGTCACGACACGACCATCCTCACAACAAATCCTACCTAATGAGGAAGCCATAAATGCTAGACCATGACCCATTCACCATGCACACAATAATATTGTGGGTACCATTGGAGCCGTTACTAGACAATAGGTCCAAAATTCTCAACAAGATCAAAATAATAATGATAAGTTAACCTCATTTATTTTTAAGGTTCCTAGTAGAAGAAATAATGCATCAAATGCTCAAACCAAACCCCCTTATGATATAAATGAAAAATTTCTAATATTATAGCAAGGATTTCTCTCTTAGACCTTCTAATATCATCTCCCACACATAGGGAAGAGTTAATGCATACATTAAGTCAAATAATGGTACCACAAGATATACAACCTAAAGCTATGGAAAATACTATTATACCTCATGAAGTTGATTGTATTGACTTTCGTGATAAAGATATCCCACTTCATAGTTTACATAAAGACAATCCCTTGTACATTACTGCATTAATCGGAGATGTAGCTATCAAAAGATTTTTAATTGATAATGGTTCATCCCTAAATATTTGTACTTTTGACTTTTACCAGATATTTGTATTTAGAAGTGATGAGAAGAAGAGAATAGATATGATCATAAAATACTGTAATGATGAAATACAAGAAACATGTGGAGTTATTACAATTCCATTGTAGGTTGGTCTGAGAACTTTGGATACAACTATGTTTATTGTACATTGCCTTGCATCGTACAATATACTTTTGGGTCACCCTTCGATCAATGCAATGTGAGCTTTACTCTCTACCTTACACCAATGTGTCAAATTCAAATTAAAGAATCAATTGGTCACCATTCATGGTGATCCTAGACCATTTGATATGTGCGCTTTGGCAGAACCTATTGGGATTCAATTTTTCCCTGCATTATCTTCTACTCATCCTAATTCTATATTTTCTTCTAAACGTGTGAAAATTACACCTAAGATATTGTCTCCTCCATATAAACTTATGAAATATCCATCTCCTTAGCCTTCTCCTAAGGAATCTTCACCAAAATATACATCTAATACTATTCCCACGATAACTCCTCTTTGTTCTACCCCTACATAATCTGAATCCATAGTAATTCCACCTATTACAACCTCTATTCCATCCACATCTACGAAATTTGTGTTTTCTACATCTAAATCCATGGAAGATGCTCCTTCTACCTCATATGATTTGTATGATGAAATATTACATGATTTGTCCAAAATCCTCATAACATCAGAAGAAACATCTTTTTCCATACAAGATTCCCTTGCCTTAAACAAATTACCACTGTCTCCTTGCACTTTGGGATTACCACAAACTATGGGAAGTATTTACCAAGTTGGGAACTGTGCCTTCATTTATAAGGGATATGATTGGGGTAGAATACCTAGAAATATTAAAACCAATTATGATGGATATGCTCAATGTTATTTTTCTGATAAATATATCAAAGTTAAACCTATAATGCTTAAATTAGGATATGAAGGGAAAGGTTTGGGACCTTCCCAGAATGGCATGAAAGAACCTTTTGAGGTCGAAGCATGGCCTGCCCAATGTGGTATAGGCCTATTTTATAGTAAGTGTCAGCCATTTCCATTTGAGGATGATGATCACTTAATACCCTATCAAGATTATTTAGATGGACAATAATCCTTATGTCTATGGGTAAGTTATTTTCTTGTAATATGTTGTCTATAGCTTACCCTGAAATGATTGCTGAGCTGGATGAACAATTAGAGGGTAACATTTTCCATGATATTTCCATTAGAGAATTATTGCATAATGGATTTTATTTTGATGGGTCTATACCACCTATAGCTCATCTTGAGGCCACAACCCCTCAAGAGAAATTACCTAATTTGACCTTAGAAGAATTACAAGAACTGGTTGTGTCACTCGCCCCTTCTAATTTTGAAAGAGACTTACATATGGAAGTGGAAAGTGTCATAATTGGAATAGAAGAGAATTCTCACATAGTCAACATTGGATCATAATTAGATGAAGAAAAATAAATATATACACTACATTTCTTATAGAATATAGTGATGTTTTTTCTTGGACATACACATATATGCTTGGTTTTGACTCTTCTGTAGTTATGCATCATCTAGTAGTACGACCGAATGCGAAACCAGTTAAACAAAAACTTAGAAAAATGCATCCTAAGGTTGCCCTACTAGTCAAAGGTGAGTTATAAAAACTCCTAAATATTACATTCATTCAATCCATTGATTATGTTGATTGGATTTCTAATGTTGTCCCTATAACTAAAAAATAAGCAACCAAGATTAGGGTTTATACAGACTTTAGAGACATCAATGATGCATGTCCTAAAGATGATTTCCCTCTTTCTAATATGGATCAAATCATTGATTTTACTGTTGGAAGTGGGATGCTATCCCTTATAGATGGATTCTCAGGTTATAATAAGATCAGGATAGCTCCTGAAGACCAAGCTAAAACAAATTTTATCACCCCTTTGGAAACATTTTGTTGTAAAGCAATGCCATTCAAATTAAAGAATGCAGGTGCAACCTATCAACAAGCTATGACTTACATTTTTCATGATATGATGTATGATATTCTGCATGATTATGTGGATGATATTATAGCCTATTATGCTGAAGAAGATGAACATTTAGATGATATGAGAAAAGTATTTGATCGGTTAAGAGAATACCATATCCGTTTAAACCCAACAAAATGTATATTTGGAGTCAAGTCAAGAAAATTATTGGGCGTTATTGTTTCTTTTCGTGGCATAGAAATTGACCCTCTTAAAATTTAGGCTATTATTGATATGCTAGATCCTAAAAACATATCTGAATTATGAATTTTACAAGGTAAAATTCAAGCTATATGTCATTTCATTGATAAGTTGGTAGACAAAACTAGACCTTTTCTCAAATTTCTTAATAAAAATATCCTCTTTCAATGGGATGATGAATGTAAAGAAACCTTTGAACAAACAAAACAATATATTTTAAGTCCTCCTATGCTTGCGCTTCCCAAAACTGATCATCCTTTCATCTTGTATATTTTTGCTTCATAATTTACCTTAGGAGCTATGTTAGCTCAACTTGATAATGAGAAGAAAGAATGAGCAAATTTATTATATTAGCAAAACAATAATAAGTTATGAAACTCGTTATACATAACTAGAAAATTTATGTTTGGTAGTTGTATTTTCTACATAGAAATTGTGCCATTATATGTTTATTCAAAAGACATATGTCATTGCCAAATATGATCCCCTGAGGTATCTCATGAGCCGACCTTATTTATCCGATCACACAACTAAGTGGGTTATTGCTCTGAGTGATTTTGAGCTTGCATTCATAGGTCAAAAATCCATTAAGGGTTAAATTATAGTAGACAAGTTAGTTGCTACACTCTTAGAAGCCACTCATCCCCTCATCATTGAGTTTCCTGATGAATGCCTCAACCTAGAGGAGGATCATTTGGAATAATGGTCTTTATATTTTTATGGAGCCCGATGCATGAGTGGGGTTGGTGTAGGTATTATTTTAATATCCCCTCAGAAGCACCTTATACCATTTTATTTTAAATTAACATTTTCTTGCACAAATAATACTATCGAATATGAGGCTTTAAACCTTGGATTACTAGCCACTTTAGCACTGAAAATTAAATACTTATTAGTTTTTTGTGATTATCAATTAGTGATAAATAAAATTAATGATGTTTATCAGACCTAAGATGATAAAATTCACCCATATAAAGCCTATGTATTACATTTTTTGTTCTTGTTTTATAAGGTCAACTTAGAAGCTATTCCTAGAACTAGTAACTATGTTGCTGATGCTATGGTTGCAGCCACCTCATTATTACCCTTGGAGTTGGATGATGATTATGCTAATATCATTATTCACCGACTCCAAGAACCTGCTTCCACCAAATACTTTTTAGAGCCATTGGATATATTTCTAATCAACGAAATTACTCCTGAACCATGGTACATCGACATCCTTAATTTTCTCCAAATGGGAACTTTCCCCGAAACCTTCAATAGAAACCAATGTTGGTTATTACGTAAGCGAGAAGTTCATTTCATAATAGTTTGCAATACTTTGTATAGGAGATTCTTTGAAGGTATCTTATTACGATGTTTAAATCTAGACGAATATAGAAGAGCTTTAAATGAAGCCCATGGTGGATCTTATGGAGGACACTTTAGTGGTAGTGCCATAGCTAAGAAACTCCTTAGAATAGGATATTTTTGGCCTACCATGGAAAAATATGCACATGATTACGTGCGCCATTGCAAAAAGTGCAAGAAGCATGCTGAACTTGTCCATGCTCCTGCTCAAGAACTCCAAGCTATTTCATCTCCTTGGCCCTTCTCTAAATGGATTTTAGACATCATAGGAAAAATCAATCCTATATCATCTAATGGTTACAAATTCATCATAACAACAACTAAATACTTCACAAAGTGGGTAGAAGCTATGCCTTTAGCTTCTTGCATGGGAACCAAAGTTTCAAAATTTATTTTCAATCAAATCGTTTGTAGGTTTGGGATTCCTTCAAATATCATCTCAGATAATGGAACTTATTTCAAAAATAAAGATGTTAAAAAATTATGTCCAAACTATAAAATTCAACATCATTGGTCCACTCACTATTATCCTTAGGGTAATGGCCAAGCTGAAGCATCAAATAAAACATTAATTAAAATTCTCAAAATATTAGTTAACAAATCAGGCCATGATTGGTATATGCAATTATATCTAGCCTTGTGGGCTTATCGCACTAGTTTTTGTACTCCCATAGGTACTTCACCTTTTGTTTTGGTTTACAGTGTTGAAGCTATATTTCCTTTCGAGCTAGAAGTTCCTTCTTTGGCTCTACTACTACAATATATTGAAGTAGGAGATGAATATAATGCTGGAAGATTTAGTCAGCTGGAGCTTCTAGACGAGAAGTGCATCAATGCTCTAGAACATCTTCGTGCCTATCAAAAGAGCATATTCAAATAAAGTGCATAACTGATCTTTTGAAGTCGGTGATCTAGTCTTAAAATAAAATCAAGAGAATACTAATGCAACTAAAGATAATAAAGGCAAATTTCATCCCAATTGGCTTGGACCATACATCATCACTGCTAAATTTGGATCGGGTGCATATCGATTGGCAACCTTGGATGGAAAATATCTCAAGGAACCCATGAACATTATACATATTAAATGATATTATGGTTAAAAACAAAATAATTCATCGTTGTACATAATTTTATATGTTTTTTCATTTCAGCAATTCATATAAAAACTTCAAAACCATAAAAAATATTTACATTGCATAGCTTTTCTCATTTCAAGCAATTTACATAATAATTCAAAATAAAAAAAATAAAAAATCATTAAAACTATCAAAAACATGTTCATTTACATTACCAAAGTTGAAATTTTGTAGTTATATTTTCCTTTGTTTCGGATGAATTTAAAAGTTATCTTGGACCATGCACTTTAAATCCACATGAATAAATATTTTTGATCTTAGCATTATGACTATAAATCTCTCTTATATTGAAGCACTATTGCAATAACTAATATTTTAAGTTTTGGGAACTTATCTCGCTATTTATTTGAATCAAATCCACTTTTACATATTAAAATTATTTGTTGAAAATTCGGAAAACAATACTACACAGTAGTTGTGGTCTCTTAAGTGAAAAGTTTCCCATGATTTCCTATCATGCACATGGTCTAGAATCTCTGAGAATTGGCAAAAGGACAAGCTCACCCCTACCCAGAATAAAAATCCCTTGCTCCACATCTAAGTTGAGCAAGTATCCCTAGAATAGAGAAAAATAAGAAGAAGAAAAAAAAAGAGCAATGTTCAAAATATAAAAATAAAACCAAGCAATATCCAACAAATATCAAATATCAAAGTAAAAAATATAGAAAAATCAGAAAAATCAAGAAAAGAGAAAAAGAAAAGCAATAAAATTCTCCCCTACCCTTTGAAAAGAAAAGAAGGGTGAATGAGCTTGAATCCATGGAATTCTCAATTATTTGAAAACTGTGAGGTAAACCCCATAACGGGTGATTTGTGCCCAACTTTCTTGGGCTTGGGTAACTCCTTCTCACATGGTGACACGTCTGTCACATTAGCGACCTTATTTTGTATAGACCTATGTCATCTTATGGATTAGTTAACTTTTAATGACCTAACTTACATAAGGCCCTAAATTGGAGGCAGAATAGAAAGAAGGGACACATCGACCCAAAATAACTGGGCAAAAGAAGTCCTGATGAATTCTCCCACATCTGTAGAACAAGTATTCTCTTCAGGAGAATTTAGATTGGATTCCTGACAGAGCAGCCCAAAGGTAGGGGATAATTCCTCTATTTTTGAGAGTGAAGGAGAAATAAGTCCCAAAACACCCCCTTTCATCATCTTGAGTGATACAGAGCAGGACAAGGGCCAACAACAGTAGACATGACCAGGGGATAAGGAAGAACTCCCTGAACCTGAGGAAGGAAGAGAAGAACCTGGGGGGTTGGCATAGGATAGATAGGGGGGTGAAGAAGCATCCCCAGGGATGTCAGCACAAGTCCCCTAGAGTGAGGAGAATGCTCCAAGGATCACAAAGCAGGTACCTCAGAGGGAGAAAGGGAAAACCCCTATTCGAGCTGCCACATTTTTTGTAGAGGCCAAAGGAAAATGGCCTAGGATGAATTGAAAGAAGGTGAAGGTGACCATGATCGAGCCAAAATAAGATGAGTGGGATATGTATCCATTTAAAGAGAGGTAAAAATAGTTCGAACGACTGCTCAAAGAGATGATAGCAGCTAAGGAGACTAGGAAGGCAACCTTGAGGATGTAGGGGGACTAGTATTTACGTCAATCTGGCAGAGGACAGCCAGTTCTGGGAGATTTACGGGTCATCTCGAGGATGGCCTTCCATGATAAGAAGGTATTTTGAATTATGGGGTGTATATGGCCTTGAATTGGAGGCCACTGCCATTATAAAGAAGAATGTAGGGCTTACTCCTGAAGCAACCCGATTGTACAAAGCCCAAGTAGTTCATATCATGAGGGATAATTCAGATATCCCTCTTGCAGTGGTCAAAAATCCGAACGCTGACCTATGGAAAGCTACAAAATATGCATTTTAGGCAGCAGAGACAACACTGGTTCGATCACCTTTGATAGTGGCTAGGACGAGGAAAGCACATTTGACAATAGCACATGCAGCTCCGCATAGAAAAAGAGGAGCCACACCTCCAGATGCCAGCACATAGAAGAGGCAGACACGGGTCGTAGGTATAGTCAGATCCACCAATAAATGGTAATGATGAGGGGTCAATAGGGCTACCTGCAGTTTTAATTCCATGAGGGTGTGGCATATGTTAGGCATGGGGGGATGATGAGCATCATAATTCTCATATTTTGTATATATTTTCTTGATTATTATGCGGCTGTATAATAAGGATTGCATATGTTTATGAATGATTATATAATTATTTTATGAAATTATGTGTGTTATCTAATTCGTGTGTTTTCAATGTGTTTTTGTGGAATTGTAGTTGATTTAGTCATATTTTGATCAGTCGAGGTCTTTTCATGGACCTGGCACTTGTTTATTTCAGAATCAATATAGAGAAGGTAGACACCTTCCTCTTCTAGGGAGATGCCAAGCGTAATTAGGTGCCTTTATCTTCCAGGAAGGCACCAAGGAAAAACAAGTGCCTTCCTCTCCTAGGAAGACACCAATAGAAGTCCAATGCCTTCCTATTCTAGGAAGGTGCAAAAGTAAAATAAGTGCCTTCCTCTCATAAGAAGGCGTTGATAGGAAGGTGCCACTAGAATGCAAGTGCCTTCCTCTCATAAGGAAGGTGCCACTAGAAGGCAAGTGCCTTCCTCTCATAATAAAGGCACCAATAGGAATGCACCTCTAGAAGGCAAGCGCCTTCCTCTCATAGGAAGGCACCAACAAAAGATAAATGCCTTCCTCTTCCAGGAAGGCGCCAATGGCAGTAAGGCACCTTCTACATAGAGAAGGTACTCGACATACTTAGGCACCTTCCTCATAGGGAAGGCACCCCTATTCTTTGCCCGTTGACCAAACAAGCATGACATGGACAATAGTGATAGGTTCTATTTCAAATCTACGTCATGTAGAGTTAAATTGGGGATCGCATCGACGTATGAGAATGTCCTACCAATTCCAGGTGAATCACAAACCAATTAGTGAACATGCCACTATTAGAAATGAATGTCAGTTTTAGAAAACGTTGATCACATTTACCAGACTATCTTAGTTTAGTCTGGAATGAATTGATTGTTATAACTTCTTTGTAACAGAAGATCTACAAGTGTGCTATATAAACACATGCAGACCTCTCTAAGGATATATAGAATATTTTGATAGTAATTATAGAGAGATATACAAAATAAGCATTGTAATACTTTGATAATTATAATAAAGTTCTAAGTATTTCTAAGTGTGTGTTCAGTTGGGAGGAAGCTACTGGAGTCTGGGCCCACTCCAAGCCAGTATTTCTTCCCCTATTTTTCTTGTGTTTTTTATATTAGTTTACCACTTTTATAAGATTGTTTATCGCATTGTTATTTCTAGTATTGCAGTAGGTTTATTTCTAGGAATGCGTGAATATTTCCTTTCTATAGATTTAATTTTTTTTATGTAAATTATTGAGTGTATGAATGATTGATGACCATTTGAGACACCCCCTAATAGTAGAACTAGCAAACTCATCTCAAGTGGTATTGTAAGCAAATATTGTTCAAGACCCTTCACAAGTTTACAAAGCTCCCTAGGTTGATAAATTAAATGCACGAGCATGTGACAAAAGTAGGAAATAAGTTAACCTTGTTTGGCCCACAATAGCATTTGAATCTCCTAGAGGAAGTCCAAGGTGTGGTGAACCAAGAGAAAAAACCTACAAGATTTCCTCAGTAGGAAGCCTGGTCCCAAGTCATCGATGCTGACCCTCATGATCAAATCCAACAATAAAATTTGTTGTATGCCACCTCATCAGGTGATGAATTTTGAGTATTATCCGCTCAACCCCCATGTGTCCCACCACCCTCACCGCCCTCCTAATCAGAAATCTCATGTTTTCCCTCCATATTTCACTCCCGCTAACTCCCATTACATGCACCATGTGTCCCACACCCCCATTCATGAACCCCTTTACATCCACCAACACCCTTTTGTCATCACCATCTATCCATCTTGTCATCACCTTTGGGCTAATACATGTGGTCTAATTTCTAATGATCACAACAACTATTATTTTTTTCTATCTTACTTGTGTAGATCTCGGTGTGTAGATTACAATGATGATATCATAAAGTTTCATAATTATATTCATCACACCATTTCTTGGCAGCTAATTTGGAGATTTGTTTCCTTGGTTAGTGAGGGTGATCGTTTCAATGCTCAGACCCAACTTAAGGATCATTCCAATACCATCTTCCACGTCAAAAAGATCCACACGTGGCAGGCGAGAGGAGTGCAATTCCTTGAAAATATCTCTACACACCTATACATTCAGCCTAGAATGACATAGAATGTTTAGTTCCACCTTGGTATTTCTAGTCCCTTGCATTTTGATTTCCTTATCTATTGCATGGCTTCAAAAATTTATTTAGAATTTGGTGACCAACCCTCCTTAGTTAGGCTGCCCATCCCTGTGTATGAGCCTTCTATCCTCCACTTGTCCCCCATTCATTGCTCTTGCCTCTTCCCCTTACTTTTTTCACCTAGTTTGGATAACCCCTTCACTCCTTTTATCCTAATTTTTCCCCATTCCATCTCCATTTTACTATTCGCCTGTTTCATCTGCGCCCTTCATCTTCTGACTGACCTATCTCTATCTTACTCTATCACCATTCACCCTTTTGTCTCCACCATGTCGAGTGAGTATATCAAACCCAATGCCTATGTGTGTGACCCTCTTGCTGATGCTGTCCTTGAGGACAAAAATTTCTTCCCTTTCCTTCACCTCTTCTTCGATGATGAGATTGACATTAGTATGGATTTTCTTATGTCATGGGATAATGGAGCTATGTCTATCCAGGGAAGGGAGTTCATTGTTTATACTTATATATTGGCCTCCATCACTGGCCAACCTATCGAAGGTGGTTTTTCTATCCATTGCCACAAGCATAATTGGGAAGTTGAGTTGGAACACTTTAAAGGAAATAAAAAATCATCAAGAAAGTCAAAGGTTCTGGCCTCTTTAGAAGTGATCTATCCATACGCTAGAATTCTATCATGAAACCTATTATGGAGTTCATTTGCATCGACAATCTAGATAAATCCATGAAAACCTATCACCTAGCCTTCATCAATCATTTCAGATAATTAAGCCCCGTGAGCATTCATTTGTTCTTCCTTAAATCCATGAATCATTCCATTTCCTCCAATAGAGATAAGAAGAAACATGACCTTCCCTAGAATCAAGGTTTGTACAAGGTTATTTATACTTATATCATTGCAAATATTCCTAAGGCTAACCCAAGCCCTAGCAGCCCTAAAAAAAAGAATTTCCCTGTTGAACGCCTGTCCAAAGCCAAAAAAAAAGAAAAATGTTTCTGAAGCCCTATCCAAACTGAAGGCTAGGAAAAACATTACTTTTGATAGCAGTGTGGAACCAATGATAAAGTCGACATAAATTTAGAATTTGGCTACCAAAAGTAAGGTGATTGAGACCAGAGATGATAATAATGAGAACAAGAAGCTCAAGGACTACATCATTGTGTCTACTATGACAATGATGAACTGCATGATGAATTGTACAATGGACATTAGGGAGGGGCTCCACAAGTTATTCTACACTGACTAGATCACTCAAGCTAACTTTTTTGCTGCTGAACTTGGTATAGGGACTATCAATATTGAACCCAAGGATGATGACCCAAAGGCAACAGTAAGGAAGAAGAAAAAGCTGAGGTTGAGGAATGACCTCCTCTGTCTTACCCTGATCCTGTGTTTTTTTGGTTACTTTTTTCCGTCCTCATCGTCTCCCTGTGTGGATCCTAAGTATTATAGGTACTTAAGTTTTCTTTTTCTTATTATGTCTTACATTTATGTATTATCTCATCAAGGTTTTTTCTTTATCTACTAGTTCTTGTTTTGGCTATGGTTTTTTGTATGAGGATATGTCCTTGATTTTTACCTATATGGTTTTCTTCAACACTTCTAAGGCTGAGGTTGCATCCTCTATCACAACCTATATTAAGATGTTTTTATACTTGAGTCTTCAGTCTCCCTCCCAACATAGTAATCATTTCAATTTGTTGTTGTAAATAGGTTTAAGGATCCTTAAAACCCTTTTTTGCAATATAAATATTTTACTTAGAAAAAAATAAAGTCATGTTGCCTTAATTATGGGAACCTTCACAACATTATTTACACAAATCAACAAAGTTAAATCATCATTTCCCTTCATATTTCCTAGGTGTTTTTGGTCACTCAACCACTCCTAGTGTTTTAAGAAACCTCTAAAATACATGTCGAGCCCTTTTACGACCATTACACATATACACAAAGAAAATATTGAGTTTTGGTAATTGAATCCAAAATATTCTTGAACCAAACGACAATTTCACATCTTAAAAATATATTTTGTCAAAGAGATATAACATCATACTTGGTTGAACCTTGAAGTGAATAGGGTAATCCTCACCTATCCTGTCATGCAACATAGTCGACAAAAATAGTGGTTTTTATCACTATTACAATTTCTTCCAAATCCAAAAGTTAGAGTAGTAAGGATAGGGTATAATTATCATCACACTTGGATTGAGAATATGATTCCCCAAAGCTCTAAATATTTTACATCACACACCACTGATCATTGGGTTGTAATAATTGTACTACATTTCCAGTCAGATGGTTAAGTAGTCATCCAAAAAACTTAAGAGATGAAATCCATGGACTATCGAGTTAGCCTCCACCGAAGCTATAAATGCTTGACTAGTAGTGGAGTATGCTCATGCATGGTGAAACATCACTTTTAGAGAGACCTTTGATCACTCATACAAACAAGCTAGCTTCTTGATCTCATCCACAATAGGTTTACCCAATTTTCTCAAGATGATTTAATGAACTCACTTGCACACACATTGGTTCTTGATTTCCTCGAGTCATTTCCATGATCTTAATTCGGTAAATGAATATATTGCACACACATGTGGTCCTAGAGAAATTAGGTAATTTTAGTGAGTTTGTTTGATACCACTAGTATATATAAGTCTCTGCAAAACAATCAATTTTCCATAACAATATCTATATCTCCTTCCATATCAACATCCATATATTCTTCCATATCAACATCCATATTCATCTTATATACCATCAAGTTTGGTGCCCCTGATTAAACAACAATGCTAAAACATGGTCAAGAAAATTATAAAACTATGAAAGATCATTAGAACATCTACATTCCCTACCTTGCATTAATCATCCATAACATATCATATGCATTCATCATCCAAATAAATATGTATTCCACAAAAAGTGTTTACACAAACATATAACACAAAAGGTAAAATCCATATATATATGTATATGTATAAATATCGTATGTACAATGAGTGCCAAAAGGCAACATACACTAGAGCACCAAGGTTCATATACAAAAAGTGCATCTAAGCACTAGCTACACCCTCCAAGAGGACCCTTGTGACTTAGAAGGAGCCCTAGACCCAGGGCTATTCCTAGAATTGCTATGCCTAAAAACCTTATATATAGATGAGGATGGAGGATTAGGAAGTGGAATATGATGTTCCATTAGCCTATCCTCCAATGCCTTGATATACTTGTGTTGATACCAAAGGTATGCTATGTATTCATTATTATAATGCTCCCTCTTTGTTAGCTCTACCTAGAGCCTCATGATCCTCTCATTCTGATTCATCACCATCGCATCCTGATCTGCTACCTACTACTCTAGCCTTGCCCAATCCTTCCTACTCTAATTTGAAGTCCCATATAGATTCTCATCCACATCATCCCCATATCCACCATATCTCCCACTCTTAGAAGCCTGTGTAGTTGTACCCTTAGTCATCCTCCTTTCACTATTTTATCGAAGGTACCAATTCTTTTTGTGGACCTCAAGGGTCCCCTCATCCCTAACTCCACTAGCTGCTAGTAGATTTGGTGCCCATGGAGGCTATGAAGTGAACTATACATCATACTCCAAAGTAGTCCTCACATCATGCAAATCTAGGAGATATATCTCCTTGTCATCCTCAAATATCACCCTCCATGGCTTTGCACATAGTATCCTTGTGTCCTCTTGATGCCTCCTATAGATAATTGGCTCATAGAAACCCTCTATCTCAGTCTAAACTATCGAAGAACTCATGAGAACTAAAAATACTCAGCCTCACTTTGATATCTCCCAACCACCCACCTAGCCTACCATACCCATCACAAATTATCTCTATCTCTAGTCCACCTACTACCCTTCCATGGCTTGCATATCAATTGGGTGGATGTTAGTCTAGCTCACAAATCCTAGTACCATTGGCTTGTCTGTATAGGTTGACTTGGATACACTTCCTCAACTACCACCCATCTCCTCATTTAGGGCTGCTCCCTACCCAAGCCTGCCATTGGTAAGCCTTTCAGTTGAGCCACACTAAAGTGCTCCCATCCCCAACACTGCAATAGCAAGTTCAATCCAGGGTTATGCATAGTGGCTATTTTCGTAAAATTGGCTAAAATTAGGATTTTAAAAATTTGAAATTGGCTAATATTTGGGACCCTTGACCAAGGTCCATTAGCCAAAAATTTCCAGGTGCAATTTTTTTTGGGGATCGATTCACCCCAATTTTATAATAATTTGACCATTTCAAGTTTAAATTTCCAATGTTGCCCCAAATAATAGTGAACCTTCTACATGTGTTTCGATAATATTCACTTGGATTTTGAAACTAATTCACCAATTTTTTATAAATACATTTTGGGACCGATCCCTTATGCACAACCATGGTTGAATCCTAATCCCTTACTTCTCCATCTTCTCACCTCAGAGATCTCTTGATATACCTCCACTAATAAGGTAGGAGCCCATGCATACACCTACTACATAGTGATCATATCACTCACTAACCCTATCAGGTTCTAAGGGAACCTACACCCAATACTATTTGGGGCCATGATGTTGGCCAACATGAACATCACCAAAACATGGAGGACATCCAAATCCTTGTCCACATACATGGAAAAGTATGGAATACCCCCACTCTCCACCCTCAAAACCTTTAGCCATCGTAAAGCATCTTCTTCATATCTATCCCCCTATCACATCCAACCTCGACATGAACCACCTCCACTGACACCTTAAGGATGCAACATACATCCTCAAGAGTAAAATTCACCTTTCTATTGGGGAGCTGAAAGGTTTCCCTATATGGATCCCACATCTCCACGAAGGTATTGAGGTACACCCCAACCACCATCCAACTTTACCCAGGTGTATACTAACCCTATTTTTTTAGGATTCAATTATACCTTATGAAAGCACTTGGATATAGAAGCACAGGCACACCGAGTGCGATGCAAACAAAAGCAATTGTATTAAGGAAACGCTAAGTGCATGAAAAAGGGAAAGCGAAGCATGAATGAAATCAGATGTAAAGAAAAAACAAAGGTGCAGCCTATTTTATTAATTTTGCTTATGATCATATTACAATACATCTCCCCCCCCTTTTCAGGGGCTCAGAGCGTTTGATACAATTTTGTTACACCAACGGATGGTGTGCTTCCCTTCGAGATCTTTCGTGTACCCACATTTTAAATGGGTGGGCCATACATAGTCACCACTTACGTGAATATGTTCTTAGTTCCTTGCTGCCGCTCCAGTTTCGAGATCCTATGTATAGAGAAACAACAAACGATTAATAGCACCTGCGGATGGAGGGAAACATGCAATCCCCAAGGCCTTCGGTTAATGCATACATGAAATAACTAAAACAGTGCTCAAAACTTATAAAAATAGAATGAAATTTAAAAAAAAATCATGTAAACGCCATCAGGGACACATTGCAAAAAGAATAGTCAAGAAATTTGTTGTAGATTTCTAATCTCTCCGGGGTGGGACGATTAGGACTATCATAAAATTTCTGGAAGCGACCTCCCAAATGTCCCATATAGAGGCCTCCAAAACACCTAAAAATTTGGGTTTAGGAAAAATGGGGCATTTTGAGATAACCCAAAAGGTCGGATTTTGCAGATTTTACACCGATTGCCCTGTATCTGAATGCACTCCCTGTATGTTAGTAAAAGCATAAAACAATGAAAACACAGTCAAAACAAGTCAAAATGCATTCAAAATTGAACATAAGAATATATGAGTCACCTAAAAAAAGATGCAAAATAAACAGTGAATAAATATATTGTAGATTTCTAATCACTCCGGGGTGGGGCGATTAGGACTACAACAGTGCGGGGGGCACCCGAGGGCAGGATTCCTACCGTTTGGTGCTTGGTTTTGACACCAATCCACTTGGGAAGGGTCCAAAAACTCTTAGGGGGTTGTGTCAAAAAATTGGGTTTGGGATTGTGGCCAATTGTTTGGGTTTTGGGTCTGGATTGTGCTCCTAATGTTCACCCAATAACCTCCCTTCCTAAGGAGAGATCAAGGATGTAGGAAGCACAATAAGGGTGAGGGTATAATTTGGCAGCACTCTGTTGATCCAAATGATCCTGCTCCATAATTTTTTGGGGTGAGAAGACTCACCATTTTATAGACCTAAAGGTCTGCTTTGAATGTGCATGTAGGGGCACCACTTGGCCATCATGCCTTCCCAAGGGAGAGAAGATTCCTCCCTAATTAAGGGCTCCATGAATGCCTCTATGACTGCCTCTTTGAGCTTTGAAATGCTCACTCGCACTCCCATGCATTGAAGGTGGAGTTGAGTGGTAGATCTGGGCTGCCATTTTTCAAGTTTTGAATTTTTTCCCATCAAACCTGCTATTTGCCCCACCCTGGAGCGATTGTTGCTAATTGTCTCGGGGTGGGACGAATAGCATTCTAATCGTCCCAGGGTGGAACGAATAAGGAGCAGGGTGCTTGAAAGGTGCCAAATTGACCTCTGACCTTCCAAAACTACTTTTGGAGTGGTTAGGACCACTGTTTAGCCTTTGGGGGCTGCTATAGGGGTTGTGTATGCCAATTTGGTCAGTGCTTGTAGGAACATAATCAGATTGGTGTTGTTTTGGTGTCTATAGATGCCCCTTTTTGGGATGCATTATTCCTGGGATAGTACTGAGAAAAAATAGATAATCAAAGCACTTAATTATTAGGGTTTCTTAGTAACCTAACCAAATTTTTATGCCCCGAGTATGGAAAGGGCACACATTCTTGAATCCTTGCTTCTGATGAGCGAAGAAGCTTAATTCAAGTGTTAACCTTTTTCAGTGAGGTGTTACTTGATCTTGGACATTGTTCAGTCATGAATAGACAAAGGGTGTAAAATTTTGTCTATGGGAGTAGGATAGTGATAATGTGTGACCCCAACATCAGTTTTGGGTGCCATGAATCACAGGCACAAAGGTGCCTTTGTTCGGCAGTTTTATTGCTATATTTTGGTGGGTTTTGACCCTTTTTGTGACGCTGTTTGGGGTTGAAATTGTTGAAAATTCGTCGTCCCGTGGAGCATTACCACTATGGTAGCATTATTAGGGAGTAGGATAGTAATAATTTGTGACCCCAACATCAGTTTTTCATGCCAAGAATGTCAGGTGCAAAGTCACCTTGGTTTGGCAATTTTATTATTATTTTTTGGTGGGTTTTAACCCTTTTTGTGACGTTGTTTGGGGTTGAAATTGTTGAAAATCCATACTCCTATGGAGTGGTACAGCTATGGTAGCCTTCTTAGGGAGTTGGATAGTGATAATTTGTGACCTTGAAATCAGTTTTGCATGCCAAAAATGTCAGGCGCAAAGGCACCTTGGTTCGGAAATTTTATTATTGTTTTTTGGTGGGTTTTGACCCTTTTTGTGATGTTGTTTGGGTTTGAAATTGTCAAAAATCCATCTTCCTGTGGAGTGGTACGGATATGGTAGCCTTCTTAGGGAGTATTATATTGATAATTTGTGACCCCAATGTTGGTTTTGAATGCCATGAATCATAGGCACAAAGGTGCCTTTGTTCGGCAGTTTTATTGTTGTTTTTTGGTGGGTTTTGACCCTTTTTGTGACATTGTTTGGGGTTGAAATTGTCGAAAATCCATATTCCTGTGGAGTGGTACAGCTATGGTAGCCTTCTTATGGAGTATGATAGTGATAATTTGTGACCCCAACATTGGATTTTAATGCCAAGAAAGTCAGGCGCAAAGGAGCCTTGTTTCGGCAATTTTATTATTGTTTTTTGGTGGGTTTTGACCCTTTTTGTGACACTATTTGGGGTTGAAATTTTCAAAAATCTGTCCTCCCGTGGAGTGGTCCAGATATGGTAGCATTCTTAGGGAGTAGGATATTTATTATTTGTGACCCCAATTTTGCTTTTTTATGCCATGAATTGCAAGCGCAAAGGTGCCTTTGTTCGGCAGTTTTATTGTTGTTTTTGGTGCATTTTGGATGCAGTTTTGGTTGTTTTTTATTTTCTTGCTCTATAATCGTCCCAAGGTGGGATGAATACCAGTTTTGTAATCGTCATAGGGTGGTACAAGTTCTAAATAAATTACTCATCCTAGGGTAGAATGATTACAGGCCTAAGAGCCTATATAAGGGCCAAAACTAGATTTTGGGCTCATTTGCAATTATTTTTTCTGGCGATTTGGAGCTATGAGGAGGAGTTCGAGTTTGTGTAGCGAAGCACTGTCAAAATTTCATGGACACTATGAGTACATGGACTGAATATTTGAGTGATAGAGCTAAGGTGATACTGGTAGGTGCTCCTCTTTATTGTGTTTTCTTTTGTCCAAGTACAGTTAAAACCGTAGTTTGTTTTTATTGAATTTTTAGAACGCACATAGAAATGCTTGTTGTGGTATTTTGTTTTGTTTTAATAGTAAGGTTAAAAACCCTAGTATTAAAATTTTTGTAGTTTTATTTTGTTTTTTTCATTTAGACTAATGTTAGGCCCTAGTTAATTTTTGTTTTGTTTTTTTTGTTTTTCGTTTAGACTAATGTTAAGCCCTAGTTAATTTTTGTTTTAAAACCCTAGTTTTAAATTTGTTTTTTTTTGTTTTTGTTTCTATACATTGTTGTACATTTGTTTTATTGCTATACAATTTTTTTTTTTTTATATTTTAATGTTTTTATGTTGTTTTTATTTTTTAGGTTGTGAAGAGTCGGTACCATTAGTCGACGGTATTCTCTGATGCATGGGATGCGCTGACTATGGCGGATTGGGATTGGCTTGATGCCCTTAGGCTCAAGCAAGTGACGCAGTTGGATCCTGTGGTGGGGGATCAGGCATATCTGACTACCCTGATCAATTTTTGGGATCATCACACCAACATATTTCATATCCTAATAGGGGAGATGACAATGAATCTAGAGGACGTGTATCAGATTCTACGGATTCTGATAGACGGGCTACCCATTCAGATGACTCCTCATGATCAAAAGATGGTGGTGTTGACATGGTGCTTTGGGCATGCATCAGATATGGGGGTGGATAGGCATGTGGAGAGGGTATATGGGGACTACCTGATTGGAAGGATTCTTGTGCAGTAGTGGCTAGAGAAGGGCATGTTTAGGGTGAGGCATGCGTTGCTCATGACCCTCATCTCCAACATGCTGCTTCTCGACTCCTCAGGTGCGAGGTTCCCTTGGAACTTCTTGGAGGTAGTGTTCAAATTGGTGGAGTGCTCGACAGTAGTGCCACTTATTATGAGGTAGGGTCAGACACTACTGGCATAGCTATATGATGAGCTATACGAGGTACACTATCGAAGGTGGAAGGGTATTGGGTGCAGCTATTTGTTGTAGTGCTGGGGGTTGCAGCACATAGCTATGGAGCGGTCGCAGGGGTTGCCTTGGACCACTTTGGGAGAGATGGTCGATAGGGATATTGGGTATGCTGCTCTATGGAAAAGGTCAGAGGATCAGGGGCAGATTCAGTGGTGGGAAATTTTTGTAGGGCACTATACTGATGCCTTCTCTCATTTTGCTCTAGGGGAGATGTTCTGGCGGCCATGTCAAGATTTTCTAGCCTGGCATGAGGCTAGAGAGTGGCTTCAGTAGGTGCGTAGGGGGAGATGGTTTATCAGGAGACAAATAGATTAGGAGTACCTCTCATAAATTTGGGTGACTTTATAGTTCAAGGTGCACCAGGGATTGCTTGGTGAGCCCTTGATCTATCTGCATCGGGGCAACGAGAGGACTCTAGCCTGGCCAATTATTGAGCCCCTAGGCGAGGAGTCTAATGCAGTGATTGATGTCCCCAACGTGGACAATGTCGGGGTGACTGCAGAGTATGACCAATGATGGACGATGCTACAATGGTCGGGTGAGGGGCCTCTAGGAGGTTTGGATGTAGCAGTAGCAGGCGATGGGGTTGCAGAGGCACCGAGGGAGGGTTGGGGAGCTTCGCTCAATGATGTGGATACGGTGGAGATTGATGAATTGAATGGGGATGATTTAGGGGTTTCGGAGCAGTCGGATACATAGGATGTCCCAGAGCAATGGGTGCCAGAGTAGCATGTCATCTCGGATATGCCCATGCCCCAGGCACTCTTGAGGGATATGGAGGCTAGGTTTCATGCTGAGATAGCACGATTGGAGGACCTACTATTGAGATGAGATGAGTAGCACAATGTCGAGAGGGATCTCCTATAGGATCAGTTGGTGCAGCGGGATGACACATTGGTTGCGTACTGCTAATGAGATGTGGAGTGGGGTTAGTGTTGGGTGGAGTTGGAGGCATATATTATCCACCTCGATGGACAGTTACCTAAGCTCACTGGCAATGAATTGTCATGTCGTACGAGAGGTAGTGAGACTGAGTAGTCTACATCCTCTCGGTGCAGGCAGGTGGGTGAGGGTAGCGCTAGTGGGCATGATGCGGGGGTTGGTAGCAACTGCCTTGAGAGGTCCCATAGGACCCACACTATTGGAGGTAGTTCCAGTCACACTGATACTGCATGATCATGGTGGCCGACTCCCTAGGCTTGGGGTTTTTGAGTTTTTGAATTTTTTGCTTTGTTAGAGGACCGACTTATTGTAGCCTGTGGGCATTTTTGGCGATATATATACATGAATTTCTTTTTTATTATACACTTGTCATGATTTATTGTTAATTTTATGCACATTTATTTACGTTGATGTATGCATATGTTATTATGAATGCGACTATTTCTAATTATATGATGTATGCATATGGAATGGATGAAATTATTTGTTGATAACTTGGCGGTGGCACCATAGACTGTATAGGATTTGCTGGATTTTTGTACCATGAGATTGATTTGCGAAATGACTTTGCATGTGTGAATTTTTTGTTTTGTATTTTTCGATGGTGATGTAATAATGGAATGTGCTACAGTTGTGTTAAAATGTAGTTAAGGTTTTCTGAGACTCAAATGTTTTAACTAACTAGCCAAGACTGTATATTTATTTCATAAGACTTTTGACCAAGGTACGAATCAGAATTGGGTTTGACCAAGTTATTTCACATCCCCATGTGTGTGATTGAATTTGTTTATGTGGTAGTTGTCAGGATACCGCCAGTGCTAGATAGGCTATCAACCAAACCTGTACTGAGGATCACCTAATTAGCTCCACTAAATCCTTTGTTGTATTTAGTAAGATTAATCTACGATGCAATCTAGGATACCATAAGCTAGCTCATCCACATGCAGACATTGATCTGTACATAGTTTAATTCGATAGATATATCGTCATGCAGGAGGTTTGTCGCCAGTGACTATCAGACTATCCACCAAACCGATATTGAGGATCACCTCATGACCTTATGAATACTGAGAGTTCCAAGGATTCAAATATTGGTTTGGTGGATAGTCTGTTGGTCACTGGCGAAAAACCTCCTGCATGACCTTTCGAATGCTGAGAGTTCCAGGGATTCAAGTTCGACTCCCTTATTTTCTTTACTTTTATTGGGATACTTGCTCTCATATGTAGTGATAAAAATCACTATTTATTTTTATTTTTTTCTTTTGAGCAAGGGATTGGAATTTTGAGTGATGAGAATCACTATTTCTTATGCTTTTTTATGTATGCACTGTGTGGGTTTTGATGTCAAACTTTGGAGTTTGTACTTTGAATTTTTGCAATTTTTTAGATATTTGCAACTTTTTGAGAATTTGGGATGCTTTGGGAATTGGGTAGGGAAGATGCTTGTCCTTTTGCCAACTCTCAGCATTCTTGGGATCATTCACACAAGAGGATGAGCAAGATAACATTTTCATTGTATGGTATCCTAGATTGCTTTACAGGTTCCATATTTTGTTCACACAACTTGGTAATTTTTTATGTGTTTTAACTTGTGTTGGGATGCGACATAACAAGGTGTGATCCAAGTAAAACTCTACCTTTGTAAAAATCTATCTGAATTTGTATAGTTTTTGGCTAGAAATCTAAAGATAGTTGAATGATGAAATCCCTAGATACATTAGAAGACAACTAATTATGATATGGTGAAAAAAATGTGGATGGTGTTTATTTTTGCTGGACTATTTACAAAATGAAAAAATGTGGAAAATGATGGAATTTCCGAGTAATTATAGTGTATGGTGAATTTGACATGTATGACCAACAAGTATGCAATGTATGTTTGCAATACCTAATGCAACTTATTTATTTTTAAGAGTATGCATGGAAGTGAGATGCAATTTTTTTGTTATTTTTGATTATTTTATTATTTTTGAAAATTCATTATGGTTGGTTTATCCCGAGTGGGTGCGGGCCAAGTGATTCTTTTGGATCCTTGGATGTTTTGACCAAAGGGATTATAGATACCTTTGGGGCATTTTGGGTGACCAAGTGGTTGTGGGAACCCTTGGGGCTTTTGGTTTGACCAAAGGGATTATGGGCACCTTTGGGGCATTTTGGGTTGACCAAGCGATGATGGGAATCCTTGGAGCATTTGGTTTGACCAAAGGGATTATGGGTACCTTTGGGGAATTTTGGGTTGACCAAGTGATTATGAGAATCCTTGGGGCTTTTTGGGGTGGGTCATGGCTCTTTTAAATGTGGAATGGCCTCAAATAACTGATGTTCAAGGGTTCTAGTTCCTTGATTCCATCAAGAGAGGTGAGCTGGTATGTTCCAGGTCCTATTTTATCGTTGATTATATAAGGACCTAACCAGTTTGTCATGAACTTGTCCCTTAGATGGGGCAGCAAGTTAGAATTATGTTGGTTCTCTTTTAAGACCAAGTCACCAACCTGAAAGTCCCTCAGGTGAACTTTCATGTTGTATGCTTTCTTAAGTCGCTCTTAATAGATACGTAAATGCTCGAGAGAATTGATGTGTCATTCGTCGAGCAACATAAGCTAGTCTAACCGGGCCTATCGTGCAGTGTCATCATCGATGAACTCTTGCATTGATATGCATAGGGAAGGTATTTCCAACTCGAGAGGCATGAATGCCTCGGAGCCATACACTAGAAAAAATGGATTTGCCCCAGTGGGCATTCGAATGCTAGTGCGATAAGCCCACAGAGCAATAAGGTTTTGAATGTTCCAATCCTTATGACTATTTATGACCATATTTTTAAGGATGACAACCAGCATTTTGTTTGACACCTCTACTTGCCCATTTGCCTACAGGTAAGAGGGTGTTGAAAAATTGTGCTGCATTTTGTACTTTGTTGTCAAAGCATGCATGTCTTTGTTCTTAAATGACATCCCATTATCCGAGATGATCTTGGATGGAAGACAAAAATGACATATGATGTTATGTAAAATGAACTCCACAATGTGGGGTCTAATAGTAGAAGTAAGCAAAATTGCTTCCACCCACTTGGTGTACTCTGTGGTTGTTATGATGAACGTGTGATGGCATAACAATGTAGGGGAGATATTTTTGATTAGATCTAAGCCCCACTACAAAAATAGCAAAGATGATTGGATCAGATGCAAGGCTTGAGAAGGTACGTGTGTCAAGTTAGCATGGTTTTGACACTTCACACACTTCCGCACATATGCACAACAATCTCGCTCTAAAGATGGCCAATAATAGCCCATGCGAAGGATGCGCTTGGCGATGGCCATACCGTTGAAGTGGCCATCGCATGTACCATTGTACGCTTGGGTGATCACCCAAGTGGACTCCTGTTGGTCCAAGCAATGGAGGAGGATTCCTTTGTAGCTTTGACGGTACAAAATGTCTCCTAGAAAGACATGTTTTGTTGCTTTCTATTTGAATGATATTTTTGTGGCATGCGACAATCCAAGTGGGAGGATACCTAACTTGAGGTAGTCTCTTATGGGTGCGTACCAATCTTACTAATCAGAAACCTTGATGGTATGAATGGCCAATCCCTCTTTAAGTTCATCCCTAGCAAAATTTGAGTGGGAAAGAACTTGTAAGAATAGCATTCTATTTCTATTAAGAGGGGTTGGGGAGAACAAGGACCCCCATTTGGCATGATTCAGATTATTGTGGATTCGAGAGAACTTATCCTAAGATGGTTCAATCTAGATCAGGTGGATTCTTGGCATTATGTTAGAGCTTGCATGCTCCATCATGGATTGCGATAATGTTTTGACTTGAATGGTTGTCATCTCACTAGAAGGGTCTTGCGGGATTAGTGACCCCAAGGAGGCCATAGTGTTCGTAAAATGATTTGATGATCGAGGGAGTGCCTCGATGTCGTACCATTCAAGCTTTTCCAGGAATTTATCCACAAGGACTTTGTAGGCCTATAGAACTAGGCATTTACATTGGAATACCCCTTTCACTTGGTTGACAATTAATAGTGAATCACCAAATATGTTCAAGCATTTGATGTTCATGGTGATGGTTGTCTGAAGACCTATGAGCAAGGATTCATAATCAGAATTGTTATTGGTGCATGGTAAATCAAGTTTAAATGATAGAGGCATTGGAGCCCCTTGTGGTGAGAAGAATATGATTCTCATGCCACCCCATTGCTTACATTTAAAACCATCAAAAAATAGGGTTATGTCGGCCTGTGACTCAAGATCATCAGAATATGGTGATTTTGAGACATGGAAGACCCCATCATCAAGCAGCTCTACGGTCAGAGGCTGATCATCTTTGAGATGAGCCTCTGCTAGTTGATCAACAATGACTTGACCTTTGATGGAATTTTGTCCAATGAATTTGATGTCAAACTCCATCAACAACATGATCCATTTTTCCATGCAACTACTATGATAAGTACGACTCATCATGTACCATAATGGATTCTCCTTAGATACAATATACGTCATATTTCTCAGCATGTAATGGCATAGCTTTTTGGTAGCAAATACCACTGCTAAGCATAGCTGCTCGACGTATGCATAGTTAAGTTCATAACTAACCAGGGTGTGGCTAAGATAATAATTAGCCTATTCTTTATGTAGTTCATTTTTCTGGGCTAGCATGGCACCCAGTGCCACCTCAGTAGTTGAGATGTATAAATAGAATGGCACTCCTGGTCTAGGTGGTGCCAATACTAGCGGTGAAGCCAAGTATTGTTTAATGTCATCGAAGGCTAACTGGCACTAATCATCCTAATGAAATGCTACCCCTTTGTGCAATAATTTATTCATGGGTCGACACTTGTTAGATAGTTGTGCTATGAAGTGCTTGATTGACATGACCTTTCCCTACAATCTTCTTAGCATCCTGATGGTGGTTGGGGGAAGCATTTCAAGGATTGCCTTAAATTTATTTGGATCTACCTCGATGCTTCATTTTGAGACTATGAAACCCAGGAGTTTTCTAAATGTGACACCAAATACGCACTTCTTGGGTTTTAGCCTAACTTTATGTTCAATGAGGCGATCAAGGATCTTGCGCAAGTCATCAAGATGATCTGGGTGCAAAAGAGATTTGGCCAACAAATCATCCATATAATATTCCAAAGTTTTATGCATGTGATCATGGAAGATGTATGTCATAGCGTGTTGGTAGGTGGTGCCAACATTTTTAAGGCCAAAGGGCATGACCTTATAACAAAATGTCCCCCAAGACATTGTGAATGCCATTTTGAGTTGATCATTGAGATTGATACGAAACTGGTTGTATCCCAAGAAACCATCCATGAGGGAAAGAATTTCATGGCTTGTTGTAGCGTCCACCAATGCATCGATGCTAGACAAGGGGAAATCGTCCTTGGGACTCATTTTTTTTAGATCTCAAAATTGATGCATATGTGAATCGTCCTATCTGACTTCTTGATGGGTACCATGTTGGACAACCATGGTGGGTAATCCATGTAGATGACAAACTATGCATCCAATAGAATTTGTAGCTCATATTTAACCATTAAGGCTACTGTTGGATGCATCTTACATAGTTTTTGCTTGATTGGCTTGATTGTCGAATCAAGCATTAGATTATGCATGACTAGTTATGGGTCTAGCCCCAACATGTCTTTGTAGGACCATGCAAAAACCTCCTTCTTCTATTTGATTATTTATGGATTCATTGGATTAGAGCCGATGTCTACGTCAGTCGTCTCTTCGACTGACATGTGGGACCCATCCTCCAACTGGTGTGGAGTTGGGATTAGGTGGATATCATTTGCTAAATTTAGATCTACATTTGGAACGTCGGGTTCCTCTTTAGAATGGAAGATATTCACTACAAGGTTAGTACTTTGATGGAGATGGTGGCGAGTTAGCATGATTCTAGTCTATGGCATCTAGGTTTAGATACAATGGTCATGCTGGATCAATTGGATTATGGATGGGGGTGGTTAAGTCAATGGAGATCATGTTGATGAAGTGAATTTGGTCTCCATTACCGTGCAGGTGGTGACTCAAAAATCCTTGGTGATATTTGTTCTTTGGATCTGGCTCTGTGGGTATTGGCACAAATAGATCAGCCCTATGTGTGGATAGAAGGACAAGGTTTGCCTTTGGTACTGATGGCTCTATAGGGTATCTGGATGGAAGGTGCTCTCTATATGCCTGAAGTGGCAGATGCAACACTTGCTCCAATTATGCCTGGTTCAAATGCCACCTATGCCTTGGCCCCATGTTTAACTATTAAAATATGTCATCAATGTCCGTGGGGTATTGCTTCTACCGCATATAGTTGAGATATGCCATCTCAGTCTCATCTTCATACTCGCTATCGGATATTCATAGGCCTTAATTGGCTATGAAAACTATTTGTGGCATGTGAGGCTCATTCTGTTTGAGCAAGTTGATTTGGTCCCATCAGGGTTGTTTCGCTCTCTACGGGAGGACCTAATTCTCTTGGGATGGCAATCGCTCGATTGGAGCATTCAAGGGGAATATTACCATGAAGTTCTCCTGATAGTCATCTATGGGCGTCACTTGTGAGTGATTTTTATCAGACTCGAAAGGGTCCCAAGGTGCTACCTCATACTCTAACTCATCTTCTAAAGATCCTTCTTGGCCTTGTCTATATCCCTATTGGAGGTAATTTCTTGAAATTTCCCCTTTATCGATCGAAGGGGAGGAGTTTTTAAGGCCCACAAGGTTGGTTGTTAGTAATGGGAGATAATCCCCCAATGTGTATGTTTTGTTAGGATTGGCATATGGATCTTGTGCCAACCCATCCTTGTTGCCTAGACCTAGGCCTTGCATGTTCTCTACCAAGATGTCAGGGGGAAAATGGTGGTTGAACCCTACTTCTGATTTATCATATGACATTTGATATCTTGGTTGGCAAAGAATGCACATTCCTTGTTCATATCTGCCCAATCCATATCCATGCCAATTACATTGGCCAAGGTATTTCAAAGCAAATTATAGGTTGGATAAATAGTTGACATTCTCAGCAAAGGGATCTTCGTCCTCTTCCTATTATAGGTAAGGTTCAATATCATTATCGAGGCCCCCATATACAAAATTTGTCTAATTCGGTGGGTAGCCTAAAGGGACAATAGTTTTGATGGGGAGGCGAGGTCTCCCCATGTCCTGCATGAACTCAAGCATAGGTGTTGCCATAATTTTCCATACTAGGTATTCCCCCAGGCCCGTATTGGCCATCTCAATGGTGATCATTTGCGATGGAGGGGGAGGGAATGGGAGTTCTTCTTGAGTCCACTCCATGTTGGGTGAACCAGGCGTCTCAACTTCAATTCGGCTAGGCACATCTTTGGTAGAGATGGTTGAGACTAATGGTGGTACCTCTTCCAAGGGCTTATTCCCATTGTACTTTAGTGTGGCCACCATAGGTAGCATCATTGGTGCAAGAATAGATGAATATGGGCCCGGTTGGTGATTTTATGGACTTAGTAGTGGGGATGTATGCAAAATCAGACCCTATTTTGATGGATTCAACTGAAAGTCCAAATGTGTCGATGGGAGGGTCTATTGTGGCATCAGCTACATCGTATTGCAATAATTGAAGGGCTCTAAGTCTACTGGGACTACATGCACTTGCCCTTCATATGTGTACTTTAGGCATTGATGGGCTATTTAAGGGACACACTTCATGTCCCTAATCCAAGGCCGGCTCAGCAAGATGTTGTAGGCCATATCACTTTCTAAGATGTGGCACAACGTAGGAATAGTCTTTTGTCCCACTTGGATGGGTAGGAAAATTGTGCCAACCATCAAGCATATCACGTCGTTGAATGCTTGAAGAGTATAGGTGGAGGCCACAATATGAGATGTTGGCAGCTTTAGGTGTTTCAATGTCGTCATTGTGATTATATTACTGGATGAGCTAGTGTCCACCAACACCCTCTTAAATGGAATATCATTGACCCGTGCAATGATGTGCAGGGGTGGATCCACCATATCACTAGTCATCGATTTTAGTTCATCTTCTCTAAAGGTGATGACTAGTTCTATACATCATTTTACATGTCCCACAAAGTTGTTGAAAGAATTTCTTCATGGGGCTATAGCTTGATGGCTTTTAGTATCTCCATCAGAGCCTCCCGATGGGGTGATGATTGTTGGATGAGCTCATAGATGGAGAGCCTAGCCGACGTGGTCCTTAAACTTTGGGTAAGTTTAGTCCAAATCGTGGCCACTGGTCTAGGCTGGGGAGGTTGTGTAGGGTGTTGCGAAGGTTGTGACATTGATGGAACATCTCCTATAGCTGCAGCGGGGGCAGCTGTGTTTGGGTACCTATTGTTCTGTGTCACTATGCTTATCATCCCTACATACCCCTACATGGGGTAGTTTTGTGTCACCTCATTTACTTGTAGAGTCTTTTCCTGTGCATCATGGGCAAGCAGGGGGTCTTTTAAGACTTCCATGTATTGGTTTCTTGGTGCTATGGGATTAACTACTACTAGCGCTTGGTTGTCTATTAGGTCTTGCACTAAGCTTTTGAACTTCCAACATGCATAAAGGTCATGTCCTTTTTATCAGTGAAATCTACAATATAGGTCTTCCCCATAGCCCTTGGGTTTTGGCGCGTTGGGGTCTACGGGTCAACTTTTTGGTAGGTTTATCATGTTTGCCATGGACAAGTAGTCAAAAAAGGAGTATTTATACTCTGTGAAGGGTGTGAATTGTCGCCTAGGATGACACTGCTAATTTTGCTCTTGCCTATGATTTTCCTTCTCATAGCTGTCAAGAGGGACTGCCTAATAATTAACCTTTGGGGGTTGTGTCGTCTGTGTAGGATTTGGTATTTTTATGGCAACCTAATTAACCATGGCGAGTTTCAATTATGTGGACCCAATTTTGGCATTTTTGGGCCACTCTTTCTTGCATGGCTTGGCAATATCACCATCCTGTATCTTGATCTCCTTAATTATTCTGGCTTGCGCTAGGGATTCCTCAAGAGTGGCATATTTCTACAGCTGTAATAGCACATAGATCGACCTTAGGCAACTCTTTGAGAACATTTAGGTCAGGTCAGACATGGGAGGGAGGTAAGGTAGCCTTAAAAGCAACGTCCTCCACCAATTTCCATAAGCCACCATGGTATCTTCCTTATACTGCTTGAGGCTAGCTAGGTCACTTAATGATGCCTTCTTCTTGGTGTTGAAGGTGAAACATTCGAGGAACACATCCACTAGTTGGTCTAGGTTGCTAATGCTATGCTTCAAAAATTGGGTAAACCAATCTGAGGTAGGGCCTGCGAACATGGTTATAAATGTTCTTAGAAGCAAAGCATCATTGTCCTGAATGCCAATGTATTGACTCAGGAATCTTGTCATGTGCTCTTGGGCATCCTCATCCCCTCTAAAAATTGCCAATTGAGGCATTTTGAAGTGTTTAGGATATGGGGGTATCGACACTGAAGGATGCACAGGGTGACTGCAAAGCTAGAATAAAGTGGACTTTTGAGGCCCAGAAGTCTTGGTCTCCATAGACTCTAAGTGTTCTAGCAGTGCTTTGTATGCATCGAAAGATTTTATCTCTTCCTCCTTGGTTTGTTCCTATTGTGAATCACGGGGAACTTGAGGCCTATGGAGGGGTAGCTAAATAGCGCCCCCTGCCTTGGTAGGGCATTTAAGCCTGCTCTTCTTCTTTCTCGAATTCCTCATAGGATTCTTGAGGAGTTCTTGGGCATGACCTATAAACATGGGTGGGTGCCCGAGGAGGGCGTCCATCATTGGTTCTGGGAGTGGTCTCTCGCTTAGGTCTAGGAGGTCTTGGAAGCAACGCTTTATAATGTCATGGAGACCTATCTCGTACCAAGGTGTTATGCCTCTCATAAAGCTTTGTATTATATGTGCGAGGGGTTGGAATCCTCTCATGCACAGTGTTCTAGATCAACTCATCCATCTGACATTGAATGCACTCTTTGCTAAGATGGTACAGGTGCTCTAACTATTGTTGATCTTGCTCAAGCTACATGATTTGCGCTTGGTGGGTGGTATGTTTGGCAAATGCCAAGTCAATTTGTTCCACCGTCATAGGTCTAGGAGTCCTAGATGCCTCCCCTACATATCTATATTGATCGTAGCAATCCAATATCTCTATAGTTTGCTTCCCTCTATTGAGGTTAGCCGCATTCACCCGAGGTTCTAGCCTTAGTAGGTGATCCTAATAAATAGCAAGTTTGAAGGTGCATTGCTCCTGCGTTATGTATTGCTCTTGAGTAATATAGTGGTTTTCCTCATGCTCCCTTTTATATATGTGAAAGGGGTGGGCAAAGTTGGCTCGCCCTGTCTGAAGAGCCTTGCACTCTAGATTTTGCCTATTTTTTTTTATAGTAATGAGGGGTAGAGGAGGGATGATATAATCATGTGGCCCCTCCTTATGGACCTTATGTTGTTCTAGCACTTCCTCATGTGGTGGCCACTCATAATGAGTGTCTAAGGGAGCCTTATCATGTATGTACTCCTCCTAAAAGGGTCTGTGTTGAATGGGAGTTCCCCTCAAAGGGGTGCCTCTATAGTCCTGTTCCATCATGGTATGATGTGGACTATGTTGTGGGTTAGGCCGCCAAGGTGGTATAACCAAGTCCTTGGGGCTATAACGGAGGTGACTTGTGCCCCCTTGTACACTTTCCATAGCTTCTGCCCATCATTGGGCTTGGCTACGGGTGTACACCATAGTGGTGTTTTTCTAAGGGATACGTATGTTTTTATCTTCTTTACGATATTTTTTATGCTACACTAAACAAAGAGGACCACACAATCAAAGAAATTATTATCTCGTTTATAGATTAAAGGTGTGTCCTAAATCTAGTTTAGTGTTTTTTGATTTTTGCTGTGCAAAACCTTGTAATGAAAACATGCATAATGAGGGCTCTTATATCTCCAAAATGGTCACCCCTTCAATATACCACTACCAGGCCATTATATCGAACCTCTCAATATACCAACCCTTACGTGAGGAAAACCATTGGTACGCGAGAGCAGAACAATATGTGTAACATAGGTGGTACAAAAGGGGAATCGCTCTATTTTTGACACCTACCATAGAAGACTTATCCTCATGCATGTGTAATCACCCCCGCTACACTTTTTTAGTTTTCTTTAGGATTTATGTCTAGAAATAGTCGTGATCAGGGTTATGTATACAAAATTCAATCCAAGGTGGCGATGAAATCCACCGTTGGTCTTGACCAAGTGTTGGGGTTTTATGACCAACTATTTGATGTTTATATTACCACGTGGTGTGTGTGGTTATTTTTACTTGCACAAAGAAATAAAACATGCAACCGACTTCTCTATGCAAGCAAAGAAAATAGAAAAATCACAGAAACAGAGACAAAAAATTATAGAGGATGTTCAAAAAACCTACCTCTTCTCTACCCACACCAGATGCCCCTGATTTGCTACTCAGAAACTACATAGAGAGCTAATCACTTGAGGTGGCATGAATACCAGATCTGTATTCATCATAGGATGGGATGAATATGTATTCATCCTGGGGTGGCACGAATTCTAGTCTGTATTCATCATAGGGTGGCACGAGTAGCAGTCCAACGCTTGAAGGATTAACACTTGCAAGAAAAACAAAATATTTTTGATCATAAATTTTATCCCAATAGTAGGGGACAGGGTCCCACCGTGATCGCCACTGAAATCACTTGGATACGGAAGCACAGGTGCACCGGGTGCAATGCAAACAAAAGCAGTTGTATTAACGAAATGCTAAGTGCATGAAAAAGGGAAAGCGAAGCATGAATGAAACGAGATGTAAAGCAAAAACAAAGGTGTAGCCTCTTTTATTAATTTTTCTTATGATCAGATTACAATACATCTCCCCCCCCTTTTTAGGTGCTCGGAGCGTTCGATACAATTTTGTTACACCAACGAATGGTGCGCTTCCCTTCGGGATCTTCCACATGCCCACATTCAAAATGGGTGGGCCAAACGTCATCGCCACTTATGTGAATACATTATTAGTTCCTTGATGCCCCTCCAATGTCGATATCCTACATACAGAGAAATAGTAAATTATTAATAGCACTTGTGGATGGAGGGAAACATGCAATCCCCAAGGCCTTCGGTTAATGCATACATGAAATAACTAAAACAATGATCAAAACTTATCAAAACAAAATGAAATTTAAATAGAAGCATGTAAACACCATCAAGGACACATTGCAAAAATAACAGTCAAGAAATCTACTATAGATTTCTAATCGCTCCGAGGTGGGACGATTAGGATTATCATAAAATATCTGGAGGTGACCTCCCAAATGTCCCATCCAAAGACCTCCAAAACACCTACAAACTTATTTTTAGGCAAAATGGGGCATTTTGAGACAACCCAGAAGGTCATATTTTGCATATTCTACCCTGATCACCCTGTATCCAAAGGCACTCCCTATATGTTAGTAAAAGCGTAAAACAATGAAAACATTGTCAAAACAAGTCAGAATGCATTCAAAATTGACAATCAGCATATATGAGTCACCTAAAACAAGATGCAAAAGAAATAGTGAAGAAATATGCTATATATTTCTAATCACTTTGAGGTGGGGTGATTAGGACTGCAATAGTGCGAGGGACGCCTAGGGGCAAGACGCCCACCATTTGGTGCTTGGTTTTGACACAAATCCACATGGGATGGGTCCAAAACCTCTTAGGGGTTTGTGTCAGCAAATTGGGTGTGCGATTGTGGCCAATTTTTTTGGTTTTGGATCCGGATTGCGCTCCTAATGTTCACCCAATAACCTCCCTTCCAAAAGAGAGATCAAGGATGTAGGAAGCACAATGAGGGTGAGGGTATCATTCTGTAGCACTTCGTTGCTCCAAATGCTCTTGTTCTATCATTTTTTGGGTTAGAAGACTCACCATTTTATAGACCTGAAGGTCTGCTTTGAATGTGCATGTAGGGGCGCCACTTGGTCATCATGCATTCCCAGGGGAGAGAATATTCCTCCCTGATTAAGGGCTCCATGACTTCCTCTATGACTAAATCTTTGAGCTTTGAAATGCTCACTCGCACTCCCATGCATTGAAGGTGGAATTGAGTGGTGGATCTGGGCTGCCATTTGTCAAGGTTTGACTTTTTGCTCGTCAAACCTGCTATTCACCCCACCCTGGAGCGATTGCTGCTAATCATCCTAGGGTGGGGAAAATAGCATTCTAATCATCCTAGGGTGGAACGAATAAGGATCAGGGTGCTTGAAAGGTGCCAAATTGACCTCTAACATTCCAAAACTGCTTTGGGAGTGGTTAGGACCACTATTTAACCTCTGGGGGTTGCCTTAGGGGCTGTGTATGCCAATTCGGTCAGTGCTTGTAGCCACATAATAATATTGGTGTTGTGTTGGTGTCTACACCTTCCTCTCATATGTCCTTTCCCCAAACCTCATGTGCTCCTATAAATTCATACACATCCACATACACTGACCCCTTGTATGAAGTACATGTAAATACTACTTTACAAGTTTTAGCCTCCCAAGTTACCATACCAAGTGTAACTTGTCCCCCAACCACATCTTCCATACCATCTACTTCCATACCCTCCACTTATGATAGATATATTAATAAATCATGAGGGCATTTGAAAAAATTGCTTAAGCAACATCAAAATTCTCAAAAATAAGTGCAAATGAACCCTAAGCCTTTACCAAAATCTACTTAGACTATCCTCATTAATCAAGGTCCATCATGGACACCATAGTCTTATGTGGTTTCTATCATTGTTCCTCCACCAAGTCATACCAATACCCATCCTATTCCCAGTAGCCAACCCATCCATAAACCTCATTTATCGATTCCATTCAAAAATTCTTCATTTTTCCACCATCAATCTCCCATTCATAAATTTCCATCACATTCACCTAGTCATCATCAACAATCTCATCATAATTTTGTCACCCCATAATATTTTCTACCTCACCTCAAAATCATTAGGTAATTTAGGGCTTCCACATTCCTTGGGAAGACCCTCAAATTAAGTCCATGCAACAACAAATAGATCAGTTGATACAACATACTCCTAGTATGACAAACTAGAAGCCAAATTTACATTAATTGATCAACCAACCCATTCATCCTTCGATACCATCACCACTTATGAGCCTAAAAAATGCTCATATTTTGTATGAGTTTCATTAATAATTATGCGGCTATATAATAGGAATTGTATATTTTTATGAATGGTTATGTAATTATTTGATAAGATTATGTGTGTTATCTAATTTGTATGTTTTAGTGTGTTTTTGTGGAATTGTAGTTGATTTAGTCATATTTGTATCATTTGAGGTCTTTTCATGGACCTGGCACATTTTTTATTTGGAAATTAATGCATGGTAAGTAGGCACATTCCTCTTCAAAGAAGGCACCAAAAAAAGGTAGGCACCTTCCTCTTCTAGGAAGGCACCAATAGGAGATATGCACCTTTCTATTCCAAGAAGGTGCCAATAGAAGATAAGTACCTTCCTCTTCTAGGAAGGTGCTAACAGAAGGTAGGAACCTTCTGTATAAAGAAGGCACCCGATATACTTAGGCACCTTCCTAATAGATAATGTGCCTCTGTTCTTCGCCTGTTGACCAGATAACATGACATGGGCAACATTGATTGGTGCAATTCCAACTCTACATCATGTAAGTTAATTTGGTAGTTGTAATAAAATATGAGAATGTCCTACCTATGCCAGGCAAAGCATGAACCAATTAGAGAACATGCCATAATTAGGAATGAATGCCAGTTTTACCAGACATCAATTACATTTACCATACTATCTTAGTTTAGTCTAGAATGAATTGACTTTTGTAACTGTAATGTCCCCATTTTGGCTTATCAGCAGTGTGGATGCACTCAGGTGTTATTTGGACATTGCAGGGATGTTGATTGCTTTTAGATGCCAATTTTTAGAAGTCATTATGTGCTTTGATGATGGACTTACTATTTTTAGTAAGTTAGTGGCTAAGGTTTTTGACCGGGCAGACAGTGGATTGGTGTTCTATGTAGAATTGGGTATCCAGATGTATCTTCAGTTGTTAGTTTTGAGTCTGTTTGGACACTAGAGCAGGAGACTTACTATTTTTAGTAAGTCAGTTAAGGTTGGCATTTTGGGAAATGGGAAAGGTACGTTTGTCATCTACGGTGAAAAGGGTATCTGTTTCTACCATTTTATTGGTGATTGGATGTTGGGAGCCTGATTATTTTAATGCCCGAAGTTAATTAATATTATATTTAAATGTAATTTTTAAATATATTAAAGTTGGGCTTATATTTTTGATTAAAAGGGGCCTTGTGAGTACTCGTTTTAAAGGGGAAGAAATAAATATTTCATTGGAAATATTATTTTATCATTTTTAATTACTTTTGTCACCTTGGGAAGTGGGATGCTCATTTTGGCTCTTAAGTTATGAAATTAATGTATTTCTTTTATCCCACATTCATCAAACATGAGGATCGTCCAACTTGAAGAAATAATAAAAGGGCATTGAGGAGGCATAAGGAGGCATCTTTTGCTATTGTATTCTCTTGGAGTCTTTGAAGGAGAGCTTGCATTGTGCAGGAGTTTCTCATTGCTGCTTTGTTGTGATGAAAACCACAGCAAAGGACACCATTTCTGGGAGTGAAAGATCTCCTTACTTTGGTTAGTTGCATTCTCAATCCTTGGGAGTGACTTTGAGCAAAATTGGAGGCATACTTCAGTATCAAATTGAATTTTCTTGTGAGAGTTTGAAGACATTATCAGCTGTACATTATTTGTACTTCAACCCACAAGGAGGCCGTACCATTTTGAGGTGAAATCAGCTTGTGCAAGGGGAAAATTTAGCTAGGGTTTTGATTGTATTGTAACCATACTTCCTCATACAGCCCAGCCACTTCATATAGAAGTGAATTTAATCAAGTTCATGGCATATTGGAAGAGTCCTTGGCAACCGTACAACTTCCCAGCCTGACCGTACAACGCAGAGAGGGACGTGGGACTTGGGTGTTGAGACGCCTTGTTTTTTGGAGCTTTCCAAGCTTGCATTATTATTGTCTCAATAGAGGGTGTTTAAAACTACCACTAGTTTGATGGAGAAGTTTGTAATTTGAAAGTTATGAGCAAACAATGAGTTTTATGTAGTTGACATGCAATTTCCAGTTTATAACAGACCTTCATATTTTTGGGTATTCTCATTTTAATGTAGTTTCCTTCATTGGGTTTGTTTATCTATATTAGAGGAAGCTTGTGTACAAATTTGGTAGCATCCGGAGTTGTAGAAACAAAGTTAGAAGCATTTATTTATTTCAGCAGTGTGTGTTTCTTTTTTCTTTCATATATTGCAAAATACACAAAACCCAAACTAAAACACCCAACCGGAGTGATAAGTGGGAATCTCAGTTGGGGGTTGCACATTACAATAACCACCTTGTAACAGAAGATCTGTGGGTGTGCTATATAAACACACGCAGACCTCTCTGATAAGATATCAAAATATCGAAGATAGAATACAGAATATAGAGAGGAGTACAGAGGTTAAGAAGCATTGTAATTCCTTGGTGATTATAATAAAGTTCTAAGAGTTCCTAAGCGCGTGTTCAGCTGGGAGGAAGCTGTTGGAGCCTGGGCCCACTCCAAGCCAGTATTTCTTCCCTTTCTTTGTGTTTTCTAGATTAGCTTACTGCTTTCATAGGTTTATTTTTGCATTGTTATTTTATGATTGCAATAGGTTTGTTATTAGTATGCACGTATGAATGTTTTCTTTCTGAAGATTTAATTATTCATACGTAATTTATTGAGGAGTGAATGAATGATTGACAACCTTTGAAACACCCCCCAATAGTAGAGCTAGCGGACTCATCTCAAAGTGGTATTGTAAGTGATCCTGTGTGAGACCCTTCGCAAGTTTACGAAGCTCCCTGGGTTGATAATTAATGCATGGGCAAGTGACAAAAATAGGAAAGAATTTAACCTTGTTTGGCCCACAACATTTTGGCACCATTGTTGGGGAAGCGCCTCTACTAGATCAATTGCAATACCTGAAACCTTCCATCTGACCTTGTATGAGTTCTTCGAGAAGAAGAGGACCTGACGGTCGGTTTGTAAAACAAAGTTCTCCAAAACCTGAGTCGGCCGAACACTCTGAGCTCGAACTAGATTCGCCTGACTCACAGCCAACACTCCACTGGAGTGAGGATCCACACTTTGTGCAAAGTGCTTCCTCATCCCATCAACTTGGGGAAGAACGAACCATCATAAACCCCCTATTTAAAAGGACACCTTTAGAGGAAGCCCTATTGTGGAAAGCTGTAGAAGATCGGACGATAACACCAGATAACCTTAGAGCCTTGACTCAAAAAATTTTGAACGACCGTAAGGCCATAAGTACTGCATTAGAGACCACATTTCCTAAAAAAATGGCCGACGTAGAAGAAGTTTCATCTGGCTTTAGCTTCCCGATTGATGAAGGAGTAGGAGATACCAAAATGAAAAACATATCCCCTGCTCACCTTCCTACCTTCAGAGGATACCCAACCGAGGACCCTGACCTGTTCTTATTTAAGTTCGATGTTTTATGCAGGTCTGTGGACTACAAATATGATACGCAGAAGTTGAAGCTCTTTCCTTCCACATTGGATGATGCAGCTCTATGGTGGTTCATCGATCTAGGGGAGAAACACATTACCACATGGGATCAAATGAAGAAGCTCTTTCTAGAGCAATATCAAGACTTCGGGAGAGCAAGAGACTCCAGAGAGGAAGTCCTAAGCATGACGTAGAAAGAGGATGAGTCTCTCGAAGAGTACTAGGAGAGATTCAATTTCAATCTTCAATGGTCTCCTCACGCGAAGCTATCTGATAAATCTCTCAAAAGCATCTTTTTGAGAGGGCTTAACAATGAATCGCTGGAGGCTCTCAACATGATTTCTGGAGGTGATGTCTACCAGCACGCTATGGAAGACATCCTACAACTATGCCAGAATTACTCAAGAAGGAGAGGCAAGACCACTTCTAGAACCATGAAAGCGACTGCTTCAGTCACGAAAATAGAAATAGGCAACATGTTGGAGGATCTAAAAAGTGAAATGCTTTCATCTCTAGCATTGCAGATGGATACGCTACTATTAGAGAAAAAGAAGTAAGAAAATGATGCAGCATTGGCTTATTTCTGCCCAAAATGTAGAGGAAAGCATGCAAAGAATGCATGCCCAGAGAACAAAGTCAGAGTATGCATAGTTTGTAGGCTGAACCATAAGACCCGATTGTGCCCAAAATTGCCTAGCAATCAGGAGGATGTTGAAGCCATGGAGGCCTATTTCATAGGCAATCGAAAGAGTTGGCCACAACCCCCTATGGGGAATATGCCAACTAGAATGCCATCATATGGGGGAGGACCATACATGTCACAAGGCCCACCTCAACCACCTAACATGGGGTGGTGGGGGCCATCACCTTGGTCTAACGCACCCCTAAGAACAACATTCCTGAATCAGTAGCCCTGGATGGCATATCAATATCCGGGGCAGTAGTGGAGAGGCCACACTCCATGGAATCTGGCCCCATAGAACATAGCGCCAGCTCACCCCCATCAAAACTTGTTGGCCTTGCCAGTAGTGAGACCTACGTAGCTACCCACACAACCGATGACAAATCCAAATAATAGAGTGAATCAACCAACATACAACATGGAAGGTGAGATGTATCCGATGTATCATATTCAGCTTAGGTCTGGTAGACAGCTAGGAGTAGAAACACCTCCACTGATAGAAGAGGAGGAAGATGTAGGAGAAACACCTCTTATAGAAGAGGTGGTAGAAGAAGTAGCTGAGAGAGCAAAGGCTCCATTTCCTTACTAGCTACAAGAATAGAAGAAACTAATGCAACCAGAGTTTGATATCCTGTCCAGCTTGAAGAACCTCATAGTGACAATTCCACTATTTCAAGCTATCCGAGATGTCTCGATATATACCAAGGTGATAAGGGAGATGTGCCTAAGAAGGCCAGGATGGAAAGCAACCCAGACTATCAATGTCATGGGTAAATTAGTAGATTTGATGATGGGCAAGATGTGTCATCCCAAGTACGCAGATCCGGGTAGCCTAGTGTTGACTATAAAAATTGAAGGACATTCCTTGTCCAATACGTTGGTCGATCTCGGAGTAGCCATCAACGTAATGCCTCAGGAGACCATGCAGAGGCTACAACTCATGAACCTAAGACCCACCATGATAGTGTTGTAGCTGGTCGATCGATCGACCATGGCACCGGAAGGAATGCTTGAGGATGTAATAGTGATAGTCAGTGCATGGGAATACCCAACCGACTTCCTAGTTTTGTAGTCTAAAACCAGGCTGGGTGGCTACCCGCTCATCTTGGGAAGGCCATGGCTGGCAATAGCCGATGCTTACATCAGCTACCATGATGGGCTGATGACCATATTCGATGGACAAAACATCAAAATATTGACCATTTCACCCCCTATGTAGTCCGTCGACTCATTGGGAGAACCTACGTTGACCAAGCATGAAGATCATGAGTTATCCATAATCCAACCGATGATGGCATTGGATGAGTTGGCGGAAGAAGAAGATGAGGATGGTGCTATTGTAGAGTTCCTCCATGGAGAATCCTCCATCACCACACCTAGGTCACCATTGGCTGGCGCCCAAGATCACCATATTCAGTAGATAAACATTGGGCTAGGAAGGATGTTAAACGTCAGTAGTGGGTTGACTCCCACACAACTGACAAAAGTAGAAGAGCTCCTGGTAAGACACCAATGGGCATTTGCATGGGATTACTCGGATATGAAGGGAATCAACCCAGAGATCTGTACCCATCGAATATACCTCGATGAACAAGCAACTCCGAGTAGGCAACCACAAAGAAGAATGAATCCGGCAATGAAAGACATTGTCAAAGTAGAGCTACAAAAACTCTTGTCTGTCGGATTCATCTATCCAATTTTTGATAGTGAGTGGGTGTCACCACTGGTGGTGGTCCCCAAGAAGAATGGGAAGTGGTGAATCTGTGTAGACTACAGAGCGTTAAACAAAGCAACTAAGAAGGACCACTTCCCACTCCCATTCATTGATCAGGTCTTGGACACACTTTTGAGGTGAAAGTATTTCTCCTTCCTGGATGGATTCAGTGGATATAATCAGATCCAGATAGGAGAAGAAGACCAGGATAAGACAACGTTCACCTGCCCATGGGGAACGTTTGCTTATCGGGTATTGCCTTTCGGGTTATGCAACGCACCAACCACCTTTCAAAGAGCGGTGCTTAGCATATTCTCAGACATGATGGGAGATGCGGTCGAAGTGTACATGGATGACTTCACCGCTTATGGAGAAACCTTTGATGAAGCAATGACGAACTTGGAAAGAGTGCTTGAAAGAAGTGAGGGAAATAATCTATCCCTGAGTAATGAGAAATGCTTTATGATGATGCAAGAGGGCATCGTATTGGGACACCATCTCTCCATAGAAGGAATAAAGGTTGACAAAAGAAATATCGAGGTCATCAGGGACCTACCCAGCCCTAGAACAGAGAGAGGTGAGAAGTTTCCTCGGATCTATCGGGTACTACCGATGATTTATCATCGAATTTAGTAAGATTGCAAAACCACTGCACACTCTATTGTCTAAAGACATGGAGTTCAATTGGATGGAAGACTACGAAGAAGCATTTTAGTTGCTCAAGGAGAAACTGATATCTGCACCAGTTTTGAGAGGACCAGATTGGGCCATACCCTTTCATATCTATTGTGATGCATCCAACAATGCGATTGGAGCAGTCCTTGGATAGAAGGATGGCGAGGAATTTTACGCCATCTATTATGTCAACAAAAACTTGGTAGGAGCCGAGCTCAACTACACGGTGACGGAGAAGGAGTTCCTTGCAGTTGTGCATGCCATAAACAAATTCTACCATTATATCATCGGATATAAGGTGTTTGTCCACACGGACCACATGACCATCAGATATTTAATGAGCAAGCTAGATATTGGTGGAAGAATTATCAGGTGGCTCCTACTATTGTAGGAATTCGACATAACAATAGTCGACAAACCGGGCAAGGACAACGTTGTAGCAGATTTTCTATCCAGATTGATACCAACGGACCATACAATAGTGGAAGACCAATTTTTGGATGAGCATTTGTTCACCATCAATGAACAAATACCATGGTACGTAGATATAGCCAATTACTTGGCCACTGAAAGAACCTCACCTACTCTCTCCTTTCGAGAAAAGTAGGCGGTAATAGAGAAAAGTGCATCTTTCCTATGGATTGATGGCCTCCTATTCAAAATAGGACGTGACCAGATCATAAGGAGATGCGTAGCAGAACAGGAGTTCTCAGAAATACTCAAAGCTTGTCATGATGAACCATGCGGAGGACACTTTGCGGGGAAATAGACTGCCTATAAAATCCTATAGGTTAGGTACTTTTGGCCCACTCTATTCAAATATGCAGCCGCATACGCCAGCAAGTGCGATGAATGCCAAAGAATGGGTAGACCAACCCATCATGACGAAATGCCCCTCCAACCTCAGGTACACCTAGAACCCTTCGACAAGTGGGGTATGGATTTTGTGGGGCCAATTAACCCACCTTCAATAGGTAGGAGGTTTATTTTAGTCTGTACAGACTACGTCACCAAATGGGTTGAAGTTCAGGCATTGAGGGATTCAAAAGAAAGAACGGTTGCCGATTTCTTATTTGCTCACATATTTACATGATTCGGGGTCCCCAGAGAAATAACAACTGACCAAGGCCCTCAGTTCACCTCCAAGTTGATCGAGGAACTGATGAAGCAATACAGAGTTTGGCACAACAAAACTACACCCTACCATCCACAGGAAAACGGGCAAGTGGAGGTGACAAACAGGGAAATAGAGAACATCCTGACAAAAACCATGCAGCAACATAGAAAATATTGGGCTACATGGCTACCGGAGGTAGTATGGGCATACAACACCACGTGGAAATCCACCACAAGCTTTACACCCTTCCAATTGGTCTATGGGAAGAGTGCAATGATGCCCATCGAGTTTGAGATCAAAACACTGAGAACAACTTTAGAACTAAATTTGAGCCTGGATGATGCTCAAAAAGAAAGGATTCGATAGCTGAATCAGCTGGATGAAATCTGAATGGATGCTTTACAAAGAATGGAGATCATACAAAAGCAAAGGAAATGGTGGCATGATCGCCACATTAAACTAAAGCAGTTCCAAGAAGGAGAATGGGTGTTGTTGTACGATTCTCGGTTCCAGGAAAGGAAGGGCAAATTAATGCAGAGATGGATGGGACCGTATGAGGTGGTAGAGCTCATCAAGAATGGTGTTGTGCATGTCAGAACCATTGATGACAGCAATGTTGTATTAACCATTAATGGCCACCGACTGTGGCCCTACAACACGTCCAAGAATTTACTGGTGGAATCCAGAGCAGGCATGGGGGAGACCCCATCCTTGTGAATCTGGACCAAACTCTCAGTAGGAAAAATGGTGGGCATGGAGGTGCTCACCAAAAGTAGTTAGTTTAGGTTTTGATTATTTCTTACGATGTGTTTTGTAGGGATGACGCCCGCATGCAAGCTGCAGGCATCCTGGGTTCAGGGCCTAATAGGCACGGAATGCATCTAACTGCCTGTATTTTTCTTTCTTTTTGTTTGCTTTTTGTAGGTGGAGGACCTGACAACACGAAGAATAGGTATCTAGGAAACCAGGCCTGATTCGGCTCAGCATCCCGATGCCGACACTCGTAGGGTAGAAGCAACATCTATTCAAGCATGGGGGTGGGCAACAAACTCTTCCCCAAGAGGAAATTCAGATGCCAGCCCTTGCAGGAAGATGTTGAGGTAGCATGAAGTGAGTCCGAGGAGGCTTGATCACCCTTTCCTGATCAATCATGACATGGCTGCCAAGAAAGAGCCTTGTAGAAAGCCTTCATCATCAAAGAAGACTATCCACTTGAGGTATGATGCCTTCCTCCTAGAAGAAGGTGCCTGACGAAGGTGGACATTTTCTATCATGATGGAGGTTTCGAGTAAGAGGTGAGGCACCTTCCTTATAAAGAAGGCACCCCACTGAAATAAGGTGCCTTCCTTATAAAGAAGGCACCCCACTAAAATAAGGTGCCTTCCTTATAAAGAAGGTGCCCCACTAAAATAAGGCGCCTTCCTTATAAAGAAGGCGCACATTTCCTAAAAAAAAAAATTTGAGGACCGAGGCGCCTTCCACATTAGTAAGGTGCATCCATCCTTGATAAAAAAAAAATGATAGTCGAGGCGCCTTCCTCTTCCAGGAAGGTGCATGTATTCAAAGGTGCCTTCCACTCCAGGAAGGCGCACCCATTCAAAGGTGCCTTCCACTCCAGGAAGGCGCACCCATTCAGAAGCGCCTTCCATAGTAGGAAGGCACCATCATCAAAAAGAGTGCCTTCCACCACCGAAAGGTGCATCCATTCAAGAGCACCTACAACATCAGGAAGGCACCATATCAAGCACCTTCCACATCAAGGAACCATATCAAGCTCCATCGGAAGGCACCATATCAAGCACCTTCCACATCGAGAAGGTACCGAAGAGCGCCTTCCGTATACAACCAACACTTAAAGTTTCACGTGCGCCTCGATCAGAACAAGATCATCACACGAGCAGGCGACATCAGATTACCACCATCGCTCGTATGATAGGGAACCACTCCAATAAAAAATCTCATAGAATTATGGGGTGAGATCAGTGTACACATTCCAAAAATGATAGACAGATAGTTTGTAAGCCTATCGAGAGTCTATCTTCGACATCAACCATTAAAACAACTCAACAACAAAATCTGACGTAATTCATGCAAACGAAGTACCCATCCCCCATGTCATAGATCGACGAATCGACACTCTCCATGATGCATGAGACATCCAATCAGGTACGCGCATACTCTACTCAGATTTTTATGTAATCATTCATAAATTATGCAGTACCAAAAAATATCATCGCCATAAAAATCATGCACCCCCCATGGCCGATCGTGCCAACGATGTAGCTTGTGAGGCGTACCTTGCCAAAATTGAAAGCTAGGGTTCGATGCCTTCCTTATAAGAAGGTGCCTTCCTGAGAAGGCAAGGAGAAAAATAGAAGAGCCTAAGGGAAGGCACCATGGGAGGATGATCGAGGAATCATGCGATGAAGAAAAATGAATCGAGTGATACAGAAGGAATCAGGGGGCGGTCAGGACGTAGTTCAAAGCCGAGGGATGGCTCGAGTACTATATCCTAGTTAGTCAGAGCTAGGATATGGAGGCAGCCAAGGAATTTACTACCTCCTTGGGGGGAGACGTAGCTCAAGTATGAGGGATGGAGATTCCAGTCACCCTCGAACATATCTCATAGGTGACTGGCTTGCCTCTCACAGGCGAGTGCACATACAAGGGTGGAATGTTGAAGCCATACGCCGAATTACTACTGCCAGGGGAGAACATGTAGATAGACAAGGAAGGGCTACCAAAAAGTAGCCTTCCTATGAATCTATGGAAGATATTCGAGTAGGTTGCTCGGTTCTTTACATGCATTGGGAAATATACCCATCTGCACACTAATCATGTGCAATTCTTGAATCACCTAGTGCATGGGAGGAAAATGAATGTGCCCTTCTACCTAGAAAATGCCCTGAAGGAGGAAGCGGCTAGATACCAGAAGGGGGCACCTTCCACCTTGGCCCACCATGGGCTGATATCAGTGTTGGTCCACCATGCAGAAGCACAAAGGTAGAGTTCCAACGTAGAAGGAGATGATGACTAGGAAAGGTGGGAGGATTCTATTGTTGAGGTAGGGCGAGTGGAGGATAGCCCTACAAATGAAGTAGAGGACATCAAGAAATTGGCACTACCCAATTTTATAGAAGAAAGAGGGCATTCCCTAGTGCCCGAGTATGAAGAAGAAGGGGCACGACTTGCTAGTGGTGAGGCCAAATTTTAGCCACTAGAACCAGCCCAGGAGGAAACACCTATGATGACTCATCCTCTCCTCAAAGGAGGAGGAAGATGACTCAAAGGTCGGTCTTGCAGCCTAGACCCTCTAGGAGTTGACAAGCTAGAGTCCACAGGATGTAGGGACTTCCAGGGGCAATAATCAAATCGATGCAGCCCTAGAGGAGGCCCTAGAATGGCAAACCAACTGCTGGATGGCCCAAAAATTTTAGAGGATTTCCAGATCAAGCATGAAGAAGAGCTGAAAGAGTGAGCACAAAGGATCACTCAGCTCGAGCAGTTGGTCCAGTAGTTGTGGGAAGAGAACCAACAACTCCAGGCCAAGGGGACAGAGAAAAGGGATGCATCGACCCAAACTGACTAGGTGATTGAGGTCCCAATGAATTCTCCCACATCAGTAGAATGAGTATTCTCTTTGAGAGAATTCTGATCAGACACCCGATAGAACAGCCTAGAGGTAGGGGAGAATTCCTCTATTTTTGGGAGTGAGGAGAGAAGAAGACCCACAGAGCCCTCGATCATAGACCTAAGTGATGCAAAACTGGGTGGAAGCCAACAACTACAGACAAGATCAGGGGTTAAAGAGGAATCCCCAGACCTAAAGAGGAAGAGATAGAAGGACCAATGGGGATGACACCAGATAGATAGGAGGATGGAGAGACAGCTCCAGGGACGTCAGGGCAAGTCCCTCAGAATGAACAAGTCCCCCATGATGAGGAAACAACTATCAAGAAGGAAGAGAAACCTTTCCATCGAGCCATCATAGTTTCTATGCAAGCAAAAGGAAAAGGGCCCAGGATGGCTCAAAAAAAGGTGAAGGTGACTTTCATAAAATAGAAGAAGATGAATGGGACATGCAGCCATTCGTAGAAAGGTGAAAGTAGTTCGAACGACTGCTCAAAGAAATGACAGTAGCCAAGGAGGCCAGGGAGTCAACCTCGAGGGTTTGGGGAGACCCTAGTATCTACATTAATCCGATAGAGGACAACCAATTTTGGGAGATTTATGGGTCATCCCGAGGGTGGCCCTCCAAGATACGAAGGTATTTTGAAATATGGGGGGTATATGGCCCCAAATTGGAAGTTGTTGCCATTACGAGGGAAAATACAGGGCTTACTCCTAAAGCAGCCCGATTACACAAGGCCCAGGTGGTTCATCTCAAGAGGGATAACTTAGATATCCCTCTTGTAGTTGTTAGGCCCTCGAAAGCTGACCTATGGTAGGCTGTAGAAGCGATATTTCAAGTAGCAACAACCACATTGGCAATACCACCCCCAATAGCGGCCAAGATGAGAAAAGTGAATAAGCAGAGTCAACAACTCGAGCGAAAGCCGATAGTAGCACCTACAACTCCACATGAGAAAAGAGGAACCACACCTCCAGATGTCGGTCCATAGAAGAAGCAAACACGGGCCGCAGGTACAACCAGATCCACCAAAAAATGGCAATGATGAGGAGTTAACAGGGCTACCTATAGTTTTGATGCCACGAGGGCATGGCATATGTTAGGCATGGGGGGATGATGAGCCTCAAAAATGCTCATATTTTGTATGAGTTTCATTAATCATTATGTGGCTATATAATAGGAATTGTATATTTTTATGAATGGTTATGTAATTATTTGATAAGATTATGTGTGTTATCTAATTTGTATGTTTTAGTGTGTTTTTGTGGAATTGTAGTTGATTTAGTCAGATTTGGATCAGTCGAGGTCTTTTCATGGACCTGGCACTTTGTTTCTTTTAGAATTAATGCATGGTAAGTAGGCGCCTTCCTCTTCAAAGAAGGCGCCAACAAAAGGTAGGCGCCTTCCTCTTCCAGGAAGGTGCCAATAGGAGATAAGCGCCTTCCTCTTCCAGGAAGGCACCAATAGAAGGCAAGCACCTTCCTCTTCTAGGAAGGTGCTAATGGAAGGTAGGCACCTTCTGTATAAAGAAGGTGCCCGATATACTTAGGCACCTTCCTCATAGAGAAGGTGCCTCTATTCTTCGCCCGTTGACCAGATAACGTGACGTGGGCAACATTGACTGGTGCAGTTCCAACTCTACATCATGTAAGTTAATTTGGGAGTTGCACTAACGTATGAGAACGTCCTACCTATGCCAGGTGAAGCACGAACCAATCAGAGAACATGCCACCATTAGGAATGAATGCCAGTTTTAGCAGACGTCGATTACATTTACCAGACTATCTTAGTTTAGTCTGGAATGAATCGACTGTTGTAACCACCTTGTAACAGAAGATCTGTGGGTGTGCTATATAAACACACGTAGACCTCTCTGATAAGATATCAAAATATCGAAGATAGAATACAGAATATAGAGAGGAGTACAGAGGTTAAGAAGCATTGTAATTCCTTGGTGATTATAATAAAGTTCTAAGAGTTCCTAAGCGCGTGTTCAGCTGGGAGGAAGCTGTTGGAGCCTGGGCCCACTCCAAGCCAGTATTTCTTCCCTTTCTTTGTGTTTTCTAGATTAGCTTACTACTTTCATAGGTTTATTTTTGCACTGTTATTTTATGATTGCAATAGGTTTGTTATTAGTATGCACGTATGAATGTTTTCTTTCTGAATATTTAATTATTCATACGTAATTTATTGAGGAGTGAATGAATGATTGACAACCTTTGAAACACCCCCCAATAGTAGAGCTAGCGGACTCATCTCAAAGTGGTATTGTAAGTGATCCTGTGTGAGACCCTTCGCAAGTTTACGAAGCTCCCTGGGTTGATAATTAATGCACGGGCAAGTGACAAAAATAGGAAAGAATTTAACCTTGTTTGGCCCGCAAAAACCACCATATTCTATACATTTCATGGTGCCTAAGTTTGAAAAATTCAAGGGAACTAAGGATTCTAAAGAGCATGTGAGCATGTTTGTACACTCATGTTTTATAATCTAAAATGACAATGCTCTCATTATTAGAATATTTTCTCAAACATTAGGAGGAGATGCCATAGAGTGGTCTAATCAATTGCCTAGTCATAGTATTTATACTTTCAAATAATTGGTTGACCAATTCTTTGAGTGTTTTATCTTGAATTTTAGAAATAAAGTCTCATTGTCTGGTGTATATGATTAAAGACAACATGACAATGAGTCTATCTATGATTTTGGAAACCATTGGAGGGTTTTCATTACCAAGTTACTATTCACCCTACCAATGGATGAGCTTATAAAATTATTCACCAAGCATTGTTTAAAAACTATCTCTTGGATGCTTCAATTAAAGACTTACCTTTCATTTGAAGAAGCTTTATCACAGGATAGTGTCATTGAGGAAATAAAAATCCAAGAGGGCATACTTAAGCCTAGAAAAAAGGAATGACAAAACAAGGATCAATATAAAAGTAACTATTCTTACCAATAAAAATCAACACAGGCCACTTTGGCCAGTTAGCCTAGTCATATTAATCAAGTGGTCATGAGCAAGTCGATATGGCTCAACAATAATCAATGCAACAACCACCATAGAAAATTGCTTATCATGCAACACCTTCAATTATTCAAGCCATACAAAAAATAGTGTCATCTATAAAAAACCATCCCCAATGATATTATGTTCGACAGAATCACCAATACACTTCGTTATCCAAGTCATATGCTTCCCTCTTTCGAAGGTTGTATGACACAAAAAAACTTGATTTTCCTGAAATCAGATCGGATGGTCCCTCTAAATGTAGTAAACACTATCAAGAACATTTATTTTGTCCTTATCATAGGAAAAATGGGTATGATATTAACAATTTCCATACATTTAAATACATAGTTCAAGACCTTATTGACTTGGGGGAAATCAAGCTTCATAACCCCCTTGCTCGACAAAACCAAAACCTTGGTATTTTTGAAACACCACTTCCTAATAATGACGGGGTGCAACCAAATATAGGATGGGATAACACAAAAAATTATCCTAATCAAGTCAATCACATCCAAAAATACCAAGGGTTTGTAGGGACCATCCATGTGGTCACTAGATGTCAAAAAAAGAATAAACAAAATGCAAGGCAACAACCTAAAGCAAGTGTGTAAAAACCTCCCACATCGCCACCCATTCAAATATACCCCAATCCTTCACCACCAATCCATATTCCTTAGCCAATAAAATCCAGCCATTCCACCCATAAATCACCCCATGACCATTCATCTCATTAAGTAGCTAGTTAACCACAAGTCGAAATATGGCTTCCACAAAATTGTTAATATACAAGTTAATTCAAAAATTTCCCCGACATCGTGAGGTATTAATGGATATTCTCAAAACTATTAAACTACAATATCAAGATCCTAATGCCTTCAACAACTTTGTAGGGATAATTCAAACATGCATGGAACCTTCCATAAAATTCTATGACTTTGATATTAAGCCAATCTCATCAGATTCGCTAGACCCTCCATTGCATATCATGGATCTAATTGACAAGAAGCCTTTCAAAATAATTCTAATTGATACTGGTTCCTCCATAAATATCATAACCATGTCCACCCTTCATCATTTAAACCTTCCTTCATCTCATATTGCCAAGTCATAATTCACCCTAAAAACATTCAAAAATGCTTTGTATTACACAGTTGGCACTGTTGTTTTGGCCATTGAAGTAGGGGTTAAAATGTTGCACACTATGTTTCACATATTGAAAGAATCGATGGCATATAATGTACTACTTGGAAGACCTTGGATGAGGGAGATGATATGTGTTCCTTCAATACTAAACCAATGTTCAAAGTACATTCATGAGGAATAGGTACATTGCATACCAGCAGATGTCGAGCCCTTTAAGTATTGCAATATTATTTCAAATCCTTATGAATCCATGCTTTCTTCCATCCACATTTTTCTATCACCATATGCCAATATATATTCCAATCTACCAATTTCCTCATCAAAATATCCCATCCTTGAGGAGCTCCCTATCACCAATCCTCATCAAACTTTCATTCCCCATCATATTCATCATTGAATATATGCACATGTGGTCACAGTCAATCCACATCATCCACATCCTTGCCATCCACTTCATCATCATCATTCATGCAACAACCTTCCCAATCCAATCCATCATCATCAACTAATGTTTCACAAGTTAAAATATTTTGAGATATTCACCTCCATCATTCCTCAAGCCATCATCCAACCATGGTCCTTCCACATCGTTCCAATTTGAGGTCCACCTTGGTAATCTTGGTATTGATGAATATGTGGTCCAAGACATCACCGTCACACCACTCACCATTCCTAATGATACCTACCCTTATCCATAGGAGTGGTGTATGACATGGGTTCATATCCAAATAGCATAAATTCTATATATGTGGGAATTGAGTCTTCATCCAATTTATCTCCCCTAGAAGAATCCAAAGAAATAGCACTTTCCAACATTACAAAAATGTCAGGATATCCATACCGCTATTTTTACATAGTCAATTGGCAAGGTCATGGCCTAGGATTACATGAACAAGGAGTGCTTCAGCCTACTGATGTTCCATATCAAGAAGTGCATTACTATTCAGGTCTAGGTTACCATCCACTTTACACTACCTCTTCTCTTGAACAAGCCTTCCAAAGGCTTAATCTAAATTCAGGAGAAGAAGCCCTCCATACCAATAATTTTGACGATGAAATCTATGGAGAATTCGAACTCATGTCAATAATTTTGGATGAATATGAAGAGGAATCAGAACCCATAATTCCCCATACCGAACAAGATGAGTTTTACCTCATAATTTTCCCCATCCATGAGCTCATATTTTGCTTGATTCTTCCACAAGAGCAAGATGACCCTACCGATGAGCCACCACCTCCATTCCATTAAGCCATTTCATAAGCAAAACTTGTAACATATGTACATAAAAATGAAATCAATGGTTTTCACCACTACCAAATAAAAAAATAAAAACATTGTATTTTTTTGCATTGCATGTATATATCATTTTAAATGAATTTATTCATGTTACTTATTGTTGTATAAGTTTATGAAGCTCCTAGCACTAATTCTTAGGTCTCATCCATTTATTTTTACCTTATCTACTTTGCCCATAAGTCAACATGAATCCTATTGATTTATTCACCCCACTCCATAATCCATATGTTTTGGCTAAACCAATTCCAATTGACATAAGTATCATTGATATGGATCGGGTTTCCTTACCTCCATACTTTTTCAATTTTGTCTTGTTCAAGGAATTGTTAAGGATTTTAGCCAACTACATTCCTCCATCCCCTCTGCCTTCACCTTCACCCTCACCTTTGGATCCCAATGTTTTCTATGGAGACATATATGAGGATAAGTCATAAGAGTTTGATGACATTCATTTGATCCATATGCCCCATAAACTTGAGAAATATTCCCACACGTCCATTTAATATACCATCGATGTGGACCTTAGTTTAGACAAAGACAATCCCCAAATTATCAAACTTGGCAAAAGTCTATCAACCGATGAACAAGAGCAATTAATTTATCTCCTCCAGAGGAAGAAGTGCATTTTTGCATGGTCTTATAAAGACATGTCCGGTCATGATCCTAGCTTGGTTGTTCATAATCTCACCTTACATCCTGATGCTAAGCTGGTCAAACAAAAAATTAGGAGAATGCATCCTATCTTGGCCCTCTTGGTAAAAATAAAGCTTCAAAAACTCTTAGACGTGAACTTCATAGTTCCTATCAACTATCCTAAGTGGCTTTCAAACATGGTACCCATTCGAAAACCTAACGGGGTGATACACATTTGTAATGATTTTTAATATCTTAACAAAGTGTGTCCTAAGGATGAATTCCCTCTCCCAAACATCAATACTCTTGTCAAAATTTACATTGGCTATGAAATGCTTTCACTCATGGATGGTTTTTCAAGATACAACCAAATTCAAATGAATCCTGATGACCAACATAAAACAACATTCACTATGCCATGGGGAACTTTTTGTTACAAGGTGATGTCCTTTGGCATTAAAAATGTAGATGCCACTTATCAATGTGTCATGAAATACATTTTCCATGACGACATGAAAAAGATTATTGAAGACTATGTGGATGATATCTTGGCTAAATCCAAAACTTGATAAGAGCACATTGGTGTATTGGAGAAAGTTTTTGAGCGACGTCTAGAGCATAAGGTAAGGTTGAACCCCAAGAAATTTGTCTTTGGTGTTACCTTGACAAAATTTATAGGATTCATTATCTCCAAAAGAGGCATTGAAGTGGATCCAAAAAATGTCAAAGCCATCATGGATATGCCTCACATAGTTTACAAGGAAATATCCAATCATTTCGTTTTTTCATTGCACAAATATTTGATAAATGTAGGCCATTCAATCACCTACTACAAAAGGGAGTTCCATTTTCTTAGACAGATGAGTGTCAAAAAGCCTTTGATGACATTAAGCAATACCTAGCTTCTCCACTAGTATTAGATCCTCCTTATTCGGGGGTCCCATTCTATCTTTATATTTTAGCAACAGAATTAACATTAGGGACAATTCTTACACAAAAAAATGAAGAAAATCGAGAGAAAGGTATCTATTACATTAGTCAAATATTGGTAAGCTATGAAACTAGATACGCATATGTAGAAAAATTATTCTTAGCAGTGGTTTTTACCACTAAGAAATTTTGACATTATATTATTAGTCACACAACATATGTCATAGCTAGAGAAAATCCTTTGCATTATATGATGTCTCACACTTACAATAACACTTGCAATGCTAAACATGTAATGCACCTTACTAAATTTGACCTTGTTGAATTCATTATCCAAAAATCCATTAAAGGTTAGGTAATAGTCGATCAACTTGTGGAAGATCCACTACCTAGTGATCATCCTTTGGTTATTAAGCTCTCAGATGATTCAGTATTCAATATCACTGAACAAAAAGAAGATGTCATTCTGGAGGAAGACTAATAAGCACTAGAAATGCTCATTTTATATAAACTATTAAGGGGCATCATCACTAGTTTAATTATCATTAGAAATATATTTTTATTTAACTTACGCATATAATTGATAGAAAATTTGGTATTATACTTAACAGATGTTTTTAGTGGAAACTATGTATGAATGCAGGTTTTGGTACTTATTCAATGTTTTTCTAGTCTACATCCTGATTGAACCTAGCATACCTCTGCTTCATTGATTCTAATGTATATGGAGTAGGCACCTTACTCTGATGTCGTACTCCAATACATGGAGAGATGCCTTACTCTAGCACCTTACTCCCATACATGGGGAGGTGCCTTACTCTGGCGCCTTACTCCCATGTATGGGAGGTGCCTTATTGGCGCCTTACTCCCATATGTTGGAAACACCCACATTGGAGATGCCATATGACCAAGTCAACATTGACTAGGTTGACCAAGGGGCTAAGGAGGAGGTTGCATGTGAAGACAAAGGAGAACTATTTTTAATCATGCATTTATTAAATAAAATAAGGTATTTTTTATTATTATCAATTGATTGGCCGGTTGACCTTGTAAAGCTCTTAAAGAATTATTTTTAGGATGCATTAGTTTAGTATGTGTTTGTTACGTACACCTAAGGATTTTTATATTTATCCTTTTGGTGAATGAACATGCTTTAAATTAGTAGAATAAAATATGTGTAGAACCAATTGTAACTAATCACGTCATGTGATTAAATTAGATTAATTTGTTATTGTAACAATATCTAGCTACGCTTTATATAAAGACATAGACCAGATGAATAGGATGAACCTTGATTAATATTATACACAAATTATTATTCATTTCATTCTTTATTTAATTATTAAGAGTGCAAGTCCTCTTATTTGAGCAAGCTCTATGTAGCTAGCCAGGCGGACTATCTATGGGATCTTGGGCCCACTCCCTGTAGTAGTCCTCCCCTATTTCATTTATGTTCTTTATTTTCATTAGATTAAATTTATTGTTTTATTTCCTGCTTTAATTAATTTAGTTGTGTGTGTTTATTTTCTATATTTTATTTTCTCATAATTTATTTTTAGCACTTTAATTTTAGTTTGTTATTTATTTATTTAATTTTCCACACTTAGTTTATTTGGTTTGGTTGAATTTAAAATGCACAAACATCCCCACCAAACTAAATAAGGTACATACAAATTCATTACCCAAAACTATAGGCATATACTATGCATGGAACTCTTAAGATTATGGAATTACCAGATTAATAATTTATGGAAGAGAAATTATTGTTTTTTGAGACATTATTTCCGCTCACCATTTTGGCGCCATTGTCAAGGAGTGTCAAAACTATAGTGTTATGATTTACAGGTAAGATAAAAAACCCATTTAAATACCTTTAGATGTTTTGCCTTAGAAGCATGAGTCCACCAAGGGCCTTTTCACAAAGCCAAAAATAGTTTCCAGAATAGTCAAAGCCAAATCCCATAGGCAACAATTAAATTTACCAGCTTCTTAGGTAAATACGAGAATGAACCTGATGTACCATAATTAAGTGTAGAAGTAGGAAAAAATTGTTCTGTTGAAAAAAATTAGAAAATCAAGCGATGAAGGATTTCCATCATGTTCTAAATGGTTTCAAGAAATAAAAAGAAATAACACAACCCAGGTCTGATTAAAAAAATTTAGGGATGTGTTTTTATATATAAACTATTGGAAAATTATGCCTCTAGAATCTTGGTTTTAACAATGAATTTTTTATAGGCTTAACACTTTGAAACACATTGGCAAAATCCTTTAATGATGTGGAGAAAATGATAAAGCTGAATTTAAAAGAACATGTTGTTATGGAGTATGCTCTTCACTTGCGCTTAAGGCGACCTAGTGAATCAGAAACAAGCATGTATTTTTAAAATATTGCTATGCCCTATTTTATTCAAGGTGCTAGCCTGCAAATAGTCATTTTTCGGCCTGCACATTTTGCCGCAACATTGAAAGAGTTTGGTTGTGAGGCCATGAAGGAAAATACTCTCCTCATGCTACATCATATCAGACTAGTTGATAAAGAAGAAGATGATTTTTAGAAGACTAGCTCAGATATAGGCATGGGGGGACCCCACCTTCATCATTGCCACCAATAGCACAATGAACGTTGTTCATAGTGTTCATGGAAAAAAAATTATCTTCTGCTGAAAAGGCTCCAAAGTTAAGAGAAAATAAAAATATATATATATTTTTTTTTGCTACTTATTGGAAGAGAGTATCCTCTTTCTCGAGGACCAGCTTGGTCTAGAAGGGAAATGAGAAATATCCAATCGGTAGCTAAAAAAATAGGGGAGGATCTTGGAAGAAATCAGATGTCAAATGTATGCAAGAAGGCCACATGGTGCTTGGACACGATAAAAAAATATGAATGGAGCTCATAGTTGCCAGAAAAAATAGTAGCACATAAATCTCAATGTTATGTCTCATGGAAACGTCACATATGAACACCCAATAGATACCGCAGATGATTATGGATAAAATTGTTTTTACCTCACTTCAGGAAGTAAAATAGAGGATCGCAGGGCTGCTCTAATTTTACCTATGAAAGAAATAATTCAGAGTGGGAGATCATTCTAATTCAGATGCATATGTATCAAGGTGGTATACATTCAATTGAAAAAAAAAATAGTGACGCGTTCAAGAGCACACATTGAGAAAAATAAATAAGGCACAAAGGTTAATCCTTGTGACGGCTAAAGAGTTAGCACTCTTAGAAAAGTCAAAATATAGATTAAAATAATTTTATATGTGTTGCTGATGAGGAGCTTAGTATTTCAAAAGTTTGAGTTGTTGGTTGTCATAAATCCTTTAATAGTGGCATAAGGGATGTTAAATTTTACACACTAGGCTACATAGTTACCTGGCTTGCACAACCTCTACTTCTTAATGCACCGTGCCAATATTACAATTTTTATGGTAGCATTTCAATCTATGGAGAAAAGAAAAAAAAATCACCGGCTCACATTTGTGTAATTGAAATTTTGTTCTTTGATGCAGACGATGAAAAAAATGATAAGCCAATATCTGTTCTAGTCATGGCAAAATAGAAAAAAAGAAAAAAGAAAATAGAAATAAATAAAATAGTTAGAATTTTATTAATGCCTTTAGCTTAGTTTTTTTATGTTTTTTAGGATAGCATGAAGTGAGGAGATGTCATACCAATATTTTATAGAAGTGCCTTAATATACAAGCATGCACCTTACTCTAGCGTCTTACTCTAGTGGCATGACACCTTACTCTGGTGGTGTCTTACTCTAGCACCTTACTAAGGTAGGTGCCTTATTGAGGTAGGTGCCTTACTCTGGTGGTGCAATACCTTACACTAGTGGCATGGTGCCTTACTCTAGTGGCACAATGCCTTACTCTAGAAGTGCCTTACTCTGGTGGTGCGGTGCCTTACTCTGGTGGAGCGATGCCTTACTCTAGTGGTGTGGTGCTTTACTCTAGCACCTTACTGAGGTAGGCATATTGCTAAGGTAGGTGCCTTACTAAGGTAGGCACCTTACTGAGGTAGGTGCCTTACTGAGGTAGGCACCTTACTTAAGTAGGAACCTTACTAAGGTAGGTTCCTTACTGAGGTAGGCACATTACTCAGGTGGGTGCCTTGCTCAGGTAGGCACCTTATTGAAGTAGGTATCCAACATGTGCCTTAATAAAGTAGGTGCCAAGAAAGCACCTTGCTCCATCAGTGGAAGTATGCACTGCTCAATGTCCATAAATGGAGGCACTTGATCATAGTTGGAAAAAATAAATAAATAAAAATAATGGCACCTTGATGTCATACGTCAAGAGTGCATTGATTATTAAAAAAAAAGAGGAAAAGCACCTTGATGTCATGCATCAAGGGTGCCATAATTAGAAAAAAAAGCCGCACGTAATATATCCTACTCAGCATAAAAATTTATTTTGATGCTTTCATGTGTTGCAGGGAAAGTGCCCACATGCAAGCTGTAGGTATCCTGAGAGCCAGGGCCTAACAGGTATGGATTTCACTAAACTGCATTTTACATAAAATAGACATCTTGGGAGACAAGGCCTAAACTGTCTCAACATCCATGAACCTGCAAATTTTTTTAGGTAGGTAGAAAATTGACTGTTTCCATATAGAGGAGATAGTCACCATCTAGGCATGGATGTGGGTGTTAATTTCTTGCAAAGGGAAGAGGTACCCACCTCTATGTTTGGGCAAAGTAGATGCTGATGCAGTACAAAAAAGAAAATTGGAGGGCTTGATCAACTCTTCAATAGTAGACGCATTAGCAACTACGCACTTCTCAATAGTAAGAAGGTGCATTGATGATCATCGTTAGAAATGCATAAATTCTATGAGAAGCCATAAAAAAAAATCAGATGGCTAGAAAAAAGAAGAGTAATAAAAAAATAAAATTTTCAGCTCTTCCTAGAGACGAGAACTGTAGATCCACTTTATCTCAGCAGTGTTGAACTTCTTCTCCCTATATTTGGGGTTCCTACTGCTTAGTGTGGGACCTGATGTTTAGAGGGCTGCAGACCTATTGCACAAAGGGACCTATTACTGGTGATGAGGGCGTCACCAATTTAAAGTGGGGGAGGAGTTGGGTGAACCTAAATTTTACAAATAAAAAAATATTCTATTTTTTGGACTTCATTTCCACTAAATTCTCTGTGGTGGCTATGATTTAGTTGTTTACCCGTAGTTTACTGGGTTCACTACAAGAGCAGTAATTCTTAGAGGCAAAACAACAACAAACATTAGGGATGTGAAGGTAGCTAAAAAAAGAAAGAAAAAATATATATAAAATAATAAATTCTCCAGGAGCACCAACATCACAACAATCCCATTTTACTAGTACACCATGATTACAGGTAGCATGAAGACATCATACAAATCAGAATCTATGAAATTCATCTAGGTATGTACTGTGTTTTCTATTGATTATGTGCAAAGTTATTTTAAAAATAATTTCTATGCTAAAATTAGTAGATGCCCTTTAAATTCTCTCTGTCAAACTCTCCCATCAAAGTTCAAGCACATGACATGCCCTGGATATGAGAAAAACTTCCTCGAAATAATTATATATATATATATATATATATATATATATAATCTAGCCGTAGCAGGATGGCATAATCTTTGATCCAAAGTTTAGAGGTAATCTAGACGGTGAATTGCAAATCTAAATAGCGGTCTAGGTAACTTTCACCATCGCCTAAATTTGGCTTGTACTCCGAAGCAGAATAAAAATGTTTGGTTCCAATCCAGTAGAGGATTCATGGAGGAATAAAAGAACACCCACTCCAATCCGGAGCAATTGTAGTTTATCCCGCAACACTTCTCTTTATGCTGCAATTCTTGAGCGAGGATGGAAATATGTGAAAATATTTGGGAGTGAAATGGCATTCGATGGAAAATATAGTGGACCGGAGTTACAATTATCTCACATCACCCTTTTGTTTGAAACTGAGCAGAACAACAATGCTTTGGAAGATACATGGGGGCAGAAGCTGACTATAAATCCATTGAAAAAAAAATAACGAACAAAATTGTGGCATTTGGGTGAATAAATTTGGCACTGTCGCATTATGAAAAAGGTGGCTAGCACATGTAGACAATGCTAATATGTACCAAAAATGAGGGTCAAACATGTTTCAAACATAGGAAAACGTAGTAGCAGGTGACCACACTTATTTTTAATTTTTGTCTCACTAAATTTGACCAATATACAAAACTAAACAATGCGGCCCTATGATAGCCACTTGAAGGCTTGGACAGGAAATTACACGGCATCACCTATTAAAAATAAGTGTAGTGTGCTTTCACAAGTGCCACAGTGCTTAATGAAGAAAAATACAGTGTAGTGGTAATTTGGTCTAAACGGTGTGGTCATGATTTACCCATTTGTCCACAGTGATAAGTCATGACGTGTTTCTGAATTCTATTGGTGCAGATGTTCTTAATGAAAAAACAATATAGGAGTGCTCAATAAAAAATATAGTTGCACTCAAAGAGAGAAAAAAAAAACAAAACAATGCTCAATGAAAAAAAAAATTATTATTATCCCAAGGGCTATTTTTTGGGGGTTGTTGTCACGAGGACATGACAATATTTAGGCATGGGGGATGATGAGCACCAGAAATGCTCATTTTATATACACTATTAAGGGGCATCATCACTAGTTTAATTAGCATTAGAAATATATTTTTATTTAACTTATGCATATAATTGATATAAAATTCGGTATTATGCTTAACGGGTGTTTTTAGTGGAAATTGTGTATGAATGCAGGTTTTGGTACTAATCTGGTGTTTTTCTAGTCTACATCTCGGTTGAACCTAGCATACCTTCGCTTCATTGATTCTAAGGTATATGGAGTAGGCACCTTACTCCCATACATGGGGAGACGCCTTACTCTGGCGCCTTACTCTGGTGCCTTACTCCCATGTATGGGAAGCGCCTTATTGGCGCCTTAATCCCATATGTTGGAAACACCCACATTGGATATGCCATATGACCAATTCAACATTGACCAGGTTGACCAAGGGGCTAAGGAGAATATTGCACGTGAAGACAAAGGAGAACTATTTTTAATCATGCATTTATTAAATAGAATAAGGTATTTTTTATTATTATCAATTGATTGGCCGGTTGACCTTGTAAAGCTCTTAAAGCATTATTTTTAGGATGCATTAGTCTAGTATGTGTTTATTACGTACAAATAAGGATTTTTATATTTATCCTTTTGGTGAACGAACATGCTTTAAATTAGTAGAATAAAATTTGTGTAAAACAACTGTAACTAATCACGTCATGTGATTAAATTAGATTAATTTATTATTGTAACAATATTTTGTTACAATTTATATAAATATGGAGGCCAGATGAACAGGATGGATAATGATTAATCTTACACATAAATTATTCTTCATTTCATTCTTTGTTTAATTATTAAGAGTGCAACTCCTCTTATTCGAGCAAGCTCTACGTAGCTAGTCGGGCGGACTATCTATGGGAGCTTGGGCCCACTCCCTGTAGTAGTCCTCCCCTATTTCATTTATGTTCTTTATTTTCATTAGATTAAATTTATTTTTTTATTTCCTGCTTTGATTAATTTAGCTATGTGTGTTTATTTCCTATATTATATTTTCTCGTACTTTATTTTCAGCACTTTAACTTTAGTTTGTTATTTATTTTTTTAATTTTCTGCACTTAGGTTATTTGGTTTGGCTAACTTTAAAATTCACAAATATCCCCAAACAAACTAAATAAGATACAAACAGATTCATTCCCCAACACTGCAAGCATATACTGTGTGTCGCACTTGTAAGTTTATGAACTTATGAGATTGATAATTTATGGAAGAGAAATTATTGTTTTTCGAGACATGATTTTTGCTCACCAAAGACATCGATATCACACTATTCTTTGATGGTTCTAAGTGCATGAAAGGTCAAGGTGTTGGAGTTATGTTTCATACACCCCAAGGGGTACCTATTTCCTTATCATTCAAACTTGACTTCCAATGCACAAACAACACCACAGAGTATGAAGCCTTAATATTAGGTCTTCAATCAGGTATAGATATGAGCATTAAGCGTATTAGTATATTTGGTGATTCTCAACTTATCATTAATCAAATCAATGGAGAATACCAATGCAAAGAACCTACCATTAAGCTTTACCATGAAGTAGAAATGAAATTGCTCTCTAAGTTTAATTGGTATGAAATCAATAGTTTGTCATGTTTGACTAATATACCTGTAGATGTGATGGCCTCCCTTGGATCATTTATTCCAAAAGATATCTTTGGAGAGGTACACCACCTTATAATTTCAATGGTCTCTAAATCAATAATTGTTCGTGCTAAATTTAAAGACGAAAGGATTTTTGCTTAATCCAGTTTGATCCATATGAGCCTTGGTCAAGCCAAATAGTAGCCTTTTTTAAATTTAGAACACTCCCATCTAACATGTCTCAAACTACTAAACACATATTAAATAAAAAAGTAGCTCATTTTGTTCTCTTGGGGGACGTGTTGTACAAATGTGGTTATGATGGAGTGTTCCTTCGTTGTCTAGAGTCTAGTGAGGAAAAAAGAGCCATAGCTGAAGCCCATGATGGTACTTGTTGTGGTAATTTTAGTGGAATTTACATTACAAAGTGTATTTTATGCATGGGTTATTATTGGCCCACAATGGAATGTGATTGTTGCACTTATGTCAAACATTACAAAAAGTTTCAAGAACATGCTAATTTAACTCATGTACCATCACAAGCTTTACAACCTATTCAAATCCTTTGGCCCTTTTCACAATGGGGTCTAGATCTAATTGGAAATTGTTTTCCTCCTTTCTTAAGACAACATACTTTCATCATCACAACCACTGAATACTTCACAAAGTGGGTTGAGGCAATTCCTCTAACTAGTACAACAAGACCTAGAATTGTGGATTTTATACTTCACCATATCATTTATAGTTTTGGTATTCCCTCAAAAATCATCTTTGAAAATGGTAAGTCTTTCAGTAACAAGGATGTTCAAGCACTTTGTGAGAAATATAACATTCAACATAGTTTCTTGACTCCTTATTACACACAAGAAAATGGATAAGCTGAATCTTCCAATAAGACCTTAATTGCTATTCTCAAGAAATTTGTTAAAGATATTTGTGTAAAAAAATTCCCTTGGAATTATGGGCTTATCGAATAAGGTGCAACACCATTTTCATTGGTCTATGGAGCTAAAGCAATCATGCCTCTTGAGATCGAGATACCCTCCTTGTGAATTTCTTTGTAGGAATTCATGGATGACGATACTGCTAGACAATCACATATTGACCAACTCACACTTCTTGATAAGAGATGATTCAATGCTTTAGAGCATTTACGAGTTTATCAAGACCACCTAAAGCATACTTACAACACCAAATTTCATCTACGTGAATTCCAAGTAGGATATATTGTCCTTAAAGAGAACCAACAAAACATAAATGCATTGTTGCATCTTCATGATAAATTTGTAGCTAATTGGTTGGGTCCATATATTGTTACTCAAAGAGTGGGTAATGACACCTATAGGCTTTCTAGTCTAGAGGGAGAGGAAGAATCCAAACCAGTAAATGTTATACACTTGAGAATATTCTATGCATTATTTGATTTATATATGTATATATACATGGCTAATACACAAAAATATTAGCATTCATTTTATTCACAACATTGTATTTCCCTTGCATACACATTGCGTTCAAAAATATTGCATTGGCACAAAATTTATTTAGCCACTTTATATTCCTACCACATTGCACATTTTATATTAGGGATCATTTCTTAAAAGTTCAATGTCTTCATTGGTCCAATAAAGTAATGTTGCCTTAATCAGGGGAACCTTCGCAACGTAATTTACACAATTCCACAAAGTTAAATCATAATTTCCCTTCATAATTCCTAGGTGTGTTTGGTCACTCAACCACTTCCAGTGTTTTAAGCAACCTCCAAAATACATGTCAAGTCCTTTTAGGACCATTACACATATACACTAAGAAATATTGAGTTTTTGGAATTGAATCTGAAATATTCTTGAACCAAACCATAATTTCACATCTTAAAAACATCTTGTGTCAATGAGGGATAACACCATACTTGGTTTAATATTGAAGTGAATAGAGTAATACTTATTTGTCTCATCATACAACATAGGCCACAAAAATAGTGGTTTTCACTACTATCACAATTACTTCCAAATCCAAAAGTCATAGTAGTAAGGATAGGGTATAATTCTCATCACATTTAGGTTGAGAGTCTGATTCCCCAAATCTCTAAATCTTTTACATCACACACCACTGATCATTGGGTTGTAAGGATTGTACTACATTTCCAATAATATGGTTAAGTAGTCATCCCCAAAACTTAAGAGATCAAATCCTTGGACTATGGAGTTAGCCTCCACAAGATCTATAAACACTTGACTAGCAGTGGAGTATGCTCATGCATGGTGAAACATATATTTTAAAGAGACCTTTGACCACTCATACAAACAAGCTAGTTTTGTGGTCTCATCCACAATAGGTTTACCCAATTTACTCAAGATGAGTTAATGAACTCACTTGCACACTGGTAGGGTACCTAGGAATAGATATTTGGGGATATATTATTATATTGTATAAGGGTTGGCATGGGCCACACATAACCCAAGGTTGATTGTATTCTAATATTATATTATATTTTAATATAATATAATATTAGTAGTAGGCTCTCAAAAGTAGAATAATAATATGGATATATAAAGAAGAGATATTTGTCATTGTAAGGATTCATATCATTGAAGAAGAATATTATGTAATCGTCGTGCCCACGAAGTGGCCTCTCATCTTGGGAGATATTGTGGAGTTATTCCTTCCTTAAGGATTATTATTGGTGTTGCCCTACCTTAAGGGTATTATCTATCTCTCTCTCATTTGTGGATTGTTATTGTGGATAATATATTGTGGATGAATGATTTGATATTTCTGCATATTGGTGAATGGTTCATGTTTAATAATAAAAGTTATGCAACAAGTGGTATCAGAGCAACGATTTTGGCAAAGTGGGTATTTTTGTGTGAAACCCTAGAATTAGGGCAATTTTTTCTGGAAAAACACCTCATCTTTCAGAAGCCATATCTTTGCGACAGTTAATCCGATTGAGGCGATTCTTGGATCAAATTGTGCAAAATTTGAAGAGCTTTAAAATGAGTGGTCATATGAAGGAATCTGAGCAGTATTGAGGGAGATACGACCTTTTGAAATCAGTCATTTGGAACAAGGGTAGTGACAAATTTTCAAGTCACGAATTTTTCGAGAGACAAAATTTGTTTAGTTCGGGTAAGCAAATCAGTTACACTTTATTTTGTTTGGAAGAAAAAATTGCAGATCTAGTTGTCTATGTGGATTTTTAGCTTCAACTCAGTGGGAAGATATTTATTTCCATAAAACCTTAGTTGCATTAGGGCATGAACAATGGCAGTCGAAGATTTTTTTGGAGAAGATGATATTGATGTTAGGGATTGGTGGAAAAATTTTAAATCCGAGTTTTATCATAATCCTATTTGGAAAAATTGGCTTTCTTTTTATCTTAGTGGAGAAGCTAAGATTTGGTATTCTAGAATTCCTCGCGCCCATCAAGATGAACTAACTTGGAAAACAATGGAGCATGAATTCTTGAGTAGATGGGACCCATATAAAAAGATAGCTAGTTTGAAGGCCACCATCAAGGGATATGAAGAAGAAATAAATATGTTTCAAAAAGAACAAAAGGAAATAAAAAGAGAGCTAGCAAATTCCAAAGACGTGGTAGAAGATAAAAAATATGTTAGTATGCAGACAGAGGAAACCATACCTTTGGTAGAAGATAAATTAAAAAATGGACAAAGAAATTTGTTTGAATCTAAAAAGTCTATTATGCAGGTTCATGGAAGCATTCAAAAGGAACAGGTTATTATTTCCATTGACCCTGGTAGTAGATATAATTTTATTAATATTGCTTTGGCTAAGAAGTTGCAAGTTCAAGCAACAAAAATCAAGGACATACAACTAGAGGGTGAGAATGTTCAGATTTTTGAAGATTTAAAGATCACCATGGATAAATATGTTTTACATTCAGATTTCTATGCTATTGAGATGGATGATAAGGATATTTTTCTTGGTTATCCTTGGTTAGATTCTTTGGGTACTGTTAACATTAATGTGCAAAATAAGTTTATGAAATTATGGTACAGGAAAAAGAAGATAACATTACAAGATATTTCTCAGCTTAAGGAGCAGGGATCCAAGGAAAATCATGAAGCGGTTGTAGAAGAACAAATTGAAGAACATGAAACAGAATCCAAGAAGGATATTTCTCAGCTTGAGGAGCAAGGATACAAGGAAAATCAAGAAGTAGTTGTAGAAGAACAAATTGAAGAATAGGAAACAGAAGCCACGAAGGCGATAGCAGCAACAAAGTCCAAGGAATATTTGATAGAAGAGCACAAGGACACACCAAACAAAGAGAACATGAAAGAAAAATGTGTAGAGGAATTTAAAATAATGGAGCCAAATTTTGAGAATTCAAAGAAGGTAGAACATCAAGTAAAGGTTACCATATCGCCATCCACACCACCATGAGCGGAAACAATACTGGAGGCAGGGTTCAAGGCAACAATATTATGGTTCTACATGTAATCAGCAAGGCACCAACTATGGTAGTGTTTGGCAAAGAAAGCATAGTGATCATGGTTTTCAACAAGGTTCATCAGCATCAAGGAACAAGTGGACCCATCATTCAAGTTATCAAAATACAACAACAAAAGCGTGGAGCCAACGAAGCAGATTTGGATACTCAAGTAAAAAAATGGCGTACCAGCATCATCGGGTTTCACTTGGATGGATGGATGATCGAGATTGGTACCAATTGCTAACATTGCTTAGCAAATCATACTATCAGAGTTTCTTCATATGTTTTGAGGATGAAACATTTGTAAGGAGGGTGGCATGGTAGGGTACCTAGGAATAGATATTTGGGGATATATTATTATATTGTATAAGGGTTGGCATGGGCCACACATAACCCAAGGTTTATTGTATTATAATATTATATTATATTTTAATATAATATAATATTAGTAGTAGGCTCTCAAAAGTAGAATAAGAATATGGATATATAAAGAAGAGATATTTGTCATTGTAAGGATTCATATCATTGAAGAAGAATCTTATGTAATCGTCGTGCCCACGAAGTGGCCTCTCATCTTGGGAGATATTGTGGAGTTATTCCTTCCTTAAGGATTATTATTGGCGTTGCCCTACCTTAAGGGTATTATCTATCTCTCTCTCATTTGTGGATTGTTATTGTGGATAATATATTGTGGATGAATGATTTGATATTTCTGCATATTGGTGAATGGTTCATGTTTAATAATAAAAGCACATTGGTTCTTGATTGCCATGAGTCATTTCCATTCTCTTAATTCGGTAAATGAATTCATTGCACACACATGTGGTCCTAGATAAATTAGGCATTTTTAGTGAGTTTACTTGATACCACTAGTATATCTGAGTCTCTACAAAATAACCATTTTTCCATAACAACATCCATATCTCCTTCCATATCAACATCCATATCAACATCCATATTCATCTCACATACCATCAAGTTTGGTGCCCCTGATTAAACAACAATTCTAAAACATGGCCAAGCAAATTCTAAAACTATGAATGATCATTAGAACATATACATTCCATACATTGCATTAATCATCCATAACATATCATATGCATTGATCATCCAAATAAACATGCATTCCACAAAACGTATTCACACAAACATATAACACAAAAGGTAAAATCCATGTATATATATATATATATATATATATATATATATATATATATATATATATATATATATATATATATATATATATATATATATGTATAAATATATTATGTACAAGGTAACATACACTGGAGCACCAAGGCTCATATACAAAAAGTGTATCTAAGCACTAGCTACACATTCCAAGAGGACCCCTATGAATTATAAGGATACCTAGACCTAGAGCTATGCCTAACAACCTCAAATATAGATGAATCTGGAGGATCAGGAAGTGGAAATGCTTTATAAACCTATCCTGCAATACCTTGATATACTTATGTTGATACCAAAGGTGTGCTATGTATACATTATTATGATGCTCCCTCTCTTTCAGCTCTACCTAGAGCCTCGTGATCCTCTCATCTTGAGCCATCACCATCACATCTTGCTCTGCTACCTACTACTCTAGCCTAGCCCAGTCCTCCTCGATCTGATCTAAAGGTCCATAAAGAGTCTCCTCAAACCATACCCATATCCAACATCTTCCCCACTCTAAGAATCCTACCTAGTTGTACCCTTAGTCCTCCTCCTTTGACTATCTTATCGAAGGTACCAATTCCGCTTATGGACCTCATGGGTCCCCTCCTCCTCAGTCTCATCCTCATATCCACTAGTAGCTAGTAGAGTTGATGCCCATGGTGGCTATGAAGTTAACCAAACATCATACTCCAAAGTAGTCCCTACATCATCCAAATATAGGAGATTTATCTCCTTGTCATCCTCATAGATCACCTTCCATGGCTTTGCACATGGTATCCATGTATCCTCCTGATACCTTCTATAGAGCACTGGCTCATCGAAACCTCCTACCTTAGGCTAAACTATCAAAAAACTCATGAGAACTAAAAATACTCAACATCACTCTGATATTTCCCAACCACCCACCTAGCCTACCATACCCATAACAAATTCTCTCCATATTTGGTCCACCTTCTACCCCACCATGGCCTCCATATCACTTGGGCGGATGTTAGTCTAGCCCACAAATCCTAGTACCATTATATTTTCTGCATAGACTAAATTAGCTACACCTCCTTAGCCACCACCCACCTCCTTGCATAGGGCTACACCCTATCCAATCCTGCCACTTGTAAGTCTTTCAATTGAGCAACACTAAATTTCACCCATCCCCAACACTGTAATAGCATTCTACATCCTAATACCTTCCTTCCCCGCATTTTCACCTCATATATCTATCGGTATGCCTACACTAATAAGGTAGAAGCCCATGCATACACCTACAATATAGTGAGTATATTTCTCACTAAACCTATCAGGTTACAAGGAAACCTGCACCTAATACTATTCAGGGATATTATTTTGGCCAACACAATCACAAAAATATGGATGGCATATAGATCCTTGTCCACATACATGGAAAAGTAGGAAATTACCCCAATCTCCACCCTCATAACTTGCCAACCATCACCAAAAATCTTCTTCATCTCCATCCCCCTATCTCGTCCAACCTTTATGTGAATCCCCTCCACTGGCACCTTAAGGATGTAGTGTACATCCTTAAGAGTAATAGTCACTTATCTATTCGGGAGCTAAATGTTCCCCTATCTAGATCCCACCTCTCCACCAAGGTAGAGAGGTATCCCTTAGCTACCATCCAAATTTACCCAGGTGTATACTAACCCTCTTTTTGAGACATCATTTTCACCTTCCTCTCATATGTACATTCCCCAAAACTCATGTGCTCCTAGAACTTCATACACATCAACATATACTAACCCCTTGTATGAAGCACGTGTAAATACTAGTTTACAATTTTAAGCATCCCAAATTACCATACCAAATGTAACTTGTCCCCTAGCCACATCTTCCATACCATATACTTCCATACCCTCCACTTCTGATAGAGAGATTAATATAGCAATGGGAAATTTGAACAAATTGCTTAAGAAAAATCAAAATACTCGAAACAAAGTGCAAATGAACCCTAAGATTTTACCAAACTCTACTCAGACTATCCTCATTAATCAAGGTCCATCATGGACACCACAGTATTCTATGGTTTCTATCCTTGTTCCTCCACAAAGCTATACCAATACCCATACTATTCTCATAGGCCAACCCATCCATGCAAAAAAAATATAGAAGGGGCTACAACCAAAAATCCTCCTAATCAAGTCAATCACATCCAACAATACAAAGGGTTTGTAGGGTCCATCCATGTGGTCACTAGAGGTCAAATAAATAAACAAAAAAATGCAAGGCAACAACCTCAAGCAAGTGTGTCACAACCTCCCACGTCGCCATCCATTAGAATTTCCTCCAATCCTTCACCACCAATCCACATTCCTAGCCAATCAAATCCACCCATTCCACCCATCAATCACCCCCATGACTAGTCATCTCATTAAGTATTTGGTTAACCACAAGTCTAAATATGGCTTCCACCAAATTATCAATATACAAGTTAGTTCAACAGTATCCCCCACATCGTGAGGTATTAATGAATATTCTCAAATCTATTGAACTACAATCTCAAGATCCTAATGCCTTCAATAAATTTTTAGGGAGAACTCAAACATGCATAGAGCCTTCCATCATATTCTATGACATTGATATTAAGCCAATCTCATCGGACTTGCTAGAACCTCCATTGCATATCATGGCTCTAATTGATAAGAAGCCTTTCAAAATAATTCTAATTGATACTGGTTCCTCAATCAATATCATCACCACATCCAACCTTCATCATTTGAACTTTCCTCCATCTCATAATTCACCCTAAATGCATTCATATATTGGAAGGATCCATGGCATATAATGGACTCCTTGGAAGACCTTAGATAATGGACATGAGATGTGTTCCTTTAATACTACACCAATTTTTAAAGTACATTCATGAGTAACAGGTACATTGCATACCAGCAAACGTCAAGCCCTTTAAGTATTGTAAATTTATTTCAAATACTTATGAATCCATGCTTCCTTCCACCCACTGTTTCCTATCACCATAATTCAATCCATCTTCCACTAGGTAAATTTCCTCAGCAAAATATCCATTCTTGAGGAGCTCCCTATCAGCAATCCCCATCAAGATTCCATTCCCACATCATCTTCATCATTGACTACATGCACATGTGGTCACAGTCAATCCACATCATCAACATCCTTGCCATACACTTCATCATCATCTATCCAACAACATTCCCAATCCAATCCATTGCCATTAACCAAAATTTCATAAGTTGAGTTGATATATTGTGAGACGTCTTCACCTATACCATTTCATGAGCCATCATCCAACCATGGTCCTTCCACGTCATACCAAGTTGAGGTCCACCTCAGTAATCTTGGTATTAGTGAATATGTGGTCCAATACATCACCGTCACACCATTCACCATTCCTAATGCTAAGTATTTCGGTCACCCACATGACCTGCCCTTATCCATAGGAGTGGTGTATGACATGGATTCAATTCCAAATAACATAAATTTTTTATATGTGGGAATTTATTCTTCATCCAATTTAGCTCCCCTAGAAGAAACCAAAGAAACAACACTTGCAAACATTCCAAACATGTCGGGATTTCCATCCCACTATTTTAATGTAGTCAATTGGCAAGGTCATGGTCTAAGATTACATGAACAGGGAGTGCTTCAGCCTATTGATGTTCCATATAAAGAAGTGCATGATTTTTCAGGTCTATTTTACCATTCACTTTCCACCATCTCTTCTATTGAACAAGTCTTCCAAAGACTTAATCTAAATTTAGGAGAAGAAGCCCTCCATCCTAATAATTCTGATGTTTAAATCTATGAATAATTTGAACTCATGTCAATAATTTTATATGAATCTAAAGAGGAATTAGAGCCCATGCTTCCCCATACCGAACAAGATGAGTTTTACCTCAAAATGTTCCCCATCCATGATCCCATATTTCACTTGCTTCTTCCACAAGAGCAAGCTAACCCTACCGATGAGCCACCACTTCCATTCCATTAAACCATTTCATAAGCAAAACTTGTAAAATATGTACATAAAGAAAAAACAATAGTTTTCACCACTAAAAAATAAAAAAATAAAATAAAAACATTGTATTTTTTTTGCATTGCATGTATATATCATTTTAAAATAATTTATTCATGTTGATTGTTGTTTTCCAAGTTTACGAAGCTCCTAGCACCCATTCTTAGGTTCCATCCATTTCATTTGACCTTATCCACTTTGCCCATAAGTCAAGATGAATCTTGTTGATTTATTTACCCCACTCTGTAATCCATACGATCTAGATAAACCAATTCTAATTGATATAAGTCTCATTGATATGGACCATCCTTTTTCAAGTTTATCTTGTCTGAGGAATTGTTAAGGGCTTCAGCCAACTACATTCCTCCATTCCCTATGCCTTCGCTTTCACCCTCACCTTTGGATCCCAAGGTTTTCTAGGAAGACATAGATGAGGATAAGTCAGAAGACTTTTATGACATCCTAGATGATATTCATTTGATCCTTATGCCCCATTAAATTGAGGAAGGTTCCCAAATGTACATTTAAGATACCATCGATGTGGACCTTAGTTCAAAAAAATACAATCCCCAAATTGTCAATCTTGGTAAAATTCTATTAGCTGATGAACAAGAGCTATTAATTGCTCTCCTCTAGAGGAAGAAGGGTATTTTTGCATGGTCTTATAAAGACATGCATGGTCTTGATCCTATCTTGGTTGTCCATAATATCACCTTACATCCTGATGCTAAGCTGGTCAAATAAAAACTTATGATAATGCATCCTACCGTGGCCCTCTTGGTAAAAATAGAGCTCCAAAAACTCTTAAACATGAACTTCATAGTTTCTATCAACTATCCTAAGTGTCTTTCAAACATGGTACCTATTTGAAAACATAACGGGGCGATACACATTTGCACTGATTTTTGATATCTTAACAAAGTGTATCCTAAGAATGACTTCCCTCTCCCAAACATCGATACTCTTGTTGAAACTTGCATTGGCCATGAAATGCTTTCACTCATGGATGGTTTTTCAAGATACAACCAAATTAAAATAAATCTTGATGACCAACACAAAACAAAATTCACTACACCTTGGGGAACTTTTTGTTACAAGGTGATTCCCTTTGGCATTAAAAATGTAGGTGCTTATCAACGTGATATGACATACATTTTCCATGACTACATGCATAATATTATTGAAGACTATTGTAGACACCTAAAATGTGTCATGTCGAGGGTAACTACTCATATGGACATGCTAAAAAACCATATAAAGGATCTTGGACATACTCCAAGATAGAGCAGTGGTTCTAACCACTCAATTTAGGAATTTTGGCCTAAGCAGTCTAAACCATAGCCCAGACCTACGGTCTCCAATCTAAACCATGGTTGACACCTACGATCTACAGTCTAGACCATAGTTGTGACCTGCAGTCTGAACTAGAATTCAGTTAGGCCTTCCATTCGATCTAAATCGGTTGGAACGACCAAGAGATATAGAAGGAGGCAGTTGGAGGATGGAATATTCCAAAGGCTTCCATCCCAACTGTCCTAACCAACCTTCTTGGTCTTGGCTTCTCCATGAAGCCACCCCTAGTCCTAGGGGCATTCTATAAATACCCCCCTTCAAATGGGGAGGAAATTAGGAGAGATATGATTGGTATAGTGAAGTGTTGACAAATTATTGAGAGAGAGCTAATTGATCGAGAGAGAAGCGAAGCCTTGTCAAATTGCATACTAACTTTGTGCATTTGAGACCCCCTTTGCTATCCATATAAATAGCAATTAGCCATGGATTCCCTAGGTGCCTAAGAGGATCAAGAAACACAATTTTGGGAAAATGAAGGCCCTTCACAATGATTTGACCACCAAATCTGTTAGAGGACAACAAAGCCAACCCTTGAACATCAATTCATATAAGGAGATCAAGCCCACTACCCCTAATTCTAAGGGTAAACATATTAGAGGTCAAATCGTGGATGTCAACCATGGTTCACAGTGCAGACCGCCCATCACAGCTACAGTTTACAATAGGTTAATGATCACCTTACTAAATTTACTTTTGACCGCATAGATTAGTCATGTTAGTCTTTTTATAGGTTTAATTGCATTTTAGGGAAACTCTGACCATAGGAATTAGACATTTCATACGTTGCATTAAGTAGGAGTATATTGGATCTTTTGTGCGCCTTATTGTTTCTAATTTGATATTTGATCCATGCATCATTTTCTTATTCATGTCTTATATGTTGTAGCATAATTCTTGATTTAATTAGAATAGTTTAGAGTCTTTATTTATGCTTTCTTGTTTTACTAGTTTAATGGTATTTACATGCATATTTCCTTAAAGGGCCTCATCACGAGAGGCTATCAATATTTGTAATCGTGTGTTGTTGTTTCATGTTCACATAGATATAGGTGCAAGAGGAGCCTATGTCATAATCCTTCCACATCATGGAGAAGGAGGTTAGCTCCACCCCAAGGCAGTTTGTGACTAATCACCAGAGCACTATAAGTGCGCCTACCTATTGAGGGCATTGGCAATTGTAATATCTGTATCATATTTCAAGTGACCATGAGAGGACATTTTTATAATAAAATATCGTTTGGAGATTAATATAAGAAAATTTACATATGTTGACTTTCTTTGTTCAATTTATGTATTTGTGTGGATATTTATGCTTTTATGATGGTATAGATCAATACGATAGCAAGGCGCACGCTCTGCGGTTACATCAGATGGTGATCACGATAGGACCCCATAATTTTAGCCCTAAATTTTGACTGTTCTTGGCTTTTTATTTTCTCAGGTGCTAACTGTAGCTTTCAGCTGTAGTTATTTTTTAGCCCGCGGTTGTAACTTGCAGTCTCCACTACAACCCGCAGACTAGACCTGTAGTTCACAGAGGAAAAGTTAGGCATCAAGAAATTAAGTGGGAAAAGAGTAGGAACTGAGGTAGGTCACAAATTCACCCTCTGTGTTGAATTTTTTGCTCTGTATCTTTCTATAAATCATCAAACCGTTGCAAACCAGGAACTCAAATAAAAAAGGGTCAATGAAAAATTCCTAGTTTGTTTTCATTTTCAATTCAGTAGAGAGGCGTTGTTGGGAATAATGGACCTCTGAGTGTAGTATGCCCTTAAATACAATGACCTTGATAAATATTGTGTGTCATTTGCATGCTTGAGGCCCAATCAATGGCCATGTCATTGTAATTGCATCATCAAAATATCATATAGGGCATTAGCATGCATTTTTTCTGAATTTCAAAACATTCCTTTCTTTTCATGCACATCATGTAGGAATGATCATTATGCTTTTTGATGAATTTATGATTTTTGCAAAATAAAAGGAACCACACACACCATGTTTCATTTAAACATCAGTGGTGTTGGGCTCTCACATCCAACCCATTTGATTGAGACCAATAGTGGATGTCATTACCACTTTGTTGGCTCATTTGAAATTGTATTATCGAGACCCACTCATTGCCAAGGCTGACCCAAGAACTGTCCTATCCATGCAAAATAGCACACACTCTTATTAAAAAGGGTGTATCGCTACGCACGATGTGTTGGGTGAGAGTTTGTAGTACCTATGCTACTTCGTTGAGTATGGACTTCATTACCATATTCAGCTTGTGTGAGTATATAGGTGAAAGCCAATTTAACTGAGTGTAAAATCCAACAATATTTCAAAACATGCAAGAGTTTCTAACACTGATACAACACATCTAAAAACAACATCAAACAATTTAGGGCTCACAATAAAAATTTAAAAGGAGATAATCATCATTTGTATACTTTGTTTGCATAATAAAACACATCTAGATGTTAGGTACACAAATGGTGAACACATGAGGTGATCGACAAAGGTCTAGAACCGATGCCCATGATCAAACCCCAACTAGTTCATAGCAGCATGTGTCGAGCCCTCATACATATGAGCAAACTGAACGACGTTCGATGAGAATTAGAGGTGACAATTCGATATGGGGAGATCCCATTGAGCAGACCCCCAATAGAGGAGCTTCAGTACACTCCTCTAGGCATAGGACTAAGCATGGAGCTTCTCAGTACAAGGATTCTCTACTCCAAAGCCATTACTGAGACTACACTACACGTGCATCCATGGGATCAGCCGAGGAATATGTTATGTAGGGGAGCAAGTTGGTTCCCATATGTACTAGGTCCATAGGAGGTTCTAACCCTCCATCATTAGAGTATATATGGACTAGAGATCTGCCCATTCAGGGGCAAGAGGATAGGCTCACTTTCGAGCATAGGTCCACCCATACTCCCATGCGTGGCTCACCATGCAATATCACCATTGATATATCAAAGGTGGGAGCTAATGGAACACCATCGCATGAGTGGTGGAGGTCTAGATAGTTAGATGGTCTAGGTAGTGTTCTTGAGTAGCTAGGTTGCAAGCCTATAAATCTGCTCACTTGTGCTCTGAGTATGGAGAGGCTTCTAAGTGCCCTCATGTCACACGTTCACCATCCACACATTTGTCTGATGGGTATAGAACCCATAAGGTATATCGCACAGAGCACACACACCAGAGGCCTCCTACAACCAACCAGATCGACCGATCACATAGACTGGTGTCTGAGCAAAGACGTCAACTCCTCCAAGATCAATTAGATGATGCTCACCTAGATAGGTAGCATATTGAAGATGAAAATATTTAAGCGCAAAGGCTCCTATGGTAAATATTATATGAGCATCGCATCCACGAGGAGCATATTATAGCTTAGAAAGAGCACATAGATCAGGAGGATTGGATAGCCAGGGCTAGCCTATACCCTTACAAGGAGCATAGAGAGCATGTGCATAGGAGGGCTATGTCCCTAGTCGATATGCACAAGGAGAAAATAGATGCTCATACTCATGTCAGTGCCCAGCAAAGGGAGCGACTGTCGTCACTCAATGATTTGAGACAAAGGCATCATGAGCACGTAGATGTAGATGGATACTATCAGGGGTATCCTGAGATTTACCGAGTTGAGGAGGAGGAAGAGCCATGTCCTCCACCTCCCCCACGAAAGACATTACCTCCTAGATCGGCTCTATGATAGCTTAGAGAAGAGGACTTTTTATCTTCTAAGGCGTACAAGGTTTTGGCCAATAAGGTCAAAGCAATAGAGAGGTAGGGCACGGCTATGCAAAAGCCAAAACTAAGGAAGATACACAATGAACCTCTAGACCCCTCAATGCCTATGCCTCCATATCCAAAGCATTTTGATATGCCTAGGTTAGAAAAATTCAAGGGTGATGAAGATGCAAAAGAGCATATCATGAGTTTTTTGGATGCTTATTTCTAGATAGAGAGTCAGGATGTCTTGTTGTTGTGCACTTTAATTATGACACATTTTGGCCCAGCCTGAGAGTGGTTCAACTAGCTGAAGAAATACATTATTACTAGTTTAGAGCATTTGGCCAATGCATTTATTGAATGCTATTCTTTGGTGTCAAGAAACAGGCCAACCTTTCTGATTTGGTTGCGCTAGCTCAGCGCGACAACGAGCCCATTGAGAAATACAAAAAGAGATGGTGTAGAATAATGGTAAAGTTGCCATTCCCTATTCCTATGGCCGAACTGACCCAAATGTTTATAAAGAGTTGTGCTAAGCACATCTCACTACTATTGCAGATGCAGTAGTACCATACATTCGAAGAATCTATGGCACAAGCCAGGGTGATTGAGGACATCAATTTGCAATAAGGCAACTCGAATCTCAAGACCAGGAAAGAGGGGTTTAAAAAGAGTACTAAAAAGCAATAGGGCAAGCATGCCCATGTGAATCAAGTAGTACTAAATCTCATAGGAGAAGAAAAAAAACATTAAAATCCTAATTATCAATCCCAACCTCCTCCTGCGTGTTATGAGAGATGCAAAAACAACTATAAGGGCAAAAAAAAAGAAGAGCACCCACCTCGCCAGTTCACACCCTTGAAAGAATCGATGAATTCAATTTTCCATCAACTGTGCAAGGCCAAGGCCATACAATTTCCCAAGGTCAAATTAGTAGATCCGAATGTGCCAAAGTCAAAGTGGCATTAAGATGATCTATTCTACATATTCCAAAGAGTGAAAGGCCATGAAATCAAGACATGTTGGTCCTTCAAACACATCATGTAGAACATGATAGAAAAAGGAGAGCTGGTAGTACCAGGCAACCCATAGGTTCTCGACAATAGAAACATGGGGATTTTCAAGAATCCACTACCTAATCATGAGGTGCCTCATAACAACACTAGCTAGGTCAATCAAGTGAGAATCAAACCACCTACCTAGGGGTTTGTAGGCATGGTCAATGTTGTTACTAGACATGAGAGGTATGATTAACTGAATCAGCCTTGTGCTCCCATTAGAATACAAGCTATGCCAGATCAACGGCCAACTCAGAATATTCTTGGCCCACCAGCTATATCGATGGTGATCATAAGAAGTAGGTTAGTTCAGAACCTATAGACAACTCCTATGAAGTTATGAATATATGAGCTTATTCAGCAGTCCCCTAGACACAGGGAGACTCTTATGGAAATTTTGAGGTCCATTGAGGTATAGTCCCAAAATGGCCATGCATTTACAAATTTTGTGGGACATGTACAACAGTTTCAGGAACCCACAATGCAATTTCATGATCATGAAGTGAATATGGTTCCTACTGTTATGGTTGACCCGCCACTGCATATTATCATGTGTGTTAACCACATGCCTTTCAAAAGGGTCTTGATCGGCACTGGGTCCTTGATCAATATAATTATGACCAAGGCACTGAGCCATCTCAAGTTACCCAAATCACACATTGTGCCTACCACATTTAAATTAAGAGCATTTAATGATGCACTATGTTTGATGGTTGGTACAATTGTTCTACCTATTCAGGTGGGACTCAAGACCATCTCTGTGATGCATCATGTGATAGAGGACGTCATGCAGTACAACATTCTGATTGGAAGGCCTTGGATTCATGAAATGCATTGCATCTCCTATATCTTGCATCAATGCGTGAAATACATTCACGAGGGAAAAGTTCACATAGTGTCCTCAGACGAAGAACCATTCAAGTTCATGAACCTAGTATATTTGCCAAGGGGTTTTGTACTCCCGTCGATGCACTTGGATATCCAACATGTTTCATCGATTAATATTCCAATAGGTAAACCAACATCCTATGCTCAACCATCGACATCTATGTCACACAAATCTGAGCATACTACTACAATTTATCTAAAACTGACTGCATCGGCAATGCATCGGCAAGTCGAGAAGCTAAAGGTGAAATTGGGCGAGAAAATGGAAAATCATATGCTCGGACCAGTCGCCAATGAGACTCCCACTCCCATGGATGTGGAAGAACCTCAAGACAAAGTTGAGGAGGTACCTCAGCCTGCTTTGCCTACATCTTCACCAGGGTCATCTGCACCACAGGTGACCGTTCATCTGGCCAGCACAAGGTTGGGTGAGTATCTTGTGCAAAATGTTACTTTCGGACCTATCTTGAAAACTGCTCAAGAGATGGGTCGACCGCACGCCCATCAATTTCCTATTGGATCTGTAGTGTAGTTGGGTGAGCAACCCAACCAAAAAAACTTTGTCTATGTAGGGCTAGATCGAGCACCTACCAGAATGTCTATAGATGAGGATGATGATGAGCCATTCACTGTGAATGTGTGCTATCTATCCAACTCGAAATATGCCATGCACATTTTGAGTTGTATCATTGGCATGGGAACAACCTTGGTATTTTTGAACAAGGATGTAGAACTCCACACTCAAAACTCATTATCAGTTAGCTACTGATAGGTTTGGGTTAGGGCTATAGGTACAGGGTCATGACGATTTGCTTGTTGCATCCTTAGATCACATGTATTTGAGTCTAGGGGATGATGTGGATTTTAATCCATATCACCCTAATCCTTCCAGCTATTGGATGACTCACCAGATGGTATCGTTTGTTACCATAGGGCCACCTAATTCATACCATGATGGTCCCTTAGATGACAACCCTAGAGACAACCTAGGTAACCAAATTTGTGGTGCTACCAATGACACTGGTATGCAGGGGCATAACCCCACTACTGTAGGTGATCTTGAGTTAGGATATATTTGTGATGATGATGGAGAGGATTCCACCTCTTAAATGAGTGGACTTAGTTATGATGCATATGATGAGTCCTCAAGTGATGATCAATCTGAGGAGGAAATCAAGCCGACATTTCCAGTTCTGGTGTTTATACGCCATATGCTACCTATGGAACAAGTGAAGAGAGGAAAAAGAACTTCATATTCGATAGTGATTATAAATATGAGATCAAGGAGGCTTACTTAAAACCTCACCCAAATAATCTCCCACTATGCATGGACATAATAGAGTGGCACATCCATGGTAGTGACCATGGTGATGTAGATGAGAGCATCGATTCTAGGCTCATGTATCCACAATATCTATTGCCTATGGAATCAGAGCATGTTGTGGAGGAATTCCCTCCTAAAACTGAGCACTCTAAGGAAGAAGAAATGCCAGTTTACATGGCAGTATCATATATATGATCATTCTATCGAATTTATTCGGATAGTGATGATAGCGATCGCAAAATTAGATATATGGGACCACATCTGCCAAATCGCTCCTTAGAAGAGGGGGGAAGTGATAGATTTTATTTATACAATGATGATGAATACTTGGTGGATATGGCCTATTTGGTACCTCACCACTTACATAATAGGCCTCCACCTAGAGGTCCCCCACCTAGTATAGTTGCAGGTATGCAGTGGGAGATTAATCTCCATCATATCCTGAGGGAAAGAAGAGAGCTTGAAGAGAGGTATCAAGAACTATTTCCCAATCCACCTATGTATGCGTAGCTCCTTGAGCTAACAGATCCCATTTTGCAACCAGTGGATCAAGAGGATCTAGTTATACAGGCATCCCATAGAGAGGATATGTTTGTACCTGTACCATCCAAACCAGATATTTGGTATGAAATCTATGCTTCAAAGATAGAGTTTTTTCCATGTGGTTTTAGATATCAATTCCATTCCATCAACATGGTATCCATTTATTTGACCACTCCACTCCGTAATATAGTAGATCCATCCAAACTTCTACATCTAAACATGGATGCTATCGATTGGGATCGCGCTAACTCACCGATCTAGCCTAAAGATTTCTTCCCTAATGAAGAAATGCTCCAGCCATTTCATTTTGCACCATGTTGTGCTCATGATGTTTGTCACATTGAAAATGCTTCCCAATAGGAACATGTGAACCCAGCTAATGACATCCATATGATTCCTACACCTCACCAGCTTGAGAAGGGATCGCATATGTCAGTAGAGAAAACCTTTGATGTGGATATCAGTAAAGATCCCACCAATCCAAAGAAGGTTATATTTGGAGAGAGTCTCACTTCGGATGAGCGTGATAGCATCATCCCTCTACTAAAAGAGAGACCTGATCTATTTTCTTGGACTTACAAAGACATGTCGGGTCTAGATACAAAATCGGTTACTCATAACCTTTCACTAGATCTGTCAAAGAAGCCAGTCAAGCAAAAAATCAAAAAAATGCATCCAAAAATAGCCTTAATGGTAAAATACAAGTTGTAAAATCTATTGGACGTATATTTCGTCATCTCTATCGACTATCCAAAATGGGTGTCTAATATGGTGCTCGTAGGAAAGCTAGATGGAAGGGTCCATATTTGTATGGATTTTAGAGATCTCAATAAGGCAACACCCAAAGATTCATTTCTATTTCCAAATATCGATGCTCTGGTAGATGCTACTATAGGTCACAAAATGCTTTCCCTTATGGATGGTTTTTTTGGATACAACCAGATTTGGATTAAACCCGAAGATCAGCATAAAACTATGTTTATAATGCCATGGGGGACATTTTGCTACAAAGTTATGTCATTCGGTCTTAAAAATGCTGGTGCCACATATCAGCGGGCTATGACATATATCTTTCATGACTACATGCATAAAATATTAGAATATTATATCGATAACTTACTAGCTAAGTCGTTGCTACGAGTAAAGCATGCAAAGGTCTTAGGGAAGGTCTTTGATCGCCTGATAGAGCATAGTGTCAGGTTGAATCCTAAGAAGTGCATATTTTGCATAACTTCAGGTAAACTCTTAGGATTCATCATTTCTAAATGAGACATCGAAGTAGACCTAGAAAAGGTCACGGATATTCTATAAATGTGTCCTCCCACTAATATCAAAGAACTAAGAAGCCTTCAGGGCAAATTCACATCCATAAATATGTTCATCACTCAATTATCGAATAAGTTTCAACCCATAAATCAACTGCTACACAAGGGGGTCTCATTTGATTGGGACAAGAACTGCCAATTTGTCTTTGTTGAGATTAAGCAATACTTGGCAATGCCTCCAATACTAGCTCCACCAAGGCCAGATGAGCCTTTTCTACTATATATATTGGCAACCAACTTTGCATTAGGGACCATGTTATCCCAAAATAATGTGCAAGGTAAAGAGAAAGATGTATATTACATAAGTCGCACCTTGCTGAGTTATGATTCAAGATATGCATACGTTGAAAAAATTTGTTTAGCAGTAGTGTTCACTACCAAGAAATAGTGGCATGACATGCTAAGTCATACGACATATGTTATATCAAAATAGAATCCTTTGTAATATATGATGAGCAAGACATATCATAACACACGTACTGCAAAGTGGATCATGCTATTAATAGAATTCAATTTGCAATTCATCAGTCAAAATTCCATCAAGGAACAATTCATAGCTGATCAACTGGTTGAGGCACCACTATCCAATAGTAGGCCTCTAACCATTGAGCTTCTAGATGATGTGGTCTTCATAATATCTAAAGCTTTTGAACCTGAGGAACGAGAGAATAATGCTGATATGACATTTTTCTTCGACGATTCAAAGTGTGAGCAACGGGGTGGTGCATGAATAGTGTTTTTAACGTGACAAGGAGCTCCAATGCCCTTGTATTTTAAGTTAGACTTTTCATGCACCAACAATAATGTTGAGTACGAAGCCCTACTTTTAGACATCCACACAACCATCACCATGGGTATTAAAATATTGAACATTTTTGGTGATTCTCTTTTCATAGTTAACCAGGTTAAGGGGCTCTTTTAGTGTCGATGTATCATACTAAAAGCCTATAAAGATCTTATTTCCACTTATATGGCTAAATTTGAATGGTATGACATCAAGGCAATCCCTCATTCGTCAAATAGGTTCATAGACACCATGGCATATTTGGGGTCCTTGATACCTCATAATTTTTTTGCTGATTTTACTACCATCCATGTTATAATGCTCTCACACCCAATAGTAGAGCATGCAACCTTTGATAACAAAGATTTAGTCAACATGATTGTCATGGAACCAACAACTGATTGGTTTCGTAGAGCGAAAGAGTTTCTTAAGAAGGCACCTTGGGAGTCATTGAATTTTTAGAGTCCTATGGGGAGTGGTACCACTATTCACCACAAGGTTGTTTCCCAGTCTGCATTTGCAAAGTTAAATACGTAGGGGGAGTAGATCATCTTAGAAATCAAAGTTGAGGCTTCTCAAAGCCGGATGTTGTAAATATACGACTTCCTAAAACTTGGTATGATCCCAGAGGGATTATCGCGTTCTGCAAGATGCACATTGAAAAAAAAAAGCAACTATGCATTGATAGGAGAAATTTTGTATCTACGCAACTACAAAGGAGTTCTACTTCAATGTCTTGAGCCCCAAGAGTCATCTTGGGCAATTTTAGAAGCTCACGACGGTACATGCGATGGCCATTTCAATGACATGGCTATCATAAAATGCATCCTTTGCATGGGTTATTATTGGCCCACTATGGAGAAGGATTGCAATATGTATGTCAAGAAATGCGTTAAATGTCAACATCATGCTAATCTTATGTACTTGCCATCACAGGCCTTATAGCCCATTTAGGTGGCTTGGCCATTTTATCATTGGGGACTAGATCTTATTGGCAAGATTTCCCCTCCATCGTTAGGCTGACATACACTCGTGATCATGGCTACTGAGTATTTTACAAAGTGGGTGGAAGCCATTCCCCTTACAATGACCACTGGAGCTCGCATCGTATAATTTATTCTTGAGCATATCATATGTCATTTTGGGATACCATCCAAAATAATTTTGAATAATGGAACTTATTTTAAGAATAAAACTATGCAGGCTTTAACATCTAAATATTGCATTAAACATAGTTTCATAACTCCATATTATCTGCAAGCAAACAAGTAGGCTGAGGCCTCAAACAAGACTGTGGTAACCATATTGAAAAAGATAGTGCAATAACACCACAAGGATTGGCATATATAGCTACCCCTTGCATTATGGGCTTATAGGACTAGCATTCGGACGTCCATTGGGGCAACACCATTTTCACTAGTATATGGCACTAAGGCCATTATGCCCTTAGAGTTGGAAATTCCAACGTTGCACATTGCATTGAAAGAGTTCATTGATGATGACACCGCATGAAAAGCTCACCTCGATCAATTGGCATTGCTTTATGAAATTCATATGAATGCCCTTGAGCATCTTCACATTTATTAGGACCAATTAAAATGATCTTACAATATCAAAGTCCACTAGAGAGACTTTGAATTTGGGGATCTTGTGCTGAAATAAAACCAATAGAACTCAAATTTACCATCGAACATGCGAGACAAGTTTGCGGCTAACTGGCTAGGTCCTTACATCATATCTAAAAATATTGGTCCAGGTACCTATTGCCTAACATCGCTAGAGGGTGTGGAAGAGGTTGAGCCTCTCAATATTATCCATATTAAGGTGTTCTATGCTTGAGAGTGTAGTAAAGGAACCAAAGGCATCTGTAAGCCTTTGGTCAACCCAAAAGCTCTGAGGGTTTTGTCTCAACCGCTCGGTCATCCTAAAAGGCCCCAAGCTCTCTGATTAAGAAGCTTGGTCAAGTAAAGGCACCAAAGGCATCTATAAACCTTTGGTCAACCCAAAAGCTCTGAGGGTTTTGTCTTAACCGCTTGGTCATACCAAAAGGCCCCAAGCTATCTGATTAAGAAGCTTGGTCAAGAAAAGGCACCAAGGATTTTTAAAATTCTCTTGGTCAATCCAAAGGCTCCAAAAGTTCCTATAGCTTCTCGGTCATCCCAAAAGGCTTCACATCCTCTTGTTGAGAGTTTGGTCAACTAAAAGGTTCCAAAGGCGGCTGTAAAACCTTTGGTCAATTCAAAAGGCTCTAAGGATTTATAAAAATCACTTGGTCAAACCTAAAAAGCTCCAAGGACATGTACTCATCATTTGGTCAAATATGAAAGCTCAAAAATCTATAAAAATCAAGAAAAATATATCAAAGTCCAAAAAAAAATTGGTACAGCTTAAAATCCAAAAACATTTGCATTTGCATTTTAAATTTTCATTTGCATTCACACATGCATTCACATCATCATATTGCATTTAGGCATTTTTCATCCGTTGCATTCCACAGTAGAGTGTAATGTGTTTATAAAAATTTTACAAACAATCACACGTTTGTATGACAATCATGCACCCTTGCATTTATCATAATTCATTGCATTCATACACGATACTTGTTGCGGAGAAATATATATGTATATTAAGTTTTCTTGTCACTCAGCCATACCTAGTGGGTTCTTAAGATATTGTAGAAAGCTTGCTTTGCTGCTATAGACATGGTCATTAGTTGGCATAGTGCTTCAACATATTAGAATCCCATCACCAAGAAAATAATATAAAATCCTGCTAAGACGAGAGAGGATGATAGTTGCGAAAGCAATCTTAGGCATCTACAGAGATGGGTTTCACGACCTGCTTATCTTGCAAATAGTTAGTATGTAAAGGTGTACTTTGGCAAAAGGACAAGAATTTCCCTTATAAATCCCAAAGTCACAAAATTTAAATCCCAAGTTACAAAGTGCAAAAGTACAAATTTCAAGTTCAAAATGTAAAGTGACATAGTGAATCAAAAGCACTATAAAAATCCCTTGCTCAAAGAAAATGGTAACACATGGACTAACAATGATTTTTATCACTACACATGAGCAAGTAAGAAGAGTGAGAACTTGAATCCCTATACTGTCCACCTTTCAAAAGCCATAGAGTGATCCCCAATCATAGCAATGGGTTGGAAGATTCCCACCTACAATCTGAGGGGTAGTTCTATTGGGTGATCCCCAAATGTAGCAATGGGTTAAAAGAGTCCCACATGCATTTGGAGGGGTAGCCCTGATCAATTTGTAATGTGAGCTAGCTATAGGTATCTAGTATTTTCTAGCTATATAAGTCTAATCAAAGCTAAAACAAGGATGATACGATCGTATGAGGAACCTTATCTCACATATGGGTTGAAAGAGTCCTGACTGACATACGGGGTATGCTTATGATCTATCTAAAACTACCCACATGCACACATAGGGATAATGAATAGTTGGGTCTGTCATGGCAAAAGCCTTGTCCAATATAAGACTTGTACAGTTAGTATGTGATTTTTGGAATAGTCTAATAGGGTGTTTGAGTCTTGAGGAAAACCCCAAAAAGTGCTCCAATAGCAACAAGATACCAAATATCTTTAGACTTCATAAATATGATTCATTCATTGATTAGAATGTATTTTACAAAGTGTAATCAAATATATAGGATAGATACCACATGAATATCAGAAATGATGTTTAGACGGCCACTGACTATATAGTACAGCAAAGAAGAAATATACAAAATGACATAATCATTCATTAGAATTTTAGCAATCTATTTCACTGTATTTCATATATGGGTGGTTAATTGATTAAGTATTGTAATGAGAATTATCAATTATTTTGCATGATTATTATACATTCTGTGGTGTCATATTTTAAAAATTGACATACATAGTTTACATTCATTCCTTATGTTTTAAGTGATTAAATAATACAGGTTCATTTCCAGTAGATTATGATCCTGTACATAATGCATTACCATACATTGCATAGCATATCATAAACTGCATAAAATAAACACATGCCCACAAAGTAAAAAAAAATATGCGGTTAAAACTAAACATCGCATCCACATACATACATCATATATCACACATTTAATCATCTAGATCACTGTAGATCATCATCATAAAGTAGAATAGCTATCTAGTGCATGACATCCATACATCGCATCATATAAACATAGCATTTACATAAGCCTTGCATCCATGTGCATCAAATAAATATAAAATCAAAATAACAAATCAACATGTACACATAATGAGACATAAAAGATCATATCATGTATATATGTGTGTCCAAAAGAGTACATAGGGAGTACAAAATGCTTTTAGGCTACAACTGTGTAGGTCCTCGACCTTACATGTAAAATAAGTATATCAAAACTGTAGTCGATAGCTACTATAACTTAGATCTAGGTTTCTCCCCCTATATTGGAGCTCTCACCACCTCCCTCCGCACTGTGCTCTGGATCCCACTCTCTTGGATGACTTGGCACCTGTGGTGGATCCTACTATGGATCCTGCCTTCCTTCAAAGCCTAATGCATCCAACACATAAGAAACTGGTAACTATAGAAGTCTAGTCCTCTAGCTGGAGGTCCCTGATGTCTACCCTGGATATCTAGCCCTGGCCTGTGACCTTGCTGTGTGTGTACTAGAGGACCTATGCGTCCTCTTAATCTGGTGAGTCCTGTGACTCAAGATCACTATCGACTACCCTGAGATCCTAGACCTGGTATGCTAAGACTCTGATGCAAAAGGATCCTTAAGAACCTATAGCCCATGCATCTCTATGTAACTGATTAGCTGATCAACATGAGCAAGCCAAACTACATGCATCTCATTTGTCCTCATGACCATACCACACAGTTGCATCACCTTAGTAGTCAGATATTGCATAGGTATTGTACCTACTGTTGGTGCTGCAGGAGGCCCCATAATAGCCTGAGGAGGTAGCATAGCCCCCCTCACTACTCGCATGAGATATATCTCTACATTTGTTGTAGTATGTTGTGCTTGTGCTAAATATAGGGTAGTTTGTAGTCTCTACACCTGGGCCTCTACATCGGTAGTTCAAATTGTTAGCTCTTTTACTTGGCCCTGTGCCTCAGTCAAGCGTCGCTCCCTATCAGCCACCTTTATCTACAAAGTGGCAATGGTAGTATCTCTCTCATGCTACTGAGTGTGAAAGCACCCAATATAACTCTGTAAGTTAGCAACCTATGCTAGCAATCGTCCCTCTACACTATCAGGAGGGACCTCACCCTCCTCTGGAGCATCCTCCTTAGGGTTGATCTCTGGTAGGTCCTCAATAGCAACCTCTACACCCCAATCAACCTTAGTACGCTGGCACACCCTATACCCATCAAGATTTGCCTTTGCCTCTACCTCAGTTGGCTCTCGGCCTAGAGGCCCTATCCCATGCCATATAAATAGAGACCACCACCCATCATAGTCGAGCATGGTCCCAACTATCTCAACCCTCGACTCTTGGAAGTCATCAAGTGCATCTCCTAACAATGGAGGAACTATCAACAGGATATTCCTCTCCAGATCCAAGCATCTATACCTCAGTGGCATATCTGGTAGGTCCTGCACCATGCCAAAATATCATAGGATACGAGAGAAAAACTGATACTCTTGGACCTCTGGCTTACACCAGATAAGACATATGTCTCGACGGTCTTGTCGAAGCCACTCATCCACCTTTGTCCATATAAGAAAATCCATGTAGGGGTGTCAGACGATGTCCCCTATCCCAAGCACTACAAACCTGATGATATAATGCTCAGTATCCCCAACATGAGCCTGCAGATACCCTCCTTAGCATGAGGCTATTATGTGGCGTAACACTGATGATCGGCATCTAGGGTAGTGATGCATAGTGGTAGCTCAATGAGACACTCGATCTGGATGTGTTTCCACCCCCATATCTATAGCAATGGGCTATAGTTGATGCTCTTACGGCTCTACTTTGTAATTTGGTACAACTCCCTATAGAGCTGGTATAGTAATGTGCTCCTCCAAGCTAATAGTAGTAGCTCCTCTGTCGAGCTCTGAAGCACCCTCCAAGTAGGGGCTAGCATGTTCTAGGGAATCCTCACACCCGAGGAGTTTGGAAGGACAATATGCATGATGAGATGCATAAAGAGGGCCTCTTGAACAAAGAAGATATCATCTCGATACTAGTCATCGATGTGCACCCCTCCATGGTCAGCATCATCCTATGTGTCAGTGCTCTGATCATCGAATATGGCATAAAAGAAAACATCCTTTGTCATGTATACAGAGGAAATGATAGCCTCATCGTTGATGGGGATCCTAAAGATCCTATAGACATCCTCTAGGGTGATGGTCATCTCACAAGGAGGAAGGTGAAATGTGTTGGTCCATGCATTCCAGTACTAGGCCAATGTAGTGATATAGGCTTGATCTACCCTAATGGTGGGTATGTCCATGATGTAACCAAACCTGAAAGCTCAGAACCATGCTCGGTCATCATCTGATAAGGCCTCACAGAGAGTCTTCATCAAGTCAGGCTCTCGTGCTCTATAAGTTAACATTTAAAAAGCAAAAAAACATAACGTAATCTAAATCTAGCTAAGCAAAGCTAAATAAAACTAAAAAATTCTTAATTAGACAACTTCAAAAAAAAAAACTAGCAATCGCAACCTACAATTGCAACTTGTAGTCCCCAATTTGCAAATTGGGAATCGCAACTACAACTTGCGGTCCCCAATTTGGGAAATTGGGAACTACAGTTGAAACCCATGATTCCCAATTTTCCAACTAGGAACCACAGCTTCCATCTATGATTTAGGAGTGGCACCCATTTCGAGTACCCTCATAGACCACTAAAGCATAAAAGTAAATCCTAAGCTAACCTAGACTAGTGGGGTTCATTACTAGTAGTTTAATGAGGTTCAATTTTTGCATTTCTTAGTGTGGTTCATTTTACTGATATTGAGTGCGAGGTCTTAGTTTCGAGTTACCTTACCTGCACCCTGCCCCTAGCTAGTTGATGGCTAATCATGATCTACCATCAAGGTAGATGAGTGTAAATGTAGTCAAGTTTGATACCGTTTCGTATCAAGGAATGTATTCTCTCTCTCAAAGCTCTCAATTTGCTAGTGGTTGCAAGAAAATAATAAAAAATTTCAAATGGGAATTCAATTTATAGGTCCTCCTAGTCTCTATAGACCGTAGTTGACACCCGTATTTATGAAACTAGGGTTTTTCACCCGTAGTTATGACCTACGGTCCCCAATATTTGGAAGTGTAAACCATAGACCGTACCCATGATTTGCAACTAGTAATAAATGCACTCAAAACCCACCATGGGAAGGTCTAAAAAGGCAAATTAAAGACTCCCATTGGATAAAAATCAAAATAAATGATCAAAATTGCAAATTTGGTGATGTTCAAAGCACCAAGATCAATCCAATAAATGCAAAATTAAATAAAAAAAATCAAATAATGAAAAACCAAATGCACCTCATATTCAGTGATTTATCCTATAAAATTGGCGGTTGCAGCAACTTGTGATCCATGCAATCTGGTAATATGAGTAAATCACAATAAGGATATTTGGGGTAAATTTGTAATTTCTTTTATGACATATTTCAGCAAATCATCGACAATATGATTCAACACAAATCTTCTTGAATTTGTATTATTTTGACTCCTTAAGATGGCTATCATAGCCTGAATGCTCCATGGGAGAGAGATGCACAAATACTACTAAGCGTTGCAATAATAAGCTGAACTAGGCCTAGCCAATACATTAAACATCTCAAATCTAAAGTTGTTTAGAATCATTCATTATGGTCAAGTGATTTCATTACTTCATACATTGTCATTACCCTCATCGACTCGTTGCTTGAGCGGGTAGTCATAATTTCATGTCATAATAAAAATCAATATAATATCTCAGAGATTGTAGATCCCTTGATCTTGTTAAAATTGCGTTCATTCTTACGAATCATTTCTAAAAGCTATCATAAGCTTCCCCCTTTGCTTGGGGAAAATTGCAAATATGAAATTTTGTTTATAGCTCTCATCCTTCAGTTATATAGGTCTAACTCCTATTGTAGCACCAAAGATACTTGAATGTTTGATGATGAGTGCAAAATTTTCAAATGTAAGCCTTTCCAAGTTGGAAGCAATGATTCTAGGATGTGCATCCTTTTACTGGACCTGGGGCATCTAATGTTGATCAAACTAATTATCATCATAGAAATTTTGACATCATTTTAGGAGGTCTATTTTTCTCAGCATTGTTTTATCTCACGACACATCTCAAAAAGGGAATCTATAGAAACCTAAAACACATCATGCTGAGGGTGACTACTCATATGGACATGCTACAAAACCATATGAAGGATCTTGGATAGACTCCAAGTTAGACCAGTGGTTCTAACCACATAATTTAGGCATTTTGGCCTAAGCAGTTTGAACCATAGCCCAGATCTGCAATCTCCAATCTGAACCATAGTTGACACTTATGGTCTGTATTTTGGACCATAGCTATGAACTACAGTCTGAACTAAAGTTCATTTAGGCCTTCCATCCGAGCCAAATTGGTTGGAACGGCCAAGAGATCTAGAAGGAGGCAGTTGGAGGATGAAAGATTCCAAAGGCTTCCATCCCAACTTTCATAACCAACCCTCTTGGTCTTGGATTCTCCATGAAGCCACCCCTAGCCCTAGGGACATGCTATAAATACCCCCCTTCAAATGGGGAGGAAATGAGGAGAGAGATGATTGGTATAGCGAAGTGCTGGCGAATTATCAAGAGAGAGCTAATTGATTGAGAGAGCAGTGAAGCCCTATAAAATTGCATACTGACTTTGTGCATTTGAGACCCCTTTGTTATCCATCTAAAGACCAATTAGCCATGGATGTCCTAGGTGCCTAGGAGGATCAAATAATTCAAATTCTGGCAAATGAAGGCCCTTCACAACGATTTGACCGCCAAATCTGTCAGAGAAAAACAAAGGCGGCCCTTGAACAACAATTCGAACAAGGAGATCAAGCCCACTGCCCCTAATTCTGAGGGTAAACCTATCATAGGTCAAACCATGGCTGTCATCCATGTTTCACAATGTAGACCACCCATGATAGCTATAGTTTGCAATAGGTTAATGATCACCTTACTTTACTTTTGACCACATAGATTAGTCATGTTAGTATTTTATAGGTTTAATTGTATTTTAGGGAAACTTTGATCATAGGAATTAGACATTTCATGCATTGCATTAAGTAGGAGTATATTGGATATTTTGTTCGCCTTATTGTTTCTAATTTGATATTTGATCCATGAATCATTTGCTTATTCATGTATTATATGTTGTAGCATAATTCTTGATTGAATTAGAATAGTTTAAAGTCTTTCTTTATGCTTTCTTGTTTTACTAGTTTAATGGTATTTACATACATATTTCCTTAAAGGGTCTCATTACGAGAGGCTATCAATCTTTTTAATCAGGTGATGTTGTTTCATGTTCATAGAGATACATGAGCAAGAGGAGCCTATGTCATAATCCTTCCACATCATGGAGAAGGGGGTTAGCTCCACCCCAAGGCAGCTTGTGACTAATCATCGGAGCACTATAAGTGTGCCTACCCTATTGAGGGCATTGAAAATTGTAATATCCACATCATCTTTCAAGTGACCCTAAGAGGGCATTTTTGTAATCAAAACTCATTTGGAGATTAATACAAGAAATTTTATGTACATTCGCTTTCTTTGTTCAATTTATGTATTTGTGTGGATATTTATTCTTTTATTATGGTATAGATCAATACAGTAGCAAGGCACATGCTCTGCGGTTATGTCAACTATGTGGATGATCTCTTGGCTAAATCCAAAACTCGACAAGAGCACATTCGTGTATTGGCTAAATCCATATCAAGAAGTGTATGACCGTTCAGGTCTAGGTTACCATTAACTTTCCACCACCTTCTCTCTTAAACAAGCCTTACAAAGGCTTAATCTAAATTCAAGAGAAGAAGCCATCCATTACGATAATTCCAATGATGAAATTTATAAATAATTTGAACTCATGTCAATAATTTTGGATGAATCTAAAGAGGAATAAGAGCTCATAATTCCCCATACCGAACAAGATGATTTTTACCTCATAATGTTCCCCATCGATGAGCCCATATTTCACTTGCTTCTTACACAAGAGTAAAATGACCCTATCGGTGAGCCACCACCTCCATTCCATTAAGCAATTTCATAAGCCAAACTTGTAACATATGTACATAAAAAAAAAACAATGGTTTTCACCACTACCAAATAAAAAAAAACATTGTATTTTTTTGCATTCCATGTATATATCATTTTAAATGCATTTATTCATGTTGCTTGTTGTTGTCTAAGTTTATGAAGCTCCTAGAACCAGTTCTTAGGTTCCATACATTTTATTTGACCTTATCCACTTTGCCCATAAGTCAACATGAATCTTGTTTATTTATTCACCCCACTCTGTAATCCATACAATATAGCTAAACCAATTCCAATTGACATAAGTATCATTGATATGGATTGGATTTCCTTGCCTCAATCCTTTTTTTAATTTTATCTTTTACGAGGAATTGTTAAGGGCTTCATCCAACTACATTCCTCCATCCTCTCTGCCTTTGCCTTCAGCCTCACCTTTGGATCCTAAGATTTTCCAAGCAAACATAGATGAGGATAATTCAGAAGAGTTTGATGACATCCTAGATGATCTTAATTTGATCCCTATGCCCCATCAACTTGAGGAAGGTTTCCAAATGTCCATCTAAGATACCATCGATGTGGACCTTACTTCAGAAAAAGACAATCCCCAAATTGTCAAACTTTGTAAAATTCTATTAGCTAATGAACAAGAGCAATTAATTGCTCTCCTCCAAAGGAAGAAGGGTATTTTTACATGGTCTTATAAATATATGCTTGGTTTTGATCCTATCTTGGTTTTCCATAATCTCACCTTACATCCTGATGCTAATTTGGTCCAAAAAAACTTAGGAGAATGCATCCTACCGTGTCCTCCTTGGTAACAATAGAGCTTAAAAAACTCTTAAACATGAACTTCATAGTTCCTATTGACTATCCTAAGTGGCTTTAAAACATGGTACCTATTCAACGGTGTGATACGCATTTGAAATAATTTTTGATATCTTAACAGAGTGTGTCCTAATGATGACTTCCCTCTCCCAAACATTGAAACTCTTGTCAAAACTTGCATTGCCCATGAAATACTTTCACTCATGGATACAACCAAATTCAAATAAAACCTGATGGGAAATTTTTCTTTCAAGGTGATGCCCTTTGGCATAAAAAATGTAGGTGCCACTTATCAATGTGCCATTACATACATTTTCCATGACTACATGCATAATATTATCCAAGACTATGTGGATGATCTCTTGGCTAAATCTAAAACTCGACAAGAGCACATTGTTGTACTGGAGAAATTTTTTGATCGACTTCTAGAGCATAAGGTAAGGTTGAAATCTAAGAAATGTATCTTTGGTGTTACCTTGAGAAAAATCCTAGCATTAATTATCTCCAAAAGAGGCATTGAGGTGGATCCAAACAAGGTCAAAGCCATCATGGAGATGCCTCACTTAGTTTACAAGAAAATATCCAATCAATCCATTGTTTCATTACACAAATTTATGATAAATTTAGGCCATTCAATCACCTACTCCAAAAGGGGATTCCATTTTCTTGGATAGATGAGTGTCAAAAATCCTTTGATGAAATTTAGAAATACCTAGCTTCTCCACCAATATTAGCTCCTCCTCATCTGGGGGTCCCATTCTATCTTTATATTTTAGAAATGGACTTGACATTAGGGACAATGCTTGCACAAAATAATGATGAAAATCAAGACCAAGCTATCTATTACATTAGTCAAACATTGGTAAGATATGAAAATAGATACACCTATGTAGAAAAATTATGCTTAGCAGTGGTTTTTACCACTAAGAAAATTCAATATTACATGCTTAGTCATACAACATATGTCATAGCTAGAGAAAATACTCTACGTTATATGATATCTCGCACTTACAATAACACTTGCAACACTAAATGGGTAATGTGCCTTACTAAATTCCACCTTGATTTCATTATCCAAAAATACATTAAAGGTTAGGTAATAGTCAATCAACCAAATATAGGAGGGGCTAAGCACAAAGAGCCATAGCTGAAGCCCATGATGGTACTTATGGTGGTCATTTTAGTGGAATCTCCATTGCAAAGCGTATTTTACACATGGGTTATTATTTGCCCACAATGGAATGTGATTGTTGCACTTATGTCAAACATTACAAAAAGTTTCAAGAACATGCTAATTTAACTCATGTACCATCACAAGATTTACAACCTATTTAAAGCCTTTGGCCATTTTCACGATGGGATCTAGATCTAATTGTAAAAATTTAGCCTCCTTCATTAGGAAAACATACATTCATCATCACAACCATTGAATACTTCACAAAATGGGTTGATGCAATTCATCTAACCTATACGACAAGACCTAGAATTGTGGAGATTATACTTCACCATATCATTTGTCATTTTGGTATTCCCTCAAAAATCATCTTTGAAAATGGTAAGTCTTTCAAGAACAATGATGTTCAAGAACTTTGTGAGAAATATAACATTAAACATAGTTTCTCAACTACTTATTACCCACAAGAAAATGGATAAGTTGAAGCTTCCAACAAGACCTTAATTTCTATTCTCAAGAAACTTGTTAAAGAGATTGGAATACACAAATTCCCTTGGCATTATAGGCTTATAGAACAAGCATTCACATACCTATAGGGGCAAAACAATTTTCATTGGTCTATGGATATAAAGCAATCATACCTCTTGAGCTTGATATACCTTCCTTGTGAATTTCTTTGTAGGAATTCATGGATGACGATACTTCTAGAAATGCACATCTTGACCAACTCACAATTCTTGATGAGATATGAGTCACTAATTTAGAGCATTTATGAGTTTATCAAGACCACCTAAAGTGTTCTTACAACACCAAAATTAATCTACATGAATTCCAAGTAGGAAATATTATCCTTAAAGAGAACCAAAAATACACAAATGCATTTTTGCATCTTCGAGATAAATTTGTAGCTAATTTGTTGGGTCCATATATTGTTACTAAAATAGGGGGTAATGACACTTATAGGATTTCTAGTCTAGAGGGTGAGGAAGAATCCAAACCGCTTAATGTTATACACTTAAAAATATTGTATACATGATTTGATTTATATATGTATATATACATGGCTAATACACAAAAACATTTGCATTCATTTCATTCACAACATTGTGTTTCCCTTGCATACACATTGCATTAAAAAACATTGCATTGGCACAAATTTTATTTAACCACTTTATACTCTCACCACATTGCAAATTTCATATTATGGATCATTTCTCAAAATTTCGAGGTCTTCATTGGTCCAATAAAGTCATGTTGCCTTAATCAAGGGAACCTTCACAACATCATTTACACAATTCCACAAAGTTAAATCATAATTTCCCTTCATAATTCCTAGGTATCATTCAACCACTCTTAGTGTTGTAAGAAACCTCCAAAATACATGTCAAGTCCTTTTAGCACCATTACACATATATACTAAGAAAATCTTGAGTTTTGGGAATTGAATTCAAAATATTCTTGAACCAAACCATAATTTCATATCTTAAAAACATCTTATGTCAAAGAGAGATAACACCATACTTTGTTGAACCTTGAAGTGAATAAGGTAATCATCGCCTATCCCATCATGCAACACAGTCCAAAAAATAATGGTTTTCACCACTATCACAATTGCTTCCAAATCCAAAAGTTAGAGTAGTAAGGATAGGGTATAATTCTCATCACACTTAGGTTGAGAATCTGATTCCCCAAATCTCTAAATATTTTACTTCACACACCACTAATCATTGGTTTGTAAGGATTGTATTATATTTCTAGTTAGATGGTTAAGTAGTCATCCCCAAAACTTAAAAGATCAAATCCTTGGGCTATGGAGTTAGCCTCCACCGGAGCTATAAACACTTGACTAGCAGTGGAGTACGCTCATGCATGGTGAAACATCTCTTTTAAAGAGACCTTTGACCACTCATATTGACAAGCTAGCTTCTTGGTTTCATCCATAATAGGTTTACTCAATTAACTCAAGATGAATTAATAAAATCACTTGCACACACATTGGTTCTTTATTGCCTCGAGTAATTTCCATGCTCTTAATTCGGTAAATAAATTCATTGCATGCACATGTGGTCCTAGAGAAATTAGGCAGTTTTAGTGAGTTTTTTTGATACCACTAGTATATCTGAGTCTCTGCAAAAAAATTAGTTTTCCATAACAACATCCATATATCCTTCCATATCAACATCCATATATTCTTCCATATCAACATCCATATTCATCTCACATACCATCAAGTTTGGTGCCCTTGATTAAACAACAATGCTAAAAAATGGCTAAGCAAATTCTAAAACTATGAATTATTATTAGAACATATACATCCCCTACCTTGCACTAATAATCCATAACATATCATATGCATTAATCATCCAAATAAATATGTATTCCATAAAATGCGTTCACACAAACATATAACACAAAAGGTAAAATCCATTTATATATATATATATATATATGTGTGTGTGTGTGTGTGTGTGTGTGTGTGTGTATAAATATCATATGTACAATGAGTGCCAAAAGGTAACATACACTGGAGCACCAAGGGTCATACACAAAAAGTGCATCTAAGCACTGGCTACACCCTCCAAGAGGACCCTTGTGACTTAGAAGGATCCCTAGACCTAGAGCTATGCTTAACAACCTCAGATATAGATGAGTTTGTAGGATTAGGAATTGGAATATGATGCTCCATAAACCTATCCTCCAATGCCTCGATATACCTATTCTGAGACAAAAGGTATGCTATATCTACATTATGATGATGCTACCTCTCTTTCATCTCTACCTTGAGCCTCACGATCCTCTCATACTGAGCCATCACCATCGTATCATGTTTTGCTACCTACTACTCCAGTCTAGCCCAATCCTCTCCACTTTGATCTAGAATCCCATAGAGAGTCTCATGCACATCATCCCCATATCCACCATCTCCCCCACTCTTATAAGCCTACCTAGTTGTACCCTTAGTCCTCCTCCTTTTACTATCTAATCGAAGATACCAATTCCACTTATGGACCTCATGGATCCCTTCATCCTCAACCTCATCACTATATCCACTAGCTGCTAGTAGAGTTGGTGCCCATGGTGGCTATGAATTGAACCATGAATTATAATTTAAAGTAGTCCCCACATCATCCAAATCTAGGATATCCATATCCTTTTCATCCTCATATATCACCCTCCATGGCTCTACACATGGTATCCCTATTTCATCTCGATGCCTCCTATAGAGCACTCGCTCATCAAAAACCCCTACCTCAGGCTAAACAATAGAAGAACTCATGAGAAATAAAAATACTCAGCCTCACTTTGATATCTCCCAACCACCCACCTAGCCTACCATACCCATCCTAGAATATCTATATTTGGTCTACCTACTACCCCACCATGGCCTCCATATCACTTGGGCAGATGTTAGTCTAACCCAAAATCCTAGTACCATTGTCTTGTATGCACAAGATTACTCAGATGCACCTCCCCAGCCACCACCCATCTCCTTGTGTAGGGTTGCTCCCTACCAAAGCCTGCCATTGGTAAGCCTTCTAGTTGATCCACACTAAAGTGCTCCCATCCCCAACACTACAATAGCAAGCTAAATCCTAATCCCTTCCTTCCTCACCTTATCACCTCATAGATCTCTTGGTATGCCTCCACTAATAATGTAGGAGCCGATTAATACACCTACCACATAGTGAGAATATCGCTCACTAACCCTATCAGGTTCCAAGGGAACCTATATCTAGTACTATTCGAGGCCATGATGTTGGCCAACACAAACATCACCAAAACATGGAGGGCATCCAAATCCTTGTCCACTTACATGGACAAGTAGGGAATACCCCCACTCTCCACCCTTACAACCTTCCAAACATCGCAAAACATCTTCTTCATCTTTGTCCCCCTATCACATCCAACCTCAATGTGAATCCCCTCCACTAGCACCTTAAGGATGTAGTATACATCCTCAAGAGTAATAGTCACCTCTCTGTTGGGAAGCTAAAAGGTTCCCCTATCTAGATCCCACCTCTCTGCCAAGGTAGAGAGGTACCCCCCATATGCCCCAATTACGTCAACCCAAACTACCTCTACTAGCCGCATAGCCTCCAACAACTCTCAATACTCCTCCATTGTGCCTTTCTTATCCTAGGAATGTAAGGTGAGAACTAGTTTTGAGCCTGCAAAATCCTAAATTATAGCACAACACAAATCATTTGTCATTTACAAATCATAAAAAAAAAGAAAAAATAAACAAAAAAAAAAATAACATAAAATTTTTGCATAAATAAGGATATTAACTCAACTGCTTACACTCTAGCTCTAGCCCTAGACTTCGCTCCTTCCACTGCCATAGCTTCCATGCTTAGAGTGATTAACCTCACTCCACCCCAATCCACCCAATTCTCCTAGATGTAGCTTCTCCAACTCACAAACACACAAATGAGATTCATTTTCATGCAAGTAAGCTATTCATAGCTCCTCCAAGTGCCTTGAGATGCCCATGGGCATTTCCTAGTGCACTTAAGTGCACCGGGGTATTTGTGAAGTATCCAAAAATTAGAGGGTGTTTATGCATGTCAAAAGCGCCAATCGATGTTTAGCATCAATTTTGATAAAAGATATTTTTTTACAAAATAGTGTCTTTTCTACATAAAATCACTTCATATTGCATTCATGCATCTATTCCATCATTTCATCAGGTTTTGTGAAGCTTCCAACTACTTTGGATGCATAATTTTTTATTGCAACCACAAATTGCAAATCCACTTAACAAGTTACAAGCACTCCAAAATGGTCTAAATCTTCACAAAACGACCATAATCATCATTCTCATATTTCATACATCATCTTCACATCATCAATATCATTCTATATCATCATTTACATATTTTTCATGTTTAAACAACATTCAAGTGAACCTTGTATCTAGTGAGTTATTCTATACACTTGGTGATTGTAGTGATTTGCATCCATGCAATTTGATAAGATGAAGAACCTACCATAAGGAAACTTGGTCATTTTCATCATTCCATATCCTTTTGTTTGAAATAAAAATCATATTTGGTACTTCACATTTTGAGTGAAATATTGCCAAGAACAATATACACAAAAACTATCAATGATGGCCTAGTTTGTGGGCCTTAAAACATGGACAAAATCACATTTCATCATTCCACATCTCCTTGACAGTCATCATGGTGACTAGCCTTAACTAGGGTGATTAGTTCAGTTCATAGGAATTATATGACAGTCACTAGTTGTCCCTACAAAGTTGACTATTTTTATTTTTTCTTCCATTTTCATATTTGCATATCAATGTGATCCAACAAAAAAGTGTGGACCCATCTACTGTACTATGTCGTATTCATTCATTCAAAGCATAAATTGAAAAAATTACATAGATTCAATGAAATAAATTTTCTTGTATTAATGTTTATAAATAATCTCGGTTACAATAATGTCCCTCTTATGGTCACCCAAATGACGATACGATTAATACAATTCCAAAGCCCTCAACAGGGTAGATGCACTAATAATGCTTTTCACTTGGTCACAAACTACTCTAGTATGGAGGTGCCCTCTTCTTCGTTTTGAGGAAGAAATTTGATGATGTGTTGTCGTCAAGCACATCATTAAATCTTAAATATCTTATCAATCCAGGGTGGTGTCCAAGGCTATCTACAATAGAAGGCTAAGGCAGAGTACAATTTAGGCATTTAGATTTCAAGCATTTATTGGGTGAGACAGATTTGGTTTAGTCTTTTGGTGTCACACTAAACCTAATCTACAGAATGGAAACTTGCAGGAACTAAAAACTAATTCTAAGTTGCAGGAATTGAAATCTAACTACAATTGCAGGAATTAGAATTTCTAAATTGAAAGTCTAATCTACTTTTGCAAAATTAAAATAACATAATTTAAATTGCTGAATTTAAATGTTGCTGAAATGAAATCCTAAGTTACATTTGTAGAATTGAAACCTAGTTACTCTTGCATAATTTTAATGATTCTTGTAAATGAAACTTATGCTAAAAACACCTATCAATGTCCTACCACAAAAGGTCGTCAAGCTTCTGCTCCAGGAATTGACAGCAAAATGAAATATGCTAAAAATGGAAAGTTGCTAAAAGAAAGCAAAGGAAAAATGCTTAATATAATTTGTCAGCTGACACACACACAAATGTTGTACATAAACATAATAGAAAACATAAATAACATTATACAAACTTAAAACAAGAAAAGTAAACTTGACAAGTAATCTATTAATTCTGTTGCAACAAAATTATAGATTAAAACCTATCATAAAAATCTTCCTTCTAGATATGAAAATGGGCCCATACTTCCTGATCTAGAAGGAGTTGAAAAGCACTCCTTAACTAATTAAAACTCAGAATAGAAAATGATAAAATAACTGCACTTTTATGGATGACAAAACATGCTGAAAACTGTTACAAAAAATTACTATATAGTCCTAATTGTTGCTATTGAAAACTCTCCTCTATTCTAATTCCTAACTGGATCAAATCAGCTTATGTGCTACTTTACAGTGATTTGCCAATAATTCTAGATCTAAAATAAATGCAAATATGGAAAGTTTGTGTTGTAGTAGTAGTCATTGGCCCTTATAAAGCATCTTCAGTGGTGGGATTATGTGGTAGGAGTCTAGAAATATATCACACATCTTTCTCCACTTCAGAATATGCCATTTCTATCTTACAAACAACTTCATATTATGTTGCAATTTTTTCTAGGTTTATCCTAGAAGAGGATCAATTGATCTTTTTCCATGAATGGTGGATTTGGACGACAGGATGACAAAGACAGTTGGGGGATATTTTCCTTTAACCTTCTCAGCCTTATTTCCCTTTTTCCACCATAAAAAAATAGTCAAAAAGTCAAAAAGCACTTTCTGTTCTCAATCCGGAGCTAAGTGGCTCAATCTGAAGAGACTGTATTTCTCAATCCGAAGAGACTATATTTCTCAATTTGAAGATACCTATTCAATCCAAATATCTTTGGAATGACCAACTATGTGCTATTTAAGTGATTTTAGCTACATTTATTAGGTGGATTAGCCCTCAATATTATATTACAATAGCCTTCATTCCTCTCCATGCGTGAATTCCATGTCTTGCCATTCATTGGTAGCTTGCTAGAATTTACATGGTAAATTATTGTATTTTCCAACTCTGCTACATAGTTGTAAAATATTGGCATTCTTTCAAATTTAAACAAATTAGAACATGGAAAAATTATTCAAATATCAACATGAAGGAGTACATCAAGTTGCTACTGAATTTATATACTTCATTCACCAAGTAACCATGTTGAAATAGTGCAATAGTGTTGCACAATTGTCCCTACTTTGTTATACCATGTTGCTGCATATTTAGACCATGTGTAAATGCTTCTAAATAGGTCATATGTCTTCTATAGTATTTTTGAACTCATTCCATCCATATCCTCATGCTTTGCTTAACAACTTCAAGGTGTTCCTATAAAGTGACAGCTTGCTGATTTTTATATGGCTATTATTTTCAGATTTTTAGATTTATGACATTCCTAAAATTTTGGCTTCAATGTGGATTTGAAACAAGTTGAAGGGCAGGAAAAAATTCAAAAACCATTGAGAAGTTAATGGATATCAAAATAAATGCATGTTTTTACTTGCTACTTAATCAAGCAAAATCAGTCACAAAATATTGAAAATAGTAAAAAACAGAGATATAGTATTCCTAACATAAAATCATGCAAACACTTTACAAATAGTATATTTTAGTCAACTATTTGGCAATTAACTTATCATATGGTAGTCAAATATTGTGCAATAATGAGGTATTTTTGAGCCTCATCATCCCCCCAACTTGAACTGATGCATGCCCTCATGCATCTTAGTAGGCCATAGTAATATGTAGGTTTTATTCTTGTGAACAACATCCTTTGCTACCTGCTAATTGAGAAATTTCTCCTTGCTACACTATATCAAGTATTTTGCAATTAAGCACATGTATGACTCTTTTTCTATATTTTTACAATTTTTAGTGTTGCAAGGTACCTCTTAAAGGCTTGATATCATGTGATTCAACTTGCAATAGTCTTATTGTGGAACCGTATTTGGCAGATGCACTACTACTGATGGAATTTTCTATTCTTAACATTTTAGCCTGAATGCTTATTTCTATTATTTGCACCTTTTGAACAAAATTGATAAAAAAAATTGGATTTGAAATTCTTTAGGGATGTACTTACTTGTGGTAGATCCTTATGAACCTCAATATTTGATGTACCCTACTCTTTTTGCTATTCTGTAGCATTTTCAACAATTCTGGTAAAGTTTTTGCTCATTCCGAAGATATATTTTGTTCATTTCGAAGATATGCCTGTTCATTCTGAAGATATGACTGTTCATTTCGAAGATGCATCAGAAAATACAAAAATGACCTCCTATACAAAATTTAGCTACATATTCTATTGTGGGTCCATCTCTAGAGTGTATAAGCATTCCATAACATCAAAAATCCCTTCTTCATTCTTTTTTTTAGATGTTATTCTTTATTTTGTATGTTGTTATTTTATTCTAGTAGTACTAAAATAGAACCTTCAGGTGCATTTTGCTGATTATCCTCCAATTTATCAGACAATTGTGAGATATAAACTTGCAGTTCTCCTTCTGAAACTTGCCCTACACATTGAAATAGAATTGCTGCCATGTCTATCCCAAAATCAGGTTTTTGCACGGTTTTGGAATTTCCATGCAATTAAGGGCATAAGGGGGTGTTTCTTGACATCTTGAACATGTTCCATTTTCAAATTGCCAATATTGTATGAATAGTTTATACCAAATACCGATTATCATACACTAAATGCTAAATGTTTACTATGAATTAAATGCAAGAAACACATACCTTACTGTCCTGAAAATTGGCCATGCACCTTACAAGCTACTTTTGATGATTTTTAGTAGGCTATCTGAAAACATAAACATAACACATGTGCAGTGTGAGATTTTTACAATGGTGGAACAATTGGGTAGATCAACAAGGCAATGCATGTCAAAAAATCGGTGCATGTGACCTAAGTCACAGCTCAATAGGTGCATCCATCGACTTATAAACACACTTTTTGCCACTCTACCCTACGTGTGGGATAAATATCCCGAACATGATTTAAATAAAATTTTAGTACCTTAGCTTAGGCATGAAATAAGTCTTTTTCTCACAATTTGATTGGCCGACGCATTCATGAGGGAAGGCTTCTGCGTGTGCTATCCTACAACGATTTCTTTCACACTGCTTTGATTTCTGAATGATTGGGTGCCTGGACGAGTTTGCAACTGGTGATTTTTTTACTTTTGTTTATATTTTGAGTGATTGGGAAATGTGATTTTGCTCAATTATATCCTTCGGTGCTCAGTTTCTTATTTCTCGGCTGTCGAAAAACTGTGTTGGAAACACCTACGGATGTCATTTAAAATGGGAGGATACGTGAGAGTGCTGAACGCGGTTTCGTCAGGATCTTTTAAGGAATCTGATACCACTTGGAAAGAAACTAATGTTCCTTTCAACAATAATTCACCAATGCTCAAAAAACTTAATGTAGATATCTAGAAACCAATATAAACACAAAAACGGATTTAGAAATTAAATCAATAACGAAGTAAATGGTTTGCCACTTAAGGTGGGCACACCCTTGTCATAAAGGCAAATATGCGAGAACGCAAATGAAAATATTAAAATAAAAGATGATGATCTAAGACTACACAATTGGATAGCTAAATACACTTGGATAATATTGTAGAACATAGCCAATGCTATGTTATTTGGTATGTAACATGACTCCCCTCCTCGGAAATATTTGTCCTCAAAGCTGGAAATGTTTGGAAAATCCTTTCGGGTTCCCATGTAGCCTCTTCAGTTGGTAGGCTCTGCCATTTGATGAGAAATTCTTGGATGTGACAAGAGTTTCGTATGCGTTTTCTTCTTTGTAGAATTGCTTCTGGCTGGAGATATATACGCCCTTCTGCATCTAGTATTGGTAATTCTGACTGAGATTTCACTTTGTGGCTGATCACATTCTTGAGACATTGTCTGACAAGGTCATGGGATCTTTTGGGAGGTAGTCCATTTGGTTCTTGGAAGACCTCTTCGTAATGTGATATGCTGTCTCGTAAATTTGGAGTAGTAATATCCGAAGTTGCTCGAGATTGCTTTTCCAAACAATTAATTTGAGCTATGAATCTGTAACCACCCTTTTTTAACATCTTCTCCATACTATGAGATCTCACCATCTGTGATGGAGGAGTAGTAATGCCTTGTAAGCGAATGACCTATCCGTTTTCCTTCCATTCCACAAATAATTTTTTGAAATTGAAGCTAACCGTGTCTAGTGTTTCCAACCATTCGACTCCCAAAATGACATCAAAGTTCCCTAAATTCATTACGAAGAGAGATCCATACCATGTATAAGTTCCCATTTTAATGGAAACTTTAGATGTTTGCCCAATACATTGAGCGTTCACCCCATTGGCTACTAGAACCTGGAATTTGTCTTTGTTGGATGAATTAATGAATAAATTCAAAGCTTTTGTTGTTTTGATGTCGATAAAATTATGGGTACTGCCTGAATCAATTAGCACATTTACCTTTTTTTGGTGGATAAATCCCGGTACCTTGATTGTATGGTGGGTTGTTAACCCCATGAGGGCATGCATGAAAATAGCCATTGTATCCTCTTCCTTCTCTTCTAGAACAATCAATAGTTCTTCTTGAATAGGTTCTTCCTGGTGGTATGCTTCTTCCTCTTCTCCTTCATATTGAGTGCATTCAATATGAAAGTTTTGTTTTTGTGCACATGCTTGTTCTCTGGGATGGTGATTGCAACATTTATAGCAGAAGTATCTTGATGGTTGATCATTTCTATGAAAATATTTGTTGCCATACGAAGGATGACTATAAGTTTCATGCTATGTATACAACTAAATTCTCTTCTCAGCTAGCTTGGCTATTCTTATGCAATCATTCAACGAGGTTGGATTTTGAATGTCCACCTCCACCTTAATATTTTCTTTCAAACCATTGTGAAAATATCCTACCACTGTGTCTGGACTGAGGTGTAATGCATACGGTAGTAAACTGGTGAATTCGGAGATGAACTCACTAACTGATCTTTCTTGTTTAAGAGATAACAATCTTACTGTGTATGATGATGTAGCTCCTTCATCAAATCTTTCTAAAAAATAGGTAGTGAAATTATTCCAGTAAATAGTAGCTCCTTTCTTGTGTTTAAGCCATACAAACCATTGGTAAGCCTCAGTGCCTAATTTTGATGCAGCAAAAGGGACTTTATAAAAATTCTTAATTTGGTATAAGTCAAGAATGCCTTCCATTTTGGATATCCAACCACGAGGATCATGACCCTCAAAAGTGGGCATATCAATGCGTGGAAAATTATTAGGGCCTCTCAATTGGTGATAACCCATATCCCTATCCTGATCTTGGTTATATCACTGTCTATGATAGTGATTCCCGTAATTATCCGGATTGCCTCTTTGCTACTCCCAATCTTCATCCTAGTCGTCAATTTCTTCATGCCTTTGTTCATGGGATTTATTTTGGGGATTAGTATTGGGATTAGGTTGGTTTTGTGTGCTCAATAGTTTAGTCAGGTTGACATTAATTTGGCACATACCATCTAGTAATTATCGAAGAGCTTCATCAGTGGTAATGGCAGAGATGCCTGATTCTCCTTGTGTGACGTTGTTGTGAGTTGGGGAAAGGTTAGTAGCCATGGGGTCTACTAGTGGATGATGCAGATTATAACTGCCAATTTTGAAAGGAGAAGGATAATTTTTTTGTACCTAGGCTTCGATGAGGTCTTCTTGTGTTGTTATTGGTCGTCTCTGAGCTTGATAGTCGACCGTCAGGTCCTTTGATCCAACTTCTACTCATGCACTGTTCAAAATTTCCTGCTTAGTAATCCTTGAGCCTTTAAACATTGATTGCTGCAAAACTTGGCAAAAATTTGTATTTCGCTTCAAATGTCACTCCAACTATGATGCAGATTTGAAATTTGAATTTGGGCTCCTCCTGTTGGTCCGGATTTCATACGCACCCCGCGAAAGGATGGGTAGGAAGCCCCGGAGACACCCACGGGACGGATCCCACTCACTTTAGGATCTAGCTGGTTATCCAAGGTGTGAGTTACAGAGTTGGGTCGAATGGCTATTCACTCTTTTCCGCTTCTGGAATAGATTTCAATATGGACTGCTCTGTTACCTTACAAGGGGTTCTTGAACTTGTTCAGTAGTTGTCACTTGTTTATCAGATTTAACTTGAATTCTTGATCTAGCTCTCATGGGTCAACAAATTTAAATAAAAGACAAACAAAGAAAATAAAAATGGATCATTCACGGAAAACAAAGAGAGGGTAGGGTAGGGCAGAAAGAGAAGTTTATCAAACTTTAAACTGTAAAACTTAAACTATCAATTTTATCTATGCTACTAGCTTCACAATAGAACAAATCAAAGAAGAAAGTGTCCAGTCAGTCTAAGATCACTTTCAACTAAGAGCACAAGGCAGAGTGAAACAGATCTAGCAAAAAATTATAAATCCAAGGGCATCTGGTTAAAACTAGTATCTTTCACCGGCACCCTAGGTCACACAGTGAAGACAGAGCAATTAGAACAAACTTAACCTCAAATCTATAATTTCCCCTAGCAGACAATAGAACAACTGAAGCCTAACAACATATTTAAACTTGATAATACAGATTCATAGCATATATCTAACAAAATTTAATGGAACGGATAACAAAAGAAGATACACTTATCACACTCTACAAAAGATTAGGCTCCTGGCCATGCTATCATAGAAAAGCTAAAGCACATCAACTCCAAGTCCAGAAACAAAGGATTTCACAAGATTTGCAAGAAATTGCTTATAAGCCTTTTATTTCTAAGTCTTCGCCTCCCGCAATTACATTGAGAAGAAGTATTTATAGACTCAGGACAAACCTTGATCTTTTCAGAAATATCTTCTTCTTTAACTGCAAATATTATCACATCTAAACCCTAGGACCCGGGTTTTACAATAAAAATCCATTTAAAATCAAAGTCCAGATATAACTTAACCCTTCTGCAAATCAGGGGAGTCAGCTGCCATAAATGGAGAAGATAAAATCTAAAGCCACTTGCATTCATCCGCAGCTGCAAATAAATGCCTCCATTAATTCTGCTGGTGAGCCGGATGAGTCACCACTTCTCCATCAATTTGTCCCCGTAAAGCCATCCCTAAGTTGAAATTATCTCCATGCTATTAATTCTGCAATAAATCTCCATTGAATGCTTTCACCGGCATCTTCTCCTCTAGCATGGCGGTCCTCGATCAAATCTGCACTTTAACTTTGACTTTATGGCCTTTCCCGGTTGTCCCGCAAGTGCCAGATGGAATCCTGCATGAAAGACAAAAAGATTATATTAGTACCTTAATAAAATTTAAAATCAAAGCTTAAAACATTTAAATCAGATTAAAAACCACAAAATAAGCTTGCATGTCGGCCTCTGCTTGTCTGCCTCACGCTTTGACACGTGTCGCTACCCCAGGATGCCCTCTGTTTCCTGCTGGAATGCACTTCTGGCCTATTGAGGACTTTCTCTCTCCTATCGCGATTCTGCGACATGTTGCGATTTCGTGACATGTCACGATTTCACGCTGATCCGTACAGCTTGCTTCTCTCTCCTCTGGCCGGTAGCGATTTCGTGACACTTCCAAAAATGGAAATGTCGCGATATCGCGACACTTCCAAAAATGGAAAGTGTCGCGATTTCGCTACACAAAAATGACTTGGCGGATTTTTGATTCTTCAGCCCACTTTCCTGTCGCGATTTCACGACATTTCCATAAATGGAAGTGTCGCGATTTTGCTACGTTTCCGAAAATGGTAGTGTCGCGATATCGCGACACTACCAAAAATGGAAAGTTTGATTTTTCATGAATTTATGCAACTTTTTTCAGCATTTTTCTCGGTACCGGTGCGATATTTTCTTTGTGCATGAATGATTCTAGCATGTAGAAAGTTAAGTCCAAGAAAACACAGGCTAGAAAAACAGGAAAAGCACAAATTAAAAAGGAAACAAGCAAAACTGGATTTAAAACTGGAAAGGATCAAGAGGGTCCCTGCTGCAAAAATGAAAGTTCAGAATTTTCTAAGGATGGAATCTCATTTTTCAGTGGGGGTGTGTTGCTTCTCAACACCTCCTTGACAGCAATTTTTGACAACTTTTAGTGACAACTTTTGACAATTTTTGTTGATAACTTTTGGCACAATTGGATAGAGGCTGAGACACAACAGTGACTAGACCCTATACGATGCGACATTGCAAGACTTAGTAATGCTGACCCGACACAAACTTATGATGCACGATGCTACCACGACACGATGTGACCACAACATGAAGGACACTGGATAGGACAAGCGGCTCGAACACTAGACAACAAGACAAGCGATACCCGACACGACACTTAGTAATGCTGACCCAACACAAACTTAAGACACATGTGACTAGACCTAGAGCACAAAAGGACTAGACGAAACTCGTAACTGGCTACACGAACGATGATAGAAAGGTGAAAAGGACACGAAACGGACTAGCGACACGAACGTCGATAGAAATGTGGAAAGAACACAAAACGAAATAAGCAACACAGCAGACGAAAGACCACAATCAACTTGGCATACGCGGGAGAGACCAACAAGCATGTGACCTAAGTCACAGCTCAATAGGTGGGTCCGTCGACTTATAAATGTGCTTTTTTCCACTCTACCTTGCGTGTGGGATAAATATCCCGAACATGATTTAAATAATTTTTTAGTACCTTAGCTTAGGCATGAAATAAGTCTTTTTTCTCGCAATTTGATTGGCCAACACGTTCGTGAGGGAAGGCTTCTGCGTGCACTATCCTGCAGTGATTTCTTTCACACTGCTTTGATTTCTGAATGATTGGGTGCCTGAACGAGTTTGCAACTGGTGATTGTTTGACTTTCGTTTAGATTTTGAGTGATTGGGAAATGTGATTTTGCTTGATTATATCCTTTAGTACTCGGTTTCTTATTTCTCGGTTGTTGGTGGACTGTGTTGGAAACACTTGTGGATGTCATTTAAAATGGGAGGATACGTGAGAGTTCCGAACGCGGTTTCATCAAGATATTTTAAGGAATATGATACCACTTGGAATGGAACTAACGTTCCTTCCAACAATAATTCACCAATGCTCAGAAAACTTAATGTAGATATCTAGAAACCAATATAAACACAGCGGAACAGATTTAGAAATTAAATCAATAATGAAGTAAATTATTCACCACTTAAGGTGGGCACACCCTTGCCATAAAGGCAAATATGTGAGAACACAAATGAAAATATTAAAATAAAAGATGATGATCTAAGACTACACAATTGGATAGCTAAATACACTTGGATAATATTGTAGAACATAGTCGATGCTATGTTATTTGGTATGTAACAACATTTTGGTGTCACACTAAACCTAATCTGTATAATGGAAACTTGCAAGAACTAAAAACTAATTCTAAGTTGTAGGAATTGAAATCTAACTACAATTGCAGGAATTAGAATTGCTAAATTGAAAGTATAATCTACTTTTGCAAAATTAAAATAACATAATTTAAATTGCTAAATTTAAATGTTGCTGAAATGAAATCCTAAGTTATATTTGCATAATTGAAACCTATTTACTCTTGCATTATTTAAATGATTCTTGTAAATGAAACTTATGCTAAAACACCTGTCAATGTCCTGCCACAAAAGGTCATCAAGCTTCTGCTATAGGAATTCATAGCAAAATAAAATATGCTAAAAATGGAAAGTTGCTAAAATAAATCAAATGAAAAATGCTTAATATAATTTTTTAGCTGACACACACAAATTATGTAGACAAACATAATAGAAAAAATAAAGAACACTATACAAACTTAAAACAAGAAAAGTAAACTTGACAAGCAATATGTTAATTTTGTTGCAGCAAAATTATAGATTAAAACCTACCATAAAAATCCTCCTTCTAGATATAAAAGTGGTCCCATACTTCTTGATATAGAAAGAGGTGAAAAACACTCCTTAACTAATTAAAACTCAGAATAGAAAATGATAAAATAACTGCACTTTTATTGATGAGAAAACATGTTGAAAACTATTACAAAAAATTATTGTACAGTTATAATTGTTGCTATTGAAAAATCTCCTCTATTTTAATTCCTAACTGGCTCAACCAAGGAGGGAGCTATGTTATTTATATAAATATTTACAACATATCCCATGCTCAAATCAGCCTATGTGCTACTTTACAGTAATTTGCCAATAATTTTGGATTTGAAATAAATTCAAATCTAGATAGTTTGTGTTGTAGTAGTAGTCATTGGCCCTTAGAAAGCATATTCAGTGGTGGGAGTACATGGGAGGAGCCTAGAAATATCTCACACATCTTTCTCAACTTTATAATATGCCATTTCTATCTTACAAACAACTTCATATTATGTTGCAATTTTTTTTGGGTTTATCCTAGAAGAGGATCAATTGATCTTTTTCCATGAATGGTGGCTTTGGACGACAAGAACAAAAAATGCAGCTGGGCGATATTTTAATTTATCCTTCTCAACCTTCTTTCCCTTTTTCCACCATCTAAAAATAATCAAAAATTCAAAAAGCACTTTCTATTCTCAATCCGGAGCTAAGTCGTTCAATCCGAAGAGACTGTATTTCTCAATCCGAAGGGACTGTATTTCTCAATCCGAAGATACCTGTTCAATCCGAAGATATTCATAATGACCAACTGTGTACTATTAAAGTGATTTTAGCTACATTTATCAGGTGGATTATGCCTCAGGATCATATTGCAATAGCCTTCATTCCTCTCCATGTGTGAATTCCATGCCTTGCCATTCATTGGTAGTTTGTTGGAATTTACATGGTAAATTATTGTATTTTCCAACTCTGCTGCACAGTTGTAAAATATTGGCATTTCTTGCAAATTAAAACAAATTAGAACATGGAAAATTATTTAAATATCAACATGAAGGAGTACATCAAGTTGCTACTAAATTTATACACTTCATTCACCAAGTAACCATGCTGAAATAGTGCAATAGTGTTGCACAATTGTCCCTGCTCTGTTGTACCATGTTGCTTCCTATTTAGACCATGTGTGAATGCTTTTAAATAGGTCATATGTCTTCCGTAGTCCTTATGAACTCATTCCATACATATACTCATGCTATGCTTTACAAATTCAATGTGTTCCTATAAAGTGACAGCTTGCTGATTTTTATATGGCTGTTTTTTTCAGATTTTCAGATTTATGACAGTCCAAAAATTTTGGCTTCAATGTGGATTTGAAACAAGTTGATGGGTATGAAAACATTCAAAAACCATTTAGAAGTTAATGGATATCAGCATACCATGTTTTTTTAATTGAAATGCATGTTTTTACTTGCTACTTAATCAAGCAAAATCAGTCACAAAATGTTGAAAATAGTCAAAAGCAGAGATATAGTATTCCTAAAATAAAATCGTGCAAACACTTAATAAATAGTATATTTTAGTCAACTATTTGGAAATTAAATTATCATATGGTAGTCAAATATTGTGCAATAATGAGGCATTTTTGGGCCTCATCAATTGATGGACGGTTCTCCTTTGAAACTGTTTCATGCGGTCAAGAAACAACATAGAAGTGTCAAAAAGATAGGCAACCTCTCATGATGAGGTACTTTTAGTAAAATTGCATAAAGACACCATTAAGCATGCATAATCAAGAAAACATGAAAAGTGCTTCTAAGCTATGTTAATTGAATCAAGATTCATATAATAGCATAAAGAAAGACAACAACTACACTATGCATGGATCAATTGTGTAAAAGAAAGCATGAAAGTGCATAAAGAACCCATTAATGTCCTTAATTGATGATAAATATAAAGAAACTAATCTAACCTAATTATATCGGTCAATAGTATTATAAAGTGCAATTAAACCATGAAAACAACTAATCTAAGCTAATTAATCAAACATAAATGAAAAGGGAAAGGTGGTTATACCTCTACTGCAAATCATAACTCTGGTGAGTGGTTTGTACTATAAACCATGGCTAAAAGCCACGGTTAGCACTCTGATAGGTTTGCCCTCAATTTCAAAGGGTATTCAATTGATGTTCAAGGGTCACCTTCAGTGTCCTTCTGACTGATTTGGCGGTATAATTGTTGAATAGGGCCTCTATTTTCTCGAATTGGCATTTTTTGGATCTCCTAGGATCCTAGGACCTCCATGGAAAATTGATATTTGGGTGAATAGCAAAGTGAAATTCTCTAATGCATGAACATAGTATGAAATTTGATAGGGCTTCACTGCTCACTTGATCAATTAACTCTCTATAAGTATTTTGACAACACTTTGTTATCAAAATCCTCTATATCATCTCTCCATTTGGAGGGGGTATTTATAGGATGCCCTAGGACTAGGGGTGGCTTCCTAGAGAAGCCAAGATCAATAAGATGTGGTTAGGACATTCGAAATGGAAGCCTCTAGAATATTCCATCTATTAATCGCCTTATTCTAGATAAAATGGTCGTTCAAACCGATTTGGCTTGGATTGAAGGCCAACTGAACTTCAGTTAAAACCATAGGTCACAACTACGGTCTAGACTATAAACCATAGGTCTCAGCCATTATTCAACCTGTAAACCATAGGTCTAGGTTGTGGTTCAGAATCATTAGGCCAAGGAGCCCAAGTTGAGTGATTAGAACCATTGCTCTATCTTGGAGTCTATCCAAGATCCTCCATATGGTCTTGTAGCATGTCCATATGAGTAGTCGCTCTTGACATGATGTGTTTTAGGTGTCTATAGATGCCCCTTTTGAGATGCGTTGTGAGATTGAACAACGATGAGCCTTAGCACTAAAGTTGTTCTATATTCTAGGAAGAAATTATTCCCCATCTAGGAAAAAGTTTATCTCTTTGAATAGTGAATGTCTATCTCTATTGTGATAAGCACCATCTAAATATAGACTAGTGGTTATGCTAATCATATTTGCTAGGCCCTCAAAGGACCATAAAAAAATTCTAACCCATCCATCATTTCATGTCGCCACCATCCATTTCGAGAGCATCAGGTTGTGCCCATGAAACTTTTGGATACACTCCAAAAGGCTATCATTCTTCATAATAGTTTTCACCTCATTGTCAATTGTCAGAGTAGTGGGCTCTAACTAGGATTTAGTGGATCATAATTTGGAATAGTATAATTTAACCTTTCCCATATTCAAATATTTGATACCACCCACACTCTTTTCCAAAGAACACTTCCACAAATTGGTAGAAATAGAGATAGTCCCCAAGCACTTGGAATAAAAAATTATCAAATTTTTAATTTTTCTAAGTTTTAATAGGCAATTAATGTCTTTTAATGCATTTTTGACCTGTCTGAGTGACATTTTTGATTTTTAGGCCTACATGATGACATGTTTTTGCAATTTTATCAATTTTTAGATGTTTTTGATGATTTTTAGGTCATTTTTAAATGTTTTTGCTTGTTTTTAGTTAAAATTTTCCTTATATTATGCTTTCTATTTCAGAGGTTGACCTCTAGAGCTTGAGATCCTGACATCCTTAAGACTCTTCGTGGAGAGCTCACTCCCGGGGAGTAGGAATGGTTTAGAGCTGTCGACTTCGACTACGTACTGGATCTACCCACTATCAGGGTAGATCAAGCCTACTTGACTGTGTTGGCCCAACGTTGGAATGTGTGGACCAACACATTTCACCTACCTATAGGTGAAATGACGGTGACCCTAGAGGATGTCTACAGGATCTTTAGGATCCCCATTGATGGTGAGGCCATCGTCTCTTCTACTTCTAGGGCTAAGGAGTCCATTTTTGATGCCATCTTCGATGCCCAGAGCGAGGAGGCTCAACGTAAAATTGACCATGGAGGGGTTCATATTGGCTATTGGTAGGGGAAGAATGTCTTCTCTATACGTGAGGTCATATTTATGCACCTAGTGGTGCAAGTTGTCCTTCCAGACTCCTCGAGCACGAGGATTCCCTGGAACCTCTTAGCCACTATCCGGAGGGTTGTTCAGAGCACCATCCATCGACCACTATGACTGGCCTAGGGGAGCACCCTACTCTGCTAGCTATACTAAGAGCTCTACCAAATTATAGATCGAAGCCATTGAGGTATCAGGTACAATTTTCTTCTTTAGATTTGGGGCTAGCAACATATCAGGATAGAGCATCCTGGGGAGCTACCACTACATATCATGGAGATAGATGACGCTCACTAGTGCTATGCCGCCTACTGGCCTCAAGGAGGAGGGGTTCAGGAGTAGGACCCATGTTGGTGACGTCCAACATTATATCACATGGTTTGTAGGACTCGACCTAGATGATATCGAGTGGTGGCCTTACATGGAGTGCCCTGACTGGACTGAGGCCGACGAGTGGCTTCGACAGGCTCATCGGGATAGATGGCTACTTGGCCAGAAGGTCGAGATTAGAGAGTACCAGTTTTATTCTTGCATCCTATGGTAGTTTAGCCTAGTACAGGACATTCTAGAGATCCCCTTTGTCTACAGGTGCTTGGCTTTAGAGACACATCTTCCATGGATCCAGCCTTTGGCTCTAGGGGATGAGCCAGATGATTTCTAGGAGACTAGAGTTGACCAAGCTATTACCACTCTAGCATATGACAGATGGTGGTTGATGCTATGGTGGCATGGATCAAGACCTCTGGGCAGAGTTGATGATCAGGCAGAGGTAGTGGTGGATCCTGATGGGTGTAGGGTGCACCAATAGATAGAGGGTGGATGGGGCACAGAGGCCACCACTGAGGAGGCTCCTGGGGATGACCCAGATGATGAGGCTCTAGAGGAGGGTGAGGTTCCTCTTGATAGTGTAGAGGGGCTGCTCTTAGCTCAGGTTGCTAACTTGCAGAGTCAGCTTGGCAGATATCAGACTCAGTAGTGTGAGCGAGACACTACTATCGCCACTCTAGAGGTAAAGCTAGTTGACCGAGATAGGCAGCTAGCTAAGGCATAGGAGGAGATCACTAGTCTCATAGAGTGAGCTACAATAGTAGAGGCTCGAGTCTAGGAGCTCACTAGCACCCGTGATGTAGCAGTGGCACAGTGGGGTGAGGCAGTTGTAGAGAGGGACCTACTTAGGCTATAGATGGGAGACCCTCTATCCTCTCAGGTTGTCATGGGACCTCCAATCGCTCCACTAGTCATAGGTGTGGATCCTATGGCAGAGATCAGGTGACTCACTTCTCTCGTAGAGGAGAGAAATGACCGATTGGATGTGAGGGCAGCTCGCATCTCTCAGCTAGAGGGCTTCATCGAGCTGAGGAGTTTATAGGTTCCAGAGGACAGGCAGGCTGTAGGGTCATAGAGGACCAGGACCAGGACTACAAGGTAGTCCTCAACGAGTTCCAGCCATCGAACTCATAGGACCAAGCGGACTCACCGATATTCTAGCACACATGGAGCCAGCTCTCATAGGAGCCATAGGGATACAAGCGGTGATTCGTAGGCTGGGGGTACAGGCCCTCCTTAGTACACATTTTTTGATATATGTATTGTACCATTTTTGAGTGTAAGGTCGAGGACCTACACAGTTGTAGCCTGCGGGTATTTTTGTACTCCCGATGTACTCTGAGACACATATTTATATATGATATGACTGATCATTTTATGGCTCATTATTGTGTACTCATTTATTTTTTATTTTATGTTTATGTGATGCACATGGATGCAATGCTTATGTTATGTTGATGCTATATGATGTGATGTATGGATGTCATGCACTAGATAGCTATTTAATTTATGATGATGATATGCAATGATCTAGATGCTTAGATGTGCTTTTTATGATGGATGCATATGGATGCAATGTTTTTCTTAATGCATATTTGATATTGCTTTATTGTATGCATTAATGTATGTAATGATTTATTTACATGATGCTAATCTAATGTAAATGAACCTGTATGCTTTAATCACTTAAAACATAAGGAATGAATGCAAATATGTTTATCAATCTAATGGATGACACCACAGAATGTATAAAAATCATGAATGTAATTGAAAATCCTTAAGATAAGAATTTAATCAATTAATCACCCATATATGAAATGCAGTTGTTATGATGCGAATGATATAATGTGTCATTCGATTTTCTTTTGCAAAATTTGAAAAATATGCACGATATAGTCAGTGGCCATCTAAATATTATTTCTAATATCCATCTGGTATCTATCCTATATGTTGATTGTGCTTTATATAATGATGTATCATGGATTCGATACTTTGCAATTTGATGATTTATATGGTTGCGATATTTGACATTTTGTTGCTATGGGAGAAATTTTTGAGGTTTTCCATGAGACTCAAACACCCTAATAGACTTATCAAAAGTTGCATACTAACCACACTAGACTTTTGAGATAAAAGGCTTTTGCTAGGATAGGCCCTAATTGTTCATTATCCCTGTGTGTGCACATGATTATTTTAAGATAAGACACGAGCATTCCCCGATGTCAGGCAGGATTATTTCAGCCCATTGCTAAGATAGGGGTTCCACAAATGTCTTATCCAATCCCAAGTTTAGATTTTAGTTGGACTAAGCCACTAGGCAATGCAGGACACCTGAAGCTAGCTCTTCCACATTCAAACATTGGTCTTGTTCATAAGCGAGGTGCTAATGCGTCAGACATATCATCATACGTAAGGTACAGTAGTGCCGACAATTCTAGGGATTCAAGCTCATTCCTTTCTATCATTCAATTTTTGGGATACTTGCTCATATGTAGTGAAGCAAGGGAGTTGATTCCATCTTCATTTTGAACTATCTTTGGATCTTCATTTGATCTCTCTTCAAACTGGATTTTGGATCTTCATTTGATCTCCACTCAAACTTTGATTTATGATCTTCATTTGATATTCACTTTGAACTTTGATTTAAGCCTATTTTCTGATCTTCACTCGATCTTCACTTTTTGACATTTACATTTGATAATTTTCTTCAGAAACTTTCCTTTGGGGGGATTTACTTGGGAAAATTGTTTTTGGTATATCGATTGAGAATATCGATCTTATGATATCAATATGGGATATCACTCTAGGGAGTCGATCTATGATATCGATCTAGGGTATCAATCATGAGGATTGATGTGGGATATCACTATGGGATATTGCTCATTTTATCATAAGCAAGGGATTCTGAATAGGGAACTAACTTGTCCTTTTTCCAACTACCAATATTTCCCATACCATCCACACAGAGGGATAAGCAAGAATAACTCTTTTTACTTTAGGATACCCGGTCCTGCTTCATGGCTTTCATCTTCCCCTAGTCCTTATTAGGATTGTTTAAATTTGTTGATTAGTGATAGGCTTCTGATATGCTAAGGGCTATACTAACTGAACCTTAGCTACAAAAGCAAAGCAAGCTTTCTACCAACTCTTGATAAGACCACTAGGTATGGCTGAATGACCGAAAAACCCTAGTATATCTCCATAGCAACATTACAAGTTGTGTTGAAAAACACAATTACTCACATGAATGATGGATCATGATAAATGCAGAGATGCATGATTTAAACACAAACATGGTGTCATTTGTAAGATTGACAAACATAATCCCTCCTACTACGGAATGCAACGGATGACGAATGCCTATATGCAATGTAGTAATGCAGCGAATGCATGTGTAAATGCAAAATGAGAATGCAAAATTCAAATGCAAATGCAAATGTTTTTGGATTATATGCTTTACCATTTTTTTGGATTTTATTGATTTTATAATTTTTATGGGTTTTGAGCCTCATAATTGACCAAACGATGAGTACATGCCTCTGGAGCCTTTATATTGACCAAGCAATTTTGAGAATCCTTGGAGCCTTTGGGTTGACCAAGCAGTTTTTAGAAACTCTTGGTGCCTTTTGAGTTTGACCAAAGGGCTTATAGATGCCTTTGGAGCTTTTTAGGATGACTGAGCGATTATAAGCAAACCCTTAGGGCCTTTAACTGACATGACCAAGTAGTTTTAAGAACCCTTGGAGCCTTTTGGGATGACCAAGCAATTTTAAACAAACCCTTAGGTCCTTTGAATAACATGAAAAAGCAGTTTCAAGAACCCTTGGAGCCTTTTGGGATGACTCAATAGTTTTAAACAAACCCTCGGGGCCTTTGAATGACATGACCAAGTGGTTTTAGGAACCCTTGGAGCCTTTTGGGAAGGGCATGCTGCCCTATATACCCCTAGTGAGTGTGCCATTCGACGATGGTGAGGGAGGTGCAATACCTCTAGATTCCTCATTTTTCCTTATCGAATTTGGCGTGGCTGGTGGGAAAGGTATGCTACCTTGAAGACCCCCAGCGTGCATGCTATTTACTAAAAAGTAATCAGCTTGTTTAGGAAGAGTGATAGAACTCGACTCCCCCAGGTGAATATCGAACCTCATCGGTGTGCCTATGCTTTGGCATGGGTGAACGAGAGAACCATCCTCATGGATCTCATCTCATTCTACTAGGTCTTCGATGACCCTCTTAAATGACTGGCAACTCCGAATATCATGTCCATGCACTCGATGATACACACAAAAGGGACCCCTATTAGGTGACCCAGTCTCGGATGCCCTATGCTTGACTTTGGGTAATATGAATGCCTGTGCCTCATGTAACTTTTGAAACAAAGTTAGAGTAGTCATCTGAAATGAAACTACTCATTGCACTAGCCTATTGGGCCTACGAGGCGACTGACGACTTCGAGGTCACTCTTGAGGAGGTGTGACCTCCACTTCAGCATGTTGGGGCACTCTAAGAGAACCATCTACATGATAAACCCCCTTATCTATCATATTTTGCACCACACTCTTAAATTCATGACAATATCAAATGCCATGACCCTCTATTCGATGGTAGAGATAGTAGTGATGCTCCCTGTAACCCATAGGTTTAACTCTATTTGGGTTTAGAGGGATGACATTAGGCAAGGTGATGACCTTAGCCTCTTGCAACTTCTGAAAGATATCATACATAGACTCTTGTAATGGAGTCCCACTATGTTGCGACTATTTTGGGCTCTTGCCCCACATTGGTTTGCTTTGAGAATCCAATGGTTGGGTTGGCCGCATGGGCTTTTGCTTTCACTGAGGCTTTTCTTGTACTTGCATAGGAAGCGATTCATCCTCAGGCAAGGGTTGCTTTTGTAATTCCATATTTTCAATCCAGTTCTTGATAAAATGCAACGCCTTATCTTGCTCATCCATTCGATGCTCCATCCACTCTAGACGGCTTAAAATGGATCGCAATACTGACAAAGAATTCATATGTATTTCCAATGATTGATTCGAAATACCTTTGTCATTTGAAGGAAATAGAAAAGTGGATGCTATGGATCCATTAGGTAATTGCAAATCACCTATTTCCTTCACTTGAGTTGATGTGGAAGCTTCTTGATGACACACTTCATCAATGCTATCCACATGCTCCTGCATATGACTCAGCTCAAGCTCTTGTTTCACTTCGTTGTGTTGAATTGTGTCCCTCTAGGTACCCCCAATATGATATGAGGAACCTACTTGTTTGTGCTCTCGAGATGGTGCCATGAGAAATGAGTCAGGAGTGACTAATTTCAAAAGTTCTAGCCCTGGCAATGTGAAAACACCACTGGATTGCCCCATCTCTGGCTCTATGTGATTAGGAATCACTTGATCTTCTGGCCTAATGTTGACCATCCCCACAAACTCATGAGAAAACTCTACAACTTAATTTTTCATAGGTAATTCATCAACATACTGAGGTTGTTCTATTTCAGTCGTGATAACTGAACCTTCCTCATGCTCATACGATGTCTCTAGGATAGGATCCATAGGTGGAGACTCGATGAAAAGTTGACCTAGATCCTTAGTGGACTCTATGGTGGGCAGCATCATAATGCTGGCCTCTATAAGCTCTTCATATTCACCATAGTCCTCGTGAGAACTATCTGGTGACATGTCGGATGAAGAGGGTGTGATACACTCGGGTGCATCCATGACCATGCTAGGTTCTTCCTCCTTGATAGGAGTGTGAAGATCCTCTAATGATACCTCTGAAGTGGCTGTGAGCAACTCCGTAAGGGCATTCATTAATCCTTCCCTGCTAAGCGGTGTCGAGAGTGCAGGGGTTGTAGGTGACTCCACAGGTGATAGCGGTGGGGATGGTAACTCCACCATAGTCTGCGAGGCTGCATCCACACTTTGGATAGGCTCATCCAATTTAACTTGCAGATGCATAGGCGCCTCACCTGGTTCCTACGGATGATCCTCAAGCTTATAATATTTGAAGGGATCTGGGTCCGCCTCAACTACATGAACTTCACCTCCATGGGTGTACTTAATGCATTGATGCACTATTGATGGTACGCACTCCATGGCTCTTATCCATGGTCTTCCAAGCAACATATTATATTGTCTTGATCCCTCTAAAACGTAGCACAATGTAGGAATAATATTTTGTCCCACCTCGATGGGGAGGACTATTGTGCCTATTGTAGGGGATTCCACATCGTTAAAGGCTTGCAATATGAAATTTGTTTCCTTGATGTGGGATGGTGGAATTTTGAGATGTTTGAACGCTGAGGTGGTAATGATATTAATCGAAGATCATGTATCCACCAACACTCGCTTATACGCAATATGTTGTATCCTCACTATGATATGCAATGGAGGATCAGATTCCCTGATAGGGATAGGTTTGACTTCTTATTTATGGAAAGTAATCACAGGTTCCTTATATGGTGGAATAGATTGTATATACCCCAAGGATTGTGATGACTTTCGAGCATTGACACTGCTCACCTATCGGACTTGACTACTCTCGACCTCATGCTTACGCATGGGATCCCTAGATGTCTCTTTCTATTGCTCTTCGATAACCCTAGGCATGTCTATCTGTCTAGAAGAATGGCTATCTACTTGCTTAAGTGGCAACTCTTGACGATGCACTGGGTGCATCGCGTTGACTTGTTGCCTAAGCACTCTAGGTATGAGCTTCTTTTTAGAAATTACCTCACATGATTGTTCTTCACATGCTTTCTATTGGTAAATCCTCTCTTCACGTCGTTGGAGCTCATCCAACCTTTGTTGATGCACTCTCTTTCTCTCTGTGGACTCACGCTCTAGGTGCTTACATTGACGATGTGCCTCCTCCAATTGATCTTGGAGTAGTTGCCTCTCATGGGTTGCATGAGACTCAGATTCCCTATAGGACTGACTCATGGAGTACGATCCACAACTCTCTATCTCCCTAGGCAGAGACCTAATGACTTGGGTTCTCACCATATGTGAAGAAACCCCATGATCTGTATGGGTGAACCCCCTGCGTGATGAAGGGAGCTCACGATGACTATCAGAGTATCATGCTAGGAGGATTGGATCCTCAGGTGCATGATGAGTGTGATGCCTAGCAAGGAGGTGTACGAGGTTTGAAATATCCTTAGGAGAACATCGAGAGTGTTCAGAGCCCCTCCATGAACTCTCTGACTCATTAGCTCGTGATCATGAGCGCTTTATAGTCATCATGATGAACTCGACTAAACAAGACTCGAGAGGTTTCCTCTCTTACTAAAAATTGTGGCCTCAAGGAGGGCCTTATCTTGATGAATTAAGCAATAAAGAAGCATACAAAGTAAACAATGTGATTATCTCCTTTACATTTTAAAATTTGAGCCCTAAACTGTTTGATGTGTTTCAATGATTTGTTGTATCAATGTAGAAACTCTTATCGTGTTTTGCAAAACTTGTTGGATTTTATTCTCAGTTTAATGGCTTTCACATGTACGCTCGTAGCTTGACAACTTGGCTATGAACTCCAAGTCATGTAATCCAACCTATAATGTGTGGTAATGAAGCCCACACACGGTCAGGGAGCACAAGTCCTCCCAGATCCTCACCCATTTTCCCCTAGTCAATGTTATACCCTCCGAAGAGAATACATGCAAATTTTCTAGGGTACGAAAGGTTCTCAAATCTGGTATTGGTCTAGTATCCAAAAGGTTCATGGGATTTGGGCCAACGGATGGAAGTTACGCCCACTATCATTGAACCCTACTAGTGGTTGGATGTCAAGCCCAACTCACTAGCGTTTAAGTGCCAAGTGGTGTGTGTGGTTCCTTTTAATGTACATAAAATAAATGCATCATATAGCATACATGCTCATTTTCTAAATGCTATGCAAATGAAAGAACATTTCAAATTCAGAAAATGCAAGCTATTCTAGATGCTCTTTAAGACTATGCACATTACGATGATAATTGGCCACTAATTGGGCCTCACACATGCAAACCATCCACACAAATTCTATCAAGCACACTGGATTCTAGGGTGGATTACAATCAGAGATCCACTATTCCTAGCAGCGCCTTTCTAATGACATGAAAGATAAATGCAACTAAGACCTAATTCATTTCCATTTTCTTTCTTATTTTCTTAATTGCATTCAAAATTTAGCTTTCTAGAAAACACAGAGATAGAAAAAAATGACAGAGAGTGAGAAGTAGGTCCTACCTCAAATCCTCATCTGATTTAGCTTTATCCCTCTATTGTCTGCTATGTCTATTGGAAACCGTAGGTCTGGGTTGTGGTTCTAACTGTGGCCCGTGGGTTGAACCTATGGTTCAATTGTTGGCCCATAGTTGGTAGCTGTGGTTTGTACCTGCAAGTCACAAAAACCAAAAAACATAGTCAGATGCTAGAATTGGGAGTTCCACCGTGATCGCCTTCTGATCCAACCAAAAAGTGTGCACCCATCTACTATACTATGTCGTATTCATTCATTCAAAGCATAAATTGACAAGATTGCATAGATTCAATGAAATAGACTTTCTTGTATTAATATTTATAAAGAATCTCGGTTACAATAATGCCCCTCTTAGGGTCACCCAAATGACGATACGATTAATACAATGCCAAAGCCCTCAACAGGGTAGGTGCACTAATAGTGCTTTTCACTTGGTCACAAACTGCTCTAGGGTGGAGGTGCCCTCTTCTTCACATTGGGGAAGGAAGTTGATGGTTGGTTCTCCTTTGAAATTGTTCCCTACGGTCAAGAAACAACATAGAAGTGTCAAAAAGATAGGCAGCCTCTCATGATGAGGCCCTTTTAGGAAAATTGCATAAAGACACCATTAAGCATGCATAATCAAGAAAACATGAAAAGTGCTTCTAAGCTATGTTAATTGCATCAAGATTCATATAATAGCATAAATAAAGACAGTAGCTACACTATGCATGGATCAATTGTGTAAAAGAAAGCATGAAACGTGCATAAAGAATCCATTTATGTCCTAATTGATGATTAACATAAAGAAACTAATCTAACCTAATTCTATCGGTCAAAAGTCTACTAAACTGCAATTAAACCATGAAAATAGCTAATCTAAGCTAATTAACTAGACAAAAATGAAAAGGGGAAGGTGGTGATACCTCTGCTGCAAACCGTAGCTCTGGTGAGTGGTCTGCACTATAAACCATGGCTGAAATCCATGGTTAGCACTATGATAGGTTTACCCTCAATTCCAAGGGCAGTGGGCTTGACCTCCTTGTCCAATTGATGTTCAAGGGTCGCCTTCAGTGTCCTTCTAACTGATTTGGTGGTTGATTCATTGTGAATAGGGCCTCTATTTGCCTGAATTTGTGTTTCTTGGCTCTTCTAGGCTCCTAGGACTTCCATGGAAAATTGATCTTTGGGTGAATAGCAAAGTGGCCTTCTCTAATGCATGAATTCAGTATGCAATTCGATAGGGATTCCTTTCTCATTGATCAATTAACTCTCTATAAGTATTTCGACAACGCTTCACTATCAAAATCCTCTATATCTTCTCCCCATTTGGAGGGGGTATTTATAGGATGCCCTAGGACTGGGGGTGGCTTCTTGGAGAAGCCAAGATCAAGAAGAGGTGGTTAGGATAGTTGGAATGGAAGCCTCTAGAATCTTCCATCCATTAACCACCTTCTTCTAGATCAAATGGTCATTCAAACCGATTTGGCTCGGATTGAAGGCCAACTAAACTTTAGTTAAAATTGTAGGTCACAACTATGGTCTAGACTATAAACCCTAGGTCTCAGCTATGGTTCAACCTATAAACCATAGGTCTAGGCTACGTTTCAGACTGATTAGGCCAAGGAGCCCAAATTGAGTGGTTAGAACCACTACTCTATCTTGGAGTCTATCCAAGATCCTCCATATGGTCTTGTAGCATGTCCATATGAGTAGTCGCCCTCGACATGACATATTTTAGGTGTCTACACAATGATTCCATAAGGCACATTATTCAACAAGATCTAATCACCCCATAACATATGATATGAATTCACCATCCAAATAAATATGCATTCCACAAAAAGTGTTCCCAAAAACATATAATACAAAAGGTAAAAGCCATGTATATATATGTATAAATATCATATGTACAATGAGTGCCAAAAGGTAACATACACTAGAGCACCAAGGCTCATATACAAAAATTCATATAAGCACTAGCTACACCCTCCAAGAGGACTCCTATGAATTAGAAGGATCCCTAGAACTAGAGCTATGCCTAGAATCGCTATGCCTAAAAACCTCAGATATAGATGAGGTTGGAGGATCAAGAAGTAGAATATGATTCTCCATCAAACTATCCTCCAATTCCATAGATATACCTATGCCAAGACAAAAGGCATGCTATATCTATATTATGATGATGCTCCCTATCTGTTAGCTCTACCTAGAGCCTTTTGATCCTCTCATATTGATCCATCACCATCGCATCCCGCTTTGCTACCTACTACTCCAGCCTAGCCCAATCCTCCCCACTCTGATCTAGAGGCCCATCCAGAGTCTCATCCACATCATCCCCATCTCCACCATCTTCCCTACTCTTAGAAGCCTACATAGTCATAGGTAGGACTCCTCCTTTGACTATATGATCAAAGGTACCAATAACACTTGTGGACATCATGGATCCCCTCATCTTCAACCTCATACCCATATCCACTAGCTGCTAGTAGATTCGATGCCCATGGTGGCTATGAAGTGAACCACACATCATCCTCCAAAGTAGTCCTTGAATCATCCAAATCTAGGAGATCTATCTCTTTTTCACCCTCATATATCACCCTCCATGGCTTCACACATGGTATCCTTGTATCATCCTGATGCATCCTATAGATCACTAGCTCATCGAAACCCCTTGCCTCAGGCCAAAATATTAAAGAACTCATGAGAACTAAAAATACTCAACACTCACTTTGATATCTCCCAACCACCCACCTAGCCTACTATACCCACCATAGATTCTCTCCATATTTGGTCCATCTGCTACCCCACCATGGCCTCCATATCACTTGGGTGGATGTTAGTCCAACCCACAAATCCTAGTACCATTGTCTTGTCCACATAGGCTAACTCAGTTGCACCTCCTCAGCCACCACCCATCTCCTCACGTAGGGCTACTCCCTACCCAATCTTGCCACTAGTAAGCCTTTCGATTGAGCCACACTAAAATGCTCCCATCCCCAACACTGCAATAGCAAGCTACATCCTAATACCTTCCTTACCCACCTTCTCACCTCATATTGCTCTCTATATGCCTACACTAATAAGGTAGGATCCCATGCACACACCTAGTGCATAGTAAGCATATCACTCACTAACCCTATCAGGTTCCAAGGGAACCTACACCCAGTATTGTTTAGGGTCATGATGTTGAACAACATGAACATCACCAAAATATGGAGGGCATACAAATCCTTGTCCACATACATGGAAAAGTAGGTAATACCCCCATTCTCTACCCTCACAACCTGCCAGCCATCGCCAAACATATTCTTCATATCGATCCCTCTATCATGTCCAACCTTGATGTGAATCCCCTCCACTGGCACCTTAAGGATGTAGTATACATCCTCAAGAGTAATAGTCACCTATATACTGGGGACCTAAAATGTTCCCCTATCTAGATCCCACCTCTCCACAAAGGCAGAGAGGTATCCCCTAGCCACCATCCAGCTTTACCTAGGTGTATACTAATCCACTTTTTGAGGCATCAGTTTGACCTTCCTCTCATATGTCCATTCCCCAACCTTCATATTCTCCTACCACTTCATACACATCCACATACACTAACCCCTTGTATGAATCACATGTAAATACTACTTTACAAGTTTTAGCCTCCCAAGTTACCATACAAACTATAAATTGTCCCCTCGCCACATCTTCCATACCATCCACTTCTATACCCTCCACTTCTGATAGAGATATTAATGAAGTATGGGAAAATTTGAAAAAATTGCTTAAGAAACATCAAAATTCTCAACAACAAGTGCAAAGGAGCCCTAAGCATTTACCAATATCTACTCAGACTATCCTCATTAATCAAGGTCCATCATGGACACCATAGTATTTTGTGGTTTCTATCCTTGTTCTTGCACCAAGTCATACTAATACCCATCCTATTTCCATCGGCCAACCCATCCATGCAACCAAATATAGGAGGGGCTAGCACCAAAAATCCTCCTAATCAAGTCAATCATTTTCAACAATACCAAGGGTTTCTAGGGGCCATCCATGTGGTCACTAGAGGTCAAAGAAAAAACCAAAACAATGCAAGCCAACAACCTCAAGCGTATCACAACCTCCCACATCGCCATCCATTCTGATTTCCCCAAATCCTTCACCACCAATCCACATTCCTAGTCAATCAAATCCACCTATTCCACCAATCAATCACCCCCACAACTAGTTATCTCATTAAGTAGCTGGTTAACCATAAGTCTAAATATGAGTTAATTTAACAATCTTCCACACATTGTGAGGCATTAATGGATATTATCAAATATATTGAAATAAAATCTCAAGATCCTAATGCCTTCAACAACTTTGTAGAGAGAACTCAAACATGCATGGCTCCTTCTCAACAAGTGCAAATGAACCCTAAGCCTTTACCAATATCTACTCAGACTATCCTCATTAATCAAGATCCATCATGGACACCATAGTCTTTTGTGGTTTCTATCCTTGTTCCTGCACCAAGTCATACCAATACCCATCCTATTTCCATTGGCCAACCCATCCATGCAACCCAATATAGGAGGGGCTAGCACCAAAAATCCTCCTAATGAAGTCAATCATGTCCAACAATACCAAGGGTTTATAGGGGCCATCCATGTGGTCAATAGATGTCAAAGAAATAACCAACAAAATGCAAGGCAACAACCTTAAGCAAGTTTCTCACAACCTCCCACATCACCATCCATTCAAATTTCCCCCAATCCTTCACCACCAATCCACATTCCTAGCCAATAAAATCCACCCATTCCACCCATCAATCACCCCCAAAACTAGTTATCTCATTAAGAAGTTGGTTAACCATAAGTCTAAAGATGGCTTCCACCAAATTGTCAATGTATGAGTTAATTTAAAAATCTCCCCCACATTGTGAGGCATTAATGGATATTATCAAATATATTGAAATACAATCTCAAGATCCTAATGACTTCAACAACTTTGTAGGGAGAACTCAAACATGCATGGCACATTCCATAACATTCTATGAATTTTATATTAAGCCAATCTCATCGAACTCGCTAGACCCTCCATTGCATATCATGACTATAATTGACAAGAAGCCTTTCAAAATAATTCTAATTGATATTGTTTCCTCTATCAATATCATCACCATGTCCATCCTTCATCATTTGAGCCTTCTTTTATCTCATATCACCAAGTCATAATTCACCCTAAAAGCATTCAATGATGTTTTGTATTCTATAGTTGACACTATTGTTTTACCCATTGAAGTAGGGTTTAAAATATTGCACACTATGTTTCACATCTTCGAAGGATCCATGGCATATAATGTACTCCTTGGAAGACCTTGGATGAGGGATATGAGATGTGTTCCTTCAATACTACACCAATGTTTAAAGTACATTCATGAGGAATAGGTACATTGCATACCAGTAGACATCCAACCCTTTAAGTATTGCAATTTTATTTAAAATCCTTATGAATCCATTCTTCCTTCCACCCACCTTTTCCTATCCCCATAATCCAATCCATCTTCCACTCTATCAATTTCCTCATAAAATATCCCATTCTTGAGGATCTCCCTATAACTAATCCCCATCAAGCTTCCATTCCCCCATCATATTCATCATTGACTATATGCACATGTGGTCATAGTAAATCCACATCATCAACATCATTGCCATCCACTTCATCATCATCATCAATCCAACAAACTTTCCAATACAATCCATTGCCATCAACCAATGTTTCACAAGTTGAGGTGACAGATTGTGATATGTCTTCACCTCCACCAATTCCTGAGCCATCATCCAACCATGGTCCTTCCACGTCATCCCAAGTTGAGGTCCACATCAGTAATCCTAGTATTGGTGAATATGTGGTCCAAGACATCACCGTCACACCGCTCACCATTCCTAATGCTAAGGATTTTTGTCACCCACATGATCCACCCTTATCCATAGGAGCGGAGTATGACATGGGTTCAGATCCAAATAGCATAAATTTTGTATATGTGGGAATTTATTCTTCATCCAATTTAGCCCCCCTAGAAGAAACCAAAGAACCAAAACTTGCCAATATTCCAAACATGTCGGGATTTCCATCTCACTATTTTCACATAGTCAATTGGAAAGTTCATGGCCTAGGATTACATGAATAGGGAGTGCTTCAGCCTATTGATGTTCCATATCAATAAGTGTATGACCGTTCAGGTCTAGGTTACCATCAACTTTCCACCACCTCCTCTCTTAAACAAGACTTACAAAGGCTTAATATAAATTCAAGAGAAGAAGCCCTCCATTACGATAATTCCAATGATGAAATTTATAAATAATTTTAACTCATGTAAATAATTTTGGATGAATCTAAAGAGGAATAAGAGCCCATAATTCTCCATACCGAACAAGATGAGTTTTACCTCAGAATGTTCCCCATCCATGAGCCCATATTTCGCTTGCTTCTTACACAAGAGAAAAATGACCCTACCGATGAGCCACCACCTCCATTCCATTAAGCATTTTCATAAGCCAAACTTGTAACATATGTACATAAAACAAAAACAATGGTTTTCACCACTACCAAATAAAAAAAAACATTGTATTTTTTTGCATTCCATGTATATATAATTTTAAATGCATTTATTCATGTTACTGGTTGTTGTCTAAGTTTATGAAGCTCCTAGAACTAGTTCTTAGGTTCCATCCATTTTATTTGATCTTATCCACTTTGCCCATAAGTCAACATGAATCTTGTTGATTTATTCACCCCACTCTGTAATCCATACAATCTGGCTAAACCAATTCCAATTGTCATAAGTATCATTGATATGGATTGTATTTCCTTGCCTCAATCCTTTTTTAATTTTATATTTTACAAGGAATTGTTAAGGGCTTCATCCAACAACATTCCTCCATCCTCTCTTCCTTTGCCTTCACCCTCACCTTTGGATCCTGAGATTTTCCAGGCAAACATATATGAGGATAAGTCAAAATAGTTTGATGACATCCTAGATGATATTAATATGATCCCTATGCCCCATAAACTTGAGGAAGGTTTCCAAATGTCCATCGAAGATACCATTGATGTGGACCTTAGTTCAGACAAAGACAATACCCAAATTGTCAAAATTGGTAAAATTCTATTAGCTGATGAACAAGAGAAATTAATTGCTCTCCTCCAAAGGAAGAAGGGTATTTTTGCATGGTCTTATAAATACATGCCTATTATTGATCCTATCTTGGTTTTCCATAATCTCACCTTACATCCTGATGCTAAGTTGGTCAAAAAAAACTTAGGAGAATGCATCCTACCATGGCCTCCTTGGTAACAATAGAGCTTCAAAAACTCTGAAACATGAACTTCATAGTTCCTATTGACTATCCTAAGTGGCTTTCAAACATGGTACCTATTCGACAGGGTGATACACATTAGAAATAATTTTTGATATCTTAACAAAGTGTGTCCTAAGGATGACTTCTCTCTCCCAAACATTGATACTCTTGTCAAAACTTGCATTGCCCATGAAATTTTTTCACTCATGAATGGTTTTTCAAGATACAACCAAATTCAAATAAAACCTGATGGGAAATTTTTCTTTCAAGGTGATACCCTTTGGCATAAAAAATGTAGGTGCCACTTATCAATGTGCCATGAAATACATTTTCCCTAACTACATGCATAATATTATCGAAGACTATGTGGATGATCTCTTGGCTAAATCTAAAACTCGACAAGAGCACATTGTTGTACTGGAGAAAGTTTTTGACTAACTTCTAGAGCATAAGGTAAGGTTGAAATCTAAGAAATGTGTCTTTGGTGTTACCTTGAGAAAAATCCTAGCGTTAATTATCTCCAAAAGAGGCATTGAGGTGGATCCAAACAAGGTCAAAGCCATCATGGAGATGCCTCGCTTAGTTTACAAGAAAATATCCAATCGATCCATTGTTTCATTACACAAATTTATGATAAATTTAGGCCATTCAATCGCCTACTACAAAATGGGATGCCATTTTCTTGGATAGATGAGTATCAAAAATCCTTTGATGACATTAAGCAATACCTAGCTTCTCCACCAATATTAGCTCCTCCTCATCCGGGGGTCCCTTTCTATATTTATACTTTAGAAATGGACTTGACATTAGGGACAATGCTTGCACAAAATAATGATGAAAATTGAGACCAAGCTATCTATTACATTAGTCAAACATTGGTAAGATATGAAAATAGATACACCTATGTAGAAAACTTATGCTTAGTAGTGGTTTTTACCACTAAGAAAATTCAACATTACATGCTTAGTCATACAACATATCTCATAGCTAGAGAAAATACTCTACGTTATATGATATCTCGCACTTACAATAACACTTGCAACACTAAATGGGTAATGTGCCTTACTAAATTCCACCTTGAATTCATTATCCAAAAATACATTAAAGGTCAGGTAATAGTCGATCAACCAAATATATGAGGGGCTAAGCACAAAGAGCCATAGCTGAAGCCCATGATGGTACTTTTGGTGGTCATTTTGGTGGAATCTCCATTGCAAAGCGTATTTTACACATGGGTTATTATTGGACCACAATGGAACGTGATTGTTGCACTTATTTCAAACATTACAAAAAGTTTCAAGAACATGCTAATTTAACTCATGTACCATCACAAGCTTTACAACCTATTTAAATCCTTTGGCCCTTTTCACAATGGGGTCTAGATATAATTAGAAACATTTTTCCTTCTTCCCTAGGAAAACATATATTCATCATCACAACCACTGAATACTTCACGAAGTGGGTTGAGGCAATTCCTCTAACCTGTATGACAAGACCTATAATTGTGGAGATTATACTTCACCATATCATTTGTAATTTTGGTATTCCCTCAAAAATAATCTCTAAAAATGGTAAGTATTTAAAGAACAAGGATGTTCAAGCACTTTGTGATAAATATAACGTTCAACATAGTTTATCGACTCCTTATTACCCATAAGCAAATGGATAAGTTGAATCTTTCAACAAGACCTTAATTGCTATTCTCAAGAAACTTATTAAAGAGATTGACATACACAAATTCCCTTGGAATTATGGGCTTATATAACAAGCATTTGCATGCCTACAGGGGAAACACCATTTTTATTGGTCTATGGAGCTTAAGAAATCATGCCTCTTGATCTCAATATACCCTCCTTATGAATTTATTTACAATAATTCATGGATGACAATACTGCTAGACAAGCACATCATGACCAACTCACACTTCTTGATGAGATATGAGTCAATACTTTAGAGAATTTACGAGTTTATCAAGACCACCTAAAGTATTCTTACAACACCAAAGTTCATCTATGTGAATTCCAAGTAGAAGATCTTGTCCTTAAAGAGACCCAATAAAACACAAATGCATTGTTGCATATTCGTGATAAATTTGTAGCTAATTGGTTGGGTCCATATATTGTTACTCAAAGAATGGGTAATGACACTTATAGGATTGCTAGTCTAAAGGGAGAGTGAAACATCCATGGACTATGGATTTAGCCTCCACCAGAGCTATAAATGTTTGAATAGCAGTGGAGTATGCTCATGCATGGTGAAACATCTCTTTTAAAGAGACCTTTGACCACTCATATGGACTTGGTCTCATCCATTATAGGTTTACCCAATTAATTCAAGATGACTTAATTAAATCACTTGTACACACATTGGTTCTTAATTACCTCGAGTCATTTCCATGTTCTTAATTTAGTAAATGAATTCATTGCACACACATGTGGTCCTAGAGAAATTAGGAAGTTTTAATGAGTTTGTTTGATACCACTAGTATATCTGAGTCTCTGCAAAACAATAATTTTTCCATAACAACATCATATCTCCTTCCATATCAACATCCATATCTTATTCCATATCAACATCCATATTCATATCACATACCATCAAGTTTGGTGCTCCTGATTAAACAACAATGCTAAAACATGGCCAAGCAAATTCTAAAACTGTGAATGATCATTAGAACATCTATATTCCCTACCTTACATTAATCATTCATAACATATCATATGCATTCATAATACAAATAAAAATGCATTCTACAAAAAGCATTCACACAAACATATAACACAAAAGGTAAAAGCCATGTATATATATATATATATATATATATATATATATATATATATATATATATATATATATATATATATATATATATATATATATATATATATCATATGTACAATGAGTTCCAAAAGCCAACATACACTAGAGCACCAAGGCTCATATGCAAAAGTGCATCTAAGCACTGGCTACACCCTCCAAGAGGACCCCTATGAATTAGAAGGAGCCCTATACCTAGAGCTATACCTAGACTTACTATGCCTAAAAACCTCGGATATAGATGAGGTTGGAGGATCAAGAAGTGGAATATGATGCTCCATTAACCTATCCTCCAATGCCTTAATATACCTATACCGAGACCAAATGTGTGCTATATCTACATTATGATGATGCTCCCTCTCTATCAGCTCTACCTAAAGCCTCACAATCCTATCATCCTAAGCCATCACCATCACATACCGCTCTTCTACCTACTACTCCAGCCTAGCCCAATACTCCCTGCTCTGATCTAGAGGCCCATCTAGAGTCTCCTTCACATCATACCCTTATCCACCATCTACCCCAATCTTAGAAGCCTACCTAGTCATACCATTAGTCCTCCTCATTTGAATATCTGATCGAAGGTACCAATTCCACTTGTGGACCTTATGGGTCCCCTCATCCTCAACCTCATCCCCATATCCACTAGATGTTAGTAGATTCAATGCCTATAGTGGATATGAAGTGAACCATGCATCGTAATCCAAAGTAGTCCCTACATCATCCAAATATAGGAGATATATATCCTTGTCATACTCATAGATCACCCTCCATGGCTCTGCACATGGTATCCATGTCTCCTCCTGATGCCTCCTATAGGGTACTAGATCGTCGAAAGCCCCTACCTCAGGCTAAACTAGCTAAGAACTCATGAGAACTAAAAATACTCAGGCTCACTCTGATATCTCCCATCCACCCACCTATCCTAGCAAACCCATAAAATATTCTCTCCATCTATGGTCCACCTGCTACCCTGCCATGGCCTCCATATCACTTGGGTGGATGTTATTCCAACCCATAAATCCTAGTACCATTGGATTATCTACACAGGCTAACTCAGCTGCACCTCCTTAGCCATCACCCATCTCATCATTGAGGGCTGCTCCCTACCCAAGACTACCATTGTTAAGCCTTTTGATTGAGCCACACTAAAGTGCTCCCATCCCCAAAATTGTAATAGCAAGCTACATACTAATCTCTTCCTTCCCCACCTTCTCACCTCATAGATCTATCGGTATGCCTACACTAATATGGTAGGATACCAGGCATACACCTACTGCATAGTGAGTGTATCGCTCACTAACCCTATCAAGTTCCAAGGCAACCTGTACCCAGTAGTGTTCAGGGCCATGATTTTGGCCAACACAAGCATCACCAAAACATGGAGGACATCCAAATCCTTATCCACATACATGTACAAGTAGAGAATACCCCCACTCTCCACCCTCACAACCTGCAAACCATCACAAAACATATTCTTCATCTCTATCTCCCTATCACATCCAACCTCAATGTGAATCCCCTCCACTGGCACCTTAAGTATGCAGTATACATCCTCAAGAGTAATAATCACCTCTCTGTTGGGAAGCTAAAATGTTCCCCTATATTAATACCACCTCTCCGCTAAGGTAGATAGGTACCCCCCATCCACCCTAATTATGTCAACCCTCGCTACCTCTGCTAGTCGCATAGCCTCTAGAAACTCCCAATCCTACTTCACCAGTGCCTTATTTATCGCAAGAATGAAATGCGAGAACTAGTTTTGAGACTCCAAAATCCTAAGTTGTAGCACAAAAAAAAAGCATTTGTCATTTAAAAATCATAAAAAAAAAATAAACACAAAAAAAAAACATAAATGTTTTGCACAAATAAGGATATTACCTCAACTACTTGCACTCTAGCTCTAGCCCCAACCTCTTCTCATTCCACTGCCATAGCTTCCATGCCCAAAATTCTTAACCTCACTCCACCAAAATCCACCCAAATCTCCTAGATGAAGCTTCTCCAAATCAAAAATGCATAAATGATCTTCATTTTCACCCAAGTAAGCTATTCATAGCTACTCCAGGTGCCTTGAGATGCCCATGGGTATTTCCTAGTGCACTTAAGTGCACCAGGGTATTTGTGAAGTACCCAAACACCAATAGGCATTTACGCATATCAAAAGTGCCAATCGACATTTGGCATCAATTTTGATAAAATATAAATTCTTACAATATAGTGGCTTTTCCCCACAAAATCACTTCATCTTGCATTCATGCATCTATTCCTTCATTTCATAAGGTTTTGTGAAGCTTCTAACTTATTTGGATGCATAATTTTTGTTTGCAACCACAAATTGCAAATCCATTTAAAAAGTTATAAAAGCACTCCAAAATGGTACAAATATTCACAAAATGACCATAATCATAATTCTAATATTTCATACATCATATTCACATCATCAATATCATTCCATATCATCATTTACATATTTTTCATGTTTAAACAACATTCAAGTGAACCTTGTATCTAGTGAGTTATTCTATACACTTGGCGATTACAGTGATTTGCATACATGCAATTTGATAATATGAAGAACCTACCATAAGGAAACTTGGTTATTTTCATCATTTCATATCCTTTTGTTTGAAATCAAATTCATATTTGGTACTTCATATTTTGAGTGAAATCTTGCTAATAACAATCGACAAAAAAACTATCATTGATGGCATAGTTTGTGGTCCTTAAAACATGGACAAAATCACATTTCATCATTCCACATCTCCTTGACAGTCATCATGGCAACTAGCCTTAACTAGGGTTATTGGTTTTGATCATAGGAATTATCTGATAGTCACTAGTTAGCCCTCTGAAGTTGACTATTTTTATTTTTTCTTGCATTTTCATCTTTGCATATCAATGATGTCAGAAGGCACATTATTCAACAACATTGAATCACCCCAAATTTGGTGCAACCACATTTGGTTTTTGATTTTCCCACAATAGGATACATCTTACATGATCATGGCATATATACTTGAAAAAAAACTCCCTTTATCTGTTGGGGCAAAAACAGACACATTTCTCATCATAGTTTTCAAAAATCCCTTCATATTTTGGGCAAAACAAACACATTTTCCATCACACTTTCACAAAACCCTTCATCTATTGGGAAAAAAATGGATGCAATCATTGAATATTTTCCACTAATCCCCTCACAACCATTGGAAAAAAATAGTATCACATTTACATCATCCACTATTCATTTGCATATATTTGTCAATTGGATCGTGAGATTCATCTGCAAACTAATTCACCAATTGGGGGGGTAAGCTATGTAAAATTCAAATTCTTTTGTTATTTTGTATTCAAGATCATGTTTTCATCCCTAGAGAATGTTGTTTTTGCACCTTTTGCAAATAAGTGTTGTATTTTTGCATTGTATTGTGTTTCACACAACGTAGTACAAAAGGGGTATCTGTAGACACAAAAATCTAGCCACTTGTCATCCATATAGGTTTTATCACCATTTCCACCATTTATTCATATATTTTTATATATTTATTTTATGTATATTTAAATATTAATATGTTATATATATTTAATAAATATATTTATATAAATGAATTGATACCAACAATATGATTTCACTTAATCCTATCCGTCCAACCATATCAATCCATGCCACACCCCAAATTTAATATCCACCCTTTGATATGCTTTTATCTCAACCACACAATTAGTTTCATTGAAACCCTAGCATACCCTAGGTTGGATTATTAATAGGAGCTATTTTGATGGCTCAACTCTTGGATCCTGAGTTGAAGTCTGTCTTGAGTTTCGTAGAGTATCCAAGTACTCTTGCCTTCCATCATCACTTGCAAATAATACCTGCATCTACCACCACCCCTCTCACTTAGCCATATATGCTTTTGTAAACTTTCCTTTCAACTATTGAATGCCCTCGGGCACTCCCTATCACCGCCAAGCACCTTCGGGTGCTTCTCCTTCATCGCCAAGTGCCTTTGGGTACCATACACCATTATTGAGCATCCATGAGCATTTTTTTTATCCTTTGAGCACCCATGGGTATTTTAGACTAGATCCTTGAAGACCTACTAGCTCTCGAGTCATGCTAGGCCATCACTGCACCAATCCACTAACAGATTACATCATATCAGAGAACGGTAGATAAGAAAGGTAAATCAAATTTATTTTGTTATATTTTATTATGCTAGTAGAATTTTTTCACATTTTGTTATTGCATAGATAGGGTTTGATCTTGATTTTTGAGGATATCACACTATGTAGCTCTCATTGTTATTACTAACTCATTTGCTATTTTCTTGTGTGTAGATCTGATAGCATTACACTAGCATTGGAAAACTGCTTAAAATGGAGTGGCCCAACATCGGATAACCAAAAGCCTGCTCATTTTTTTGGGAGCAAGAATGCATTCTAAAGACATCACCAACATTGTAGCTAGGGTTTTGAATAACCCTAGAATTGTGTATATTTGTATAAAAGAGTTCAAAGATTCTTTATTGTAACAATGGATTTTTGAGGCTCCCCCATTAATAAAAATTATTCATTGTGCAATATTGTCTTTTTGATTTCAATATATATCTCATTATTTGGTGTTACATTTTTTGTCTTCACATAAACACTTTGGTTGACATTAAGTGATTTTTTGATTTTATCATGACTTTAGCATTGGAAGTTTTTTGTGATTAATCTTATTTGGTCTCAGGTGATTGACCTCATAATTCTACTAATAACGGCATCCCATTTTGAGTCCCACATCGTTCATTCTCTTAAGATCTATCTAGTGACCATTTTTGTGTTGTATGATTTTAGTTCAATGTTTTATACCAAGTTATTCTTGGGTCCAATTCATTGATTACCCATGCATTAATAAAATAAAAAAGAAATAAATATTAAAAAAATAATAATAATAAAAAGAAAAAAAGTTGCACAAAAATCAAATCATGAATAATTGAAATTATCATTCATTCCTTTTAGTGTAGCTTTAGCTTTATAAAGCTTAGCTCAATGTTTTGTCATTGATTTTAGTGTAGATTTAGCTTTATAAAGCTTATCCCAATGTTTCATAGCAAGTATTTTGAGTTTGATAAATACCATTTAATGTTATGATTTTGATTTACTTGGAATGTGTTAATTTTGTCTTAATTTTGGTTTTCTTCAAATATACAAATTACTAAAAAAACATGGGCTCGATTTTCAAGAAAAACCTCAACCTGAAACCCAACCAACTAGCAAATGTAGTGTATGAGCATGGTCAATGTGGGACATGGTTTTTGAGGGTCCACACAAAGCATGATTTCCAAGGCACTATCAAGTGGCATGGTCTACCCTGGCATGGAGTTAAATTTACCATACATTGTCTTTAGCTGAGCTAGATGACTTAGAGCCTACTTGTGTTGATAAACCTTCCATAAAGTTGCTACCAGGTGCATGTGGGACAATTATGCCACTAATAAAATCAAATAAATTAATTTCAGAGGATGCATGAAAGGTTTACATCACTATGGGATGATTGAAACATGATAGGCATGTTGTTTCTTTTAAACTATTTTCACTATCACCACGTCCCATATGTGGGACTAAACATTAAGCTGATAGTATTGCATGATGTAGGTAATGAGTAATGGGGGGCATCCATTTAATTTTTGATTGCATCTATACCGGTGAGTGTGAATAGTATTGGGGTAGCATCAACTGATAATCCTTACTAGTGCTTTTATTTAGAGATCAAAGAGATCAAAAATTGAACATTTAGTTGGTAGTGGGACACATAACTTGCCATTCTACCTAGCACTTAATTTAACATATATTATTTGAAATATGTGGATAGTATTATCAAAATTTTCAACTAGAAATGATAGTTGGCATCATCGGATGCTATGTGAAGAACAAACGGGAGGTATTTCAAAGCTCAGTGGGAAGACATAATTAAATGGATGTTTATATCTTCGACATCAATCAACAAGGAACAAAAGAGAAACTTGTAGATATTTTTATCAACTATAGGTATGCCATTGACTATTGCATATGTGGTGATCCCATTTATATTCTTTAGTTTTCTTTGGTAGAGTTTTTTGGATGAGGATGGTGTAAGAAGAGCGTTAAGACTAGCCAGGATCTTTTTGGAATATTATCTAGTTAGGATCCTTCCTTCTAAGACTACAATTCTTCTAGTTAACCCAAAATTTGAATATGAGCGAGATAAATGGGCACAAATAGTTTATTGTACAAATATTGATAAAATAATTTCTCAAATAGATGTGAGAATTTTTTTTAGTCACTTTGTGGTGAGGTTTCTTGCCTACGATTGCATGGAGATTTCATTCATTCAACTCGTATAGCATTGGTGGATTTTGTGATGGCTGAGAGTTTTATACTTATGCTAAGCTATAGTGGTCCAATTTCTAGATCTCTGCCAATAAGGATGAGTCCATCAAAAACACTATTCAAACCCTACATGCCTTGTACCAATATGATGCATTGAAGATTATCTTGATAGCTAAATTTATATGCTCATGATCCTAAGATTCAATTTCATCAAAGAATTTTCTCCATTGGTCTAATAATGGAATGCAGTGGAGACTATGTTGGTAAGATGACTGTATGTGGTCAGCGAACTCGCTGACCTCCAGAGATGATGATTCACTAACCTCCATAGATGATGATTACTTGATAGTTGTTATGTCATTTGCCAATGTGAACATTTTAGTCCTTGCTCCTGGAGGATGGTAGAGGATGTGGCAAAAGCATTACCAAAATTTTTTAAAGACATGAAGGGCATGGCAGTTACAAATGGAAAAAATAAAGAAGACAAAATAGAGAGTGTTACAAGAATCAACAAGTGAAAAATGAAACGAAGATTTTTGTTTTATGAAAATTTTAAATGTCCATTGAAGTTGAGCAAAAAATGGCCAGAGAGTTTTTAGAGCAAGTGCACGTTGGAAGATGGATTGTTTTGAATATCCTCTCCTCCATTGTTGTTGGACTGCACTAAAATTTCACCATTGTAATCCATTGGAACAAGGTATTCTACAAGTGTATTCAATAAGAAATATTTCATGTTGGCAATATATTAGAAATTTCAATACATTTTATGCATACGGATGGTAGACTTATTTGTTTTTTCTTAATATATTGTGCCCTATTTTTTTCCTTCAAATATTGCACTACATTAATGTTGTACTATGTGAAAACTAGTCAGATTAATATTGGTTTAGTGCAGGATATCGATATATGCAAATTCGGGTTGAAATTTTAAAAGCTACGACAACTTGTTCTTTTATTTTATTTTCTCTAACCCTAGCCTTTCACATTTTTTTTAATTTCATCATATAAAAAAACCTTAAAAATTTAAAACCCAAAAAGAAATACATCAATTACGACATTAAAGTTCAAATTTTACATAAGTTCATATTTTTAATCAAAATTTGAGGTTTTAAACTTTGCATAGTTTTTAAATAATCACTTAATTTCATTTTGTGCAAAATTTAAAATTTCAATAAATTTCAAATTTTTATTAAAATGAATAATTAATAAGATATTCCAAAGTTCCTACATTGCAAATTTAGATATAATCCCTTCATTTTTATTTTCAAGCAAATATTAACAATCGAAGATAAAATTTGATTAACAAACAAAGATAAATTTGGTTAACAAACGAAGATAAAATTGGCTTAACAATTGAATATAAAATTTGGTTAACAAGCAAAGATAAAATTTGATTAAAAATCGAAGATAAAATTTGATTAACAATTTGAGATAAAATCAATTAAAATCAAATTTTCAAATGTTAAAATCAAATATTTATAAAATTTTGAATGTTGTTAGTTGATCAATAATTTCACATTTTCAATAATTCCATGAACAACAAAATCATTACAAATTAAAGCAACACCAAAATAGGCCCCTTGTTAACATGTATATGCAACACTGAGGTATTAAATTAAATTTTAGCATTTGACATTTTTCACTAAGCATTACAAGCATATTAACACATTAAAAGAACCTTGGGGAAATTACGAATATTTTCTTGCAAGAGAGGATATCCGGGTAGAATCTTGACTATGGGTATATTTTTGTGATTGGACAAAAATATCACTCAACACCACCGGTACTCTTAGAGAATAATTTTAGCAACATGTCATCCTATATAATATCATGATAGGCTATAGTAAACCTTATTAAATACTTAATAGGATATTCGATTCCCTTATATATAGGCAAAACTAGTATGGAAAAATGCTTAGGATAGGGTCTAGTAGCAACAATAGGATCTGAAGGTTGATTTCACATTTCTCTATAGTTGTAGGTGAAACTAGGGGGTTGAATATTTTCCACTCTTGAAACCAATTGTTTTAGCATATTATTTAAACTTTACACCTTGGGATTATTCTTATGCAATGCCCCTAGATTCCCTAAGGGAGGGGTATAGGTAGGCTATTGAAAGGATACTTGGCCCATGTTGAAGGTAATGATACTGTTGTGATATGTGGTATATTTCTAGGGAGGATAACTAATAGTTGGTGGAACATAAACAAAAATATTGAGATTAGCAAATTGAGGAGGAAATTGAAAATAATCTTGAGTGACACTACTAGTTGGAGGTGTTGCAATATATTCCATTATTTGGTAATAATACCAAGTATCATGTAATATGTACCAAGTTTCATAGGTAGAATGATGAACACGAAACCTATCCTCCTATATAATGGAATCATAGTTCCATCCATATTGTATCATTTTCTACTTGCATAGTATTACATGTTATGTTCATGTAGATCTTCTATTCTCTCTTTCTTAAGTAGATGGAATGATGCACAAACCATCATTGGTATCAAAGAAAGGCTTGAGGGGCTTGAAAATGATTGAAATGAGGGAGCAACTCCTACAAGAATATTTTGGGATAATTATTGTCATTTGACAACAAACCCAAAAGGAAATTGTTGATTTCTATAGTAGAAATCCAAAGGCCATTGAAGGTTAATAAAGTTACCTACTATAGTTTAAGGGTAGCAAGTTAGAGGGTTTTGGGATTTTCAAAAAGGTGATTTAAAGAGTTGTTTCTGACAACCAAGAATAGTTGCAAGTTCATCCAGTTAAAGGCAAAATTAAGGTGATTAAAATCACCTCACAATACTTCATCTATAGAAATAATTAAGGTAAGAAACTTTTGTGTAAATAGGTTCATTAGTTTAAATTTAATATGGGTTATTATCCAGTTCCATTAAGCACCATTTTAGTTCTTTAAACATTCCAAAGAGAAGGTTGCATATTATAGTCTTCAAAGGGAGTGTAGAAGGAATTTTATTTTAAGGTTTATACCTACACATTAAAATAGGAGTTAAAAATATCTTGATAAATTGTTTTTCCTATTATCTAGTTATAGATATTATAGAGCATTTAGGAGCAATTACTAGTGCAAGACTTAAGGTTCATTTGAAGGAGTAATGAGGAGAAACTATTATTGCACTATATTAGTTACTCAAATTTCACTAAGTATTCTTAGTTAAGGTGAATATTAGTGTAAAGTTAAATCTCTAAAATTAACTACATGGTTAAAGATCTTGGATTCATTGGTGCTTAAATTATCCAAGTGACGGAGTTAGATGTTATTGTTGTATTATAATAAATGCAACATGCTAGAAATTTTGAGCTCATTTAGTTGTCATTGATGTGAATATGAGAAGTTGCCATTGATGTCAAGATGAGAAGTTGGCATTGATGCCAAAGTGAACATATGAAGTTGTCATTAATACCATGGAGTACACCATTACTACCACTAGGAACAATGCAAAGAGTTGAAGAAAAATTGTCAAAATATTGTTTTATAAGGGTTTGTGTTAAAACCATGGTGGTAGAATAATTTACATCAAATCAGTGGAGTACAAAGAAAGGTTTAAAGTTTATCTCAAGAAGGCTTTAATTTTTATTAAAGTCAAAGGTTTAAAAAATAATTTATAAAATTTATATTCTTTTAGAATTTAAATAATTTATAAATTATAAAGGTTTAAAAAAGCACCGACATCATAAATTTAGTGGAGCACCAATGTCTATGTCAAAGGATGGAATTCATATATAAAATATATTCCAAAGGAGCATTAAAATTACCCTTCATCAATTAATATTCATGTGACGAAGAAAAGAGTTATTTGTGCAATAATTGAGGAAGAAGATAAATCTTGTGTTGTATTTTAGCATAAGATAAACCTAGATTAGAATCCTTTCATGGTCCCCTTATGTTCTATGATAAATTTATATGCTCTTACAAGACAAAATGGGAGGTCTTAAGGCCTCACTCCCATTGGATAGGGTGGTCCATTCGTAGAGCATGTTTTGTGAGAGCATTGGGAGTGGAAGTGATCACAATCAATCTGCATGGAGGTTGTTGGCATGTTTGTCTTGAGAACTGCAGAGGAAAATGTTTTGGCACACACTCATTTGAGTGTCAGGATTAAAAGAAAGAGCACAAGGTGATCTTAATCTTACAAGAATGCATCTAGTACATGTGGTGGTCTAGCCCATGACTAGGGTGCACAAGGAGGCAGAGATCGAGGGTTCAAATCTCATAAGTGGCAAAGATATTTTTTTTGTTAAATAAATTTTTATTTGCCTAATGTTTTTCCCAAGGTAAAAAGGGAGTTATAAGGGTAGAATGAAAATTTGCATGTTGGGTAATTGATTTATGTTATTGGAGTTATAAGGAAAGTGGATTTGATTTTTTCCAAAGTTCTTGCTATTAAAATTTAATTAAAGATGTTTTTGAGTAAAATTTTTGTGGATGTTAAATTTATTTTAATTGGGAGATTACAAGGTGTTATTGGAAAATATTTTATGTATGTTGATGGTTGTTTTTATAGATGAAGTGATAAGGTGTAATTGAGTTTTTGCATTACATTGTGAGAAAGTTTTATTTTCTAACTTCTTTGAGTTTGGCATAGAATTGGTTGTGGTTGTGGCAGATTTATGAGATCCCTTAATCATCAAGAAAAAGGTATGATCACAATCTTCCATAGTTGAGTTGATTGATTGATTTTTTGAAAATAAATTTGGAGTGAAAGGGATTTAATTACGGCTTCCTTATTGAGTGTGTTTGAGTTAATGCTTCAAGTTTTTCTGGGTTAAAGAGTTGTTATGTGAGAATTATTTTATAAGCATTGTTGTTGAAGACATTGGTTGAGAGAAGAACTTAAAATAGGGTTTGAATATCATTTCTATGTGAGGATTATTTTATAAGCATTGTTATTGAAGCCATTGGTTGGGAGAAGAACTTAAACTAGGGTTTGAGGATCATTGCTACGTGAGGATTGTTTTATAAGCATTTTTGTTGAAGTGAGTTGTTGAGCAAAGAACTTGAGATAGGGTTTGAAAAGAACTTTAGTATCATTGTTATATGAGTATTGTTGGAAACATTTTGATTTGATGTTTATATGCTTGGACTAGGGTTTGTGATCAAGAATTATTTCATTGACTAATTGGTTTAGAAGAGTTGGTTGATCCTAGTCAAGTGGATGTGTGAAGTGATTGTTCAAGTTCCATAAAACAAAATATTCTATATTCTGAATTGAGTTGAGAAAGTTATTGAGCATTGAGTTGAATTTGAAGAATATTGAGTATCTAACAATTCTCCTTATGTTTCTAAGAGAGTGATTGAAAGTAATTGAGCATTGTGATTAGTAAAAAAATATTGAGTCTCTAACAATTCTCTTTATGTTCCTATGAGATTGGACAAGTTCTGTGTGGACTTGTTGAGAAGATTTAAGGTAAGTCTTTGAGGAGACTTGTGGAATGATTTTGTGTGAACTTTTGTGGAATCTTACAATATAGATTTGGATAAGTTATTGAGAGGACTTATTGAGCAAATTTGGACAAGTTCTAGAGAGGACTTGTAGAGCAGATTTGAGCAAGTTCTAAAGAGGACTTATGGAGCAGTTTGAGCAAGTTCTAGAGAGGACTTGTGGAGCAGATTTAGAAAGTTCTAGAGAGGACTTGTAGAGCATATTTAGGGTATTGGTGTCTTCTTGGGAAAAAGGTTCATAAATATTAGAATAAGGAAATGATTCCAAAGATATTGATTGAGAAAACTTTAGTGAAATATTTTCTCTGTGGAGTAGCCCACATTGGGTGAACCACGTAAATTATGGTATCTGTATTGTGTGTGGTGATTTTTGCATCACTTTTATTATTGCTATTGATATTTCTATCTATACATTGCATAATATTGATTTTTAAATAAAAGTAAAAAGTGATCTTATACTGTTCACCCCCTCTCAGTATAAGCTTGTGTTCTTCACAACAATACATTGATCTCAAGGATTAGAGCAAGCAATTTCCATATCTAAGAAGAAAAGAAAAATCTTTAGAAATATGTCTTAATTTATCCTCAATCTATACAATGAGGAGCTACTATATTAAAGGAGAAGAGTAGCATAAAAAGGAGATAAAGAACTTGAAGAACACAAGATTATACTAAGAGGGGGGTGAAAAATAAGAGATAAAACTTTTACTTTTATTTCCAAAGTAATATTATCCAATATTATCAATTTCAAAAATGAAATAATGCACAGATCATCACACACATAAGAGAAAAAAATTTAATGTGGTTCATCCAATGTGGGCTACATCCATGGAGAAAATATTTCTTATAATTTTTCATAACAAATATCTTGAGAACCAATTCCCTATTACAATTTTTATGGGCACCAACCCAAAGGAGACACCAATCCCCTATGCTCAAGTTTGTGGACCTCTATACATAGGAGACACCAATCCCCTCTGCTTTGGTTCATGGAACTCTATCCATAGGAGACACCAATCCCCTTTGCTCTGGTTCATGGACCTCTATCCATAGGATACACCAACACCATTTGATTTGGTTTATGGGCATCTATCCATAGGAGACACGAATCCCATTTACTCTGGTTCATGGACCTTTATGCATAGGAGACACCAATACTCTTTGCTATTATTCATGGAAATCTATCCATATGAGACACCAATCCCCTTTGCTTGGGTTCATGGACCTCTATCCACAGGAGACACCAATCCCATTTGACCTAGTTTGTGGACATCTATCCATAGGAGACACCAATACCCTTTGCTTTGGTTCATGTATCTCTATACACAAGAGACACCAATACCCTTTGTTCTAATTCTATTCCAAGCCTTCAAAAAAGGCTTGCTGAAATCTACTCCAAAACCATCTCTCAAATCTTGTCAAATATGCTTTGAGCCTACACACAAGTCTTGCTCAAATATAATCGTAAAAACCTTCTCAAATATGCTCTAAGCCTACACACAATTCTTGCTCAAATATACTCACAACTATGCTCATATTTTATCCAAGCCTACATACAAGGCTTGCTCAAATATGCTCATCAAATCTTGCTAAAATCTGCTCCAATCCTACACACAAGTCTTGCTCAAATCTGCTCACAAATTTGCTTAAATTTTCTCACAATCCTACTCAAATCTACCTCAATAAAACTTTCCTCAAATATTCTCTACAATTCTGCTCAAATCACTACTCAAACCTGCTCAAATATCCTACTCAAATCTACCTCAAACCTTCTCAGACCTCAGCTCAAAAACTTGCTCAAATATGCCTCAATAACCTGCTTAAATATACTCTCAAATTCTACTCACAAACTCTGCTCAAACATTCCTAATTCTTTCATTGAAACCATTGCATATATATTTACCAAAAGTGCTTTATTTGACTAAAGTAATTTAGATATATTTTATCTAGAATTGTTTTTCTTCATGAACATATAGAGAATGATATGCATTAAAAATACTCAATATGTTCTTCTCACATTCATTAATTCTATCACTTTCACATGTCTCACATTCATTGCATTCAAAACGATACTTTAGTCTAGCACTTGATAGTTGACCTTCTTATGTACTTCCAAAATTAATAAAAACCAATACACATACTTGCTTCACAAAACTAGTCTATAGCCCTTGCAAGTTCATTCTCAATATGACTCAAAGTTAATGCACCAATTTGCTCTCAAAAACTTGCTAGTATATTTTCAAATATTGCACATATATTTCTCAAAAAAAACTTTCTTGAAAAAGGAATTAAATCACCATACCTCTAAAAGTTGCCTTGATGATGATGTACCTTCAAAACCTATCTAAAAATTAATTTTCTTTTCTTGTGCCACTTCAAAAACTGGTTAGTTAACTTCTCTTTCAAATCATCCACATTAAAAACCTTCTCCAAATATGTGTTTAATAAGGCTTGAAAATTATGTTTTATAACTCCTTTTTAGTTTCCCAAAATAAATATTTTAGTAGTGACCAATCCTCAAATTTCTTTCTTCTATCTATAGCACCCTAAAATTGGCGCAGTAAACCCTTAGTAAAAAGATAAAAATTTGAATTTTAACCCCGAAACCGCCCGTTAACCGCTCTCCCCATTTTTCATGCCATTTTTAGGAGTTGTTTTGACCATTGGATGATATCGTCGCCGATCAGACGAAATCATCCCAGATCGGATGAATTCGTCTGGAACAGAACGTCCAGACGATTTCGTCCCAAAACCAAATTTTCATAATTAGATTCTATTTCAATAGCCTCTCCAACTTGGGTAGAAGTGTGTCTGCATAGTTGGAGATTCCTCCATTGAGGATCTCCCAGATTGGGATGATCCCCAACCTCCTAACCTCCCCCTAATCCTATATAAACTTGGGATTTTCCTAGTTTATCCCCCTGATTCCCTGGCTGATCATTTCCCTGCAACTCTAGTTTTGTTGTATTAGAACATCCTCGCCCCCATCATTTGCATTTGTATTTTCAAGTTTTTCATTGCAGGTTTTCACTGTGCTTCAGCTGGAGGAAGCTCGGATCATCGCAAGTGATTCCAGATGATTTCAGATGATCCTATCGCAGATCGACGATGATCTCGTACGATTGGAGGTGATCTCGACAGTAGTTCAGATTGGGGGCAGCTAGAGCCCTGAGTTTGCATTTCTCATCTTTCTTCTTTATTTTACTATGCATTAGCTTGATTTATTTTCATTCTGCATCCTGGAGTTCACCTCATTTAGCATAAATGCATGATAAAGTTAAAATAAGTTATTAAAACAATGCATTTCCTTTAATCTGCTATCTAGATTTATCAATTAAGCATTCATACTATCATTTCTATTATTTTGCATTATTCTTGCAAGTAGCATTTTTGGTTTTTGGTGTCTATTTCTGTGATTGCAGGCTTCTGATGGATTCGTCTGATGAATTCATCAGATCGACGATGATCTTGTTTGATTTCAGATGATCGCCTATGATCTGAGATGATTCTATACAATTGCAGATGATCCTATCATATTCGGGATGATCTGGACTCTTACAAGCTTCAGAATCTTCATCAGACATCCGGAATCAGGTGCATTCTTTCTTATTTAGTATATTCCTGGTATTTAGGATTCATTCATGCTTTTTGTATTCATATAAATCGGCATTTCATATAGAATAACTTAGATTCATTCTGGCCAACCTAGGGATATGAATGATTAAAGTACAAAATGAACACATCAAACCCATTCTCAACCTAGGCATGGAAACTGCCACTCAAAGTTTCCTGGTGAACCCCACCATCCATCAAAAATTCACCCTTATACCCCTCCCCCGAGAGGCGTGACCTTCAAAGGGCCTCTCAGTCCGAGGTATTGTTCCATCCTTCTCGCATCCCCCTTCTGGGCACGGATCCTTTAGCCTGAAGGTAAGGACGCGAAAAATTTGGGTCGATACATTTTGGTGAACCCGACGTGAAACTAAAACCTTTTGAAAACAATCCAAAAAGAAAAAAAACATCTAGAATCATTAGACAAACAATTAAAATCGCATATCATGTTTAGATGGTAGATTATAATAAAAGATGAGCTGTCACCATAAATGTTGAAAATCAATTAATAGCCATAGAGATTACGTCTGTGCTTAGAGTACCTCAAACGAATAGAGTCCAACCTTTATGGGATGAACTTGATAGGAGATTGGATATTATTTCATCTAGATCAACCGAACTTAGGCAAATCAAGAGGTTTGTCCTAGATAGAATCCTGGATCCTGATCAGGTAACTTTGTACCATGAACTTCAGAGAGCTTGCCATAGGTGGTTAGCCGATAAAAGAGCACTTGTGTCTTCTGAATTGTACACCTTTGAAGAATACCTTGAGAATGCAGTTGTAGTACATAAGTTTCTATCTCGTATAGAGGATCAAGAAGTCATTCTTACGGATAGAAAAATATGGAATAGAGTTCCTAGAGCTATGTTATATCGAGAATATTGCCATGAAATTTATTTCTATAGGTCAGAATCTGAAAGAGATCATATTACTATAGCACACTTTGTCAAATTTTTGAAAAACCATTTTCAATTTGAAGAGGAGCATTTCATGACTCCTGATGAACTTGATCCCATCAACGATATCCATAAACTATTTATAGAAAACTAAGTCATTTCTTTTATTATTGTTATTTCTTGTAACTAGAATGCTATTTGTTATCTTTATAATAATATTATAAAAAACAAAAAAAAAACAAAACATAAACAAAAAAATCAAAACATTTCCCTTTTAAGTATTATAGTAGGTATATAATTAAAATATATACCTCTCAAACCTATCGCATATATATATATATATATATATATATATATATATATATATATATATATATATATATATATATATATATATATTTGTTGAAATCTAAGTTTAAGCACAATGCCTAGACTTAGGAATGGAAAATAGACTAAAGAAGAAGAAGATTGGTTAGGAAAACCATTAAATAACCCAGATGTCCTTCCTGAAGATCAAATTCCGGAAGAAGGAACCCTAGACCAGCAAGAAGAAGATCTTGTTGTAGGAAATGAACAAGAAGAAACTAATAGAGAGGAAGGATCCTCATCCCCTAAAATGTCTTCGGGAGGAGCTGTCACGTTTGAAAACATGGATCACTTCTGGAAATTCATTAATACTAATATTGGTGTTCTTAATAGAGCAGTCCACATGGACAAGGATCGAATTAGTGACACTCAAGCAACTCTAGAAGATGTATTTCACACATGCACTAATCCCTTGTCCTTTATTGAACAAGAGAGTGATCAAGCTGGACCATCCAATTTGGATATGGCCACTGCGATCCAAAACATGCAACAACAACAGGTTACCCAACCATCTAAAGTGCCTGTTAGCAAGCCTAGGGTCATTCCCGCACAAAAGAAACCCTCATTTACTGCTCTATTTCACCAAGCTATTGAGCAATATACCTCAAATCAGCAAAAACCCAAAACAAAACCAAACACCAATTACCAACAATCTGGGATACAACATAATACTATTACAAATCCTCTTCATAATACTCTTCCTACCAACGCTTTGCATAATAGCAATATAGCATCTAATCCTTATGTCACACCGTCATACACTCATAAATCCCATACCTATGTCCCACCAAACCAATATGGTGGACAAACTAGTAATCTTGAAACCATGGTGAAACAGTTAGTTTCCCGCATGGATCAAATAGATCCCTACCATCCCTCGTACAATTATCGAGAGATGTGTAGTCAACCTCTAGATCCTATAGTTGTAGCACAACCATATCCTAAACATTTTCCTATGCCTGTCCTTGCCCATATATAAAGGAACCGAAGATCCCATAGAGCATCTTCGTATGTTTAGGATAGCATGTCATGATATATCGCATGATGACTTATTATTGCTAAAAATGTTCCCAAAAAGTTTAGGAGGAATGGCATTAGAGTGGTATTATCAATTACCTACTAATTCTTTGAGGAATTTTGAAGAAACTGCTGAGTCTTTTGTGCATCAATTTAGTGCCTACATCGAAAGGCATGTGACCATTAAAGACTTGTACAACTTAAAACAAGACAAAGATGAATGTTTTGTCGATTTCCTAGCTAGGTGGAGACAGTTGATAGGAAAATTGCACTTTGTGTTACCTTATAGGGAGATGTTGGACATCTTTATTAATAATTTACAAGACCAACTATCTTACGAATTATCAACTGCTACCTTGACCACCTTCGATCAAGCTATAGACTTAGCCAGACGAGTGGAAGATGCTCTCATTAGGAGAGGTCAGCTTAAAAGGAAAGACGATGAGAAAACATCCAGAAATCAATATAAAAATAAACAAGTTGTGGGTGATGGAGTCACTGATAGTAGAAATATTGCTACTGTTAATGTTACGAAGACAATAGAGAAGTTTATACTGAAACCTCCCGATAAACCTCCTCGAGAATTTACTAGATTAAATCAACCTTTATCAACCATTCTCCCACAATTATTAGAGCAAGGTTTGATTCAATTACCAACTATCCGAGAACCTGATCCAACTATACCTGGATATAGAGCTGATTTACACTGTGACTTCCATAGAGGACCTGGACACACTACCAACTCTTGTAAAATATTAAAACATAAAATACAGGACCTGATTGATAACAATGAGATGGAGGTACAAGCCTTTCAACCTAAGCAAAATCCTCCTAATAATTCTCAAAAGAACATTCCCCAAAACCAGAATCAGAATGCCAATCAGTCATTGGACATATTTCAACATCCTTTACCAAAGCATGGCAAGGAAGTGGCTAATCAAATTGAACATCATAATGTTCCCCCTCCTACCCGATATGTAGGAACTATTAGTGGGCATTTACCTGCTCATGATTTGGAAATATTTGACACAACTTTATCCATGGTTACAACCAGGCCTCTACATAATATTCAGACACTTGATCTTAGTGATACAGAATATGAGACTAAGAGTGATATGGAAATCACCTCAAATCAGTCGAATAGCTCTAAAGATGAATCAGATCCTATTCTCCCTATCACAAGTCATATGGTCCCAGAAGAACCATTTCCAAGAAGAGTCACTACTCGACCATCATCTCACCAATTAATTTCTAATGAGCAAGCCATAAATGCTAGACCAAGACCCATTCATCATCCACAGAATAATATTGTGGGTACCATCGGAGTTGTTACTAGACAACAAGCTCAAAACTCTCAACAAGATCAAATGCAGAACAATGGATCAACTCCATTTGTTTTGAAAGTTCCTAATAAAGGGAATCAGGCACCTAATGTGCAACCTAAACCTCCTTATAATATTAATGAGCAACTATCAAACATTACAGATAGAATTTCCCTTTTGGACCTTTTAAGATCCTCTCCTACACATAGAGATGAATTAATGCTCACATTAAGCCAGATGATGGTACCACAAGACATTCAACCTGAAGCCATGGCTAATACTATAATAACTCGTGAAGTTGATTGTATTGACTTTCGGGATAGAGACATACCTCAACATAGTTTACATAAGGATAACCCCTTATATATTACTGCCTTAATTGGAGATGTAGCAGTTAAACGAGTCTTGATTGATAATGGTTCATCTTTAAACATCTGCACTTTTGACTTCTACCAAATATTTGGGTTTAGAAGTGATGAAATGAAAAGAACTGATATGATCATAAAAGCTTTCAATGACGAAACACAAGAAACATGTGGAGTTATTACCATCCCATTGCAGGTTGGTCCGAGAACCTTGGATACGACCGTGTTTATTGTACATTGCCCTGCATCATACAATATACTCTTGGGTCACCCTTGGATCAATGCAATGCGAGCCATTCCCTCAACTTTACATCAATGTGTTAAATTCGAATTTAAGAATCAGTTGGTTACCATTCATGGTGATCCTAGACCCTTTGATATGTGTGCTTTGGCAGAACCTGTTGGAGTTCAATTTTGCCCTGCTTTGTCATCCACACATCCTAATTCTCATTATCCATCTAAACGTGTGAAACACACACCCACAATGCCATCTACTTCTTCTCCATCAGTTCCACCTCTACATACAACTCAACCATCCTCTAAACAAACTACATTAGGACCTCAGAAAGATCCTAATCCCACAACCAAGGCTTCTTGTTCTACTCCTATAACTTCTATACCTATAATAGAATCATCCATCGACATCTCTACAACATCTACATCCACCAAAGGCATAGTTTCCACATCAGAAGATGTAGGAAATGTTCCTTCTACCTCTTATGCTCTTACTGACGAGCTCTTACCCGATTTATCTAAAATTCTTATATCAGAGAAAATGAATGCTGCTATGCAAGATTCCCTTATTTTAAATAATTTGCCACCATCTCCTCATACCTTGGGTCTCCCATAGCCTATGGGAAGTATTTACCAAGTCGGGAGCTGCGCTTTTATTTATAAGGGATATGACTAGGGTAGAATACCCAGAAACATCAAGACTCATTATGATGGATATGCTCGATGTTATTTTACTAATGAGTATATTAAAGCCAAATCTATAATGCGTAAATTGGGATATAAAGGGAAAGGTTTAGGACCTTTCCAAAATGGTATGAAAGAACCTTTTGAGGTAGAACCATGGCCCGCCCGATGTGGTGTGGGCCTATTTCCTAGTAAGGGTCAGCCCTTCCCATTTGAGGATGATGACCAACTCATGTGTTACCAAGATTATTTGGATAAACATGATGCTTTGCATTTAATGAATAAGCCACTTACATGTAATATGCTATCTATAGCTTACCCTGAGATGATCGCTGAATCCGATGATGAGTTGGAGGGAGATATCTTCCATGATGTCTCCGTTGAGGAATTATTACATCATGAATTTTATTTTAATGGCTCCATACCTACCATAGCCCAGCTTGAGGCCACGACTCCTCAAGACGAATTATCCAAACTAACCTTGGAAGAATTACAAGAATTGGGCGTTTCACCCGCCCCACCTAATTTTGAGAAAAATCTACACATGGAAGTAGAAAATGTCATAAAAATTAACATTGGAACTGAGGATAATCCTCACATAATCAACATTGGATCCAGATTGAGTCAAGAAAAATAGGATAAATACATTGCATTTCTTAAAGAATATGAATATGTCTTTTCTTGGACATATGAAGATATGCCAGGTTTAGACCCTTCGTAGTTATGCATCACCTAGTAGTCCATCCGGATGCTAAACCTGTTAAACAAAAACTTAGAAAAATGCATCCTAAAGTGGCCTTACTAGTCAAAGGGGAGTTAGAAAAACTCTTAAATGTTATTTTTATACAAGCCATTGATTATGCTGAATGGATCTCGAATGTAGTTCCAGTAACTAAGAAAGAAGCTACCAAGGTTAGGGTTTGCACAGACTTTAGAGATATTAATGTTGCATGCCCTAAAGACGATTTTCCTCTTCCCAATATGGATCAGATCATTGATTTTACTGTTGGGAGTGGAATGATATCCTTAATGGATGGATTTTTTGGTTATAATCAGATCAGGATAGCTCCTGAAGATCAGGCTAAAACAACCTTTATTACCCCTTGGGGGACGTTTTGTTGGAAAGTGATGCCATTCGGTTTGAAGAATGCAGGTGCAACATATCAATGGGCCATGACTTATATTTTTCATGATATGATGCATGATATACTACATGATTATGTAGATGACATTATAGCTCGTTCTACTGAAGAAGATGACCATTTAGATGATTTGAGAAAAGTATTTAATCGGTTAAGGGAATATCTTATCCGATTGAATCCAGCTAAATGTATATTCGGAGTTAAGTCCGGTAAATTATTGGGGGTTATAGTTTCTTTACGTGGCATCGAAATTGACCCTCTCAAGATTATGGCTATCACTGATATGCCCACGCCCACAAATATATCAGAATTACGAAGTTTACAAGGTAAGCTTCAAGCTATCCGTCGCTTCATCGATAAGCTGGCGGATAAAACCGGACCCTTTCTTAAGCTTCTTAAGAAGGATGTCTTTTTCCATTGGGACTACGAATGTCAGCAAGCATTTGAACTCCTCAAACAATATCTTCTTAACCCACCTGTGCTTTCGCCACCTAGACCTGATCGCCCATTTATCTTGTATATTTTTGCTTCAGATTTTGCCTTAGGAGCTATGTTAGCTCAACTTGATGATGAGAAAAGAGAACGTGCCAATTATTACATTAGCAGAACATTAATCAGTTATGAAACCCGCTACACAACATTAGAGAAGTTATGTCTAGCAGTCATATTTTCTACACAAAAATTATGCCATTATATGCTCAGTCAAAAAACGTATGTTATTGCTAAATCCGATCCTTTGCGGTATCTCATGAGTCGACCTTATTTATCTAGTCGCACAACAAAGTGGGTTCTTGCTCTAAGCGAGTTTGAACTCACGTTTATAGGATAGAAGTCTGTTAAGGGTCAAATCATAGCAGATCAATTAGCTGTTGCACCCTTAGAGTCTACCCATCCCCTCATCATTGAGTTTCCTGATGAATGCCTTAAACTAGAGGCAGACCATCCAGAGCAATGGTCCTTATACTTTGATGGAGCCCGATGCATGAGTGGGGCTGGTGCAGGTATTATTTTAATATCTCCATAGAAACATCTTATACCTCTATCCTTTAAATTAACGTTTGCTTGTACTAATAACACTGCTGAATATGAGGCTCTAATCCTTGGCTTACGAGCTGCCTTGGCACTAAAAATTAAAAATCTATTGGTTTTTGATGATTCTCAACTTGTTATAAATCAAATTAATGATGTTTATCAGACCAGAGATGATAAATTGCATCCATATAAAGCATATGTATTACAATTGATATCTTTATTTGATCAAGTTACCTTGGAAGCTATTCCTCGAACTAGCAATCATGCGGCTGATGCTATGGCTGTAGCTGCATCTCTTTTACCCTTGGAGTTAGAGGACGAATATGCTACCATCATTATTCATCGACTCCAGGAACCCGCTTCAAATAAATCATGCTTAGAACCTTTGGATGTGTTTCTAATCAATGAAACTACTCCTGAACTTTGGTACACTGATATCTTCAATTTTCTTCAACATGGGACCTTCCCTGAAGGTTTTAACAGAAACCAACGTTGGTTATTGCGTAGACGAGCAAGTCACTTCATCATAATTGGCAATACATTATATAGGAGATCTTTTGAAGGTATCCTACTGAGATGTTTGAATCTAGAAGAAGCTAGATCAGCTTTGAGTGAAGCCCATGATGGATCTTGTGGGGGACACTTTAGTGGTAGCGCCATTGCTAAGAAGCTCCTTAGGATAGGATATTTTTGGCCTACCATGGAGAATGATGCACATGATTATGTGCGCCATTGCAACAAGTGCCAGAAACATGCTGACCTTGTCCATGCGCCTGCACAAGAGCTACAGGCTATTTCATCTCCTTGGCCCTTTTCAAAATGGGGCTTAGACATCATTGGAAAAATCAACCCTGTGTCATCTGGATGGACACAAATTCATCATAACCGCCATCGAGTATTTCACGAAGTGGGTTGAAGCTATGCCCTTAGCTTCTTGCACTGGAACCCAAGTTTCCAAATTTATTTTTAATCAAATTATTTGTAGGTTCGGAATTCCTGCAAATCTCATCTCGGATAATGGAACTTGTTTCAAAAATAAAGATGTCAAGAAATTATGTCAAAAATATAAAATTCAACATCGTTGGTCCACTCCCTATTATCCTCAGGGTAATGGCCAAGCAGAAGCATCTAATAAAACATTAATTAAAATCCTCAAAATACTGGTCAATAAATCTGGCCGAGATTGGCACATTCAACTATATCCTGCTTTGTGGGCTTATCGAACTAGCGTTCGTACCCCCACAGGCACTTCACCTTTTGTTTTGGTTTATGGCGCTGAAGCAGTTTTTCCCTTTGAATTAGAAGTTCCTTCTTTGGCTCTGCTACTTCAAGATATTGAAGTAGGAGATGAATATCGTGCTGGAAGATTTAGTCAGCTAGAACTCCTAGATGAGAAGCGCATCAATGCTTTGGAGCATCTTCGAGCCTACCAGAACAAGCTTAAACGAGCATACCTCAAGAAAGTTCATCATCGATCCTTTGAGATCGGTGACCTTGTCTTGAAAGAAAATAAAAAAAATACTAATGCAACTAAAGACCTTAAAGGTAAATTTGAACCTAATTGGCTTGGGCCATATATCATCACTGCTAAATTTGGATCGGGAGCATACCGATTAGCTACCTTAGATGGTAAATATCTTAAAGAACCTATGAACATTATGCATCTTAAGCGCTATTATGCATAATTCTGGTCATTTCATCATTGTATATATTGTTATTTTGCATATTGTTTCATTTTAGTCATCCATATAAAAATTTCAAAAAAAAATCACATTGTGTATCTTCTCAATTCATCAATCAAAATCAAAATATAAAAACATCAAAATCATCAAAATCTTCAAAAACATCTTTTATTTTTGCACCTGTCAATTCTTGAAGTATTGCAGTTATATTTTCAGTTATTTTGGATAAATTAGCATTTATTTGGAATCCCGCACTTTCACACTCACATGAATAAATCTCTTGATTTTATTTGGTATGATTATTAATCTCTCTTATATCAAAGTCCACAGTTGAATTACATAAAGTTTTGAGCATAGAGAATTGATCTTGTTATTTATTTGAACCAAGTATATCTCTTCACATTAAAATGATTTCATTGCAAATTCAATATGATGCTACATAGTAGAAGTGGTTTCTTGAGCGAAAAGTTTCCCCTGCTATCCTATCATGCACATGGTCTAGAATCTTTGAGAATTGACAAAAGGACAAGCTCACCCCTGCCCAGAATAAAAATCCCTTGCTCTACAACCAATCCGAGCAAGTATCCCTAGTATAGGAAGAAAAAGAAAAGTCAAAGAAAATGAGAAAAAGAAAAATATCATTTTGTACCATCGCAACAATATTTCAGCATTAATACAAAAAAAAAAAAATAAGCAAGAGAAAAGAACAAGAAAAATGCAAATAAATCCCTTTCCCTACCCCTTGAAAAGAAAAGAAGGGTGAATGAGCTTGAATCCCTGGAATTCTCAATTATTCAAAAACTGTGAGGTAAGCCCCATAACAGGTGGTTTGTGCCCAACCCGCTTGGCCTTGGGTAATTCCTAGCATGGTGATATGTCTGTCACATTAGCGACCTTCTTTTGTATAGACCTATGTCTGCTTATGGATCAGCTAGCTCTTGATGACCCGACTTACATAGTAGTCTGGTACGGTTACATGCATATAAATCATGGTCAACGAACACTTATTTGGTTAATTCAAATTACTTGTATCAAATTATCTTGCTCAAAATTGGTAAATGAACAATACAATTGCACACACATTTGTATTTGAGAGATTTTGTATCATTATGATAAATCAAGATCGGCAATGAACTCACATTTGCACATGAGGGTTCCTTATAAATCTACATTTTGTCTTTGAGATAATTTAAAATATTTATGCAAATATTTTGGAATAATTTCATCTTCTTATTTGAGAACATTTTCTTAGCATAAAAACAATTAAATACATTTCTTTCCAAAATCCAAAATTTTCTTTCAAAACATCTTCAAAAATCTAGCAAATAAAGTCACATTTATATATACTTTCGACTTCCGCAATGATGGTATAGTTCCTAAAACCTAAATTGGAATTTTATGCCTAGCGCAAGTCCTCATCTTATATATTTTCTATTTATCTCAAAATCAAAAACCAATTATGCAATAAAAATATTTTTGGATTTCGCGATGATGGTATAAGTCTATACCTATAATTCTATGCCTAGCGCAAACCATTGTTCTACTTTTGATTTCTCATTCATTTTAATTCATACAAACATATGGCTTACATCATTATGTTACACAATTGTGCTTTAAAAAGAACGCACACTTTTTCTATTTCATTTCATTATGTCAACATTCAATTTTGCAACGATGGTATAATTCCTAAGGAATTGTTCAAAATATTATCACACTTAGGAATTTTATGCCTAGCAAAAATCATATTTTTTCTTATATATTTCATGCATAATATTTTCATGAAAATCTGAAAGCAAATCATCACCATCATCATTTTTCATCATCACAAACACAAAGTCTTAAGACAGTCTCTTAAGCACTCTTTTACTTTTAACAATATTTCTATACTGGGATTAGCTTGACGACCTAGCGAGCGGCGACTCCATGAAATGGTCATATAACAACGACAATGTCCTTTGAAATTATTGTTAGAAGTCCCTTTATTTTTCATCAAATCACACCACAACAACCAATTTGTTTACATCAGATTATTTCATTTAAATTTTATGGCATGACATAAAATTATAATATTTCCAAATGACATAATTACATGAATAATCAATCAACAATTCAAAAAATTAAAGCATCATAAAACATATGGACAAGTCATATCACAAAAAAATCATATATATATATATATATATATATATATAAAATATATGTACATCATATCACAACTGGATTGGTATGCCACAATCTATACCCTGGCATACTCAATCCTCTCAAAAATATACAGTCCAGCCAAAGAGCAGCTAGTCTCGAGAAGCCCTCGAGCTCTCAGCCTCATCTCCTCTCCCACCCTGGCATGGAGGAGGTGGTCCCATCGAGGTCCATGCTGTATCGTGGGTCCTCGATGTCGATCGTGAGGATGTCCTCGATGATCCCATCATGATCGGCTCTACAATAGGGGCTGGCAACGGTATCCTCTAGTTCTCTGGAACCACATGATAGTACAATCCCTGATAGAATGTGGTCTGAGCAATAGACCACGCCAGATCTCGAGTGCTCGCCCCTCCGCTCCGAGCCCTGAGTCATGTAGCCTCATCCTGTAGTGTCTGCACTTGAGCCCGAAGGTGGGCAATCTCAGCCCGGAGAGCCACCATCTCGTTGCTCTCCCCCACCTCGATACCCTTGCCCTTATCGGGCGATGTTGGCCTATCCCTCTGCTGAGAAGGGAGTACCTCCTCCCTCCTCTCTGGCTGCTGTGGTCTCTCTGGAGACTGTGGTGCTCTCCGACGTCTCTCCTGAGGAGACCATCGCTACTCCCTCCCTCCATGACCCCTCGTTGCATCAATGGTAGCCTGGCACCGCCTCCCCATCCGTCGCACCATAGCGTGCATCGGACCCTATGCCCTCGTCATCCAAGGAGGGTGGATGCCTACATACCAGGCATCATATCCATCTATGACCCCTACGTCATCCCCATCCACTGGCTGAATGGGGGCATCATCCACATCCTAACTCTAGAATCACTGCATATCTGGAGCCCCGCTTAGTGTAGTACTATCCCAGATAGTTCGGGAGTACTCGTAATCCCTAAGAGAAGGGATCCCCTGTTGTAGATCGAACTACCTCAAAACTTGGTCATAGCGGTGGAGCTCTACCTCTCCTCACTCCATCCTCAGCCAGAAGACTCGCTTGATGCGAGCCAACTCCTGTCCATCCTCTCCCCACCCTGGATGCTCTCTCCATGGCCTCTAGGTGATCTGGTCAGGGATGAGGTCATCTAGCAACCTTCGGGACATCGACAGATCTATCCATCATTGTGACCCTCTCTGGAGCCACCAATAGAAAACCCGGGGTCTCTCTCGGTCAACCCCTATTAGTGGAAGCCCTACCGGCCTCCGCATCGCAATGTGCTCCCAGCACCAAACCTGTAGCAGCGATGTCAAAACCAGACATCGACCTCCCTTGTATACGACCCCGTACAGGATCCTATACAAGCGGCATAGTACAAAGCTGCCCCAAGCAAATCTATAGCCATGGTCTCTCATATCGTAGACCACATCTGAGAGTAGCCATGGTAACCTGCATCCGCTCTGGTGGCATAGCAGTAAGCCACCCACTACCCCTACCAAAACCTGAGTCAATCGAGACGCCCTAGGCATCTGCCTCAATGTCTCGATGTTCACCCCACCCTTCTCCAGGGTGAAGCTAGGATCTCTGCACAGTCGCATCATGGCATGGCCCTGATTGGCCATAGGAGTCATCAATCATCCCTGTATGGGGATCCTCAAGATCCTCCATACATCCTCTAGAGTGGGAGCCATCTCCCTGTCGGTAACCAAAAGTAGGATGACCCCGGATACCACCTCTCTGCTAGGGCTGTTAGTAGCCCCATGTCTGTCGGTATTTGTGGCATCTCTGCCACATGCTGTAGTCTGACCTCCGCTAGTCGGTCTCGCTCCGCCTGGTCGAGTGTGGCTACATCGTCTCTTAGTCCCCCGTATTTCCACTCTCGACTTTTTAGTAATCCCCTCTACAAAATAAACAATAAAACAACAAAAATCATCAATAGATAATCATTAAAATCAGTTAAATTAATTTCATCTTATAAAAAAATGATGATATCGTCCATTATTGGATGATATCGTACTAAATTAAGTCAAATCATCCTTGGTAGGATGAAATCATCTCCGATTTCTCAACTTGGGGATCGCCCCTTGTTGGACGGGATCGCCCCTATTTCACAGATTTTGCCCCTAGACGAAATCGGCGATCTAGGGACGATTTCGACGAAATTGGGACGATTTCGTCCCGACGTCGTCGACGGCCTAAAAACGGCCGCGATGCCCCCAAAATAGTCAAAATTTAAATTAAAAATCACACAAATCAAATTAAAAACATAATTCACTAGGTTTAGATCCTTACCCGCAACCCGCATCGGACCTCTGTCGATCTGTGTGTTGTTTCCACCATTTTTCCTATAGAGCTCTAAAACAGCAAAAATGAACAGTAACAATGAATTATTCCTTTTAAAGGCTTTTTTTTTTAATTTTGCTTTTCTACGCTTTTACCTCAAACGTTCGATTTGGGTAAAAACACGGAGGGGGCACCATAGTAAGCAGTTGTACGATTCGACCTAGAATCGTCATCTAAAAAATGGAATAAATTTTTGCTTTCTCGTAAAACGGGAAGAACTCGTCTTTAACGCATTTTCTTCAAAAAATTCGCTAAAGAGGGGGCAAAATGTAGCACCCTAAAATTGGTGCAGTAAACCCTTAGTAAAAAGATAAAAATTTGAATTTTAACCCCGAAACCGCCCGTTAACCGCTCTCCCCATTTTTCATGCCATTTTTAGGAGTTGTTTTGACCGTTGGACGATATCGTCGCCGATCAGATGAAATCATCCCAGATCGGACGAATTCATCTAGAACAGAACGTCCAGACGATTTCGTCCCAAAACCAAATTTTCATAATTAGATTTTGTTTCAATAGCCTCTCCAACTTGGGCAGAAGCATGTCTGTGCAGTTGGAGATTCCTCCGTTGAGGATCTCCCAGATTGGGATGATCCCCAACCTCCTAACCTCCCCCTAATCCTATATAAACTGGGATTTTTCTAGTTTATCCCCCTGATTCCCTGGTTGATCATTTCCCTGCAACTCTAGTTTTGTTGTATTAGAACATCCTCGCCCCCATCATTTGCATTTGTATTTTCAAGTTTTTCATTGCAGGTTTTCACTGTGCTTCAGTCGGAGGAAGCTCGGATCATCGTAGGCGATTCCAGATGATTTCAGATGATCCTATCGTAGATCGACGATGATCTCGTACGATTGGAGGTGATCTCGATAGCAGTTCATATTGGGGGCAGCTAGAGCCCTGAGTTTGCATTTCTCATCTTTCTTCTTTATTTTACTATGCATTAGCTTGATTTATTTTCATTCTGCATCCTGGAGTTCACCTCATTTAGCATAAATGCATGATAAAGTTAAAATAAGTTATTAAAACAATGCATTTCCTTTAATCTGCTATCTAGATTTATCAATTAAGCATTCATACTATCATTTCTATTATTTTGCATTATTCTTGCAGTAGCATTTTTGGTTTTTGGTGTCTATTTCTGTGATTGTAGGCTTCTGACGGATTCGTCTGACGAATTCGTCAGATCGACGATGATCTTGTCTGATTTTAGATGATCGCCTGTGATCTGAGATGATTCTGTACAATTGTAGATGATCCTATCATATTCGGGATGATCTGGACTCTTACAAGCTTCAGAATCTTCATCAGACATCCAGAATTAGGTGCATTCTTTCTTATTTAGTATATTCCTGGTATTTAGGATTCATTCATGCTTTTTGTATTCATATAAATCGGCATTTCATATAGAATAGCTTAGATTCATTCTGGCCAACCTAGGGATATGAATGATTAAAGTACAAAATGAACACATCAAACCCATTCTCAACCTAGGCGTGGAAACTGCCACTCAAAGTTTCCTGGTGAACCCCACCATCCGTCAAAAATTCACCCTTATACCCCTCCCCCGAGAGGCGCGACCTTCAAAGGGCCTCTCAGTCCGAGGTATTGTTCCATCCTTCTCGCATCCCCCTTTCGGGCACGGATCCTTTAGCCTGAAGGTAAGGACGCAAAAAATTTGGGTCGATACACTATCATACAAAATTACATTTAAAAATTAAATCATAATCACACCTTATAACTCCTACTTTTATAATACACAAAATACAATTTTTAATTCATCCCAATATACCTTATAACACCTACTAACACAATGTGCAAATGACAATTTTTAATTCACTCCCATGCACCTTATAACTCCTACTAACTTAATGTAGAATATAAAAACAAATAATAATGTTACACCTTAGGACTCCCTTTCTAAATTAAAATATAAACAAAAATTTTCTTCTATTATAACCACATAAGCCCTATGAACTGCCATCTAAAAATAATCAAAAATTCAACCAAAAATTCCATCACATTAACCTTTTCACATAAAATTTAATCAACAAATATTTTGGCTCATACCTCAACTAAATAAGCCAACGAATGAGACGAGAATCGAACACCAAAATTCTGCCCATGCAGTGCATTACCACAGGATGGGCTACCAGATGGGCTACCCTAGTAGGTAGTGCTAATATTATAGCATGAAATAATTAAATCATCCCTCGTCTAAGCTTCCAAAAAAAAATATTTTTCCTTCTACCAAAACTGCACCAACATGTTTGGACCCTACGACCTCTGGCTTGGAAGTGCCTTAGCGCCAGCTAGGCAAACTAGCTAGACTAGTTACTTAGAAAAAAATTCTAATCTCGGCACAAATGTATTATTGTTATGATCTCTACCTCAAAGTTCATTTTCATATTGTCTTTTCATCTGCTTCAACTTTAGCATAAAGAAATGTTCAATTAGCACATTTTGAAACATTGGGCATAAATGAAAACTTTGCATAACTTATATAGTTTTTCTCTTACAACCCAAGATGTCGACGCATATTTGAAATATTTAATTTTTATTGCCTCCATAAAAATTTTGGTGCTTCCTCCTTTTTCAGACCTTTACCTTCTCATTAATATTTAAACCTTACCTTCTATTTTCAACCTTTAATTTCTATTTTAAACCTTTGTCCTTATCATTAATATTTAAAACTTTGGCCCAATAATTTTTTTTTCCAAGTAAATCTTAAACCTCTTTTTCCTTATATATAATATTTAAATTAAATATTACAATCTTCTTCTTTACAACAATTTTCCTTGCTTTGAGATATACATTGCTTGAATAATTGTCCAACTTGAGAAGAGTATTTATACCTTGAATATCATGCACCTTTTTGCATCAACCCTTTTACATCAATGGCAAATCAATATAATAAATATTTCTAACAATCTCCCCCTCTATCATTGATGAAAACCCTTAGAAAAAAATATCTTTGACTGCAAATGAATTCCCAAACTGCTCCTCTTGAGAAGCTACTCCCCCTCACTGAATTCTCTCTCCCTTTGACATCAATGGCAAAGGGCTCTTTGGGGTAAATATGACACTTAGCATAATCCCGTCACCACCTCCTTTTCATGAGGAGATTAATTTTGGGATTGGAGTAAAGCTACTTCCAACTTACAATGTGCTTATTCTTTTTCAATATTTTTTCAAACTCTTGAAGTCATACCTCTTTGAACATTTTGAGAATCCTTTTTCTTGTTTGTCTTTGGAAGTTCTAGAAATTTTTTTCTGCACCACTTTGTTCTATGCCCAAAATTATTACAATTGTAACACCTGAAGTTATAGTCCTTAAAAGGTGCAAGTGACTTGAAATTTATTTTGGTGAAGCCATAATCATTATTACCATGAACCCTACAATGTATAACTTTATGACAAAAAATATTACATGAGTAGCAATAATATTTGTAACATAGCGATGGAGTATTCCTAGTGGGGAGGTGTTTTCCAGAGGTAAGAATGATTCCTAGGTCGAGCCTATCTCAATTACCAAATTGGACAGTATTCTAATCACCCAAACTACCCTCGTACGAACTGTCAATTCTTTGTACGAACCTTAATTACATACACTGTATGATCTCAAATCATACAGTGTCCAATATGGTATGATATTGCACTCAAAAAAACTGATAGATGTTGTTTTGTAGGCTGTCGTACACAGTTTTGTAATCGTTCAAGCCAATTCACCAAAACTGCCAAATCGGGTAAGTTCCTGCCAATCGCCTATTTTACCAAATTAGGTAACAATATTTTGTATGATTTGTACAATGTACGATATGTATGAACTAAAGGTACAAAAAGGTGTTACTTGCTATGCTATTCTGCTCCAATCTCTCTTCGGGATGTTTTGTAAAGGTTTAATAGCCTAAACAAGACAATCTCTTCCACAAGCAAAACATCCAAACCAAGCTAGTGAGAGATTCCATACAAGTAATTCCATCCAGAAATCATACAGTACGCTTCACCACATCCTTGACAATGTCATCATGCTCCTAAATCATTCCCCATGATTCACTAGTGACAATATTCTCAACAAGCTACAATAATACCTAAAACTAACATATAACAGTAAGATAGAAACTCAATTACACAATGTTAATCCACAATGCATTATCCATTCACAACAATACCATACACTATCATCCACAATGTTTGTTATTCTCATTAATGGCTATCAATTTGATTACAATGTGGAAAACTCTCTTAAGGTAATTGCAATAACTCAAAAATATGTCTATCTCTCTATTCTAGCAACTAATAACCAGTAAACTAGTAGCCAGACCTACAAATTTGAAAATGGGGCCTTATATAACATTGCCCAGGCCATTCCAAAGTGGTTCCTAAGACAATCCATTATTCACAACTGCCCATATACAACTGAATACATTATTTTGGCATTTTCCTAAGTTTACACCTTAATTTAGCAAATCCATGCAACATTTCATCCCAAAATTACATTTCCTTTGCATCTGAGTGAATTTCGGTGCACCCTGTATGATTTTCTATTGCTTTGTACAATTTTCCAATCCATTTGTATGATTTTACCTTCCACTGTATGATTTTCTCCCACTATACGATTTTACAAAACTTGAGCAAATCATTCCCAAAACTATCAAAATCTAGCAAATCACTTTTTCTTCTTCTAGGAGGTGGATTTGTTGCCTACATCTGCCCTCCCCTTTACTTTAGTTGGCATCCTCAATGACTCATTCTACTTCTTCTATTGGGCTTCTAGTCTAGCTAATTCAGCCTCCAAGTCCTTGACTTGTGTCTTGTACATTTCTCGTTCATTTCTCAGCTTGGTTGCATAGCTCCCCATTTCGATGGCTTTGGCTCTATGAAGGTTAGCCTTCTCCTTGGCAGCTTTCACGAAGTCCATCATTTGTTTTTTCCATTCAGAGGTACTCTTCTTCAATTTCTCCTTCTAGTGAGCTTCTGCTCGAGCAGCTGCCTGGAGTTCCTCATTCTTCTCTACAATGGTCTCCAAGTGATGTTTGATATCAACTTCTAGAGCTTGAACCTGGTCTTCTTTGATCCTCATCTGAGCTTGCTTCTCCAAGACCATATCATTCAGCTTCTTGCTATCTTTTGTTAGCTCCTCTATCTTCTTGGCTTGTGTAGCCATCTATTCACTCTTTTCGGCCAACTAAGTTATCATCTGCTCATCTTTTGCTTTGAGTTGTGCCTCCAACTCCTTAATTTTATCTTCTTCCATCTGGAAAATCTATCGCTTTTCCTATTCAAGCATGGTAACTCTAGCTTCAGACTTTGTTCTGAGTCCTGATAGATCCTCCTCCAGCTTCTTTATTTTCTCTTCTACCGTAGTTCTACTTTTCTGTAGTTCATCTTCCATTATGGCCAATTCCTTTTGAGTGGTTGTGGTCTCTTCCTCCTGTGCCTTCTTGAGTCGATGGATTTCCTCCAATCCAATGCTCAACCACTCTATCTAGTGTGTTAGGAAGTTCAACTTCCTTAGGGTAATGGACACTCCTATAGTGACCCTCCTGTATTCAACTTCTACCATATTGATGGGGTAGGTTGGATGACTCACTCGATCCAAATATATCCTTGGGTCCTTCCTGTAATTCGTGACCATCCCTTCTGGTAAGTCTTCTCTTCCTAGCATCATTGTTACCTCTTCCCTGGGTAACCTCCATGGATGCTACGCATGGATATCCGCTATCTTCCTTATGCGCTTCGCACTACTCACCCATTATGTTATCCTCTCTAACTCGAGAGATACTTGTTCCTCCCATAGCTTTAGTTCTCCCATGTGACCAATGTAAAATTCCATTTTGGCACTATTCATCACATGGCCTAACTGAGCAAAGAAGTGTTCCACCTTATCCTCTATTCCACTTGCCTCCTCTTCTATTGTGATTCTCTAAAACCATGGTATTTCCAGGAGATAGCTGGATTGCATTCCCTATCATTATTCTTCTATAGGAGTTCTTAAGTCTTCTTCCTCCTTAAGGTGGCTAGAGCTTCCTCCCAGCTTGCTAAGTACTCTCTCGGTATCTATATTTTCCCGAGGTGGGGATTGTTTCACTATTTTCTCCTCCCCCTCGCTATCCATAATTTTTATGATCTCCTTTTGAGATCGCTACTGCTCAACTTGTTCTTGAGACTTTTATACTTTGGTTGAGCCCCCTATTGCTCCTCTGTATTTTCTCGAGCTACTTCCTATTGAGCAACAAGTGCTTATTTTTCTTGTGGCACTTTGGTATTCTTTGGGACATCTTTCTTACTAGAGCCTCCTATTACAATTTTGTAACGAGTCTTCTTCTTGGGCTCTTCTTCTACGGTACTTGGTCCAATTCCCGCTTCATCTTGGGTAGTGGCTACTCCATCATACCCTACCTCAATTCCTCTAAATAAATTAGAGGCATCCATCTTCTCAAAATTTTTGAAGATGTTCAGAGATTGCACTATCTTCTCTGCCTCTGTCCAATATAACTCATCTAGTTTCGTCGCTTCTGAGTCCGATTGTTCCTTCCTCTGTACTTATGGAACTGGTTTATCTGCCATTATTTCTTGCTGCCTTCTCATCCTTATTTGTACTAGACTACTCTCCCTTTCTTGATCGAGAGGTTGCTCTTGTTGCCTTTGTGTAGGTACTTGTTCCCTCTTTCTTCCTCTAGAGATGTATCTCCTTGAGCTTCACTCTTGTTCCGCTCACTCCTTGTGCGTGGTTTCTCCATAGTACTCTTCGCTATGGGTACAACCTTTACCCATCTCAATATCATCGGTTGGTCCAGCCTGATTTCTCTAGGTGACGTCAACCCTAGGAATTGCATTCCCACTTTTGTGACTGCATTCAATAGCAATCCAATTGCCTAAAAGGCCATCCCAAAGTTCTTCAGTCTTTTGGTCAATGCCTCATGCATCCTTCTCTCTAGAAAGGTACCCCAATCGTATGGAATTCCTTGGGTGATACCTTCTACGTACTGTGCCATCCACATTGGCATATTTGTCACCCTTGTATCGCCTGACAATCGAGCCATGACTGTGTTCATCACACATGCCCAATTGTCTCCTCACAACTGGCTCTACTTTATTCCATACATTCCTACACCAAAAATATTTGTGTTTGTCATCGATTTGATAGTGGTCATGGTGGTAACCAGGTGGTGTGCTTCTATTGGGTCTACCAATTTCTTGACTATCTCCATGCCTTCCGTTGGTAACCCAAATGTTCTTCAGAATGCCTCTACTGAAACTTCCACCTTCACTGACCTCTTGCCCACATTGACGTAGGTTATCCGAGTTGCTGCATTATATGCCTAAACTATATGTAAAATATAGTTCTGGAAGAATATTCGATGAAATGGTGGGATCTACGCAATGATCGACACTTGCACATTTTTGAATGTCTTCCTCCAGGGATGAGACATGTTCTTCTCATCACTCCACCATTTCCTGCATGCTTCCGCTTCATGCTGTACAAATGTGATGTTTGAAAATTCCACCTGGAATTCCTCCTATCCACTACTCAGGTGTTCTTCCTATTCTTGCACATGTACTTCGCTCCTCAACTCCCTCCATGAGGTAGCTTCTTGGGCCATTCTTCCCTCTCTGTGCCTTGGTGGTGTTCTATCCAGGTGTGCCCACCAATGGCTTTGTCCCCTCCATGGCCTATATCCTCCTCTCCTCCATGGATGATTACCACACATTTCATGGGACTAAAACTAATGCCCGGGGTGCTACCATGAGTATGCCTCTCTCTCGTGTAGCGGACCTGGTGATCTCTCCACCCGATTCGTTGCAATCCACCTCAATCGACGTCCAAATTCTTTTGTTGAGATCATTCCTCCAACATCTCGTCGATTAACTCAACCTTCTCCTTTGTAATTAGAAACATACCAAAAATCATACAATCTCCTATAAAATTGTACAATGTATGGTTCTGTGTCCCTTGTATGGTTTTACCTTCTTCTGTTGCTTCTAGATCGTACACTATTTGGTAGTTCTTCCCTTCACCCCGTCAATCTTCAAATGGTCAAATCTCCTTCAAATCATACAACTGCGACCTAAAATCATATAGGGTGCTAGTACTCCATACTCTACTACTTGTTGGCTGCCCTCCCCTTTAAAATTCGTATGATTTCGTACAATTTTGTATGATCTCTTAAAACTACCAAAAATGGAAAAAAAACCCACTTAGATGACACTTTTCTTCCTAGAAATCATACAATCAGCCCCCAGATCATACAATACGACTTCTCTAACCCTCACTAAAAAAATATCAGGATTTTTGTCTCCTTTGCCAAATCTACCATCGACCTAGTTGTCGGATTGTCCCGATCTACTCCTCAGTGCTTTATCTCAACCAATCTTTCACTCCTTCCCTCCTGGCACAATTTTCTTCAATTTGATGAAATTATGGCTGCAATGTATGGTTGTACGGACTGTACTTTTCTCTCCTCACATTTCCCTTCTTGCTTTTTGCTAGATTTTTTAGTTCTTAGGGTTTCAATCTTCCATACTCTTGCAATTTCCCCAATCCAACCACCAATTTCTGCTTCCTCCAACTCCAACAGCAATTTCACAGTCCTAAATCCATACAATGACGTATTCTAATATTTGTTGCTATAATATTTCTTAAAAAAATTTGAATTCCCCCTTTTTGTGGAGAAAAACCCCAATTCCTCTTTCTCGGGTTAATTCCTTGAAGCTGAAAAGAACTCCCTGGTACAAATTTAACAATGGGTCTGCAAATTCAAAGTACTGGTGAATATTTATCACCCATGTAGTCTTCCTTTCTCAAATGTACACTTTTCCCCTTCAATCTCCTAAAAAATTTGAATTTTGCTTGGTGATTTAAAAAATGGTCAATTAACTTTCCTTTTAAAGCAAGTTTTCAAAAACCCTAAAAAAACCCTAACTGTCAAAAGAATTTAAAAAATGCCATGTTGCATGCTTTTTCCATCTCCCCTACTAGATGACTGCCAACTTAGCAGTTGGTTTAAAATTTTTGTCTTTTTCCCCCTTATTTTCCTCCAACCGCTGCTTTTTTGCATGCCGCATTAATTGGTTAGTTGGAAAATCATACACTGTACGATCTAAATCGTATAGTACAACATTATGTATGATTTGCATGTCAATATTGCTTTGTACGACCCTCTTTTGTGCGATTTCCATATTTTACTTTTTATCTGTACGGTTTCATTACTTAGAGAAAATTTTGCTTTCTTTTTCTCTGGAGAGGCCGCCATTTCCGGTTTTCAACCTCACCCTTCCTAATTGCGTCCCGAGGGATTTTCACAACTAAGGCACAATTTTTTTTCTTTTTTTCATCCTAGTCTAATTATACTTACCTCCTTGGTAATCGCACAATGACATTCACCTGTACGACCCCATCCCAATCTTGACCTCGAGGTTCGACCATAACATTTTGATTAGTGGTATCCTCTTGTACCTCTGCTTGGTTGGGCTCTACCTATGATGTTGTTGCCCATTCATTTCCCCTCCTACAATGTGTACAGTTCAAAATTGTACATCGACAAGTTGGAGTCTCGTCCCCTGGTAGGCCTTCTTCTCATCGTGTAGGTGATTGATCCCGTGGTGGTGGTGTCCTCACCACTCTACTATTATTTGAGTGACTTATTTGCCTATCTCCATGGATCATTTTTGGCTCCAAACTTGGTGATCGGGTCCATTGTTGGCCTAGGTTTCTACCATCTACGAAGTGTACCCTTCCTCTACCAGCAAGGTTTCGACCACGTGGGTATCTCCCCCTTCCATTTATTCTAGGCATGAAACCTCCCCGTACTATTGATGACTCTTCTCTTATTCGAGGTAATTTCCAATTACCCCCTTCTCATTGGGGTCCCTATCGGTTTAGGGGTGGTCACCCCCCTCTGCATCTTCGTAGTGCATTTCATAACATGCCTCTTAGTCTAGGTATATCTTGTTGGTTCCTTACCCAATTCATACATGCTAACGGGTTATCTCCTGGCCATCTAGGAGTAGGGGGTCAAAATATTCCTCGTCCTCTACCTCCTCTAATTGCAACATCACCAAGGTCTCCATCATTTTCTGGTCGTCTACCTCTTCCTCTTCCTTGTTGAAGTCTTAGAGGTCCTTGTCCAATTCTTCCTCTTATTCTTCGGTCATCAGGAGTAATATCTACCAACTCGATATTAGCTAGTGGACTCTGATTTGGTGACAACTATCACAAGGTTCTGACTCTTCTATCAGCCCGTACCAAGTGACGCCTCCATCTTCTTTCCTCAAAGGATATCTAGGGGGATGAAGATGCCAATACTTCTCTATAATCATCAGAAAAGTCTATTTTAGAGCTAGAGTCAGTCCGACCCTCTTCTCTCTGTTCTGCCAAGTCATGTGGTAAATTCATCACTCTCTCCAATCGTCGAACTTCCCTCCTTTGTCTTCTCAGCTGTTGGTGAGCTATTGCATATGCTTGTGTATCATTCTTGGGTCTGTCCTCTTGAACTCTCTTGACTTGCCTTGGTCTCAATGCTCTAATTGGAATACTTCAATCCCTTTAAGGATTATGAGGATTCTCTGGTTCATCATCATCTGTACTAGGCTCTCTCACCAACCATGACATCCCTTCATCACTAGAATCTATCATACCTACTACATTGTGGTGCAATTCAGGTGATGTGGTGGTCTCCTCTATATCTTGCCAAAGTACTTATGTGCCCTCATTTATCGTAGGTTGCTTTCTTGGTGGGGGTGGCGAACTTGTACTTGTGCCTTTGTTTCCTCCACCATTTCTTGGAGTTAAGTCTTCAACCTCCTCAGGTTCACTTCCAATCTCTTGTAATCTAACTGCCCTCTATTCATCCAATCTTTGTATGGTACCATCCAATTCTTGGATTACTTGCGCTCTCAATCTCGCATTGTGACCTCGTAGTGTTTGATACTCTTCCTGCAATTGTTGAGTTTGTGTTCTCATCCTTTATTGTAATAGCCCTATCTAAGACAATGGGTAAATCTCCATTAGTTCTTCTATCCTTTCTTCCCTAGCCTCTTCCAAAATTTCCATCTCAAATGTGTCCACTCTATCCTCATTGTGCACTATCAACCTTACCCTTCTTCATTCTTTCAACTGTCAAGGTAGTTCCCTATGTTCTATCTATGGGTACCTCCTATTCAAAGCTCTTGGTAATAGTGCCCTCTCTTGATAGCCCTCTATTGCTGGAGAAATCCACTCTTCTCCCTCTCTTATGGTCCCATCCATCCGTCTAATATGTACTCACACCCTTCTTCTTTCACCGGGTCTAGGTGCCAACTCTTGTTGTTCAATTATTGGCTATGTCTCCTCCCATTCAGAAAATAGCCTTGCGAGTCCCAAATCTGGCTCCTCTTGCGGTGGACCTGGCTCATGATGAGCCTCATCTTGAGTGTCTACTCATCTTCTCTGTTCAATCTCTTCTGAAGTAATGAATAGACATTGTACTTTGTAAGGCTTCAACTTTGAGCCATTTACAGTGTTGGGTACCTCTGTCCCATTCAGGTTCTGCAACCTGACTACTCCATTATTCAATACTTCAATAACTTTATAAGGGCCAAGCCATAACATCTTTAGTTTACCTGGCTTGATCTCCCTCTTCTCATTAAAATTTAGAACCAAGTCCCCTGGACTAAGTTCCAACTTCCTCAAATGCTTGTCATGCCATGCCTTTCATATTTTCTGGGCTATTTCAATCGCCCACTATGCCATGACTCTTATTTCATCTAGTTTGGTCAGCATCATCAGTCATTCCTCCAAACTTTCTTGATCCCCCAAGCGATGCTCTATTGCAACTCTCAAACTTGGTATCAAGAACTTGACTGGCACCACCGCTTCTTGACCATACATTAATTGGAAAGGGGTATGTTTTGTTGTTGGTTTGAAAGTTGTTCTATATGCCCACAAAATGGATGGTAACCTTTCCTCCCAGTCTGCTCCTTCTATCCCATAGGTTTTATACAGAGTTGATACTAAGAATTTATTAGTCGCTTTCGCCTGCCCATTCTCTCTTGGGTAGTACGAACTAGACAATGAGTGTAAAATATTAAATTCTATCGTCAATGTCTTGATAATCTCGTTCATGAAGTGTCCTCTCCAGTCACTCGTTATTCATAGCGAAATACCGAATCTTATGATTACCTGCTTGTACAAAAATCATGTTATACTTTTGGCAGAATTATCAGGTAATGCTCTTGCTTCTACCCATTTTGTGAGGTATTTCATTGCCACTATGATATATCTATATTTTTATCTTTGAGATGTCTTCAATGGTCCCACGAAGTCTAAGCCCCAATGTTTGAACAACTCATATGGCTGCGATGGGTGTAAGGGCATAAATTCCCTCGTGACTGGTTTACCTGCTCTTTGGCAAGTATCACAAGATTTCATGTGTTCTTTTGCATCATTGTACAATGTGGGCCACCATAGACCTACTAACAATATTTTTTGTGTAGTCGCATCTGGTCCCATGTGTCCCCCTGCTAAGCTTGCATGGGCTTATTTCAATGCTGCCTTAACTTCTTCCTCCATTACACATCTCCGTAAGATACCATCACTTCCTATATTGTATATCAATCCTGCTATTATCTGGAAAGGTGTTGACTTCATAATTATCCTCTTCTTTTCGGTTGTCGTCATCTCTTGTGGCAACTCCCCCATGGATAGGTACTGGCCAACCAACTTGTACCATGATGGCACAACATTGATGGAAAATAATTACGCATCTAGAAATTCATCAGGAACTCCTATTCTTGTTGGCTCCCCTAATCGTATTCAAGACAAAAGGTTTGCAATCACGTGCTTCTTGCCAGGTCTCACCACAACTCGGAATATGAAATCTTGGAGTGTAATGAGCCACCGACTAACTCATCCTTGTATTACTAGTTTATTTATTAAGTACAACAACGCCTGATGATCGACATAGAATGCAAAGGGGTTTGCCAATAGGTAATGCCTAAATTTTGACTGCATATACCATCCCCAGGCTTCCTTTTGTACAATTTAAAAAAGAAAAAAGGAACCACACCAAGCAAAGTTGAGGCATCGACGTGGACATGGAATTTCCTTATCCCAGCTAGGAAACACCAAAATAAGATTGCTTACCAACTTAGCCTTTAACTCCTCAAAGGCTCCCTGGTGCTCCTCTGTCCATTTGAAAGGAATATTCTTTTTCATCAAAGAATCTAACGGATAGGATACATGTGCATAATTTTTGATAAACCTTCGGTAATATCCTATTGACCCAAGGAAGGTTTTGAGTGAACTCATGTCAAAGGGTTCTTCCATGAATAATATCACCCAAATTTTATCTGGATTTATCTTCAATCCTTCACTGCACACAATGTGTCCTAGCAATTTTCCATATGGTACCATCAAAAAATACTTTGCTGGGTTTAATGATATCTGTGCATTTTTGCACCTACTCATACATTCACTAAGAGATGGAAGATGCTCCTTGATCTTCCCATAAATGGACCAATCATCCAAAAATGCTTTGAAATTCCCCATCGCCAGTTGGTCAAATATATATAGTATGATGCACTAAAATGTATTTGGGGTATTACAGAGCCCAAATGGCATTTGATTATATGCGTAGATGCCATTCTCCACAACAAATGTGGTTTTCAGCTTATCCTCCTCAGCGATGCTGATCTGATTGTATCTTGAGAATCCATCCAAAAATGAATAGATCTCATGTCCTGCAACTTCCTCCAAGATAGAATCTATGAATGGAATAGGAAAAGGATCCTTAATGGTCACTGATTTTAGACTCCTAAAGTCTACGCATATCCTTATCTTATCAATTTCCTTCTTCAAGGTGATTACTATAGGTGAAACCCATTCACTGTTCGTCACCTTGAATATAATTCCTGCTTCCAACATCTTTTCTATCTCCATATTTACCAATGTCGCATACTTTGGATTCATTCTATATGGCCTCCTCCTGACAGGTTGAGCACCAAGCATTAGTGTAATATTATGGACACATAATTCGGGTGGGATTCCTTTCAAATCCTTATATGTCCATGCGAAGACATCCTTGTACTCCAAGAATATCTTGAAAGTTGTTGCCTTCAATACGAGATTCCAATCATCACCATAGTGGACCATCCTAGGTTCCTCCTCCATTCCTAGATTGATGTCCACTATCTTGGGTCCTTCGTATTTGATATTTTTTAGCTCACTCGTAGCTTCCGTTACATTCTCAAGGTGTGTCGGTCTTGTATCAATCTTTGCATATCCTACTGTATACTCCATAAATATTTTTGGAAACATCCACTTATCTTCTATTTCCTTTTTAGTTTCTTTACTAGCTTTCGGTTCGTATTATTTTTCCTTGATCTCTTCTGATTCAATACAAAGGCAGTTGGGTTGAAACATCTTGTAATCCCCCATTTTCCAATGAAGGATTCCGCTATCAGATTGATCTTCATCCTCACTACATTCATCCATGTACAACATTCTCTCTCCATTAGGTTCATGTCCTTCATCCCCTAATGAGTTTTTTGATTCGTCAGTCATAGCTATATCCTCACTAAGTCTCTGATTAGTTAAATTGATTATGTATTTATGATGTCCCTTATTGAAGGTGATCTGATTCTTTCCCCAATTGTGATTAACTTTGGCTAATCATAGCCATCCTCTCCCCAAGAGGGCATCGTATGCAGGTTTCTACATTGTAATCACAACAAAGTCCAAGAAAAAATCTTGCTTAGCTATCATTACTTGTGTAGTTAAAACTCCTTTTATGTTAATATCATTCTAGTCAGCCCTATATAGTCGAAAGCTTAGTGCCCATAGGGATGGAGCTCCTAGTTCTAGCAAAGTTCTTTCTGGTAGCACATTAACACTATATCCTCCACCCACGATCACTTGCATCAATTTATGCCCCAAAATATCCATATGCATTAATGCAAGTTTCTTTCCCATATCAATCATTAGTATAGTAGGATCCATAAATTGGTCTTTCCATTCATCCTCTAATATTGGTTGGCTCTCTACTTCCATCACCTTCTATCATTGCATTTCTTCAAAAATTACTTTCTATAATTCTGGGATAGCTTCTAGTAATTCAAATAGTTTAAGTTCTACTGTGGTATCAAACGCTTGTGCTACCAAATTTTGCACAACTATCTCCTGTTCTAATGGTTTTTGTAATTCCTTTCGAGTGCTCGACTCTCCTTTCTTAGTTTTATCAGTTTCTTCTTACACTATTTTTTTTGTTGCTTTCCACCATTGCTTTTCTTTTGCTGGATCTAGATGATGAGGCCTGGAAATGCCTCAATTATAACATGTTTTGTACACTAAAAATGCCTATAAAACTCTTATGTTTTATCTGATATGTTAGTTAAGTTGATTTAATATGCTGTATATTAACCATTTTGCATGATCAATGTATTTGAAATATTATATGTTGATTTTATAGCTTTTTGCATAGTTTTGTGCTCTTTTTGTTATGATTTGCTACAATGGGATATGCTTAGAATAATAGCAGCATTTCACTAATCATATTATGATTTGTTTCAAGCATTTACTTCACCTAAATTTGGCAACAGTGCAAGCAAACTGTTGCTGTGCAGCAAAAACTGGTCTTTCCCATTTAAATTCCAGCCAGCTGTCCATAAATAGCAAGGCATGGAATTCAAATGAGGAAAGGGATGAAGACCATTAGAATTTGATCTTAGGAGATAACCCACCTGAGAGATGCAGAAGAAACCAATGGAAAGCATACAATTGTTCATTCCGAATCATCTTTGAAATGAACAGATATCTTTGGAATGAAGAAAACACAGCATCTTCGGAATGAGCGGATCTTCGGAATGAAGAAAGTAGCATCTTCAGAATGAGCGGATCTTCAGAATGAAGCATGCAGTATATTCAGAATGAGCGATCTTCGGAATGAGAATGCAGTATCTTCGAAATGAGCGATCTTCGGAATGAAAACTGCACTGTCTTCGGAATGAAGCCACTTATCTTCGAAATGAAGAACATAATGTGTTTTTGACATTTTTGACCAATTTTTGAAGGTGGAAAAAGGGAAATAAAGGTTGGAAAAAGTAAAGAGAAATATCCTCCATCTGTCTTTGCCATCATTGTTGACCAAATCCATCATTAAGGGAAAGATCAGGTTTTAGTCCTCTTCTAGGATAAAACCAGAATTTGTTGCAGCATTTTAGGATTAGATCTTTTGAGATATTCTTTGTTTGTAATCAGATCATAGGATAGCTATAAATATTGCTCCCGTTAAGGTTGATCTGTGTAGAGAGAGAGGTAGAGAAATAGCAGATAGATAGAAAATAGAGTAAGGAAGCTAAATACAGAGTATAACTAGGAATTGACTGTTACAGTCCTGTAACAGTTTTTCAGCAGAATTCTTGTAATCATGTCTTTTGATCAATAAAGTGCACCAGTTCTATTTCAAATTACTTATAAATGAATGTGATTAAGATTTAGAAAGAGAGAGAGACTTACACCTTCTTTTGGACAAAGAGGCTGGCCACTTCTAGACCTAGGAGGAGGACTAACAGAACATGTTTTTATTCTGATTTTGCTATACTGCAGCAGAATGAGTTGCAGAACTTGTTATGTAAATTACTTATGAATAGTTGAAAATATTTGTAGTATTAGTTTTTTTATGCTAAGATAAATCTTGTGCTTAATGTTTTAGTTGCAATATTACTTTCAACCAAACTTTCACTTTATTTTCAGACTGTTATTTTCAGCATTTACTATTTTTTCAGCAATTTCCTGCATTTTTATGTTTCTTGTCAAAATACGAACAGAGGATTGACAACCTTCTGTTACAAAATTTTGATAGTTTTTATTTCCACATTAGATCTAGACTTTCATTATTGCAAAAGTAATTAGATTTTCTTTCTGCAATTAGAATCAGACTTTGAATTCTATAACTGTTAATTCTACAATATAATTAGGTCTTATTCTGCAATTGTAATTAGGACTTCATTTTTGCAGTTAGTGATTAGTTTCCAATTCTACAACTTAGATTAAGATTTAATTCATGCAATTTAGAGATAGGAATGTTCCAAAACCCCCCACCAAACCGATTCCACCAATAAGACTTGTTGCCCTAGATTGACCTAAGTTATAGCTGTTTCACTTCTTCTCCCGCAGATAGCCTTGTACACTGCCCTGGATTGACATATTCATTGAGAATTAATGATGGTATAATGAATACACATCATTTTGGTGCCGTTTCCAAGGAATAGTGTTGTCAGAATAAAACAAATAGTTCAATAGCTGTAATCAGACTAAACTGTGAACATTCAGGTTAAAATCTGAATATAACAGCAGAGTAAGATAACAACTATTGACTTAATTTATGTCATTTAGGAGTAAAAATGAATGAGGATGTCTAGGGAGACCCCAAAGGATCCTTGGCTTGTCCCATTAAGGAGATCTTCATGCCTAAGGGGTGAATCACCTGTGTTTGAACTACTTGAAAGACTGATAGAAAAATCACCTGTCTCACCATCAGTAGGACATTTTGAGAAAGGAAAATCACCAATTGTATCAAAAGAATATCTTAAGGAAGATAATTCATCAAAATCATCAACAGAAAAGCTTGAACCTCTTGAGAGAACAATTTGGGAAGCTTTAACTTCTCCTAAGAAACAAGAAACTATGGCAGAAGGAGGCAATGTAGATGGCCAACATGGCTATGTTCATAATTAATGGGATGATCAGGATATACTCCAACCATCCAAAACATTTGAATATCCTATTCATCTGAATCCAACACAAAACTCTCCCATGAAGACCATTTCACCTTCAGTACTTCCCACATTTCGAGGTGTTGTATCTGAAGATCCTGACCAGTTTTTGTTTGAATTCAAGGTAGTATGTCAAACCTATGATTATATAAATGACAATCAAAAACTTAAGTTTTTTCCCTCAACTCTCAAAGATTCAGCATTACACTGGTTCATGAGCTTAGAGCCAAATTCCATAAGAACCTGGGATCAAATGGAGACTGTCTTTTTAGACAAATATCAGGAATACTGTCATGTAAGGAATAGAAAATATGAGTTATTTAGAATCAAGCAGGAAGATGATGAGACCTTGGAATATTACCTTGATAGGTTCTCCTTTGTTCAAAGGAGATGTGGACTAGTAGAACCAGAATTGTGTAAAACTATCTTTTTGAGAGGATTGCAAGATGAATCCAGAGAAGTTCGGATTTGATGGGAAAAGGGGATGTAACCACTCTCAGTAATGAGGAAATTATGGATCTCTACGGGAATTACTCTTGCACTAAGCGAGAGAAGAAGAAAAAGTCACACAAATGGTACCGATGTAAAGGACCTAATAGAGGAACTTGCAAATTTCAAAACTGATATCCTAGTGCATTTAAACACTACTTTAGGGGAAATCTCTGCAAAAGCTAAAAACATAGAACCTTTTGCAATTTATTGCCCAAGATGTAGAAGTAAACATGCTTTGCAGAAATGTACTTTGAATAAAACAACCATCTCAGCAATTTGTAGTATCTGTTCAAAAAGGCATTCAACTGATCAATGCCACCTGCTACCACAACTCAAAACTGTGTTAGAAAACCAGACTGAGGAACTCAACTATATTGGACCAAAATAAGGGGGAAATTTCTCTCAATATCAAAATACCCCTCGTTTTCCTACAAATTGGGGGCATAATCCTGGTACTATGTCTTGGGGACAATCAGAACCACCCCAATGTCCTTGGAATTATCCTCAATGGAAAAATTCCTAAGAATGGCCACAGTCAAATTGGAGTAACCCAGCTTGGAATCAGAATCAAAACAACCCCTCATGGAATCAAAACAATCCAGCTTGGAATCAAAATCGGACTAATCCACATTGGATGCAAAACCAACCACAATGGAATCAGCAATACCAGTCCTATCCAATGCAGCAAAGGAATCAAGGTCAAACTCAACATTTGTTGCCTGCACTTAATCAGAATTTTCAAGAAAAATAGCAAACACAGCAAGTGAAGCAACCTCAATTGCCAGCTCAGCCAATCACTAATCCAAACAAGTGTAAGACAGACACCTCCTGTCTATGTGGCTAAAGTCGAAGAAAATATTGAAATTAATGTTCTTGATTGTAGTGATATTCAACTCCGTTCAAGAAAAGTTGTACCTGAACCAGTTTTAATAGAAATCAAAGATAATGAAGAGCAAGAATCATCAAAATCAGAGAGAATCCAACCAACAAAAGAAACAGAAAAATTGGATCCAACAATAGAAAAAGAGACATAAGCAGAACAATTACCAAGGATAGTTCCATATCCTGAAAGACTTAATGCAATACCAAAAATTTCTGAGTCGAATTGGTCAAAGAACTAAAAAAATTGACTATCTCATTACCCTTATTGCAAGCCATTAAGGAAATACCAGAAATTAACAAGATCTTGTCCAAAATTTGTGCATTAAAAGAACGGGGAGAAAGAAGAAAGCATTCCCCAAGACCGTGCAGGTTGAAGGAAAGATAGCTGATCTCTTATCCGGAAAACTACTACCTCCAAAGTATAGTGATCCAGGAAGCCCGGTTATCACAATCACCATAGGTTCGAGTACCAATATCAAATGTTTTAGTGGATCTAGGAGCTGCAATAAATGTCATGACTAAAGATACAATGGAACGATTCATGACTCAAACATCTCAGCCCCACATTTACGAGTTTTAGAAATGGCCGATAGGTTAGTAGCAAAACCTGAAGGAATCATTGAAGATGTCCATATAGAAGTTTCTTCTTGGGAATTCCCTATAGATTTTCTCGGTTTTACTGACCAAGAAATTCAGCACATGGATATCCCATTATTTTGGGAAGACCTTGGCTTGCAACTGCAGCAGCCTTCATAGACTGCAGATCTGGAAATATGACCATTTCAAATGGTATTGAGCTGAAACAAATTTCTTTATATCCTCCTACAAAACCATCTAGCAAATTTTCAGGTCAGTTATGGTTTTCTGACTCATATGAGGAACGGGAAGAGATCATCTCTACACTAGCTACCTTAGTAGTAAGAGAACACATAGAAGACCTCAGTGACACAGAAAACTTAGAAAATGAAACAATCCTGATGAATGTTCTGCATGAACAAGGTTTAGAAGAGGAAGCAACAAATATCCAACAAATGATAAGTAATGAGGAGAATCAAAAATCTAAAGATGAATCATCTGTGCTATCACAAGGAAACTCTGTTTCACTATCACATGGATGGCACCATCATCTGATTTTTCCTTCTCACTGTTCCATACAAGAAATGCTTCCCTTAAGCAGCAATGAAACAGAAACTGCTTCGTTTCTCCAATCACAAAAATGTCCTCTTAATCCCTTAATAACCAAGTATGAAGGAGTGAATTCAGTCCTTCTAAATACAAAACAAATAGAAGTCCAGCCAGGCAAATTTCTGAATATCTACAGCCAGCTTACTAGGGAAGAGGAAGAAAAATTGATAGTTGTTTTGTAGAAGCATGTTCATGATTTTTCTTGGAACTACAAAGATATGTCAGGAGTTCATCCTGATATATGTACCCATAAGATCTATACCGAAGAAGTCAAGTCAGTCAGACAATTTCAAAGAAGATTGAATCCTGCCTTAAGAGATATTATGAAGGAAGAAATTGAAAAACTCCTGGAAGTAGGATTCATTTACCCAATCTCTGATAGTCAATGGGTTTCTCCATTGGTAATAGTTCCTAAGAAAAATGGAAAAATGAGAGTATGTGTAGATTACATAGAATTGAATAAGGTGACATACAAAGACCATTTTCCATTACCTTTCATAGATCAAGTGTTAGATACTCTTGTTTGGAAAAAGATACTTTTGTTTTCTTGATGGATTCGATGGGTATAATCAAATTCAGATTGCACCTGAAGATCAAGAAAAGACAACTTTTACATGTCCATGGGGAACATTTGCCTATAGGGTTTTACCTTTTGGATTGTGTAATGCCCCAGCAACTTTTCAGTGAGCAGTCCTAGCAATTTTTGTTGATCTGACCACCAAAAGTGTTGAAATTTACATGGATGATTTCACAGTATGTGGACAAACTTTTGATTTTACATTGGAAAATCTTGACAAAGTCTTAACTCGCTGTGAAACATACCACTTATCCTTAAATCCAGATAAATGCTTCATGATGATGAAGGAAGGGATAGTTCTTGGTCATCACATCTCTCCTGAAGGGATCCAAGTTGATCCAAAGAAAGTTGAAATTATCAAGAACCTCCTTCCTCCTAAAACTTAGACTAATGTCAGAAGTTTCCTAGGACACATTGGTTTTTACCGCAGGTTTATTCCCAACTTTAGTACAATAGCCAGTCCATTGTTTGCCTTATTGACTAAAGATTCTGAATTCTCCTGGACTGCAAAGTGTCAGGAAGCATTTGAAGCTCTGAAAGAGAAATTGATAAATCCACCTGTGCTTAGAGGACCTAATTGGACATTACCATTTCACATTCAAACGGATGCCTCCAATACAGCAATTGGAGCAGCATTAGGACAAATTGATAATGGTGAACATTATACCATCTACAACATTAGCAAAAACTTGACAGGAGCAGAGAAAAATTATACAACTAAGAAAGAATTCCTAGCAGTGATTTATGCCATCAAAAAATTTAGGAATTATATCACAGGTTATCAAATATTTATTCACACAGATCATACAACCATTAAGTATTTGATGAATAAACTTATGGTAAGTGCAAGAATTATTCGTTGGTTGTTGTTGCTGCAAGAATTTGATATCACCATAATCAACAAACCAGGAAAAGCTAATGTTGTTGCAGATTTCTTGTCCAGGTTGCAGAACAAAGATGAAGGGGAATTAGTTGATGACACTTTTCCTGATGAAAAACTATTTGCTAAATCTGTTCAATCACCTTGGTTTGCAGATATAGCCAATTATTTGGTCACAGGGAAAGTTCCTTCACATTTCACCTCAAAACAAAAAAAACAATTGATCAAACAGAGTTCTTCTTTTGAATGGATTAAGGGTATGCTTTTCAAGTGCAGTCCTAACCATGTGTTACGTAGGTGCATCCCAAAGGATGAAGTATATGATATCCTTAGAGCTTGTCATGATGAACCCTCAGGTGGACACTATTCTGTAAAAAGCACAGTTAGAAAAATCTTGGGGATAGGATATTATTGGCCATCTCTTCACAAGGATGTGAAAAAGTACATCAGGCATTGTGATGCATGCCAAAGAATGGGGAAACCCAATCATACAAATGAGATGCCACTGCAGCCTCAAATGGTTTTAGAACCATTTGAGAAGTGGGGGCTTGATTTTGTAGGACCTATTGATCCACCTTCTCAAGGAAAGACGCATATTCTGGTATGCACTGATTACCTGACAAAATGGGTAGAGGTGCGTGCTTTCAAACATGCTCATGAAGAAAAGGTCGCTAATTTCTTGTACACTCAGATTTTTCAGAGATTTGGAGCTCCACAGTCTATCACCACAGACCAAGGACCCCAATTTGCATCCAAAGTCATAAAAGTATTTATAGAATTATATGAAATCAAACATAGGAAATCATCACCCTACCACCCACAAGCAAATGGCCAGGTTGAAGTAACAAACAGGGAACTAGAACGCATCTTGACAAAAACAATAGCTTTTCATAGGAAAAATTGGCTAGACAAATTACCTGAAGCAGTTTGGGCCTACAATACCACTTGGAAGTCCACTACTGGATTCACACCTTATGAACTAGTCTTTGGTAAAAAGGCTCTTTTACCTATTGAATTTGAGTTACTAACATTGCGCACAGCACTGGAAATTGGAATTGACTTATCGCGAGCATAGACGGACAGGATTCTGCAATTGAATGCATTGGATGAACTTAGATTGGATGCTCGCACCAAATCGAAGTAATTCGAGAGCGAGAGGAAGCTATGGCATGACAGTCACATTCAGTAGAGGAAACTTCAACAAGGATATTGGGCTTTACTGTTCGATTCTCAATATGAAGACTTCCCTGAAAAATTAAAAACTAGATGGTTGGGACCTTACTGGATTGAAGAGGTATTCAACAATGGAGTAGCTCGTTTATCCCCCATTGATGGGTCACGAAGAAAGTTGGTAGTGAATGGACATCGCCTCAGGGTATACCATACACCTCTGACTAAAGAAGAGTTCTTGCAGCAACTTGACGGCTTTGGATACACGACAGTGGAAGAGATTCCTTCTTCCACTTCAAAACAATCAATATGATCAGTGGATTTCAAGAAAACAGAAAATACAAAAAAATCAAAAAATAGAAAACAAAAAGATGAATAAATTCTAAGTATGAATTCCTTCATGGGCATGGTTTCAGGGGAAATCATGAAATTCCTTCATGGGCATAGTCAGGATCAAGAAAAAAGAAAAAAAAAAAAAGAGAAAATGAGAGGCAAAAAAAAAAATATATATATGGGAAAATCAAAAAAAAAAAAAAATGAATAACTCAGCAGTGAAAACCTTTTTAAGGCACTACTGGGTTGGTATGCATGAAAACTAGTTTTCTGGCATGCATAACCCTGAGAAATTTTTGAACCATCATTGTACAAATTCACCTAGTGCACTTGTTTTGAAATGTTGCAGAAAATCTCGTGAGAATATCAACAAAAGCGAGTCATTCTTCAAAACTGACATTAACTATTTTTATCAGGTATATATTTCTTACATTTCTTCATTGTAAAATGATTGGTATATAGTATGTGACAATTAACCATTAGCATAAAAGATATTCATAAGAGTTGGCATACTTAAAAACATGTTTTAAGAATGACAATATTGATTTCTGCCTAATATTCGGAACAAGAATGCCAAAAATAGTGCCTGTTGTATTATCTTCGGAATGAAATTGTCTTCAGAATGACAAAAAAATGAATGTTGCATATTTTCTTCAGAAAGAAAAATTGTCTTCGGAATGACAATTTGTCTTCAGAATGAAACTTGGTCTTCAGAATGACGACTTGCTGCATCATCTTCGGAATGAAGATATGTCTTCGAAATGAAGATCTATCTTCGAAATGAGGGTATGTCTTCGGAATGACGATTTACTTTCATAATACAGCCTGATATTCAGAATGAGGATTAATCTTCGGAATGAGGATTGATCTTCGGAATGAAGATCTATCTTCAAAATGAAAATTCTGTAAAGAAGATTTGTCTTCGGAATGAAGACCTGTCTTCGAAATGAGGATTTGTCTTCGGAATGAAGACTTGTCTTCAGAATGAAGTCATAATCTTCGGAATGAGGATTTGTCTTCGGAATGAAGACTTGTCTTAGGAATGAAGTCATAATCTTCGGAATGAAATTTTATTTGCATTTTCGGAAAGAACATTTCCACGTGGCGTCCAAGAAAACAAGGTATGACAAAATTAAGATTTTTCTTAGTTGCATGCGAGGAAGGGACACGTGTCAATCAGCACATGGTCTATTTTTGCACTCATTGGAAATACGGAGAATCTGCAACCATATGCCACCAGTTTTTAATGTCAATTAACATGCACGTGAGAATCTACAAAACTGATGAGGTGGATCTGACGGCAAGAATATCCATGCAATTATCAACGAACAGGTGTACAGTGCAAAAGTAGATATGTGTGCCATCTTTCTTTCCGAAGACGTGTTGCGAGGTACAGTGCACAAAATACGGCTCATTCCGAAGAAGAAGACGCGAAACAGGGCAACGAGGGTTCTAACTTAAAACTCTGCAAATTTGCAACAGGAAACAGCTAGAAATCCTGTAGTAGAACAATAGCCGCAGTGTACGAATTTTAAACAAAAAAAAATGGGGCGAAAAATCAGAATAGAGCCTGCAGATACCAATTTCCTCCGAGAAAATTTGGCAGTTGTGCAGATTTTTGAAGACGAAGGGTTTATGACGTTTCTGGACAAATTCAATGGGTCTTCTGAATATTTAGCTGGCATGTTTGCCCATACATTCAGAAACAACAGAGCACATGTCAATGGCATGTCTATTGAGGTAAGCCCTGAAATTTTAAGTCAGATTATAGAGCTACCATTAGAGGGAATTTCAATTACTAGATATGGCAAGAACACATTAGCAAATGTAGTTAATCAGTTTGTAGAAAAAAATTATAGGAAACCTGAATACTTAACCCATAACAACACATGCAAAGGGTTAAAAAGGGCCAGCCTGCAAGAACCCTGGGATGAAGTAGCCACTTGGGTGATTGAGTTTTTGACCTATGAAGGGCAGTATGTACTATTATCAGGGCATCATCTACAAATTTTAAACCATCTCAGACATGGTAGACAAAAACTAGAAGTTAGGGTTAATCTTCCCCTGTATTTGTATCAAGAATTAAATAATATGGCAAAAAAATATCAGGAGGGTAAAGGGAGCCTTCGCCATCATGGCCTTATCAAATTAGTTTGCCAACATCATTTTAAAGGAAACCCTAGGAGCTTTGACAGGTTTTACTCTAACCTAAATGATGTCATTTTTGGGGATGAAAGTGAAGAAGAAGAGCCAAGTACTGCTGATGTTGTTGTAGAAGAGGAAACAGCTGCTACAAAAAATATTGCAAAAGCTACTGCAGAAAATGTTGCAGAAGAGGCTGCAGAAGATGCCCCTGAAGTAGTTACAGAACTACACCCCACAGTAGTAGCAAAAAATATTGCTCCTAAGCCTTCAACTTCACAGGCTAAGAGACAAAGGAAAAGAGGATCTGGAGCTAGTAGCAGAGCAGAAAAACAAAAGAAAGTTCAGTTTGCTGAAGCTACAACTGACTTGTCAAAACATAGAAGTGAAACAAGGGAAACAGAGGCATCAAAGACTGACCCCATGACCCCTGCTGTCACCAGAAAACAAAGCAAAAATAAGAAGTTTGCATCTGGAAATAGGAGGTCTACAAGAATCCATTTGAAATAAACTGCAGAACAAGTCATGGAGGAAGAAGATAGACCAAGTAGCCCAGATGTCACAGAAATACAACCAGCATCTGATAACTTTCTAGAATTCCCTGAACACATGGTTGAGGCAGAAACTGAGCAAGTTGGTTTGGAGGAGGCTAAAATTCAACAGGCTATAGATATGGTAGATATCCTTATAGACATTTTCATAGAGCCTCCTAAACAAGAACAAACTGTTGCAGTAGAAGAATATTTGGGTGAACAACCAACTGCAACTGATTTGTCTGCATCAACTTCTGAAGCAGAAACAAAAGAGGAAGACATCACTGAGCAGCTGAGGGCAGCAAGAAGTGTTGTCAAAACACAGACAAAATGGATCACAGAGAAAGAAAGCATCATTGATATGCAAGCAAGAAAAATTACAGAACTTCAGCAGGAAGTGGCAGAACTGAAAAAGTTGTCACAATCTGAAAAACAGCCAGCTGTATCCCATGATGAAGATAGTTTGGCTCAATTGCTTCTGGGTTTATCAAGAGTAGATGACTCTGTTGAGGCAGATATAGAAGTTCATCTTGAAACAACACTCCTTCATTCTGAAGAAGTGCCTGTTCATTCTGAAGCAGTGCCTTCTTGTTCTAAATATGCTTCAAAAATGATGAGAAATATCGCAGAGGATGTTGAAAATGAGCCACCAACACAGGAACAGTCCCAACAGCAAGAAAATGCTCAAGTAAGTACTCCAACTGAGGTCCTTGCATTTCAACTTGTTAGACTTCCAGTAGAAACAACAGATAAGGGGGTACAAGTAGAAATACTATCTAATGATAACCCCATAGAAATAGCAAATAAGGGGGTGCAAGTAGAGATATTGACAGATGAACAACCAATGGAAGTGGCAAAAAAAGGAGTTCAGACAAATCTGGTGCCTAGGATTCCCTCTGTAGTAAGACCACCTAATATTGTGTCCCTAGAGTAGTACAATGCAGACAAGTTAGCTGGATGATTAGATATGAACAGCTTGCCAGTAAAACTAAAAAATTCAAACTGGAGGCAAAACAACTAGAAGCCAAGGACACAGAAATTCAGGCATTGAAAGAAAAGGTATCTAAATTGTGCCAAATTGTTGAGTTTTTAGTCCAATTTAGACGGCCAACCAGATTTTACAACCTTATTTTAAAGGAGAAATACCTTAGATGGCAGGTCATGAGGATTACTTCAAACCTTCCATACAAATTGGACACTATTGAAGATTTTTTGGAGGCATATTTTGACAGTCCTTTTGAGCAGAAAAATATCCTGTGTGAACTATTTTTGCATAGTTTATTCATACCATAGGAAGTTGACTCTCATCCTCAAATCTACATTGGAGATGTTCAGTTGAGAGCATTTATGTCTACCTTACAAAATCAACTTTATTGGGATCATGAGAAAAGGTAGAATAAAGTGGTTGAAACAAGGGCTGAGTTGTTAGTCAGAGCAATCCAGCCAAATCACTTAAATATCACTCAGTAGCACTTCTCAATGATGAACAGGGATGATATCAAGAGAATGTACTTGAACAATTTGAGGGACTGTGTGACCAGATTTAACAATTTCTATGATCACAATTTCTTTCTAGCATTATCAGTATGCAGAGACAGATGGAATGAAATTTCCATGTCTTTAAGGAAAAGAAAACCTATCTCCCCCATCAATCTAGAGTGGTCTAGAAGAAGAGCAAAAGGTGTAGTCCAACTGATCCAGATCATGCAGCATAACTGGATAGGTCTCAGGTTCAGGCCTCCAACCATCATTACTCCAGTTCCATTTTACTTTGAGGAAAATGAACAGCCTGATGAACAATTTAAAGATTGGCTTAAAAACATTCAAAAAAATAGGGGATATTACATAGGCAAGAAGTTATTCTACAGGTCATGGAATCTAAACATGGACATATGTGATTCCATAGCCCAACAGAATGCATGAGGGCATGCATCAATATAAGTTGGGGGGAAAATGATGAGGCCTGGAAATGCCTCAATTATAACATGTTTTGTACACTAAAAATGCTTATAAACTCTTATGTTTTATCTGATATGTTAGTTAAGTTGATTTAATATGTTGTATATTAACCATTTTGCATGATCAATGTATTTGAAATATTATATGTTGATTTTATAGCTTTTTGCATAGTTTTGTGCTCTTTTTGTTATGATTTGCTACAATGGGATATGCTTAGAATAATAGTAGCATTTCACTAATCATATTCTAATTTGTTTCAAGCATTTACTTCACCTAAATTTGGCAACAGTGCAAGCAAACTATTGCTGTGCAGCAAAAACTGGTCTTTCCCATATAAATTCCATCCAGCTGTCCATAAATAGCAAGGCATGGAATTCACATGAGGAAAGGGATGAAGACCATTAGAATTTGATCTTAGGAGATAACCCACCTGAGATATGCAGAAGAAACCAATGGAAAGCATACATTTGTTCATTCCAAAGCATCTTCGGAATGAACAGATATCTTCGAAATGAAGAAAACATAGCATCTTCGGAATGAGCGGATCTTCGGAATGAAGAAAGTAGTGTCTTCAGAATGAGCGGATCTTCAGAATGAAGCATGCAGTATCTTCGGAATGAGCGATATTCAAAATGAGAATGTAGTATCTTCGGAATGAGCGATCTTCGGAATGAAAACTGCACTGTCTTCGGAATGAAGCCACTTATCTTCGGAATGAAGAACAGAATGTGTTTTTGACCTTTTTGACCGATTTTTGAAGGTGAAAAAAGGGAAATAAAGGTTGGAAAAAGTAAAGAGAAATATCCTCCATCTGTCTTTGCCGTCATTGCCGACAAAATCCATCATTAAGGGAAAGATCAGGTTTTAGTCCTCTTTTAGGATAAAACCAGAATTTGTTGCAGCATTTTAGGATTAGATCTTTTGAGATATTCTTTGTTTGTAATAAGATCATAGGATAGCTATAAATATTGCTCCCGTTTAGGTTGAGATGTGTAGAGAGAGAGGTAGAGAAATAATAGATAGATAGAAAATAGAGTAAGGAAGCTAAATACAGAGTATAACTAGGAATTGACTGTTACAGTCCTGTAACAGTTTTTCAGCAGAATTCTTGTAATCATGTCTTTTGATCAATAAAGTGCACCAGTTCTATTTAAAATTACTTGTAAATGAATGTGATTAAGATTTATAAAGAGAGAGATACTTACACCTTCTTCTGGACAAAGAGGCTGGCCACTTCCAGACCTAGGAGGAGGACTAATAGAACAGGTTTTTATTCTGATTTTGCTACAACAGAATGAGTTGCAGAACTTGTTATGTAAATTGCTTATGAATAGTTGACAATATTTGCAGTATTAGTTTATTTATGCTAAGATAAATCTTGTGCTTAATGTTTTAGTTGCAATCTTACTTTCAGCCAAACTTTCACTTTATTTTTAGACTGTTATTTTCAGCATTTACTGTTTTTCAGCAATTTCTTGCATTTTTATGTTTTGCTGTCAAAATTTGAACAGAGGATTGACAACCTTCTATTACAGAATTTTGATAGTTTTTATTTCCACATTAGATCTAGACTTTCATTACTGCAAAAGTAATTAGATTTCCTTTCTGCAATTAGAATCAAACTTTCAATTTTGCAACTGTTAATTCTGCAATATAATTAGGTCTTATTCTGCAATTGTAATTAGGACTTCATTTCTATAGTTAGTGATTAGTTTCCAATTCTGCAACTTAGATTAAGATTTAATTCATGCAATTTAGAGATAGGAATTTTCCAATACCCGCCACCAAATTGATTCCACCAATAATACTTGTTGCCCTAGATTGACCTAAGTTATAGCTGTTTCACTTCTTCTCCTGCAGATAGCCTTGTACACTGCCCTGGATTGACAGATTCATTGAGAATTAATGATGGTATAACGACTACGCATCACTAGATACTTATCATTTTTAGCTTGATTCCTCATCATGACTAACACTTCCTAATTTTCCTCTTTAACTTGAGGAAATTTGTTATCCAAATGCTCACACTTTACAGGTTGATTGAACTCACCTGCTTTGGAAAATTATCCTCCTTGTGGTTCCCTAGAACATACCATCTACACATGTATGTAGTGCTTGTTTACGGTGCTCCTTGTGTCAGAGGTGTAGGATAATTCTTCACAAAATGCCTCCTCTTGGCAATTGTGACATTGTATGATCGGTCTACCTTTCGAGTCATACTGTAAGTAAATTTGTCCTCCTTGTCAATTACCTTGATTGTGTCTACCACCTCTTTTTCTATTTTTGTAACTACCACTTGTTGCTTGTTGAATGCTCCCTTAGGCCTGTGGTTTTTATTTTTGCTCATGGATTGATAGTACCTGTGGATGAATTCTTGCATTGTAGGGACAAAGCATTACTTCATGTCCCATCACATTACAAATATGAAAATAGTCATTATTTAGACACTTCATATTTGTATGTCCCTCTATCTTGCATTTTGTTCACCATAGTTCTTTCCTATTTGGTTTGATCTTTTGTTCTTTAACCATCTTATCAAACTCCTTGTAGAATGATGCTACCGTCCTCTAAATAGTGTCTTATTCTTTACTATCTAAATATTTTAACTTGGTATGAGACAAGATTCTTGTGTACATCTATTTTGATTCACTCTCAAAGGTCTTTGCATGTTTAAATGCTTCCTCATATGTGTCAGATGGTACTCCCTTCACCTTTTTCTTATATTTTTGTATTAACCCATCTACAAACCACCGTTTTATCAACACATCCACCAATGGAATTTTCATATAATCGACTAACTACTTTAGTCAATGGTTGAAGGATTTCACATTCTCGTATGATTTCTATTTTATCATGCAAATATTAGTAACTATGTCTCTATCATATTTTAAAGGTCATAATTCTTCAATGAACATCTCATTTATCTGACTCCAAGTCTAAAAATCAACGTTATTTTCTCTCTTTAGGTACTAGTATATTGCCAATCCTCTCAAGGTGATAGGAAAGAGGACTACCCAATCCTCTGGTCTATATACACCATTTTCTATCCAAATAGTTATGCAAGTTTCTACGTGCCATGTGGGGTCTTCATTACCCTCACATAAAAATGGTGGAAATCTTTGTTTAACTGCTTTGTTAGCCATATTAGGGAAGTCATCACTCTCACTTGAGGTATCTCATGGATTCTCTGATGAATTCCTCCTAGGGGGTGTCTTACTCCCATTATCGTCAGAAGTGTCAATTCAAGGTATCTTGTTTTGTACCACCACTGGATGACCAAATTCTTGTGCATTCCCACTCTATGACCTTTACTAATGTGATGGATATGATCTTGGTTTATCCTCTTGAGTCCCTACATCATGTTTCCCTAGCGCCTGACTCTCATACTCTATACCCTCTCACAACCTTGCTACCACTTCCTTAAGTCTTACCATCCACTCTCTGTCATCATGCACTTTCTCTTTGTCACCCGTTTCCTCTACATTTGGTAGTTCTTCCTCCTCATCTTCTATCTCAATCAACAACATATCAAAGTCTCCCTCTTGGGATGTCCAAACTTGCTCTATCTCTTGTTCGTGCGTACTATAATATGAGGTAAGCATGTATCCTATTTGATAAATCCTTGTGATTCTTACTGGAATGTTGTCTTATGGTTCCCTTCTCCCATGTCTTTGTGTACTAGTATCCATCATAAAAAATCACCTCCAATTTTTAGTCAAATTCGACCTATTTTAACAAGAATGTCATATTCGATAAGGCAACGACGTAAAATTTAATAGAGTGGTGGAGTATTCTAGGTGGTGAGGAGTTTTATAGATGTAATAATGATTCCTAGGTTGGTCCTATCTCAATTACCAAATCAGACAGTTTCTAATCACCTGAACTACCCTCATACAGACTGCCAATTCTTTGTACGGACCTTAATTATATACACTATATGATCTCAAATCATACAATTTTCAAGATGGTATGATATTGCACTCATAAAAACTGACATATGTTGTTTTGTAGGCTGCCATACACAGTTTTGTAATCGTTCAAGCCAATTCACCAAAACTGCCAAATCAGGTAAGTTCCTACCAATCACCTGTTTTACCAAATCGGGTAACAATATTTTGTATAATTTGTACGATGTACGATGTATGATTTGTACAAAATAAAGGTACATAAATATGTTACTTACTATGATATTCTGCTCCAATCTCTCTCTAGGATATTTTATAAAGGTTTAATAGCCTAAATAAGACGATATCTTCCCCAAGTAAAACATCCAAATCAGGCTGGTGAGAGATTCCATACAAGTAATTCCATCCAAAAATAATATAGTACACTTCACCACATCCTTTCCAATATCATCATGCTCCTAAATAATTCCCCATGATTCACCAGTGACAATATTCTCAACAAGCTGCAACAATACCTAAAACTAACATATAATAGTAAGATAGAAACTCAATTACACAATGTTAATCCACAATGCATTATCCATTCACAACAAGATTGTACACTATCATCCACAATTTCTGTTATTCTCATTAATGGTTTTCAATTTTGTTACAATGTGGAAAACTCTCTTAAGGTAATAGCCATAACTCAAAAATATGTCTATCTCTCTATTCTAGCAACTAATAACCAGTAAACTAGTAGCCATACCTACAAATTTGAAAATGGGGCTTTATATAACATTTCCCAAGCCATTCCAAAGTGGTTCTTGATACAATCCATTATTCACAACTGCCCATATACAACTAAATACATTATTTTGGCATTTTCCTAAGTTTACACCTTAATTTAGCAAATCCATGTGACATTTCATCCCGAAATTACATTTCCTTTTGCATCTGAGTGAATTTCGGTGTGCCCTTTATGATTTGCTACTACTCAGTACGGTTTTCTAATCCAACTATATAATTTTACCTTCCAATGTATGATTTTCTCCAAGTGTATGATTTTACAAAACTTGAGGAAATCATTCCCAAAACTGTCAAAATCTAGCAAATCACTTTTTCTTCTTCTGGGAGGTAGATTTGCTGCCTATAATATTGTAAGAGATATTAATATTGCCTTGGAGGATATTATCACATGGTTCTTTCTTTGCTTTTCATGTGATAGTACCTATTGCTATATGGTGCATTGTTTGCTTCCTCTTTGATACTATCACCTCTCAACACATCAGCGTAGGTCTTAGAGTCTTATTCAATTTCTTTCTTTGATTCCTTTATCCATTTTTATCTTGAATCCTATTTTTGTTTCTCTTGACCTTATTCAAAACCAAGTCTTTTCTTCATAAATGGATATTTTTGTACTTTGATAATATCATCCAAATATTTTGAGCTTTTCTCAAAATTATGTAGCTTATCATTAGAATCTTTCACTTCCATCCTTAGAGAAACCACTTCATGTTCTAATATTTCACATTATAGATTCTTTGTCTTTAACTGTTCAACCATACATTATTCAATTTTCCTTGCCTCTTCAAGCTTATATTTTAAGTTGGTGAGATATTGTAGAAGCTTTACCTTTGTATTCTCATCCTCTTGTACTTGAGCCTTCAATCTTAAGTTCTCCCTTTTCAACTCATCAAGTTCCTTTTCCATATCAACTATGGCTTCCTTTTATTTTTTTGAATCTTTCTTTTCTTCTTGGTCTTCAACAATAGGACCATCTTATTTTTCACTATTGGAGAGACTTTCATCACTGTTGCTAGAAGCATTGCTTGCTTCTTCAACATAAAAAATCTTCTTGTGTCTTTGAAAGATATTCTTCTCATGCTTGCCTTGACTATGCCTATTTTTTTTTTCATGATGAATTTTCTTTCCTTATTTTTCTTGTATTCCTTTTCTTATTCATTACTACTACTTCAAACTTGTGGACAATAAGCTACATAGTGACCAATATGACCATATTTAACATATTTGGATTTTATTTTATAGATTTCAACCATACAAGCAACTTCTATCACTTCAATATCCATGCGTTATCTTGTAATATATTCCTTCAAGTTGTTAGAATTTCACGAAGAAACTAGCTCTGATACCAATTGAAGAACACAAGCTTATATTGAGAGGAGGAGCGAATAGTATAAGATAAAACTTTTAAGTTTCTTTCCAAAGTAGTATTATCCAATATTATCAATTGTAATAATGAAATAATACACAAATCATCACACACATAAGAGACACATATTTAACATGGTTCATCCAATGTGAGCTACATCCACAAAGAACATATTTCTTATAAATTTTCTCAACAAATCTCTTGGGAACCAATTACCTATTATAATGTTTATGGGCACCAACCCAAAGGAGACATAAATCCCCTATGCTCAAGTTCATGGAAATCTATCCATAGGAGACACCAATCCCCTATGCTCTGGTTCATGGACCTCTATCCATAGGAGACACCAATCCCCTTTGCTATGGTTTGTGGACCTTTATCCATAGGAGACATAAATCTTCTTTGCTATGGTTCATGGACCTCTATCCATAGGAGACACCAATACCCTTTAATATGGTTTATGTACCTCTATCTATAGGAGACACCAATCACCTTTGCTCTAGTTCATAAACCTCTATCCACATGAGACATCAAACCTCTTTTCTCTAGTTTATGGAAATATATCCACAAGAGACACCAATCCCATTTTCTATGGTTTGTGGACCTCTATACATAGGAGACACCAATCCCCTTTGTTATAAATTTTCTCCAAGCCTTTACATAAGGCTTGTTAAAATATGCTCCAAAACCTACTCTTTAATTTTCTCAAATATACTCCAAGACTACACACAAGGCTTGCTCAGATCTACTCATCAAAACTTGCTCAAATATACTCCAAGCCTACACATAAGGCTTTCTCAAATATACTCATAACTCTACTCAAATTTACTCTAAGCCTACACACAAGGCTTGCTCAAATATGCTCACCAAAACCTGCTCAAATGTTCTCCAAGCCTACACACAAAGTTTGCTCAAATATTTTCATAAGTCTGCTCAAATATGCTCATAATCCTACTCAAATATACCACAATTTTTTTTCTCAAATATGCTCTACAATACTGCTCAAATCACTGCTCAAACCTGCTCATAGATCCTGCTCAAATCTGCCTCAAACCTTCTCAGAACTCATCTCACAAAATTGCTCAAATATGCCTCAATAACTTGCAAAAATTTTCTCTTTAATCCTACTCACAAAATCTGCTCAACTTCCTCAAACATTCCTAATTATTTCATAGAAACAATTGCATATATATTTCCAAAAAATGCCTTCTTTGACTAAAGTAATTTAGATATATTCTACCCAAAATTATTTTTCTTCATGAACATATAGAGAATGATATGTATTACAAATAATCACTATGTTCTCCTCACATTCATTAAGTCTGTCACTTTCACATGTCTCACATTCATTGCATTAAAAGGATATTATATTATAGGACTTGATAGTTGACCTTCTTATGTACTTCCAAAATTAATCAAAACCAATGCACATACTTGCTTCAAAAAACTGGTCTATAACCCTTGCAAGTTCATTCCCAATATGACTCAAAGTTAATGCACCAATTTACTCTCAAACCCTTGCTAGTATATTTTCAAATCTTGCACATATATTTCTCAAAAAAAATTCTTTAGATAGGAATTAAATCACCATACCTCTAAAAGTTGCCTTGATGATGATGTACCTTCAAAACCTATCTCAAAAATAATTTCCTTTTCTTGTGCCACTTCAAAAACTGGTTAGTAAACTTCTCTTTCAAATCATCCACATTAAAACCCTTCTCCAAATATGTGTTTAATAAGGCTTGAAAATTATTTTTTATAACTCCTTTTTAGTCTCCAAAAATAAAGATTTTAGTAGTGACTAACCCTCAAATTTCCTTCTTCTATCATACAGAATTACATTTAAAAATTAAACCATAATAACACCTTATAACTCCTACTTCTATAATTCACAAAGGACAATTTTAAATTCACCCAAATATACCTTATAACACCTACTAACACAATGTGTAAATGAAAATTTTTAATTCACTCCCATGCACCTTATAACTCCTACTAACTTAATGCAGAATATAAAAACAAATAATAATGTTGCACCTTATGACTCCCTTTCTAAAAAAAAAAAAAACTTTTATTCTTTAATAACCACATAAGCCCTATGAACTGCCTTCTAAAAGTAATTAAAAATTCAACCAACAAGTCCAAAGCATTAACCTTTTCACATAAACTTTAATCAACAAAAGTTTTGGTTCATACCTCAACCAAACAAGCTAGTGAACACGATAGGAATCGAACGCCAAAATTATACCCACGTAGCATCTTACCATAGGTTAGGCTACCATTTGGTCTACCCCAGTAGGTAGTGCTAATATTATAATACGAAATAATTAAATCATCCCTCGTCTAGGCTTCCAAACAAAAATTATTTTCCTTCTACCAAAAAAACACCAGCATGTTTTGACCCTATGACCTCTGGCTTGGCAGTGCCTTAGTGCTAGCTAGGCAAACCAGCTGGACTAGCCACCTAGAAAAAATTCTAATCTTGAAAAAAATGTATTATCATTATGCTCTCTACCTCAAATTTTATTTTCATCTTGTCTTTTCCTCTACTTCAACTTTCGCATAAATAAATGTTTGATTAGCACATTTAGAAATATTGGGCATAAATTAAAATTTGCACACCTTATATAGATTTTCTCTTACAACCCAAAACGTTGGCAAATATTTGAAATATTTAAATTTTATTGTCTCCATAAACTTTTTAGTGCTTTCTTATTTTTCAAACCTTTACCTTCTCATTAATATTTAAACCTTACCTTATCTTTTAAAACTTTGCTTTCTCTTTTAAACCTTTGTCCTTTTCATTAATATTTAAACCTTTGGCCCAATCAACTTTGTTCCAAGTAACTCTTAAACCTCTTTGTCCTTCCTTATAATATTTAAATTAAATATTATAATCCTTTTATTTACAACAATTTTCCTTGCTTTGAGATATACCTTGCCTTGAATAATTGTCCAACCTGAGAAGAGTATTTCTGCATTGAATATCATGCACCTTTTGACATCAACCCTTTGAAATCAATTACAACTCAATATACTCAATATTTACAATAGAACTCAAAAAACTTTGGTGCAAAAATAAAGTATCTTATTTATGTTATAGTGATGCACCATATCCCTCGTAAAGAGGATAAAATATAGAGTATCTCAAGACACAAATGCAACAAGTGTCTTGCATCCACAATAATCTGAATTGTTGGAGATAGAAGGTGTAAAATTTGGGTGAACCGACCAAGGACACATAAGCACTAGTTTTGGGTTTCTAGAGATACCCTTTTTAGCACCTTATCCAACACCCATGATTGCATCAACCTGTAGCACAAGTACCTATATAAATATAAAGGTAAGGGTAGTAAAATACAAGTGGTATAGTAAAGGAGAAAATAAGGTGCAATACCCAATAAGTAGACCAAGTGAAAGCACTACATTCTACCATCTGAGCTCCATAGAAACATTACTCCATCATCCTTGGTACCTCATAGCTGGATACAATCATCATCCTTGAATAGAAAAAATTGCAAGAAGGAAATCATTTTCTATAAAAAGAGCAAATCAAGCTTGAAAATGGTTGAAACAAAGAGGTAGTGATAAGGTCTTAAGGTTAATATTTTGGGACATTGAAGAGAGTGTGCATGCAAAGGAGATATCTACACTTGTATTGAAAGAGGAAGGAATATTGTGCCACTTGGAACAAAGGACATCATTACCCTCTTATCTCCAACACTTAAGAAAGGTTCTCATTCATATAATTCTTCTTATCAGTGTCCTAACATTAAAGGAATTTCAATGCCCAACAAGGAGAATCTAATCGAGTGCCATGAAATTTAATGCTCCACAAGGTCCATCAAAGCTTGAGGAAGAGACTTAAGTAACGTCTACCACCACCTGGTACCCACTTCAAGAAGAAAAAGTTGCTAGACAGGAAGCACACAATGAATGAACAAATGAAAGGAAGTGAATTCATTGTGAGAATTAACTAAGAGCATATTCAAATATTGAAATAAATAATTCAAAGGTGTATTTAATACTATAATAAGAGGATACTCGTTGAGTCTATCATAAACCAACGAGAAGACATTATTGCTGATAATCAACACATATTCAATACCATTCAACATGATTTCAAAGGTATATTTACACTTACTTGCTTTCATTAAAGTTTAAAAGGAGGTATAAGGGAATGTATATTTCTAAGGTTAAATAAGCGGAGTAAATATAACCTTAGAGAAAGCAATCAAATCAAAAGTGCATAATATTAAGGGTTAAGTCAAGGAGCATTATATTTACAAATAATTAAGTAGGAAAAATAAGGGTTTCTACTTTACACACATAGAAATTATATTGTAAATATTATTAATTTCTAATATTCCAAAATTAGGGAGTTATAAGGTATACTACATAGATAATTGAAATTTAGAAATATTGGATATTAAGGGATATAAAAGAATGTTCATTATTTTCTTAAGGATTTGGAATTATACTTACACTTGTCTTATACTCATACTAAAGGGACAAAACAAATCTAACCATAGAAATTCAAATTAAGTGCATATTTCATTAGGGGAGATAAGGTGAAATAGGAGTTGATTATTACAAAACACTACAAAATCAACCCAAAAAGTGAACTATTACTTACTAAGCACTTTATTAAGATTATAACTTACTATAATCACTAGGGAGATATAAGGAACTCTAGAAACCTAAGCCTTATAAAAAGTGCACATTATTTACACTAACGTATCATAAGTCATGGATTATTGGTATATAGACTTAGGAAAAAGCAAGCACATGATCAAAAATATACATTGGTTTAATTCCATATGAAAAATAAATGAGAAACTAGTGACTATAGAAAATAGTAAAATTTATGAAGTAAAGGGGATTGGAAACATTCTAATAGATTTGACCAATGGAAAAGGAATACTCAGAAATGTATTATATGTACCAAGATTGGCTACCAATCTTCTTTCAGTCTCTCAACTCATGAATCAAAACATGACTATAGAATTAAAAGTTTTCAGTGGAAGAAAATAGTGTCATATTATTAAACAAAAGAAATTGATAGCATAAAGCTCTTATAAAAGTGGTCTATTTGTTTTTAAACACTACTTCGCACTCAAGTCTTTTAGTTAAAGTTTCAAATTTATGGCATAAGCTTCTAGGACATACTAGTGAATCTACTATGAATGAATTGCTCATGTATCAAATAGTTGAAGGAATACCAAATCTACCTTTATAATATATAGTTTCTCCATAGTGTTTAACAGGAAATCAACATAGAATTCCTTTTGAACTTCATCAACATAGGACTCAACAACCACTAGAGTTAATATACACAAATTTATGTGGACCAATTAATATCACTAGTATTGGAAGACATCATTTATTTTAAATTATTTTTTGATGATCACATCAAGAAAATATAGGTATACTTCATGAAGTACAAATAAAAGGCATTTAGTCATTTTAAACAATTCAAACTTCAATTAGTAAAAGATTCAGGAAATACTATAAAAGCACTTCATTTAGATAGAGGAGATGAGTTTGTATCTAAATAATTTTACTAATTTTTAAAATAAAATAGAATTAAAAGATAACTCACTACAACATATTAACCACAAAAAAATGGAATTCTAGAAAGAATAAATATGTCAATAATTAAAATGATGAGATGTATATTAAAAGAAGCTCATCTTGATCATCAATATTGGGTAGAATCAGTTCAAACAATCGTATACATACAAATTAGATCCAACAAGAATAATCAAACATGTTTCACCTAAAGAAGCATGGTGATTACAAAAGCCAAATATAGAAAAACTAAGAATTTTTTGATGTAAATTTTACATGCATATTCTAAAACAAGAACAATATTAGATGACAAAACTATGGTAGAAATTAGCTATGATAACGAATCTATAGGACACGGAATATTAGATCCACATACAAAGAGATTTTACATAAGTAAAGATGTAATATTCGATGAAAAAGTCAAAACTAACACAAAAAAACCAATAATGATACATAAATTGTTCTAAACTAATCATAGGAAGATGTACCAAGTGAAGAGTCAGAATCAGAATATCAAGAAGAAGATAGAGAATACACAAAATCATCTATAATTTTTCATAGAAAATAATCAATATAGCATAGAGACACTCTCAAGGACTCAAGTATAAAAAGAATGATAGACCTTACCACTACTAGACCTCATAATCATAGTCAAAGTAGAATAAATAGAGGATTACTAAGAAATACAGTAGATCCAACATCAACTCTCGAATCACTAAATCACTCACATTGGAGGGCAGCAATGGAATATAAACATGCATCACTTCACAACAATAAAACATGGGATCTAGTTGAAATACCTCTAAGAAAGAAAATAGTGGGGTGAAAATGGATTTATAAGATAAAATACAAATCATATGGAACACTTGATAAATACAAAGCTTTGTTAGTAGCCAAAGGATATACTCAGGCTAAGGTAATTTACTATGAAGAGAATTTCACACCAAAAACTAGAATAACTACTATAAAAACTAGGTCCGAGGTGTAGACCAATTGGTTCATCCAAACCCCATAAGGGGGCAGAGGTCCAAGGTTCAAATCTCGGGCCTCGTCGGACTGAATGCTTGTCCCTTTCCTGGTGATTTCAGCGGTGTAAAAGGTTTAAAATGATTGTGGCATGGTGATTATAGGGGTGGACTACATGAAGATCTGTATGGCGGCTTCTGGTGCGGATAGTGCAGAATACTGTGGCAGCCATAAAATCTAGACAGCCTGTCTAGATTCGTGGCGGCTACCGATTCCACGATGTTAAAAAAAAAAAAAAAATTACTATCAAAATAGTTTGTGCACTAGTAGCTCATCAGGGTTGGAATCTTCATCAAATGGTGTAAAAAGTTATTTTATTAATGGTGACTTAGAAGAAGTCTATATTTCACAACCAAGAGGGTTTTTTATTAAAGGACAAGAAAATAAGGTGTGAAAGTTGTGTTGGAAATTTTGAGTAATTGTGTTGTCATTGATGTCAAAGGTTGATGTCATTAATTGTCATTGATGCCAAAGATAGTTTGGTATGGCAATAAGATAAGGTTTATAAGATGCAAGGCAAAGTTCATCCCAATGCAAGGAAATTGATAAAAGGAAAAAGTTATAATATTTTATATTATAAGCCAAAGAGGTTTGGGATAAAGTTCTAAGTGGTTAGAAAAAGGTTGAAGGCCCAAGTTTAAGCCCATGGTTTAAGAGAAAAGAGATAATATTATAATATTTAGGCCAAAAGGACTTATTAAAAGGAGGATTGAAAGTGCATTGGACAAAGGTCTCAAAAATAAATTAAGTTGATGAAGGACTACAAGCAAAAATATTATTTAACACCAAGGTTAAATAATATAATAAATAATATTTAACACCAAGGTTAAATATTATGTTAAAAATAAAAATAAATTTGAATTATCAAAGGCGCCAAAATTTGAATTTAAAAATGTGGCAATAAAGGGTGAGCCGACGTCATAGCAAAAAAATCGAATGCGTATTAAAGGAGGAGCATAAATCATTTTTCCAAAGTTTTGAATATAGCACATGAATTAATCGATTTTCGTGGAGTGTAGTGTCATTCGTTGAAGGGAAAAGTTAGTCCACATGTTTTTGGAAAGACACAATGGAACATAAGGAACAATGCACGACTTGGTTTCAGCCAAGGCTGCTAGCCCAGGTGGTAGGTGGGTCCTACGTAAGGCATGGTAGAGGATAGGTCTCGAGTTTTGAATCCCCATGGCGTTTAATTTTTGCAAATCATATTTGGGCAAAGAGGAAGGCATAAAAGTATTTTTGTGCATGATTTGTTCCAGCAGGTGGGGATACCCAGCTGGCACTCTAGCTCATGCTAGAGCATGGGTGCCATGAGGTTTCATGTTCGAATCTATACAGTAGTGGAGATGCGGGTAAGGGCATAAATTTTTGTTTAAAATTGAGGTATGATTAGCGCTTAAACAAGGGAGGCATAAGGTTTAATTTTTGGTTATTAAAAGTGCATATTACATAGTCTAGGGAGATATAAGGGCAATGATTTGAAATTTAATATTTTTGAGAACATAATGATATGTTAGAATCTGGTTGTGATTTTATAAAGTTGGAATATATTTTTGAAATAAAGGAGCAATAAGGTGCTTGAAAATAAAATTGATGTATGGCATGCACTTAGGGATATTAAATTGTGATATTGAATTATAAGTGGCTCTTATAAGTAGGAGTGATAAGGTATGACTATGGTTTAAATTGTTGTGTGTAATTTTTGATAAAAAGAAATATTGAGAGGGCTTGATTATTGTCAAAACTTTGTCTTGATATTAAATATTTTTATGAGTAAATTTTGAGGAAAGATGTTATGGTTGGTTTGAAAAGTGTTATGCTAACTAACCCTTGAAAGTGGCATAAGAAAGACAAAATATCTTGAGATAGGTTTTTGAGAGAGCTCCTTCATCAAAGAGGTATGGTTATATCACTCTTTCTTTAAGGTGTTTGGTTGAAATATTTCAGAATTATAAGGTGGAGATAAAAGGGTTAATTAGTGTGTATTGTTGGAAATATTTGAGCTAGGGTTTGTGAAACAAGTTGTGCTTCCATTGTTGAAAGAGATTGAGATATTTGTGCTAGAAATTGTGAACTACTTGTGTACTAGGTTTGAAGACAAGTTTGTGAATCATTGTGAAAACTTTTGAGCATTGGTTGAGAGATATTGAAAGCAATTGTGAAAGTGTTTGAGATCAATCTTGTGAGGGAAATTTGTGCATTAGTGTGGTTGATCTTTGAGAGTAAATTTGCAAGAAAGATAGACCAGTTTTGTGAAACAAGTTATACACTATTTTGATTTGATTTGAAAGGGATTTTGCAAGAGATAGAGATTGGATTAATTGAATGCAATATTTATGAATGTGAAGAATATATTGGGTTTTTGATAGTGCATATCATTCTCTATATGTTCTAGAGGTTAAACGAATTCTAAGTAGAATTTATCTATTTGAAGAAAGTATTTCTAAAAGAGATATAAGCATTTGTTTGTATGCAAGATTTGGAAATATTTGAGCAGGTTTTATGAGCAGCATTGAAGGCAGATTTGAGCAAGTCTTTTGAGAAGGCTTGAAGGTAGATTTGAGCAAGTCTTTTGAGAAGGCTTGAAGGTAGATTTGAGCAAGTATTTTGAGAAGACTTGAAGGTATATTTGAGCAAGTCTTTTGAGAAGGCTTGAAGGTAGATTTGAGAAAGTATTGTGAAGACTTGAATCAACATTGAGATAGATTTGAGCAAGTCTTGTGAGAAGACTTGGGATAGATTTGAAGGTAGATTTGAGCAGAGTTAGAGAAGATTTGTACTAGACGTTTGATAGTGTTTGGTGCAAATTTGAGATAGATTTGAGAGAATACTTTGGAGGTGATAAGAGAATATAGGGTAGAGGTCTCCAATGGATAGAGGTCCATCAACAAGTGTAGTAGGGATAGAGATCTCCTATGGATAAAGGTCCACTAGCCAGAGAAATGGGGATAGAGGTATTATATAGATAAAATTTTAGAAACCAGAGTAGAGGGGATAGAGTTATCCTATGGAGAGAGATCCAAAAACTAGAGCTGCAGAGGATAGAGTTCTCCTATGGAGAGAGATCCAAAAAATAGAGTAAGAGGATAGAGTTATATGGATAGAGATCCACAAACCAAAGCAAAGGGGAAAGAGTTCTCCTATGGAGAGAGATCCACAAACTAGAGCAAAGGGGATAGAATTCTCTATGGAAAGAGATCCATAAACTAGAGAAAAGGGGAAAGAGTTATCCTATGGAGAGAGATCCATGAACTAGAGCAAAGGGGAAAGAGTTCTCTTATGGAGAGAGATCCACAAACTAAAGCAAAGGGGATAGATTTCTCCTATGGAGAGAGATCCATAAATCATAATATTAGGGATTGATATCTCCTTTGGACAGAGGTCCATAAATATTGTAATAGGGAATTGATTCCCAAGAGATTTGTTGAGAAAATTTAGAAGAAATATTTTCTTCGTGGATGTAACCCACATTGGGTGAACCATGTTAAATTTGTGTCTCTCATGTGTGTGATGATTTGTGCATTACTTTGATTACTGCTATTGATATTTCCATTGATAATATTGAATAATATTATTTGGAAAGAAAAGTAAAAGTTGATCTTATACTGTTCACCCCCCTCTCAGTATAAGCTTGTGTTCTTCAATTGGTATTAGAGCGGGTTCCTTCAAAAAATTCTAACAACTTGAAGGAAGATATTATAGGAACACAGATGGCATCTCAGAATGGATCTTCATCAAATAAAGCTCCATTGTTCGATGGGAACAATTATGCTTTCTAGAGTATAATAATGAAGACTTACTTGATGGCACAAGGATATGAGACATGGCAATCCATTGAGGATGGGTTCACACCTACAACTACTCCTCCCACAGATAAATATGGTAAGTTATTACATGTGAATAATGCCAAGGCTATGAATGGAATCTTAAGTGGATTACATGAAGCAAAATTTGTGAAAGTTATGCACTGCAAATCAGAAAAAGAGATATGGGAAAAATTGAAGCAAACATATGAAGGAGATAAAAAGGTCAAAATGGCAAAACTACAAAACCACAAGAAAATGTTTGAAGATTTGAATATGGAAGATGAGGAAGATATTGCTACATACTTACTTCATGTGGATGAGGTTGTTAATACCATGTATGGACTTGGATTCAAAATTGAAGACTCTAGTGTTGCTCAGAAAGTATTAAGATCACTCCCTATGAGGTATGATGGAAAGGTTTCAGCTATAGAAGAGATGAGAGATATTGATAAGTTGACTATGGATGAGTTACATGGAATTCTCATAGCTTATGAGATGAGAATAGTAAAGGATCCCAACTCCAAGAAAGAGGCAACTTTCAAAGCTTCAAAGAAGACAAAAGATAAGAAACCAAAATCAAGTGGTGAGTCAAGTAGTGATGAAGAAGCTAACTATGTGAGAAGAAACAAGGACTCAAGAAAGCACAAAGGTATGAAGACTATGAAATGTTTTAATTGTGGTAATTTTGGTCACTATGCATCTAATTATCCAGAATTTGAAAGCAATAGTAGTGAAGAGAAACAAGATCATAAGAAAAAGGAAGAAGGAAAATCCAAGCATGAAAATAAAAATAGGTATGGTCAAGGCAAGCATGAAAAGAAGTTCTTTCAAAGGCACAAGAAGAGTTTCTATGTTAACAAGGCAAGCAAGGATTCAAGTGACAACGATGAAATACTATCAGATAGTGAAGAAGAAGAGATTCTATTTTTGGAAATAGAAGAGGAAGAAAATGCTCCTATTGAAGATAAAGTCAAAAAGTATGAAGATGCTCTTGGAGACCAAGAAGTAGAGAAAGATTCAAAAAATGAAGAGGAAGGCACAATTGATCTAGAAGCAGAACTTATTGTTGCTCTCAAAGAATTGAAAAAGGTTAGAAAGCAGAATTCAAGACTAAAGGCTCAAGTTCAAGAACATGAGGAAGAAAAAGAAAAGCTTCTACAAGACCTAACAAACTCAAAAGCTAAGGCAAGGAGATTTAAAGAGGTCATGGTTGAAAAGTTAGAGGTAAAAGAGTTAGAATGTGAAATATTAGAACATGAGGTAGTTTCTCTAAGGATGGAAGTGAAATATTCTAAGGACAAGCTACACAGGTTTGGGAAAAGTTCAAAAACTTTGGATAAAATTATCAATGCACAAAGATCTTCATCTATAAAAATAGGACTTGGTTTTGAAGAAGGACAAAGGAAACAAGAAGAAGGGTCAAGCTCAAGCTCAAAAGAAGAGGAAGTTTCAGAGGAAGAGAGTGAAGAAGAAATTAAGACTTATGAGGATAAGTTGAAGAATAGAAGCTTCACTAAGAAAGGAAACAATGCACAAACAAGAAACAGGGATCATCACAGAGAAGGCAAAGAAAGGACTAAGAGACCAGAGGGTTCAAGATAAGATTTCTTCAAAGGATATTGTTTTTCATGTAATCGGTTTGGTCACAAGGCTATGCATTGCAGGGTTCATGGAAAGAAAGAGTATGGTCTCACTAAAAGGAATTTCAACTCATTCAAAGATGGACATTTCTTTCAAGGGTATTTCTACTCTTGTAATCACTTTGGTCATAAAGTGATCCATTATAGGGTTCATGATAGAAATGATTATGGCTTCACCAAGAGGAACTTCAAGATATTTGCACCTTCCAAGAACTACAACATTAAGTGTTACAAGTGCAATAATCTTGGGCATAAGGCCAAGTGGTGTAGAACAGAGTTTCCAGAACTTCCAGAGACAAGCAAGAACAGGGACACTCAAAAGGATCAAAAGGGTATGGCTACAAAAATGTTGAAAAAGAAGGTTGACAAAGAAAAAGAGCATTGTATGTTGGGAGTAGAGATACTCCCACCCCAAAATTAATCACCTCAAGGAGAGGAGGTGGGGAGGGGGCTGAGCTAAGAGTCTTATCTTTAGCCCCAAAGGAGTCCCTTTGCCATTGATGTCAAAGGGGGAGAGATTTGAGTAAGGGGGAGAGCATTCAATCGGGGGGGCAATTTCTCAGGGGGAGCAGATTTGGAATCCAGTGGTTGGAAAAGGAATTTTTAGAAAGGGTTGCCATCAATGACAAAGGGGGAGATTGTTGGAAATTTTGAGTAATTGTGTTGTCATTGATGTCAAAGGTTGATGTCATTAATTGTCATTGATGCCAAAGATAGTTTGGTATGGCAATAAGATAAGGTTTATAAGATGCAAGGCAAAGTTCATCCCAATGCAAGGAAATTGATAAAAAGGAAAGGTTATAATATTTTATATTATAAGCCAAAGAGGTTTGGGACAAAGTTCTAAGTGATTGGTTAAAAGGTTGAAGGCCCAAGTTTAAGCCCATGGTTTAAGAGAAAAGAGATAATATTATAATATTATAATATTTAGGCCAAAAGGACTTATTAAAAGGAGGATTGAAAGTGCATTGGACAAAGGTCTCAAAAAGAAATTAAATTGACGAAGGACTACAAGAAAAAATATTATTTAACACCAAGGTTAAATAATATAATAAATAATATTTAACACCAAGGTTAAATATTATGTTAAAAATAAAAAATAAATTTGAATTATCAAAGGTGCCAAAATTCAAATTTAAAAAGGTGGCAATAAAGGGTGAGCCGACGTCATAGCAAAAACATTGAATGCGTATTAAAGGAGGAGCAATAAATTTTTCAAAGGTTTACCATTGCGTATGTGTTAATCAATTTTCAAAAAGCATAGCACCATTCATTGAAGGGAAAGAGCAAGGGAAAAGTCAACACACAAGTTTTTGGGAAGAGATCATAACATAAGGGAGAGCACATACTTGGTTTCAGCCAAGGCTGCTAGCCCAAGTGGTAGGGATCCTACATAAGGTGTGGTAGTGGATAGGTCTCAGTTTTGAATCCCCATGGTAGTTAAGTTTTGTGAATCATGTTTGGGAAAAGAGGAAGGCATAAAATATTTTTGCATGATTTGTTCCAGCCAGTGGGGCCAGCCCAGCTGGCACTCTAGCTCATGCTAGAGCGTGGGCATCATGAGGTTTAGTGTTTGAATCTACGATGGTGATGACAGACGGGTAAGGGCATAAATTTTTGTTTAAATGTTGAGGTATGATTAGCGCTTAACAAGGGAGGCATAAGGTTTAATTTTTGGTTATTAAAAGTGCATATTACATAGTCTAGGGAGATATAAGGGTAATGATTTGAAATTTAATATTTTTGAGGACATAATGATATGTTAGAATCTGGTTATGATTTTATAAAGTTGAAATATATTTTTGAAAGAAAGGAGCAATAAGGTGTTTGAAAATAAATTGATGTATGGCATGCACTTAGGGATATTAAATTGTGATATTGAATTATAAGTGGCTTTTATAAGTAGGAGTGATAAGGTATGATTATGGTTTAAATTGTTGTGTGTAATTTTTGATAAAAAGAAATATTAAGAGGGCTTGATTATTGTCAAAAATTTATCTTGATATTAAATATTTTTATGAGAAAATTTTGAGGAAAGATGTTATGGTTGGTTTGAAAAGTGTTATGCTAACTAACCCTTGAAAGTGGCATAAGAAAGACATCTTGAGATAGGTTTTTGAGAGAGCTCCTTCATCAAAGAGGTATGGTTATATCACTCTTTCTTTAAGGTGTTTGGTTGAAATATTTCAGAATTATAAGGTGGAGATAAAAGGGTTAATTAGTGTGTATTGTTGGAAATATTTGAGCTAGGGTTTGTGAAACAAGTTGTGCTTCCATTGTTGAAAGAGATTGAGACATTTGTGCTAGAAATTGTGAACTACTTGTTAGTGCATCATTGTGAAAACCTTTGAGCATTGGTTTGAGAGATATTGAAAGCAATTGTGAAAGTGTTTGAGATCAATCTTGTGAGGGAAATTTATGCATTAGTGTGATTGATATTTGAGAGAAAATTTGCAAGAAAGATAGATCAGTTTTGTGAAACAAGTTATACACTATTTTGATTTGATTTGAAAGGGATTTTGCAAGAGATAGAGATTGGATTAATTGAATGCAATATTTGTGAATGTGAAGAACATATTGGGTTTTTGATAGAGCATATCATTCTCTATATGTTCCAGAGGTTAAATGAATTCTAAGTAGAATTTATCTATTTGAAGAAAGAATTTCTGAAAGAGATTTAAGCTTTGTTTGTATGCAAGATTTGGAAATATTTGAGCAGGTTTTATGAGCAACATTGAAGGTAGATTTGAGCAAGTATTTTGAGAAGGCTTGAAGGCAGATTTGAGCAAGTCTTTTGAGAAGGCTTGAAGGTAGATTTAAGCAAGTATTTTGAGAAGGCTTGAAGGTATATTTGAGCAAGTATTGTGAAGACTTGAAGCAACATTGAGATAGATTTGAGAAAGTCTTGTGAGAAGACTTAGGATAATTTTAAGGTAGATTTGAGTAGAGTTAGAGCAAATTTGTGCTAGACTTGTGATAGGGTTTGGTGTAGATTTGAGATAGAGTTGAGAGTAAACTTTGGAGGTGACAAGAGTAGAGAGGAAAGAGGTATCTAGTGGATAGAGGTCCATCAATAGTGTAGTGGGGATAGAGGTATCATATAGATAGAGATCCACTAGCCAAATTAGTGAGGAAAAAGGTCTTATGTAGATAGAAGTTCACAAACTAGAGCAGAGGGGATAGAGTTATCCTATGGAGAGAGATCCACAAACCAGAGCAGAGGGGATAGAGTTCTCCTATGGAGAGAGATCCATAAACTAGAGCAAGGGGATAGAGTTCTCCTATGGAGAGAGATCCATAAACTAAAGAAAAGGGGAAAGAGTTCTCCTATAGAAGAGATCCAAAACCAGAGAAAGGAAATTTCCTATGGAGAGATATCCACAAACCAGAGCAAAGGGGATAGAGTTCTCATATGGAGAGAGATCCATAAACCAGAGCAAAGGGGATAGAGTTCTCCTATGGAGAGAGATCCATGAACCAGAGCAAAGGGGATAGAGTTCTCCTATGGAGAGAGATCCAAAAATCAGAGTATAGGGGATTGATATCTCCTTTGGATAGAGGTCCATAAATATTGTAATAGGGAATTGATTCCCAAGATATTTATTGAGAAAATTTAGAAGAAATATTTTCTCCATGGATGTAACCCACATTGGGTGAACCACGTTAAATTTGTGTCTCTCATGTGTGTGATGATTTGTGCATTGCTTTGATTACTACTATTGATATTGCAATTGATAATATTGGATAATATTATTTGGGAAAGAAAAGTAAAAGTTGATCTTATACTGTTCACCCCCCTCTCAATATAAGCTTGTGTTCTTCAATTGGTATCAGAGAGGGTTCCTTCAAAAAAGTCTAACAACTTGAAGGAAGATATTATAGGAACACAGATGGCATCTCAGAATGGATCTTCATCAAATAAGGCTCCATTGTTCGATGGGAACAATTATGCCTTCTGGAGTATAAGAATGAAGACTTACTTGATGGCACAAGGATATGAGACATGGCAATCCATTGAGGATGGGTTCACACCTACAACTACTCCTCCCATAGATAAATATGGTAAGTTGTTACATGTGAATAATTCCAAGGCTATGAATGGAATATTAAGTGGATTACATGAAGTAAAATTTGTGAAAGTTATGCACTACAAATCAGCAAAAGAGATATGGGAAAAATTGAAGTAAACATATGAAGGAGATAAAAAGGTCAAAATGGCAAAACTACAAAACCACAAGAAAAGGTTTGAATATTTGAATATGGAAGATGAGGAAGATATTGCTACATACTTACTTCATGTGGATGAGGTTGTTAATACCATGCGTGGACTTGGATTCGAAATTGAAGACTCTAGTGTTGCTCAGAAAGTATTAAGATCACTCCCTATGAGGTATGATGGAAAGGTTTTAGCTATAGAAGAGATGAGAGATATTGATAAGTTGACTATGGATGAGTTACATGGAATTCTCATAGCTTATGAGATGAGAATAGTAAAGGATCCCAACTCCAAGAAAGAGGTAACTTTCAAAGATTCAAAGAAGACAAAAGATAAGAAACCAGAATCAAGTGGTGAGTCAAGTAGTGATGAAGAAGCTAACTATGTGAGAAGAAACAAGAAGGACTCAAGAAAGCACAAAGGTATGAAGACTATGAAATATTTTAATTGTGGTAATTTTGGTCACTATGCATCTAATTATCCACAAGTCGAAGTAGTAGCAGTGAAGAGAAACAAGATCATAAGAAAAAGGAAGGAGGAAAATCTAGGCATGAAAAGAAAAATAGGTATGGTCAAGGCAAGCATGAAAATAAGTTCTTTCAAAGGCACAAGAAGAGTTTCTATGTTAACAAGGCAAGCAAGGCTTCAAGTGATAGTGATGAAAGACTCTTAGATAGTGAAGAAGAAGAGATTCTATTTTTGGCAATAGAAGAGGAAGAAAATGCTCCTATTGAAGATAAAGTTAAAAAGTATGAAGATGCTCTTGGAGACCAAGAAGTAGAGAAAGATTCAAAAAATGAAGAGGAAGGCATAATTGATCTAGAAGAAGAACTTATTGTTGCTCTTAGAGAATTGAAAAAGGTTAGAAAGCAGAATTCAAGACTAAAGGCTCAAGTTCAAGAACATGAGGAAGAAAAAGAAAAGCTTCTACAAGACCTAACAAACTCAAAAGCTAAGGCAAGGAGATTTAAAGAGGTCATGGTTGAAAATTTAGAGGTAAAAGAGTTAGAATGTGAAATATTAGAACATGAGGTAGTTTCTCTAAGGATGGAAGTGAAATATTCTAAGGACAAGCTACACAGGTTTGGGAAAAGTTCAAAAACTTTGGATAAAATTATCAATGCACAAAGATCTTCATCTATCAAAATAGGACTTGGTTTTGAAGAAGGACAAGGGAAACAAGAAGAAGGGTCAAGCTCAAGCTCAAAAGAAGAGGAAGTTTCAGAGGAAGAGAGTGAAGAAGAAATTAAGACTTATGAGGATAAGTTGAAGAATAGAAGCTTCACTAAGAAAGGAAACAATGCACAAACAAGAAACATGGATCATCACAGAGAAGGCAAAGAAAGGACTAAGAGACCAGAGGTTTCAAAATAAGATTTCTTCAAAGGACATTGTTTTTCATGTAATCAGTTTGGTCACAAAGCTATGCATTGTAGGGTTCATGGAAAGAAAGAGTATGGCCTCACTAAAAGGAATTTCAACTCATTCAAATATGGATATTTCTTTCAAGGGTATTGCTACTCTTGTAATCACTTTGGTCATAAAGTGATCCACTACAGGGTTCATGACAGAAATGATTATGGCTTCACAAAGAGGAACTTCAAGATATTTGCACCTTCCAAGAACTACAACATTAAGTGTTACAAGTGCAATAATCTTGGGCATAAGGCCAAGTGGTGTAGAACAGAGTTTCCAGAACTTCCAGAGACAAGCAAGAATAGGGACACTCAAAAGGATCAAAAGGGTATGGCTACAAAAATATTGAAAAAGAAGGTTGACAAAGAAAAAGAGCATTGTATGCTAGGAGTAGAGATACTCCCACCCCAAAATTAATCACCTCAAGGAGAGGAGGTGGGGAGGGGGCTGAGCTAAGAGTCTTATATTTAGCCCCAAAGGAGTCCCTTTGCCATTGATGTCAAAGGGGGAGAGATTTGAGTAAGGGGAGAGCATTCAATTAAGGGGAGCAGTTTCTTAGGGGGGAAGATTTGGAATCTAGTGGTTGGAAAAGGAATTTTTAGAAAGGGTTACCATCAATGACAAAGGGGGAGATTGTTGGAAATTTTGAGTAATTGTGTTGTCATTGATGTCAAAGGATTGATGTCAAAGGTTGATGTCATTAATTGTCATTGATGCCAAAGATAGTTTGGTATGGCAATAAGATAAGGTTTATAAGATGCAAGGCAAAGTTCATCCCAATGCAAGGAAATTGATAAAAAGGAAAGGTTATAATATTTTATATTATAAGCCAAAGAGGTTTGGGATAAAGTTCTAAGTGATTGGTTAAAAGGTTGAAGGCCCAAGTTTAAGCCCATGGTTTAAGAGAAAAGAGATAATATTATAATATTTTAATATTATAATATTTAGGCCAAAAGGACTTATTAAAAGGAGGATTGAAAGTGCATTGGACAAAGGTCTCAAAAAGAAATTAAGTTGACGAAGGACTACAAGCAAAAATATTATTTAACACCAAGGTTAAATAATATAATAAATAATATTTAACACCAAGGTTAAATATTATGTTAAAAATAAAAAATAAATTTGAAATTATCAAAGGTGCCAAAATTTGAATTTAAAAAGGTGGCAATAAAGGGTGAGTCGACATCATAGCAAAAACATTGAATGCATATTAAAGGAGGAGCATAAATCATTTTTCCAAAGTTTTAGATTGCATATGAATTAATCGATTTTCATGGAGCATAGCGCCATTCATCAAAGGGAAAGAGAAAGGGAAGAAAAGAGATAGTGGAACATAAGGGAGAGCACATAATTTGGTTTCAACCAGGGCTAATAGCCCAAGTGGTAGGTGGGTCCTACATAAGGCGTGGTAGAGGATAGGTCTTAGTTTTGAATCCCCATGATAGTAAATTTTTGTGAATCACATTTTAGCAAAGAGGAAGGCATAAAATATTTTATGTATGATTTGTTCTAGCAAGTGGGGCCAACCTAGCTAGCACTCTAGCTCATGCTAGAGCATGGGCGTCATGAGGTTTAATGTTTGAATCTCAATGGTGGTAGTGGCAGACATGGGTAAGGGCATAAATTTTTGTTTAAATTTTGAGGTATGATTAGAGCTTAACAAGGGAGGCATAAGGTTTTAATTTTTGGTTATTAAAAGTGCATATTACATAGTCTAGGGAGATATAAGGGCAATTATTTGAAATTTATTATTTTGAGGACATAATGATATGTTAGAATCTAGTTATGATTTTATAAAGTTGGAATATATTTTTGAAAGAAAGGAGCAATAAGGTGTTTGAAAATAAATTGATGTATGGCATGCACTTAGGGATATTAAATTGTGATATTGAATTATAAGTGGATTTTATAAGTAGGAGTGATAAGGTATGATTATGGTTTAAATTATTATGTGTAATTTTTGATAAAAAGAAATATTAAGAGGGCTTGATTATTGTCAAAACTTTGTCTTGATATTAAATATTTTTATGAGTAAATTTTGAGGAAAGATTTTATGGTTGGTTTGAAAAGTGTTATGATAACTAACCCTTGAAAGTGGCATAAGAAAGAATATCTTGAGACAGGTTTTTGAGAGAGCTCCTTCATCAAAGAGGTATGGTTATATCACTCTTTCTTTAAGGTGTTTGGTTGAAATATTTCAGAATTATAAGGTGGAGATAAAAGGGTTGATTAGTGTGTATTGTTGGAAATATTTGAGTTAGGGGTGTGAAACAAGTTGTGTTTCCATTGTTGAAAGAGATTGAGATATTTGTGCTAGAAATTGTGAACTACTTGTTAGTACATCATTGTGAAAACCTTTTGAGCATTGGTTTGAGAGATATTGAAAGCAATTGTGAAAGTGTTTGAGATCAATATTGTGAGGGAAATTTGTGCATTAGTGTGATTGATATTTGAGAGAAAATTTGCAAGAAAGATAGATCAGTTTTGTGAAACAAGTTATACACTATTTTGATTTGATTTGAAAGGGATTTTGCAAGAGATAGAGATTGGATTAATTGAATGTAATATTTGTGAATGTGAAGAACATATTGGGTTTTTGATAGAGCATATCATTCTCTATATGTTCCAGAGGTTAAAAGAATTCTAAGTAGAATTTATCTATTTGAAGAAAGAATTTCTAAAAGAGATTTAAGCTTTGTTTGTATGCAAGATTTGGAAATATTTGAGCAGGTTTTGTGAGAAGCATTGAAGGTAGATTTGAGCAAGTATTTTGAGAAGGCTTGAAGGTAGATTTGAGCAAGTCTTTTGAGAAGGCTTGAAGGTAGATTTGAGCAAGTATTTTGAGAAGGCTTGAAGGTATATTTGAGCAAGTCTTTTAAGAAGGATTGAAGGTAGATTTGAGCAAGTATTGTGAAGACTTGAAGCAACATTGAGATAGATTTGAGCAAGTCTTGTGAGAAGACTTGGGATAGTTTTGAAGGTATATTTGAGTAGAGTTAGAGAAGATTTGTGCTAGAATTATGATAGGGTTTGGTGCATATTTGAGATAGAGTTGAGAGTAGACTTTGGAGGTGACAAGAGAAGAGAGGATAGAGGTCTCCAGTGGATAGAGGTCCATAAGCCAGTGTAGTGGGGACAGAGGTCTCCTATGGATAGAGGTCCACTAGCCAGAGTAGTGGGGATAGAGGTCTTCTATGGATAGAAGTTCACCAACCAGAGTAGAGGGGATAGAGTTCTCTTATGGAGAGAGATCCACAAACTAGAGTAGAGGGGAAAGAGTTCTCCTATGGAGAGAGATCCACAAACTAGAGTAGAGGGGATAGAGTTCTCCTATGGAGAGAGATCCATGAACCAGAGCAAAGGGGAAAGAGTTCTCCTGTGGAGAGAGATCCACAAACCAGAGCAAAGGGGAAAGAGTTCTCCTGTGGAGAGAGATCCATGAACCAGAGAAAAGGGGAAAGAGTTCTCCTATGGAGAGAGATCCATGAACCAGAGCAAAGGGGAAAGAGTTCTCCTATGGAGAGAGATCCACAAACCAAAGCAAGGGGATAGAGTTCTCCTGTTTTGTGAGGTTTAGCATTCGAATCTTGACAGTGGTGGTGGAAGACGTGGGTAAGGGAAATTTTTTTGTTTTAATACTGAGGTATGATTAGTGCTTAACAAAGGAGGCATAAGGTTTTTATTTTTGGTAATTAAAAGTGCATATTATATAGTTTAGGGAGACATAAGGGCAATGGTTTGAATTTTAATTTTTTGAGGACATAATGATATGTTAAAATATGGTATGTTTTATAAAGTTTAAATAAATTTTTAAAATAAAGGAGGAATAAGGTGTTTGAAAATAAATTGATGTACGACATGCACTTAGGGGTATTAAATTGTGATATTGCATTATAAGTGGTTGTCATAAGTAGGAGTGATAAGGTATGATTATGGTTTAATTTGTGTGTGTAATTTTTGATAAAAATAAATATTAAGAGGGTTTGATTATTGTCAAAATTATGTCTTGATATTCAACATTTTTATGAGTAAATTTTGACGAAATATGTTATGGTTGGTTTGAAAAGTGTTGTGATAACTAACTATTGAAAGTGGCATAATAAAGACATCTTGAGATAGGTTTTGAGAGAGATCCTTCATCAAAGAGGTATGGTTATATCACTCTTTCTTTAAGGTGTTTGGTTGAAATATTTTAGAATTAAAAGGTGGAGATAAAAGGGTTGATTAGTGTGTATTGTTGGAAATATTTGAGCTGAAGGTTGCGAAAAAAGTTGTTTTTATATTATTGAAAGGGATTGAGACATTTGTGCTAGAAATTGTGAACTACTTGTTAGTACATCATTGTGAAAACCTTTGAGCATTTATTTGAGAGATATTGAAAGCAATTGTGAAAGTGTTTGAGATCAATATTATGAGGGAAATTTGTGCATTAGTGTAATTGATATTTGAGAGCAAATTTGCAAGAAAGATAAAGTAGTTTTGTGAAACAAGTTATACACTATTTTGATTTGATTTAAAAGTGTTTTTGCAAGATATGGAAGTTGGATTAATTAATTGCAATATTTGTGAATGTGAAGAACATGTTGGGTTTTTTTACAGATCATATCATTCTCTATATGTTCCAGAGGTTAAACGAATTCTAAGTAGAATTTGTGTGTTGAAGAAATATTTTTGAGAAGATATTTAAGCTTTGCTTGTATGCAAGATTTGGAAAAAATTGAGTAGGTTTTATGAGTAGCATTGAAGGTAGATTTGAGAAAGTATTTTGAGAAGGTTGAAGGTATATTTGAGCAAGTCTTTTGAGAAGGCTTTAAGGCAGACTTGAGCAAGTATTTTGAGAAGGCTTGAAGGCATATTTGAGCAAGTTTTTTGAGAAGGCTTGAAGGTAGATTTGATCAAGTCTTGTGAAGAATTGAAGAAACATTGAAAGAGAATTGAGCAAGTCTCGTGAGAAGACTTGGGATAGTTATAAATGCAAATTTAAGCAGAATTAGAGCAAATTTGTACTAGACTTGTGATAATATTTGGTGCAGATTTGAGACAGAGTTGAGAGTAGGCTTTGGAGGTGATAAGTGAATAGAGGAAAAATGTCTCTAGTGGAGAGAGGTCCATAAGCCAATGTAGTGGGGATAGAGGTATATTGTGGATAGAGGTCTTCTATGGATAGAAGTCCACCAACCAAATAAAATGGGATAGAGTTATCCTATGGAGAGTGATCCAAAAACTAGAGTAGAGTTGAAAGAGTTCTCCTATGGAGAGAGATCCATGAACTAGAGCAAGGGGAAAGAGTTCTTCTGTGGAGAGAGATCCATGAACCAGAGCAAAGGGGAAAGAGTTCTCCTATGGAGATAGATCCAAGAACTAGAACAAAGAGAAAATATTTATCTTGTGGAAAGAGATCCATGAATCATAGCAAAGGGGAAAGATTTCTCTTGTGGAGAGATATCCATGAACCAGATCAAAGGGGAAAGAGTTCTCCTATGGAGAGATATCCACGAACCAGAGCAAGGGGATAGAGTTCTCCTATGGAGAGAGATCCACAAATCAAATCATAGGGGATTGGTGTCTCCTTTGGACATAGGTTCATAAAAATTGTAATAGGGAAATGATTCTCAAGATATTTTTTGAGAAAATTTAGAAGAAATATTTTGTCCGTGAATGTAACCCACATTGGGTGAACCATGTTAAATTTGTTTCTCTCATGTGTTTGATAATTTGTGCATTGCTTTTATTAATGCTATTGATATTACCATTGATAATATTAAATAATATTGTTTGGGAAAGAAAAATAAAAGTTGATCTTATATTGTTCAGCCCCTCCCTCTCACAATAATCCCGTGTTCTTAAAATTGAAAAAATATCTATATGATCTAAAGTAAGCTCCCAGAGCATGGAAAATAAATATCAACAATCACTTATTACAAAATAATTTTAAAAGAAGTTCATTCGATCCCAGTTTGTATATAAAGAAAATTGGAAATAGTATACTAATTCTCATAGTATATGTTGATGATATAGTAATTACTAGAAGTTCTAAAAACCTAATAGGTGATATTAAGAAAGATCTAGTAAAGGCTTTTTAGATGAAAAATATAGGTCTAATTAATTATTACCTTGGTCTAGAGATCCAAAAAAGTGATGATAAGATCACTATTACTCAATCAAAATATGTAGAAGCCTAACTTGGAAAATATAAAATTAAGGAGTGTAAGATGAAAAATACACCAATGGAACAAGGAATTCAGTTATCCAAAAAGGATGAAACACCCTTGATTTTAGCAACTATGTATCTAAAGTTAATTGGAAGTCTTTTTTACTTAACCAATAGCCAACCTGATTTAGCCTTTGCTATAGATTATCTTTCATGCTTTATGCAAGAACCAAGAGAAAGTCATTGGAAAAATACATAAAGTATACTACAATATATCAAGAATACTAGTGATTATGGACTAAACTATATTAATATTATTAAATATTTTTGTCTATAGGGTTACTCATATTTAGATTATGTAGGCTCTATTGATGATAGAAACTCTACTTTAGGGTACATATTCTATATTGGGTTAGGACCCATATATTGGCATAATAAGAAACATCATATAGTGGTAAAATCATCTACTAAAGCATAATATGAAACAAAAAGAGATACAACCTATGAATCATTGCGGTTACAATATATATTATCAGAAATGGTCATCAAACGAACTCCAACATTGATATTTTGTGACAATGAAGGAGTACTCAACTTGATCAAAAATATGATTATACATGAAAGAAATAAACACATTGAAGCACAATGTCACTTCATAAGAGATCATTTTTAGAATCATCATATCATCCTAAAGCATATTCCAATAGAATACCAGTTAGCAAATATTTTTACAAAAGCACTTGGGAAAACCAAGTTTCAAACATTTAGGGATCATCTATGTAATTCAAGGGAACTTCATACCAAATAATATAATACAAGAGAGTGTTGGAATATATTCCATTATTTGGTAATCATGTGAAGTGTCATGTAATATCTACCAAGTGTCATAGGTAGAGTGAGGAACAAGAAACCTATCCTCCTATATAATGAACTCATAGTTCCATTTAGATTGTATCATTTTCTACTTTCATATATTACATGTTATGTTTGTGTAGATATTATATTATCTCTTTCTTAAGTAGATGGAATAGTACACAAACCATCAAGAGGGACTTGTGGACTCCTTCCAACATTGGTGGTTATAGTAGTGGCATAAATTGGTTAATGGACCAGATTACCATGATTCAAATATTCAATCAAGGAGTTGTTATGAACATCTCAAGGGGAAATGGTTTGATGATGAGATATCCCAACTTCTTTGATCCATGATTACTCTTCCACAGATTTATCCAGGGCATCATTATGATACTTATAAAAGATCCAAACATGTTCAAATAATTTAAATATAAGGTTCTCATTGGGTCCCTTAGTAGGATCAAGGTTATTCTCAATCTCTTCATTTTCTTCCTCTTCTAGATTATGATTTTCTCTATCAATTTGATCATATTCTTGGAAAATCTCATTAGATTCTACAATTATTCACCCACTCCTAAGCTTGGGAGGCATTAGGAGAGAGATAAGGGATAGAGAGGAAAATGAGAAAACCAACAAAAGCATACAAAATATTTTAAATATGTTTTAAATTTTTTTCTAATAGAATAAAGAGAATTAGTGGTCTTGTTTAAGGTTTTCAAAAGAAAAGAAAATAATAAAAAGGCTTCCTATATTGGCCATTAAGATGCGTGTTCACATTGGGTTCACCAAATATGTAGAGGAAGAAAATTGTGCACCATGTACGATTCTTGACTAGATGCACTAGGAGTCGAGGTGACCATGATGACTGTTGTAGCTCTGGAATTAGGGTAAAGGCAGAAGGGTTCACTAGGAAAATTTTTAGGACTTGCTCCAAGTCTAGGGTGGAATGTGTTTGAATGTGTTAATTAAGCATACACCTATGTTTGGCCTCTCTAAACTAAGCTATGAATATGAAAGAACAATGTAGGACACACAAGATGCAAGAAGACAAGTAAACCTAGAATGATTATTTTATTAAATGATGTCTAACCCTAGGTTGTAAAATAAATTCTTTGAGCAAGGATCCAATGGAATGCACAAACTAAATCCTAGATGCACACTATATGATTTTGTTCATTCAAATGCCTATGAATTCTATCATATTTTTTTCCTTTACTTATGATCTAGGTTTTGAACAAAAGTAGATAGAAAGAAAGCAACAAACAACCTAAACATATACTAGGGTACTTATATGATCTAGTGGTTGATCAAATATTTATCTTACATTTTGAATATCCAATAGCTTCAATCCAACAAAATAGCTTCAAAAAACCCTAGAAAATTTGATCAACATTTGGGGGCCTACTTAGGCCGCTATGTGACTGAGCTTAGAGGCATAGTGGTCTAGCCCCCTTGGTCCTTTTAGTTGACCATTCAAAATAAAAATGATATTTAACCTTTGTAACATACATAAACAAGGTAAAAAAATATGTAACAACAAAATAAGATGTAGATTAGATAGACACAATGAAACATAGAAAAAGACAAAATGCAAACTAGGGTTTTGTGGTTTAAAATTTTACCCCCAAGCCCTAATTTACCAAATTTGTACAAAGTAAATGGGGACCACAAATATAGTTGATAAAATTTGTGCCCAGTATGGGTGAGGCATGAATTTTTTTTAGATAACCTTTGTGGGTCCCAAAATAGCAAAAAATATGAAGAAAAATTGTAGAATACAAATCTAAAATCTAATAATGTGAATAAAGAATATGATGAGCTTATTAAGGGATAAAGAAGTAATTAAGGTGTTTGAGAATCATTCCACGAAGTTTTATCTCTCTAGTCATCAAAGACTCCTCCACTACTCCCCAAGGGCATCAATCACCATAGCACGAAATAACAAAACAACAACTTGCAGTAGAAGAGCACTTAAAAGCAAGAGAAAATGGGTGTCAATAGTTAGAATCCCAAGAGGAAGTGTTCTTTTGTATCTATCCAAGTTATGGGATCTAAAAAATTATTTATAAGAGGTTTAGAGGGCAAAAATAGGTGGGAAAGTGAAATTTCACTTTGGGCAAGGCCAACCCCAAAATGGGTAAATGAGGAAAAGGGATTTAGTGAGAAAAAACCATAATGGACTGGGCATGAATTTGGTAAATCTAGGGAAATAGGGCAAAGGGAGAAGGTAAAAATTCCCAAAATTCGCACTTAGTAAGTTTGAGTGGCTAATTAGAGATCTAAGGAATAATTGAACCTTTTTATGGGTTAATTTTCTGTGTCTACAAAAGTATAATGAGATAAAATATCTCCCCTGTTATTTCTAATTATTTCTCCTCCTATTGGTCTTGGATTTACTTTAGATTCTCCATAAAAATTTAATTTGAGCAACTCAACTTCTAGTGGTTTCCACTTTATATTATTTTCCTTCTTTTTGTTTCTCTTGTACCCAACATCATAATTATATTTGATGACTTGAATCCATATATCAAGGCTCTCTACTTCAATATTAGGCATTGGGTGAGTTGATAGGGCAGGTTTAGACTCCTCTATGGCTAAAAAAATCTTCATTTTCATTACATCTAAAATGATTTGTTTTATTTTAAATATTGTTCTATTTCTTTCCATCCATATATTCCAAAGCATATCTTTTGATATATCCCAAATTTTCTATAAACCCTCACTTTAAAAAAAATCATTGCTTTAACTATTCTTCAATTTTGTCATTCATCACCATGCATTTACCAAACATGTTAATAATATATTGACATTATTTCTAGACTATTTGGTAGTATCCCAAGATATGGTCTATACTCTGCCCCCTCTCATTTTTACATAGAACACATCATGAGGGGCCATAAAAACCCATTTTCATAGGGTTACCCCAGAATAAAATTCTTCTATGACCTATTATCCTAACAAACAATTAGATATTAGGAATGCTCAGGCTATACCACATATCTCTCAACACTCTTGTAGTATTCATATGTTTTTGGTGCTTTACATTATATCTACTTGTTCTATATTCTCCTGAGCTATTCAACTTCCAAAATAGCTTATCCTTGACTCACTTAGAAATAATCATTATTGGTATATTTTTGCACAATTTCTTCCTAGCATAAATATCATGTATACATGTAAAAAAATGTTATTTCCATTTGAATATTCCTTCCTAATCCTTGTATGTAATATTTCAAACCATATCACCATATTTATCTTGATGTAATCTCATCCATGGTCTCAAAATTAGATCTAGATAGAGTTTTTTTTTATCACATCAAGTATATATCTAAATAGAAATTTTTTCTCTAGTTTTAGCCACCCATATTAGAACTTTAATCACTAGATCATTTTTTTTTACTATTCCTAATTTTTGAATCATCTAGAAGTGTGAATATAGTAAATATTAAGCTTGGGTCATTGGGCTTAATGTACTTACTTAAAAAAATTATTTGCTATTATCTTTGAATCTTTTTGTACAATATCCAAATTACTTTTCCCCTAAGAGCTAAGTTTGTATCTGTAAGAACTCTTAAACTGAGACCTCCCCTAGTTTTATTATTATAAACCTTGTTTCATTTCACCAAAGAAATTTTTATTTTATCATGTAATATTGACAACAAAAGGAGCACACAATACAAATCAAAATTTTCTATAAATTTTGGCATAGTATACAAGGACATATAATATGTTGTAATGACCCATAAGGCTAATTGAATTAGTTGCACTCTTCCTATTAATGATAACCATATACCTTCCTATAATGATAGTTTATTCTAAACTTATTACTAGATTCCATTATTCTATTCTCCCCTCAAATAAGGGCATCCCTAGATAAGTTGCTGATAAATTTGCCTCATCCATTTGAAGTAACCTACATATCGCTACTTTGATTCTAGAAGGAGTGTTTAGGAAGTAATTTTTGGGTTTTTTTTTCTATTAATTTTTTTCCTAATGCTCTATCATATTCCTTTAATTTTTTTTTAAAGCTCTGGCCTTATTTTTTCCTACACTCCCAGAAAGGGTTGTATCATCTATAAATTATTTATGGGTGATGTTGTCAATGTTATTACTAGACTTAAATCCACTTATTAGCCCATGTTTGTTAGCCTTCTTCAAGTTCCTACCCAATTATCCTATCATAATAATAAACATATATGGTGATAAATTATCTCCATGTCTAAGACATCTTTTGAATTTAACTTATTATGTTACTAAGTCATTGACCAACACTAAATATCATACTATAGATATAAAATTTTTAATCCATATAACCCATATTTTCCAAATCTAAAACATTTCTAGTATTGCAAAAAGAAAATTTCATTTAACCCTATCATAGGCTTTACTCATATCAAGTTTTAAGATCATTTTTATCTCTTTTCTTAAAGTTCTTGAATGCATAGCTTCATGAGCTATTATGATCCCATCTAGAATTTGTTTACCTTACACAAATCCTCCTTGCTCTTCTAAAATAATTTTGTCTAATAGTGATATTAATTGATTTATCATCACTTTGGATATTATCTTATATGCCATAGTACATGGGCTTATGGGCTTAAATGAATCAAACAATTATATATCCTTCTTTTTTGAAATCAAGATAATATATATTGCATTTAATATATGAGGTTTTTATTTTTTAACCTTAGATTGGTCCACTCCAACCAATATAGAATCATTTACTATATCCCAATAACATTTTATAGAATGATGTAGAGATCTCATTCAGACTTGTGGATCTATCCTTATCAAAAGATAAAAGATCTAAATCAATTTCTTATAGAGTAGAAGGCTCCAATAGTTTCCTATTATATTCATCTATAATAATTTAAGATACTTATCATAGTAGTTTATCATAATTAGAAAAGAATTAAATTCTTGGATGAAAAATAATTTAAATTAGTGGATAAGGTAAACTATACTTTGCAATTTGTGCCAATTTTTTTAAAAATTACCCATATCAATGGTATTTATTAAAAACAAAAACTTTGACTGACTTTAGATTTTGAATATAATTTTTAAATGCGGGAGATAGAATAGGAGAAACTACTGTATATATAATTTGCTTAGGTTATAGAAGAGGTATTAATATGGAATGAAATTTCATCATATATTATATTAAAGAAAAAACTGGATGTCATGAACACCTCTAAAATATATTAGACACACAAAAACAAGTATATAAAAGAGAGAAAAATAGTTTAAGATAAAATGTATTAAAATTATGGAGAATTCTACAAAGAATACAACCATATAAGAAAATGGAATGATGAAAGTATACATAAGATGTTAGACTACCTCCATGGAAACATTGCATGATTACAAGAGAATGCATAATACAAATATTATTGTATCTCCTTAGAATGATGACTTAAATTTGTAATTCTTATTTGAAAAGTTATAATTTTGTAAATAATAACAAGTATAAAATATTTTTTAGTCTATAGTATATAGTATATATAGATAGATACTTGTAAAAGAAAAACCCATACAACATATTTTAATTTAAAAATTATAATTATAAAAATATTTTAATTTAATTTATTTTTATTAATAATATTTTTTTGATGAAAATACCATTATATTAATAAAATAATGTCTAATCATACAAAAAATGGGTGGGTGGGATTAGCACACCTCATAAATGAATACACTACCCATCGTGGTTAGGAGTACACAAGAGTGTTAGAAATAGTCCACAAAAAGCCTAATAACAACCACCAAAACAATGTCAAATATGCATTCAGAAAGAAAGGAACCAAGAAATCACTGCCAAGTGGAAGGCCTAAAGTTTTCCTCCATATGGTCATAAGTCCATCTAATGGTTGAAGAATATGGAGCCCCCCAGCCATTAGCAGTAGTACCATTAACAGTACCAAGGGCATCATCTTTCTCAAGAGGCCAAAAGTCCCAACTAAAGGTCAGGCGATATGGGCCTCCAGTTCCAGATTCTCCAAATTTGCATTGTAGGGGGTATGGGACTAGTTTTTTGTAGCAAAGGGTTATGATTGGTAATGGGCTCCTTGATGAGTTGATAATCGTGACTTGGAACATCCCTTGGAAGTGGAAGGAAGAGGCACATGAATCATAGCATAGGGTGCATTCCCCCAATGATCCATGAGGGTACGTCCACATTTAATTTTTCAAACTATACTTGAAAATGTAACCAAAAATCAAAGAATATATCATATTTATCAGCAACAAAGAAGACACACTTGGCATCTTGCTAAGAAAAAATGGCTCTATTTCACGACTTCCATAGATAAAACATGGTACTAATTCCAAAAATATTTCAAAAAACACCCAATTTGAATGCAAAAGCAATAGGGTCACCAAAAATAGCATGCACCCAGGTAAAATCCTCCTACATAAAAGGTCTAAAAATTTCAAGAAGCCACTCCCAGGCTGACTGATATTGATCACAAAATCAAAAAACATGTAGTAAATCTTTCGCCTATTTGCAAACTAGGAAAATGGGATTATAAAAATCTTGATGCTTAGACCTAATGCCCATAGGAAACCCCTGGTGCAAGAGGCTTCAAGAAAGAAAACTCTATTTAGGTTCAATATAAGTAGCTCAAGCAATATGAAACCTCTTATTCCATTGGGAGGGAAGAGAGACTAAGTTCCATCTTAGAGTGAGCTTATTAGCCATTGGAACTTGCAGGGTGAGCCATTTGTAACCAATATGAGCTTTATATCGCAAAATAGGAAGCTCCCTAGACCAAACCAATATGACCACCAGGGTTTTTAAAAATGCTTATGTAGTTTTATCCAAATAGAAAATGGAATACTATCAATAACCACCTCATAAGTATCTCTATCACCAGGTATGAAATTATGAATTTGATTTAAAAATTTCCCAAGGTATCCAAATCCTGGTATGCCGGGAGAAGAAATAAAAAATGGAAGCAATACCATGCTTATAGAACCTCTGCGCTCTAACCCACTACACTAGAGCCAGGGGAGAGCCCTGCTAAGTGATAATAAGAGAACACCAAATATTCATGGAAGGTAAAGAGGCACCTGCTTTGCAGAAACTTCCTTTTCAACTAAGCCAGGGTTTGAAGGCCTCCAAAGCTTTCGAAATACTCTAAATGACAAAATAACCTTTAACTTTAATAGGGAAAGGGGTAGTAAGAATGGATTGCAATACCACCCCTTTCCAAATTTTATTCCCCTAAGGCAAATCAAAATAAATGCAATGCCTGACCAACACTTTTCAAGATTCATCCTCAATTAAAGATCGGGTGATCCATATAGCACAAAGGAAAAAACCTTATCGATGACAATCAAACAAATCCATGCCTCCACAATCCTTGGGCAAACAACAAATTTTCTAGGGTACCCTATGGAAACCTCATTTGACAGAGTATTTGGACCACAATAAATATATTAGAAGCTTATCCAAATTTTTATAACAATATTTGGATGGAACCCAAAAAGATGAATAATAGACATGGGTAGTGGCTAAAACCTTAGAACAAATATGATATTTTACTGCCAGAGAAAGTTTTTTACTAGTCTAGTAAGAAAGTTTCTTGTCCACTTTATCAATAACATACTACCACAATTGAGCAGAGGAACCATAAAATTTCTTACTAGTCTAGTAAGAAAGCTTCTTGTCCACTTTATCAATAAAATACTACCACAATTGAGCAGAAGAACCATGAAATGCAAAAGGAATTCCAATAAATTTAAACACCTCACCCAAATGAATCCGAGTCCATTAGAAATGATGCATCCAGCATGGCAGTTGAGATTAAGATTGCTGAAAACATGAGGTTTCTTTTCCATTGAATAGAAGAACAAGAGGCTAAAAAAAAGACCTCTAAGAAACTAATAACTGAGGAAAGGGATTTCTAATATTCTCAAAGTGTTAAGAAAGAATCATCAGCAAAATGATCATTGATCAACTGACGATTAGAATTGGGGAGAGCAATACCCCTAATTAATCCTTGATCCATATTATGGGTCAAAAAATAGCCAAAAGCCTCTGTAGGAAGAATGAAAAGATATGGAGCAAGAGGGCACCCCTATCTTACAAAGAGACCAAGAGAAATTGATTGATATTGACTATTATTCAAATTATGAATAATTGAAGCATCTTGAAATAACATAAAAATGATGCTCACAAACACTGGCCCAAAGTCCATAGCCTAAAGCATGACAGTGATGAAGTACCACTCCATCTTATCATAGGATTTCCCAAAGTCAATATTAATTAATAAAGCATCTTGTTTATAATTTTTTTCCCACTCCATACCTTCCCAAATAGCAAGAATATTATCAAGAATGTATCTTACCTGAACAAAACTAGTTTGTTTAGGTCTTATAATCAAATTTAGGAGATATTTAAGCTTAAGCACAAGTGCTTTGGAAATAATATTATAGCTCATATTAAGCAAGGTGATCAACCTCCAATTAGTGATGAGCTTAGGGTCTCAAGACTTAGGAATAAATTTAACATTACCTTTGTTAATAATGGAACCTAGTGAACCACATTGAAGGGTTTCTAGATACACTTTGTGGAGATCATAACCAAGCATATCATAGAATTATTTGAAGAATTCACATGGGAATCCATAAATACCAGGTGCCTTATAATTGGCCATGAGTGAAAAGGCATTTTTTAGATCTTCCAGATAAAGAGGAGTGTCACAGAATAGCATTTTATTAGGAGAAAGCTTATTGGGGATAACAATGGTACAATTAGCAAGAGCTTACCTTCTAGCATCATGAAGGGGTTGAGAAGCAAAAAAACCTTGATAATGTGAAACAAAGGATTTGAAAATATTTGAAAGGTCGATGAATATCTACCCATGCACTTGAATGGCTTGAAACTAGAAATACTAGGCAAGAGGTCTGAGGCATTGAAAAATATTTGGTCACTTTGCCCCCAACTTTAAGACAATGCATTCGAACACGTAATTGAGCACCCTTGGATTCATACAAATAATTTTTCTTAGCTCATCCTGAATGGAAGAAACTTAGGATTGAGCAAGAGAACTGAAAGGAGAGGCTTCAAGCCTGAGATAAACTTTAGATAGCTCACTTTGCAAGGTAGACTTAGCCTGTTTTCATTGTTTTGCAACTTTAACACCTAGAGTCTGTAGCAGCTTAGTGGTTTGTTGAATGGCAACATTCTACCACTCAAGCCTTCCAAAAAGACCATTAGGTATAGGAATCAAATTTAAAATGCAATATATATATGAGCTTTCATGCTAAAGCTATGCAAAAAAGAAATATTCAGGAAAAACTACGAAGAATGCACTCTGGATTGAAAGTTAAACATTACCACCAAGAATAAAATAGGTGAATGATTAGACAGTGTAGTACCAGACAAAGTTAGCACATATGACGAAGAAGGTAAAATATGAGAGAACTAAAAGTTGTCACACTCAAAAATCATGGCTCTATCCAATATTTCCAAAACCCTAGCAGAAGTAGCCTAGAAATTGGACCAAGTGTACCAAAGATCCTGAGGGAAGTTAGAAGGTGAGAAGCAGGAATTAGGGTCATAAAGACAAAGTTTGTTTTTCATAAAAAAACAATATTCCCTTTCACCTAAGCACCACTGCATTAGGGTATGACTGACCTTGTCAGAAGCTTTTTTCACCATATTAAAATCTCCACAGAGCACCCAAGTGGCAACTGGAAGATTCATGGTAAGCCATCTCCACAACTCACACCGATCATAAGCGATGTTTGAGGCATACACATTAACATTAACCACCCCAAGAGGTTTTTTGTAGATCTCGAGCAAAATCCAAACAACTTGATTGGATGGGTCAACACCCCAAGTCATAGCATTATTTTGTAATCGATGCGCAAGTATAGTGATGGATCCCTCTTTTTTTAGGGAATGCTTCGTGGCAAAAGAGGCACTTTGTAGCCACAAAAAGTCACATGCAAACTGCAAATTGAAATAAGAAATTTTAACTTCTTGCAGACATAAAAAATCAAGGCTTCTATGCACTCGAGAAACATTTGACATCTGATTTCAAACCAAATATTTTTTGACTGGGTTTGTCAATAATTGGACATTCCATGAGAAGAAAATCATTGGTATTTTTTAGGATTCATCATCTCCATGACATCCTCTACATCATCCAAACCTTTAAGCAAGCCAAAAGAGTTGGGACTGTGTGGAAAGCATCACTATTTAGCTATCGATGTTTGTCATTTCAAATAGGACTATGAGAGCGATGGACCTTAAAGGCCCAAACCTCCTCCATTGAAGAATTATTTGGAGCCACCACAACTGAGGCAAAAGAAGGGCCCGAACAAAGAGATTGAGACATCCACAAAATTGGGGGTTGCATGTCAAAAATCGGAGGGATCATATCAATAGGAGTCTGAACAACTTCAATAAAAGCTTGCATGTCCCAAGAAGGAGTAGGATTAGGTTGCATAGCAAAAGCTAAAACTTCCTGTTGCTTAACACCATGGGTTTTCCTGCTAGAAACAATAGTCCATTATTTAGTGTTTCCCCATGAGACATTAGTGAAAGCCGTGGGATAGGGTGAGGGATTTTTCCTTATATTTCCACTCCATCAGAGGGCACTCCCAAATTTTGTGAGTTGTAGATTGACACCGATAATAGGTATTGGGTAAATTGATATAGGTAACTCTTTGCCTAAAGGATTGGTCCTCGATCTTGATATCAATAAACTCTTGCAAATCCTTGGTAAGGTCAACTTTGATACAAATCCTTCTAGTGGGTTGAGCAGAGAAGAACTTTTGTGGATCAAGACAAAAGAACTTACCTAAGGGGCAACTAAAGTTTACAAAAAAACCCAAAGGAGAACAGGAAGACCATGGAATTAAACCCACACTAAGACTTCCAGTGCAGCTTGGTCATTAAGTTGGAAATATCTAGAGTCAAGTTATAAAATCAACAAAGAATTACGGATAGGCCATGGTCCCCTAGACAGAACCTTCTGTGCTTGAGATGGGTCTAAAAAGCAAAAAATGAAATACCCTTTGGTAAGGTTTTGTATATTCTCCACTTTGAATCCATATGGGCCCTAGACTTGGTGGACCTAGGAACGAATAAGGGTAACATATGGGATACGACCCAAAAAATAATCCACTAAGGTATGACTTTCAAACCATTCACAAGCCGTATAAAAATCATGCAATGGAATAATAGCTTCAAGGACAAAGCATTTACATCATGATACACTGTCGAAACAAACTTGCGAAAATGTTTCCCCAGTGCCATTGAGCTTTCAAGTAGACTTAAAATAAACTGAACTGACTGTATAAACAAAAACCATTAAAAATGATGAACTAACACTACTTCAAGGTTACAGCAATGTAAGTACAAGACAAGATAGACAAGATTTTTCCACCCTAAACCTACCTTAATGTCGATCTCACTACAAGACTCCTAAAACATGGGAAAAAAAGACTCTCCTTCTTGAGATTTTGTATAACCTAGTAATAATTTCTTTTAAATACTATATATAAAATTGATGTTAAGCCAAATCGGAAGATCCCAGCTCCGCTTAAAAATATTGGAAAGAAATAAATTTTTGTAATTGATTTTCTCCTTTCTTGTTTAATGAAATAAAAAATAAAATTTTTGGTAAGATATTTTAGAATTTTAGAATTTTTATTTTTTAAAATTCAGGTCCAAACCAGGGTGAAGGTGATGTATATACATGTATATGAATAAACTTTATAAAAAATAATAATGTTCTTTTTTGGTATATACATGAGAGTGTTATTCCTTGTTAAAATCACCTGGTTTAGTTTCGGAGGCAACCCACGTCATATACGTGTATATCAATAAACTTGTATAAAAACATAATATTTTCACCAAATAAACTATTTTACTTGAGAAATATGAGATGCTGTTAAAATCACCTGGTTTACTTTCGGAGGCAACCCACGTCACCAAAAAGACTATTTTACTTGAGAAATATGAGAGGCTTCGTTAAGATTGACAAAATTTCTATTCACCAAAAAGACTATTTTACTTGAGAAATATGAGAGGCTTCGTTAAGATTGACAAAATTTCTATTCACCAAAAAGACTATTTTAGTTGAGAAATATGAGAGGCTTCGTTAAGATTGACAAAATTTCTATTAATCAAGCGCAAACCTTTTTACCAAAGCTGTATATAATCTGGACTCTAGATTACTTGCCGTGCGCCCAAAGTTGAAAAACGTTGGTCAATAAGAGAGTGACATAGAACATGGTTTGTAGTGGCATGATAGCTGGAGGCATGACTTCATAATTGAAAATACATTTCACGTTTACATCCCACCGTCTTCTCCAATTTTCATGGGCTTTCTTTGAATTTAAGTTTTTTCCTCAACAGAGATCACGTTTGTGCACTTTATGGAGGGCCACATTCAATCGTAAACGCCATCGGGCTTTCACATCAAGTTGGAATGAGGTTTCAGTAGGTTTGGACCATAAATATTTTTTAGAATTAAAACAAATATACGGAAGTTTGAGACCATAAAAATATATTTGAATATGAACCTTATAAACTAGCCTCTCAAATAATAAATGTAGACCATAGAAAATATAATTGAATTTGAACCTTCTAAACTAGCCTCTCAAATCATAAATGTTTTAAAATGATGTGGAAAAGTCAGTGTTGACCGTTGAATAATAAGATGAGATAAACGCAAATACATTGTCAATATTTGGAAAGGAAAAAACTTGTTGAGTAAAACCGGCCAAGACGCGTTATTGCCATCTACGGATCTGATTCATAATTGATTTTAGTTGAGTCGGTCATGTTGGACTCCAAATTTGTCATTTTTTTCTAACAGTCTGTCTGGTTGAATGTCTTCTGCAATGCAAGACAATCCTCAACCTGAACCTGTTTGAATTTTGAATTTTGATTTTTGGCTGCATTTATTTTGATTTTGACCAATTTCATTTTGATTAATGTTTTGATTTTTTTTATATATCAGTTCTTTTACTATTAAGAAGGGTTTAAATCTTGGGCTGCCTTCTCTTATTCATTCAAACCTGAAATCTACCATGAGGTGCTAGGATTCGCCTTCATTCTGATGGGTACTCAGAGGATTCAGGATTCAGAGAGGACTCCTCCCTTTACAAGGGGTTAGCTTTCCAAAGTTTGAAACTAAATCTCTTCCTCATAAATGTCCAATCACACTTACATTTACCAATCCACTAACCCTTAAATATATATTTTTTATACTAGTTATTATTTCTAATAAAACACTCTTAAGATAAAATATAATTTTGGTAGACCTTTTTTTATAGAATCTTTGACTGCTAGTGACTTTTCGTAAAATTCCACCGAACACACTTTTAAATGTTTTGTTTTCTTGTGGAGATAGCCCTTCCAGTCCAACTTCAAAAAGGAGGCCTTTCTATAGGAGAGTTGGGTTATAAGAACTATAGATCCTCATATTGAGATTATTGTAATAGCAATAGCAGGGATTGGAGACTTGTATTACAACTTTATAAGGGTATTGATATTTGAATATGTACCACCAATTCCTCCCTTGCATGCCAAGATATAGGAGTGGCTGGGTGTTGCAGAGAAGTTTGCACAGATGAGAAATAATACTGCTTTGTGTATTTGGAGAGTATAGACATCTCTATAGATATAGAGAACATGAGCAGTAGAACTAACAATTTATCTGAGTCTGGGTGGACCAAGTATCTGGATGAATCATCATGGAGTGCTTATAACGACACCACCCACTTTGGTGTAGAGAACACTGGTTTTAAGGAGACTTCAGCCATTACAGGGAATGAAGAGGAGGAAATTGACTCTTCCATGGTTTCAGATGCTTCATCTGGTCCATCACAGCAGCAGCTGCTCCCACTTCTGCCTGATAATGAACAAGAACATGTTCAGCCTGAAGTTCCTGGGTCATGCCCAAGTGTAAGACGTTTGCATCAGGATTTGAAGTACGTTGCATCGAAAAAGAATAAAAGAAAAAATGTGGATGGGGACGAGGCTTCTTTGCTTCAAGACAGTGCAAGCTCCTCTCTCCGAAGCACAAAGGTATAATGATTCCACTTGACTTCTTATGTTGCTTTGATACTCTAGCATTAGTGTATAATTTTGTTTGATATAGATGCTGAATGTAGAAATAAATCAATGTAATGTGACTATAATTGGCCAGGAATAATAGATAATATTCATTTATTTCCTCTCAGACAAATATAGTGATGCTAATATGGATCCTGTGATGTGTTACTCCATTAATGATATCAATATTTTGTTGTGATAGAGGGGGCTTGTGGAAGGTGAGTTCAATGTACAAGAAAAAAAGGCTGAAGAAGGAGCCAGATGAAAGCCTTGTTGATATTGAAGTGCAGTGTGTACAATATATTCCTTGGCCAAATGTTGTGAATTGAGCAAGCAATAACCAAATTTTATTTACTGAGAAAATAGCTGAATATGGGGCTGGAATATTTGCAGTCATGCTACCTGATGGCATACACTGCATATCCTAATTCAAAAATGTACATTTGATTTTGTACTTGCATTTTATGATTTCCCTGCACATCTGGCATCATCAATTCTCTGGGTTTTGTCTTTTTTCCTTGTTTCAAATGGTGGTCATCTATGATTATACTATCGTTCTACAGGCTTATATATGTTACAGTGCTGCTGCTTTGTATTGTACATTGAATATTGAACATCAATTTAACAGTTGTATTGATACTGTATCCAAAGACACCTGTAATTAAAGATACGAATTGACAATGTACAGTGGAACCACATGTCTTGAACATGTGGATTCCTTGTATCGATTTATTTAAACCTAGTTGAAAACAAGAGTATTGTCGGTTTGATTTTCGGTCTTATATATAATTTAATTGAAAAAAACATACGAAAGATATTATCCATATCGTTAACCTAGGTACAGATAGTTTCCAGCTCACCGCTTTACCAACACATTAATAGTGGCTCACTATTGATTAGCCAAGGTTTATTTCCGGAGAAAATTAGAGTAGAAATAATGAGATCAAAATAATTATAACTGTAAATTCATCAGTTTCCAGCTCACCGCTCTACCAACACATTAATAGTGGCTCACTATTGATTAGCCAAGGTTTATTTCCGAAGAAAATTAGAGTAGAAATAATGAGATCAAAATAGTTATAACTGTAAATTCATCAGAAAATCAATGATTAAAGTGAGTATTCGTTAATTTATTTTTAAAAATAATGAGCCAACTAAGATTAATAGGTGAAATTAAATGTTCTTAATATATTAATTTATTATATTAATATTTATTAAAAATATGAAAACAAAAATCATGGAATAAAGACATTTTTTGCCAGCCAGGCCTAAATATTTCGAAATCTAGATGTTTTATTCTGTTTATACAAAGTTTTCAACGCATTATTATTAATGTCGAATATCATCATATATAGTTTAATAAGATTTAAGTTTATTGAAAGCCTTTATTTTTAATAATTTCTTTTTCATGAAAATATAAAGATATAATTTAAAAAAAAATTATTGTAATGTTTTGGTTCTAGTTTAATATAGCTCTTGTTGAGATTTAGGGTTTTCCTATACTATCTAGGTCAAGTTATTGTCATTATTTATGACCACAATCTCAATGAACCAAGTATTATATATATGGCATTGTAGAAAATTAAATCGGAGAGAATGCCATTCATCGAACACCCACAAAAGTTTATCCTAAAGGTGGTTCATAAGGTAAGGTTTCATCTCCTCATGTCACTTTCCCTACATAGTCTATTGATTTTACATGCACTTGGCCTGTGTTGCACACCCTAGTATGTCAATTCAGCCTATGTCCTTCATGACATAAAGGTTGCATAGGTACAAAATCTTACCAAAGGTTTCTTCCTTTTTCAATTTTAATCCTACCCAAGAGCAGAATATCTATCACCATGGTCCATGGCATATGCTGAGCTTTTTGTTAGTTCTTTTATTGTGGACCCATGATTTTTATGTGTTTGAGGGCAAGATAAATAAAGTCTCAATCTAGGTTGAATTCCCTAGTCTTCCCCTTCCTTTGTGGTCTGGTTTGTAGCAAATCACGGGGGTGCTAGGGCATGTTTTTATGCTTGAAGTTGAAAAAACTTCAATGTTTGTCTGACCATACCAATCTATGTAGAGGTAGATCTATCTAAGGAACTTAAGCAGTCCTCCAACATTCAAGTGGGGATACCATCATCTCATAGATGGTTGTTAACATCAACCTCTTGAAGAGTTCCTTTCGAAGCCAAATATTTTATCATAAGATGAAATATTATCTTCTTATGTTGCATAACAAGTCGAAGCTAGCTCATGCACCCCCTACTAGGATGACCCCTCAAGCCAATGAGGAGGGTTAGAACAATAAAATGTTGAATCCTAAGCCACCTATGAAGGTAGTTG